>VDFB02000003.1:243999230-244074822 GCA_007258455.2 Sequoia sempervirens | reverse complement strand
GAGGAAAATTGATGAATTTAATCAAATAAAGGTATTTGATTAAATGGTTAGACCAACAGATGATTTAGGATGAAACCGTGTTAGTGGTTGGGATCAGATGTGCAATGTCAACTAGTATATTTTACATGTATACACCTTGACATGTTCATGGGGAACATTTTGTTGGAATTTCGTGCCATTTGGATTGAAGAATGCAGGAGCTACTTATTGGTGTGCCATGACAAAAAAATTTCATGATATGATGCATACCTTCATGGAAGACTATGAGGATAATCTATTAGCCAAATCATATACTAGAGATGAACACTTAGAGATCTTAGACAAAATATTCACTAGATTGGAAAAATTCAATGTATGACTAAATCCAAAGAAATATGTGTTTGGGATGACTTCAACCAAACTCTTGGGATATATAGTTTTAGAAAAAGGAATTGAGGTAGACTCAAAAAAATTTAAAGCTATCATGGAGATGTCGCCATCCAAAAAACATTAGTCAACTATGATCTCTACAATGGAGATTCCAATCAATCCAAAGATTTATTTCACAACTGGAAAACAAGACCCATCCTTTAACTCACTTGCTACATAAAAATATTTCTTTTTGATGAGACAAGAAATGAGAAGGAGCCTTCAACCAATTAAAACAATATCTAATTATTCTGGACCTGTCTTAGTACCACTAGTAGAAGGAAAGCCACTCTTGTTATACATTGCAAAAACTTAGATATCATTGGGAGCCTTGTTAGCACAAGAGATTCAACAAGAAAAGAAAGGGCAATTTATTACATCAGCAGGATGTTAAATGGCTATGAGATCAATTATACACCCATTGAAAAGGCTTGCTTGGTAGTAGTGTTCACCACCCAACAACTATGACACTACATGCTAACTCATACCATCAAGTTAATAGCCAAAATAGATCCACTAAAATACCTCCTCAACAAAGCTAACCTAACTAGAAAACTGGCCAAGTGGGTTATGATACTAAGTGAATTTGACATTCAATATGTGGATAGGAAAGCAATAAAATAACAAGAAATCACCAACCAATTGGCTGAAGCACCTCTACCAGTGATCATCCTTTACGCATTGAATTTCCAGATGCTGATGTCCTCACCTTGACTGCAAAACAATGAACATTATACTTTGATGAATCACACACACATGGATCAGGAGCTAGAATCCTATTTGTCACTCCATAAGGGCATACCATACCAACATCATACAAATTTATGTTCCTGGTAGAGTATGAAGCATTAATCATTGGCATTAAAACAATTGTAGAATGGAAAATCCTAGAATTACAAGTATATGGAGATTCTCAATTGGTCATTAACCAAGTCAATGATGATTATCAAACAAAGGATGACAAACTGATGCCCTACAAAATAATTATTGATGATCTTAATAAATACTTTTTGGATATTAAATTTGAACAAATTTCAAGAGTGGAACATAAAGTTACCAATGCCATGGCTACTATTGCTTCTTTGTTACAAATTCTTGAGAAAAGAGGTTGTTACGAGTTCATGGTGGAACAATTATTTTCCCTGCTTATGACAATACCAAGTCCCAACTTATTAGTCACCTAGTTGATGCCAATACCTCAATCTATGGTGAAATTTATACCTATCTAAAAGATAACACCCTTCCACCCAACTTGTCTTGAAATCAAAAATGAAATTTCATTCATCAAGACACTCGACATACTCTTATCATGGGTGTACTATATTGATGATTTCTTGATGGAACTCTCCTCCAATGTATAGAATGCAATGAGTCTGAAATGAATTTACGAGAAGTTCATGAGGGTGTTTATGGAACTCATTCAAGCAGTTTAACCTTATCCAAGAAACTCCTTCATTTAGGGTATTACTGGCCAAACATGGAGAAGGATTCCTTTCAATTTGTCAAGAAATGTCAAAAATTTCAGACACATGGCAACCTCATTCATGCACCAACATAAGAACTTCAACCATTTGCTTCAATGTGGCCCTTTTTTAGTGGGGATTGGATCTTGTTGGTAAAATTCATCCATCTTCGTCAAATGGACACAAGTTTATCATCACAACCACAAAATAATTCATGAAGTGGATTGAAGTTGTTCCTATAATCACCATCATAGGAAATAAAATTTCATCCTTCATCTCCAATTACATCATCGGTTAGTATGACATCTCGCAATTCATTGTTATTGACAATGGAAGACCATTCAAAAATCATGACATACAAGAATTGTGTGAGAAGTTCAATATCCAACATTGCTTCTCTACACCATATCACCCTAAGGGAAATGGTCAAGAAGAGGCCTCCAAAAAAACTATTCTAAAAATCTTGAAGAAAACAGTCAACAATACTGGCTGCGATTGGCACATCCAATTAAACCCTACTCTATGGATGTACTACACTAGTATTCACACACCAACAAGAGCCACACCATATTCTCTTGGGTATGGATTTGAGACCATTGTACCCATCAAGGTTGAATTACCATCACTCATGGTTTCATTGAAGGGTATCATTTCTAATGAGGACTACTAAGTATCTAGATTGCAAGAGATAGAACTATTGGTTGAATGATTCCAACATGCAGTGAACCACCTAAAAGCCTACCAACAACAGATTTCTAGAAGTTATAATCATAAGGTCAAACCAAAAAAAATTTCAAGTTGTTGACTTGGTATTGAAGGAGAACCCACACAACCAGCAAGATAGGGAGAAGAAAGGAAATTTTGGACTGAATTGGTTGGGCCCCTTTTTCATTGTGTAAGTCTATGGTTTATGATCATTCTATCTATCCATGCTAGAAAGGGACATATTTGAAGAGCCCATGAACAACCCCCATCTCAAGAAATTCTACACATGATTCATCCACTACATCAATAAAAGTCCTAAAAAAATCCAAGTAACATTAAAAAAAGTCCTAAAAAAATGGTCTCCTTGATGAAAACTTAGAAAACAGGTGTCTTGGTGACAACCAAAAACATCAAAAAAGACAAAAATACAAAAAAAAATACAAAAATACAAAAATACAAAAAAAATCATATAATCTAAAAAAAGTGCAATAAAAGCAAGTAGTGAAAACCTGGCAACAGGTGTTGTTTGTGATGGGATGGCTTCTTCCTCTATTGGAAAGCATGTCAACTATTGGCTCTTCACTATCACTATCTGCTTCTACCATTTGAGCCTCATGTACATATCCTAGTGTGGTAGTTGTGTTTCACTTTGGTTTGGTGATCATTGTACATATCCATAATGAATTGGTTTGTTTCCACTAGGGGAAAAATTCCACACTCATTGGTGGCAATCTATCTTTGAGCTTAAAAATGATAGACAAACAACAATATGTCAAAATGGTAAAAACACAACAATCAAGTGAGTTACAACATTGAACATCAATCAGAATTACAAAACCAACTATTTTAACCAACAACAACAAGATCAATTAAAAACAACTCTCATTTGGTGATGATTCTTTAAATCATTTTTTTATCATTTTAAGAAAAATGTTCAAATTATTTGCATCATTATTGTTTTTATCATTTCTCAGGAGTAACTGAAGGATGTCAAGAACTAGAGAAACTATGATCGAGAATGATATTTTTCTTTATTTGTTGTTTGTGAGTTGATCATTAATACTATATGAATTGTTGTGGGATGTTCTCTATAAAGTATCACTTATGACATTTTGAATTTGCATAGGAAAATGATTAACAATTGTCTGTTTACATAAGAAATGCTTAGGTAATCTCAGTCCAATTATACCTAGATGCTTCTTGTTCCAACATGCGATCCCCTTGAAACCAGATTCCAAGCCCTTTAGAAAAAAGAAACGACCTATAAACCCTATGTTGGCACCCAAAATGCAAGAAGAGATAATAAAACTTATAGAGGGCAGAATAATCAAACCTATTAGACACTCATATTGGGTATCAAATTTAGTACTAGTGAGAAAGAAGATTGTAGATATAAGGTTGTGTTTTGTGTGTAGACCTCTACAATCCAAATGTTTCATCACTTAAGGATAATTACCCACTCCCCGATATGGAAGCAATGTTGCAGAGAGTGACAGGATGTGAGTTGTTATCCATGATGGATGGGTTTTCAGGTTATAACCAACTCAAGGTTAAAGAATCTTACTACACCATGGGGTACTTATGTATATGTGAGAATTTCATTTGGCTTACAAATGTTGGTGCTACTTTCCAAAGGGATATGGATCTAAATTTTGCAAATCAAAGAAGGTAGAGGATCATTGTATGCATTTAGAGAAGATATTTATCAAAGCACTTGAGTATGGTATATCTTTAAACCAAAAAAAGTGTCACTTTGCTATAGTTGAAGGGAAATTACTAGGACACATAGTTTCCAAAGAAGGAGTTAGAATTGATCTAAAGAGAGTTGCAACCATTGATAAGATTCCTATTCCCAAAATAGTGAAGCCTATCTAGTCCTTTTTTGGAAAAACCAAATTTGTTAGAAGATTTATCTCTAATTTTTCTAAAATTGTGAAACCTATATCAAAAATGCTAAAGAAAGGATCAAAGGTTGATTGGACATCTGAAACCCTAGAAGCATTTGTATCAATAAATATGGCTATCAAACAAGCTCCTATATTAAAATATCTAGATTTTAGCAAACCATTTTAGATCTTCCCTTTTACATCTTTGTATACTATTTATAATGTTATGCTACAAAGGAATGAAGCAATATGAGCAACCAAATTCATTTTTCAATAAGTCACTCCAAGGAGATAAACTAAAATATGATGCTATTAAAAAATAAACTTATGCACTAGTAAAAGCAATGAAAGCATTTAGGCCTTACCTAGTAGGGGAACAAGAGATTATTTATATACCAAATGTAGTATTTAAATATGTCCTTTTGAAGATAGAGGTCATAGGAAGAAGGTGTAGATGAATAAGTAGGATTCAAGAGTTCAACATTGACATCCAAATTACAAAGCTTGTGAGAGTGTAAGGATTGGAAATGTTTATGGCTAAATCTAATCTAGAAGCTACTCAAGTGTGTAATATTAAGGAACAAAAGAATATGATATCAAGAATTGAACACACACCTCGGTATACAAATATATCTCACCACTTCAAACATATGAAATTCCCTAATGGTATCAATGATAATAAAAAGAGGACACTATAACCCCAAGCATCAAGGTATGTCTTTGTGACTAGTGATTTGTTTTGGAAAGATGAGGATGACATCCTAATATTATGTTTAGATGAAGGACAAGCAGAACATAATTTGAAGGTAATGCATGAGGGCATATGTGGAGAGAAACTTTTAGCCAAGACCACTTCACATAAAAAAATGAGATCTGGTTACTATTGGCCCAAGATCTTCATTGATGCTCATAGAAGGAAATGTGATGCGTCATAAATTCCCTAGTAAATTAAAGTATCAAGGAGTTTTTCCTTTAAGGATCATGCAGATGCAAGCACCCTTCTACAAGTGGGGTATTAAGTTCATAGGTGAAATAATAGATAAATCATGTGGGAGACATAGATGGATACTTGTTACCACTGACTACCTTACTAAATGGATTGAAGCAATCCCAAAAAAATCATTACTTGATTTGGATTCCCTATCAGGATAGTCATAGATAATCGGATGTGTTTTAGATATGATGAATTCAAGAAATTTTGTGAATCCTATGGCACAATAATCTCATATGCTTCTCCATATTACCCTCAAGCTAATGGCCAAGATGAATCTAGCAATAAGAGCATTATGAAAATAATCAAAAGAATTCTTAATAACAATAAAAGGGCTTGGGATTCAAAGCTAAAATTAGTATTATGGGTAGATAGGATCACAGTGAAAAAGGATATTGAAAAATATCCCTTCAAATTAGTTTATGGATCTCAAGATAGAATACCAATGCATAATATTTTTCTAGTTTACAAATTCATTTTACAAGAAGATTTGGATATACCTAAACCCATGGAAGAAAGGATGGAGCAATTAGCATAACTAGATGAGATATGAATTCAAGCACAAAAAAAAAATGAGCAAATGTAGTTGTAGATGAAATACTTGTTTGACAAAAAAGCTAAGGATATAAAATTCTAGGTTGGTGATATGGTTCTCATGTGGAATGCCAGGAGCCAAGAAAAAGGGAAACATGGAAATTTTGAAGCCTTTTGGTTGGGTTCACTTGTAATCATATATAAATGTGGAGAAGATTCATACTATTTGTAGAATATGATAGGTGAAAATTAGGAATTTCCAATGTATAGAAAATTATTGAAACACTTATTTTCTTAAAGAGGATCAAAATCTATGCACAATAATTTAGGTCTTGTCTTTTTTTTTGGTTTCCTTCCTATAGATTAATTTAGATTCTAGCAATGTCTAATAGCCATTCATCCCCAACTAGAGTCATTGTTGGAACTTATAAAACTGACCTAATTTTACTACCTTAGTAAACTTTAAAACCTAAAATCCATTAGGAAAAGTCTTTATCCTTATGTTTCTCATCGAAATTTTCTATCAATATCCCCATTGTTTCATTTTCCTGAATGTAGTCATTATAAAAGAGAAAAATAAAATAATTCTTTTAGTTCTAACTGACACTAAAAATTCAAGAATAGGAAGACTCATAGAGCTTCAAAGATTAGAAAATTGTCCAATGTTTCCAAATAACATAACCTTAGAGCTATTACATTCATGTTAACCCATGCATTTTCATCCAAATATGTGAATCTATCGATTACCACACCCTCATGGGGGTAAGTAATCACTATTGATAAGGTGTAGTGGGCTAGCGGGACATAAGACTCATTATGATTGCTTATCGAACTACAACAATAGTGGTAGAAAGTGAATTACCATAAGATAACCTACAACCCCACAATGATAGTATTATGATGGTAAAATGCTATGCAGTATAGTGGGGTGTATTGAAATCATAGTCTCGCCACCTCACAAGAGCCTTGAAATATGACAATGATACTGTGATACAAGTTGGTGCTACATTAATGAAAAAAATGTAATTAAATAAATGAAAAACCTTCAGTCCATTTAATCTACTTAGGTCAAGCTACAAATTTAAAACTCACGTGTGATCAATCATTGACAATTTTCAACACGAGTAGGTAATACTAATTGTGAACCCCAATCCTAGGCCTATATAAATGTAGCAAACAAACACAACATTAGATCCAAATGCAAGTTAGAACTAAGACTCCCCATGAAATTCATCTACAATGCTCAAAATAGGAAGGAAAATGAAGAACAATACAAGAAAAATAATGAAATCCTATTTAAACATGCAAACTCTCAATCCCATGGGGGAATTTGTGCCAATTTGATATGAAAATTGGCCCTTTCCCAACTGCTTTGTAAGCTTTGTGATGATTTGATGAAGATTGATCCACTTGTTGATGAAGAATAATGAGGTCCTTGGTGAAATCTACAATAACCTAGCTAAGATGATGACAAATGCTATGAAGATGGATAAAATTAGCTCTCAATGTGAAGAGAGTAAATCTGATCTAAGTTGTGGATCCCAAATGAGAAGAAAAGCCTTCTATTTATAGAAAGACAAGATGAAGGAATGAGAAAAATGAAGCAATGTAGGATAATTCAACATCTAATGGGAAAATGCCACTTGTCAAGATGTGAGTGGAGGAAGCTTGAGCACATTTTGATGAATGTCCACAATAAATGATATTAGGTAGAATTTGAAAATCATTAAATGACTTGTTAGAGGGAGAAAATAATGAATTAAATGCCACTTGGCTCAATGCACAAGGACGTGAAAGAGGGTTTAATGCTTTGTTGGAAGGACAAACCCACCTAGAGATATTTTCCAACTTGGAGGAATATTCCCCTAAAGATGCCATGTTGAAAGAAAATAGAGATTTAATAAATCATTTAAATTTATTTTCATGTGCAAGCAGCAAAATCTAGAGGATTTAGATGATTAGGATTAAATTAATCAAGATTTGATTAATTTAATGAGGGATTAAATGATGTGACAATTTGATTTATATTTTTGGGTTGATTTAAATCAAAGTTGAGAAGAATATGATTTATATTTAATTAAATAAAGGATTTTGATTTATTTGATTAAAGAGGGGTGATGTTAAATTAAATTAAACAAGGTTTAATTTATTTAATTTAATAGGATGGTTTTAGAGGTTTAATCAAATAAAATGAATTATTCAATTAAATAGAAACTAGAGGGCTAATTAAATAACATAGATTTATTTAATTAACAAGAGAGAATGACTTAATCAGATAAAATAATGATTTATTTAATTAAGGAACGAAGGGTAATGATTAGCTAAGAAGATGATTTAGGGCAAAATGATGTTAGTAATTAAGATCAAGTGTGTTAGTATATTTTTCATGTCTACATTTCCCCCCTCTTTGAAGCAAAGTACCCGCTATGTTGGTTCAAAGAATAAACATGTCTTGATCAAAAGTAAAAAAAATTCCAATTTTAAAAATTGCCCTACTGTTGCCCTGGTCAGAAGAAACATACCGATATATTGCCTCCGCAAGAGATCAGAGAAAAATTTTAATTTTTTGGGTGATCTTGTGACAAAAAGAGGACAAGGTGCTCTAAGATGCCAAAAATGTGATAAAACATGAAAAAATGATGCAAAATGACACTCGGTTGGGAAAAAATGGGGTCAGGGCTCCAAAACCCTAGCTAGACAACTAAACAGGATGAAAAAAACCCTAACTTTCAGGCTTAAATAGGCCTCAAGAGGCCACTTCCAATTCATTTGCACACATAGCCCTTTGAGATCCTATGATTTGAGCTCTAATTCCTATGAGAGATGGTGCAACAACCACTTCCCTAACACATCTCTAATCAAGTACGATTGTACTAGAGGCTTCTTGGTACTGAACCACCGGTGAGTCCACTTGACTTGACTTTGTTTTTCAAATTTCATGCACATTTAATAGCTTAGGAAGTTATCTTTAGCCCAGTGATCCAATATAGTTCTACTTCAAACTTTATTTCAATGCCACACGACCTCAAACTACGCTACAGTCATGAATAGCGATGTATCACAATTTGGAGTTAGGGTTCAAACTCCAAATTGGACCGCATATGAGAACTATGCCATGACATAACTCTTTGAAAACTTAGGTTTTGGATCAAACTAGGTCATGCTTAAACTACACCGCGGAAATAGAGTTTGAGAGTTTGGGACTCCTAGTGGCACAGTTTGGAACTTTCAAATTGTGCAGCACCTACAAACAACAATGCATATGCTATTTCAGGTACACCGGGGCAAATCAGGATCACAATTTTTTATAAAACTTACATTAGGGGAAATTTACATAAAAAATGTGCCTCCTAAGGATGACATCATCTTCCTTTTAAGTTATCAAAAATCAACTAAAAGATGACATCAAATTGTACTGTAACATCATCCAAAATAAAAATAAAATTATTTATTTTATAAAATAAAACTTACTAAAATCTTATGAATTAACTCATGATGGTTAATTTAACTCTACATATCCTATTCTATCTCATTCATCTTTCTAAATATAAAATATTCTTTTTGTTTTTTAAATTTATATTCTCAAGTTCTATTATAGAAATTATTATGTTTTTTATTTTCAAAAGTAGGAGTCTATAAGATCAAGAACATTTTAATATATAATACATATATGCTTATTTAATAATTGATCTCAAATTTATTAACCAAACAATATTATAATTTTTTATTTTATTTATTATTGTTCAATAATTATTATTATGTGCATACTTGTTAATATTTGACTAATATTTCTTTATTTATAAATATATGGAAAAAAAAAAATAATGATCTTATGTACATAATTGTTTATTCATTTATTTCTTTTCCTCAATTTCAAAACTATTTAAAAACTATTTTATTTATTTAACAAAATATCTATTTTTCTAAACAAGATAAAAAGAACTACACTAATTACATGTAATTTTTAAATAAATAAAAAATTATTTCTTTCAATATATAAATAGTAGTATACATATCTTAAATATAATCTATATAAAATATGCCGAGATATATCTTATTATTATTATTACATGTTTTTTAATACTATTACTAAAATAAAAGAAAAATATTATTAAAATTATGATTATTTTTAATAATATGCTTTTTAAAGCCATTATATATTTGAAATTAGAAATATACTATTTAAAGTTAATATATAATTTCAAAAAAATATAATAATATATTAAAAAACATATTGCTAATTTCAAATACATAGCTTTTAAAAGTATATTATTAAAAATATTTTTTGTTTCTTGAAAATGTTTATTGTTTTTTGCTTTTTTCTGAAATACGTTTGATTTTGTATTTTTTTTGTGATGGATTGTGTTGATTTCCTAGAGCGAGATTGTTTTTAAAGTCTAAATAAATGGATATTTTAAATTCAATCTCATTTTTTTCCTCCATAATTCAACTTCAAAATTTTCCCTCTACAACTTTCCTCAAAATTTCCCTCCACAATTTGACAACAAAATTTTCCCTCAATTTTTTTCTCTACAATTCTTTTAGTAAACTTATTTAAATTTTATATAGTTCAAAAACTTTATCATCTATTTAAAATCATAAAACTTGTTATAAACATATTTAACATAATCAATCTAAATCTATAATATGGAACTTGATTTAATATATAAAATTTATATAAAATAAAATATATAAAGTTACTTTACTTTGCCACTATTTATAAAACTTATAAATGTGTTTATTTAAATAAACTACATAACATAATAAATCTAAATATATAAAATCATAAATTTAAATATATATAAAATTATAAATATATAAAATCAGAAAAAGAAAGTGAACTTGAGTTTGTCAATAGAAATATATGTACCACTTTTAAAAAAATAATGGACTTGAGTTTTTTAAGGAATTATAATAGAAATATGTGGCCCCACTTAACTCATGTAGTTAAGTAATTTGTATTTTTTATATTTAAATAATTTGTATTATTTGAAATAATTTTTTCTTTTTTACAGTTCCTTAGGAGGCCCATTTTTTATGTAAATTTCCCCTAATGACACAGTGACTTTCTTGATGCAGAAGGAGGTAGAGATCCTTCATTCACATGAGCACAGATCCTCCATACTCAATAGATTGGTTGGCATGCACTGTTAGTGAGGACTTACTTGGGTATGATGACAGTGCTCACAGAGTGATAGAATAACAAGACATCCTCCTTCCACCTTCTCATGGGCCAGGCCACAGTGACACTAGAGGATGTGTGGTAGATACTTTGATTTCCCATCCACATAGAGCATGTGATATACAATGAGCATGTTGAGAGAGAGGCCTACTATGACATGATGGGCCTTGATGAGATTGTCTTTTGCGAGGGCCAAATCGAGTTGGAGCATTACACGCTCACTGTGTCACCCTTTCACTTGGTTATAGCAGCCATCATATTAGGTCTTGTTGCACCAGATTGGTAGGGAAAATATTTCAGTCCTAGATGGGGGCTCACTTAGGAGCTGATGGTTCGGTGATAGGTATGCTTTGCATGGGGGCTAGTACTATTGGCCTCTTTGTATCAAGATTTGCACGAGTTTGCATATGGTGGCAACAAAGCCATCAGGGTTGGAGTGACACTTATCCACATTTGGGTTTGGGAGTAAATCATGGTGCTTCATCTGAGATATGTTGCCATTGATATGGAGCCAGATGATCCAGTTGTCTAGAGGTACAAAGGTGTTTCATTTACACACACGTGACAACATGGTATTCCTCACTAAAGGAGAGTTCTTGATGAGATGCAAGTATTCACATGGTGGCCATATCTTGGGTGGCCCATATGGTATGATGACGCTCAAAAAATCTTCTCCGCTTGATAGGACCAATTGATCCAGGGCCAAGAGCACACTATGATTGAGCAATACATGCTTGGTTGAGTACAAAGATAGTTTAGGGAGCTTCAGGATAGACTCAATGACCAGTATGTAGAGATATTCACATGTACTATGAGGGAGTCTTCATGGGGCTGCTACATTCTAGCACAGGAGGACATCAACTCTTTCAGATAGCTAGTGGTTAGGCCATGTCCCTATGATCAGGGTTAGGCTAATGTAGGCACCACATATGCATACAAAGACTAGTTTAGGCTACCTCTCTGATTGATAGTGCTAGGGACACCATCGACACAACACGGGGCAGAGGTAGAGGGGTAGGATGAGGCTGAGGCCAAGGAGGCCAAGGTGATGGAGATGGGGATGGAGACTAGGGAGGAGGTAGGCCACCTCCATGGCCAAATTAGGTCAGAGGTCCACAAGATTAGTAGCTAGATCCACAACTAGATCACCCAAGGTAGGATTAGGATTAGGGGAGATAGGATCAGGACCAGGGGAGGTAAGACAGACAGGAAAACCAGTTACCATAGAGAGATCAATGACCTTTGCCATCGCCTGATCAGATGGATGCCTAGCTACAATAATTATAGGCTCAAGTTGTGGCTTTGATAGTAGAGAGGGACCAGTTATAGCTTGAGAGAGACCAGGTTGTTTAGAAGAGGCAGGCTACAAAGATTAGGGCAGCTCAAGAGATGGGCCGCATGTAGTAGCTAGAGAGCATGTCTACCTCTTCCTCCTAGAGTTTGGTGTCATTGAGAGCATATAGGGAGGCAATATGAGAGGTTGATTACTATAGAGTTCATTACCATCAGGTTATGCCCTGAGCATCTTGAGTCCTAAACTTTTCTCAGTAGATAGGATACAAACCTTCTGAGGATCACAAAGAGACAACCCAGTGAGGGTGAGGGCAGTGAGTAGGGTTAGCCTATTTTTTTATCAGAGACATGATTCTTTTGCACCCCACTGGCTCAGTTTTGATAGCCCAGTGGGCCATTGTACTTTATGTATATCATACACACATGATCCCAATTTTGTACCATGATAGTGCATTACTTTGATGATATATATATGAGATGATATGATTTTGATCTGATGTATGATGTGCTCTATTTGATTTGTGTATTATGTATGGATTTTAATTTCTATGTGCAATGGTCTACATGTGATGAAATTATTCTACATTATGTGATGCAATGTGATGATGTTATGTGATGCAATGATTTATGGATGCATTTCTTTTTCAATATCTTTTCTATGCACTTTTTATGATGATGTATGGATAATGCAAAATGTTATGATATGTGAATTCTTAAACTAATAGATCTATATTATGCATTTAAATGTATGAGATGCAATCTTTCTATTTTTATTATCTTTCTCATGTATGATATGATGTTATGATGATGTACATAATATGTTGCGATGATGCATTTAGTGATGTCTATGAAATGATGTATTTAATGATGATGTAATGATGTGTTTAATGATGGTTTTTATGTTATTATGCTCATGTTATGATAATGCAAATGGATGATATGTATGCATATGATGTGATGGATGTTAATAATGTCTATGTATATGATGTACATGATATACCTATATGATTATGCAATTGATGTTGTGATGAGATATGTGATATGAGATGGTCTCTTTTATGTTTATGTAATGAATGCACATGTATGGTTTATGAGATATTTAGAATAACCAATCTATATTATGCAATGATGGAAATGTAATGCATGTGATATGCTTAATACTTTCTATATGATATTCTATACATTATGCAGTATGCTGACAGTTTTATGGATGTAGGATGGATGCACTGGTGATAATGATTTGTGATTAACTATCATGGTACCATGTTAGCATGGAAAGAAGATAGAAGAAATACAATATACTCCAACAAGTCAAAAGATGATGATGATGATGGTGATGATCTGCTTACCTTGGATTTGGGACTTTACAAGGGCCAATTACCTTATGTTTGATAACATGCATAGATGTGATGCATCAAGGTATAAAGAACCAGGATGGCATTGCACCTAATGTGATGAACTTTGACTTGACGATCAAATATGATTATCCCTATTCACACCTAGCATATAGAACCTTATTTAGAATGTAGTTTAGACATTTCAAATATCTCAAACCAAAAAATAGAAAAGAAATCCTTCCTATTTGGTCAACATGACACCTAAAACACCCTCCCTACAAACCAAGCAAAGCACACATAACCAAGTTATATTATAAGAATATCCAACAAGTGCAACAAATAAAAAATATAATGATCATTGCCATATTTATTTCTCTCTAAATCCCTTAATTTGGGACATCATCGAGAGGTCATTGAAATGGGTGCAAAAATATAAGTCAAGACAAAGATCAAGTAAACAAACAAGCTAATGTTCTTCAATACCGCTAGCCAAGACTAAACTATGGTGATGCCTAATGTTGATGTCCATTGTAGGAAGGATGCATCCTAGGATATGATGTTATCAGATGATTGAGTTGGGACTGATTGGATGATAGGCTATTGACACAAAGAGTTTGACCATCTTGCTTAAGTCTAACCTAGACTTTAGACCTTGACGTTTAAATTTTCACTTTTCACCTGCTAGACTTGTTTTTTATTATTTCACCAAAGGTTCAGGGTGATGATTATTGTAGGTGAAAGCGAGATGAGACAAATGAATTTTTCAAATATTTGGATGTTTTTGATGTTTTTGAAATGTTCTGAGGTTGTTTTTGGTATTTTCAAGATTTTACAAATGTTTTGATTTTCAAATTTTCAAGTGTTTTGGAGTTTTTTGAGATTTTGACCAAGAAACTAACCTAAAGACCTATCCTAGGGGCCATGGGGGGTGATCAACTAGATTAGCCTTACCTACACTCAAAGCTCAAAGATGATGTAGTTTGACAAAATGACGCTGTTTTTGACTTTTTGACTTATTTTTGGATTTTGATATGTTTTGAATGTTTTTGGATTTTGTGTTTTATGAATGTTTTGGTTTTTTTGATTTTATGATATTTTTTATTTTTTCTAATTTTTTGAACTCAAGAATATACATGAATCCAATCCAATGAGAACATGCCCCCAACTTGATGCAATAGACTACTCTGATAAAGGCAAGACAAACTGACCATGAGAATGAGCTGAGTAGTTCTATGAGGGATCATGAAATGAAAACAAGACCAAGCTATGATGTGGATGAAGATGGATGATGGATGAAGATAAATTGATGATGGAAGTGTGATGGATGGGTGATGCAGAAAAATCCATATAGATCTTGGTGGATGGAAAGTTCTTATTTACACAAGGCGCTGATTTTCCAAGTTTTCACCGAGGTACTTACCCAAAGTGCCACAGTAGTGGTTTTCACTAGAGGAAGATTTTTTAATCCTTTTTTTTTTTTTTCACCAAGACACCTATTTGCCATGTTTTCCTTAGGGTGAACATTTTGTCAGGACAATTTTTGATTTTTTGATTTTTTAATTTTTGGTTCTATACCTTGAAAGATTTAGTCATAATTTTTTTTGAGATGGGAACTATTCATGGGCTCCTAAAGAGGCTCACCTTCTGGTGTTGATAACTGATATGCCCCTGACTTGTAACTTGTTGTGATGAAAAATGGTGCCAACCAATTGGGTTCAAATCTTCCTTTGCTATTTGGATTCAAAATGTTCTTCTAGTTCTCCTTTAGCACAAGTTATCCAACTTGGAAGATCTTCCTCTTGATCTTCTTGTTATAGTTTCTATTGAGTCAATTTTGATATACCTGCAAGTGCTTCAAGGCATCCATATGTCACTCATCCAGTAATTCCATCTCATTTAGTCTTGACACCTGATATTCCTTATCCATGATGAGGTTTTGTAGTGATATTCTTAGTGACAGGAGCTCCATCTCAATGAGAAATATAGCTTTTGATTCGTAGACTAGGGAGAAAGGGGTGGAACTTGTTGGTGTGTAGATGTTGGATCGATAGGCCTAGAGAGTGGGATTGAGTTGGAGATTCCAATCATGACTAGCTTCATTGACTATTTTCTTGAGTATTTTTAGAATGGTCTTATTTGTATCCTCAACTTGGTCATTTCCTTGGGGATAATATGAGGTGGAAAAGCGATGTTAGATCTTGAATTTTTCATTTAGGTCATGAACATCTTGATTCTTGAATGGTGTTTCATTATTTGAGATAATGGATCGTGGGACACCATAGCAGAAAATTAAATAGTTTAGGATGAACTTTGATATTTTCTTTCTAGTAATGTAAGTCATTGGAATGGATTCTACCCACTTTGTGAAGTACTCAGTGGAAACAATGATAAACTTATGGCCCTAGATGAGGTGGGGTGATTTTGCCAACAAGATAAATCCCCCACTGTGAAAAAGGCCAAGGTGTGACAATAGGATGGTGCTCTTGAGCTAGTGCATGGATGAGGTCCCCATGTTGTTGGAATTGTAGGCACCTTCTGACAGTCATGTGCTTCTCTTTCCATAGTACGCCAATAGTACCCCATCCTTGGAAATTTATTGGCCAAGGTCATACCACTTGACTGTGAATCACATATGTCATTATGTACCTTGGTTAAGGTGGTCAATGCCTCCTCAATGTTTAAGCAATATAATAGGGTTCCCTCAATGCTTCTATGGTAACGAGTTTCTCCTAGGATGGAAAACTTGGATGCTTTCTTGACAAAGGTTTTCTTAAGGTTTGAGGTTAAGTCAGATGGGAGGACTCCTATTCTTAGATAAGTGTATATATCATGGTACCAGGGATCACTGGGACGAATGATTTCACACACAAATTTAGACTCTGATACCTTGAATGCAAGCATGAGAAGTTTCTCCACTAGAAATTAATGCTTTGGGATGTCCAATAGGGATCCAATTGTCGCCATGGCATTTTTTCGCTCTATTGTTTTCTCTAGGTATCTGCTCGAATGTGATCTCAATGATGGACTCCTTAAGACTTTCCACCAATTTCTTTTATGGAGTTAGCTTGTCATCTTTTGTTTGATACTCATCATTTACTTGAATGATTATTAGCTATGAATCCCCATATACCTTGAGAGCCATGATATGACATTGCACTACTATTTTGAGTCTTATGGTTAGAGCCTCATATTTTGTGATATTGTTTATATAAGGAAATTCTAATTTGTAGGATCTTGGTATGTGGTCTCCATGTGGAGTTATGAAAAATATCCCAACTCCCAATCCGTATTGTGTATAGGAACCATCAAAATACAAATTCTAGTGGTCTGTTATCCTCAAGTTGAAGATGAATTCATTAGGGAACTCTAAAATTAGCAAATTCTCTGAATACATTGGTGCTTCTGCCAATTGGTCTACAATAGCTTTCCCTTTGATGGCCTTATTTTCCACATACTCAATGTCATATTTTGATAGGATCATGACCCACTTGGCCATCCTCCTTGTGAGTTTCTAGCTCTCAAAAGTGCAAGTTTGAACCACAAGAGGTTGCCAAGCTCTCACAAAGTTTTAGGGTAATAGGCAAGGCCAAATGATTTGAACCTTCTCTTTAGGTGCTGCTAGACGTAGGCAAGTATACCTATTTGAATAAAGTAGACTTGACCTCTGTTCATTTCCTAAAGAAATTTACCCACACTGGAAAATGGGAGTGGATAAATGATTTTTATTTTGGTATAAATTGTATAAGCAATATCAAGGCTGAAATATGATATGTTCATATGTAAAAATGAATGAAATTAAACAATGAAATAGTAGAGACTAGTTCCTTATTGGGTGTATGGAGTCAAATGAAAATCTAAAATGAATAACTTCTTTCTAGTAGATAATCAAATTGTTTGGAATACAATTTTAAGTTTATAACTTGTATAAACATGCAAGGATGTGACTACTGAGTTCTTCTTAATGATCCAAATGATATTTGCTAATTACTATGACTAACTAAAAGGACTTAATCTTTCCTTGAAAGAACCCATTAATCCAATCATATAGATACAACAAATGTGCATTGATAAACTAAAAAATATCCTTGATATATCAGTTTAAACAATTAGAAAACATCAACCTTGGAGACAACTTCAACAATACATTCAATTAACACAACAAACAATTGATACCATAAAAAATGTCACCACATCAAATGAATTCAATTGAAATATCCACTATTTAAAACATGCATCATAGTCTCAAAATTGTAAACATTTTGTATCCTACTGTATTTTTATTTGATCTCTGCCCTTTTTCTCACTTTCAAAAATGGGTATTTATATATTATCCACATGAAAAGTGGCATCCATTCATATTCACATATGCAGTGATCCATTTGTTCGGGCCTTTACCAACATTTGCTAAACACCCACTAAGATGTTCTGTAGTCATACTGATGTTCAATGTCTCTCGAACTACCATAGATCACATATCAATTTGATGTCTTGGAGTCCCACTGACACTTTGAGTCTTCCTAATAGTTATTCCTTCAGTCATGAGTGTATCATTGAGACTCTCACCAATGAAAACTATTGCCATGACTTAGGGGGTCAAGAAAACATTCCACAACTTACTTTGTGTCTTGTCAAGACATCTCCTTCAGTTGATTTTTTGATCACCAAGACTTAACAATTTTCCTACCAATGAAGCAACACTCGGTATGACTCGTAGATCTCATCGATGACCAATCCCTCCAAAGGTGTCGCCAAGTCCTTTACCAATGAAATCCTATCGTTGTGACATAGGGGGTCGACAAGACTCCCTGACTTCATCCCCATGACAATGATGAAATCCTCTCTTGCTTTATTGACGAGACCAAATGAATGCTCTAGGACATCACACCGATAGCTTAAGTCTAGGTGACATACCTCTTTTGTGCTTCATCGCTAAAACACACATGTGTCCTCTATGAATTATACCGATGATCATTGTCTTTCCAATAGGATCCTTGTGTCACTGAGACTGCAAACTGCATCATATTGATGTGTATCCTCAACTAAAATCTCATCGGTAAGACATTCTTGATGTCTTGCTGATAGACTGCAACAAGACATACATTAGTATAAATTGCTTTATGGATCGGTGAGACCGGCATCATGTCATTCTAATATGGTTTATACATCCAAATTCTCAGGGATAGGTGAATTCTATGGGACCAAATGATGAAAACCAACTAATGCATGGGAAAAATGTTATGCAAAGTAGATTCTTATGCTTATGGTATGGGAATTTTTGGGAACTAATGAGTATATGAAGCCATGAAAATTTTCAATAATTTATAGTTCAAATAGTGGCTCTGTTTGGGGATGAATGATTGTGAGTTCATTACAATGATCCAGATATCTGGGTGAGCAGACCAAACTTTCAAGGTTATGGACTAGTGAGCAAGATGGAATGAATGGAAATGGAGATAAACATGACCCTATACTACTGTACATGGAAAGATTTATTTTAAAAGAAGAAATTTTAGGATTTTCCATGTATTGGAAATTCCTGTTCCTTTTATTTCTGAAACTATTATGCATGGAAAATAAATTTTTGAGAGGAATGTCAAGAGTTGTCCATGCACTGGCAACCCTTAGTCCACTGTATTCCTTTGGCAACAAAATTAGACTTCATTTCCGTAAATGATGGCTCAAGGCTACCCAAAAGAAAGGCCCATACTTTCCTCTATCATAAATTTTATTCTGATTTGAACTTAGTGAACTTCTCTTAAAAGTATTCATGTCATCCTCCTTGCTACTCTTTCTTTCATAAAGATACTTGTAACTCTTTCCCCCATTCCAATTTGCATCCTACATCATGAAATGATATCCTTGCTGATTTGAAAATTGAAAACATTCTTTATTCATCATATGACCGAGATTAATCTACACAGGCAATTCGCAATCATAATGGGTATGTGAAGGATCATGATGGGCCAAAAAGTGGCAATATGATGGGTATGTGGCCGACGACTATTTTTTTACCCAAAATAGATGAAACGAAAAGGGTTTTTAAAGAAGATTCTCAACTTTCCATCGATATAAATTATGCTTTACTTTGAATTTAATAAGTAATTATTATTCATTTTTGATTCAAATTATGACTAAAGTCCTGATTGATAGGCTGATTGAAAAACATCTATAGCTTTCAAACGATATCACATTTTTTAAATCCAAAACCTGCATCACATTCTATGCTTCACATACTATAGGACTAAAAAAGGAAAAAATGAATTTCATTAAGTTTTGACCAAGTTAGGGTGGGTAGACATACAAGTTTTTATATTTTTTAAAAAGTTGTAATAAAAAATTCATAATTAATTATTTACTTGGAAAAAAATTATAAAAAAATATGCATCACATCAGAACATGAGTCCTCTACTTATATCTAAAATATTATAAAAAAAATTATCATTTTATTGTGGTTAGGGTGGTTAGATAGACACCTGCCATATTTTCCCTAAAATTTAAATACCAGCTGCATTGGAAATTTCAATTTTTCACCAAATAGAATTTTTTTTAAAACAAACCTAGTATTCTAGAAACTACATTTAATTTGCTATAGTTTCTATTCTTACATAGTTTTGAAATAATATAGATAGCTTATTCAAATTTTTACGTCAAGTTGCCTAACTCTGAATTTTCTAAAAAATTTTGCCACTTAAGGGCCTATTTTTTCCATGATGATCCTACACATACCTTAATGCAACAAAGGAATACAACTTTCATGTACATGAGGAGGGAAAAAATCATGATCATCTGTGTCACTCATCTCAAGATTTGAATTCTTCTTACACAAATCTAAATGCTCTATCATATCAACACTGTTTGAGATAAATAAATTTGAAACATTTTACACATCTTCCATATCACCATTTGACACTGAAATATGATTCATATCCTCAATATCATGCATATCTAAACCAATCAAGGTTTGAATCGAATCATCTCTAGTATGCAAATAAATGTCTTCTCCACATGAGTTAGAAATTTCTAAATCACATACCTCTTCTTGAATGGATATAGATTTTTGATCAACTTCAAAGGTTTCTCCATCACTTCGAGAAATGCAGTGGGAATCATATGAATCATTGCAAAAAGAACTTTCAATGTCAAAACAAATGTAGGTTGGACATAGGACTTCCTAATCACCTTCATGTGCACATTTTTGGTATTCAAGAGTTAGCATATATGAAATTTTCTCACTGCTAAGTGAACGCGTTTCTTCTTCCATATCTTCCTTTATTTCTCCCTCTTCTTGATCTCCATACCTATAGTTTGCAACTGCAGTTGGAGGTGTTATTTTTTCACAATGGACCTAAATTTTCCATTGCTTCTTCTTCTTAATCACTACAAGAACTGCAAGAATCACCCCATTGTAAGTCAAAATCCATAGGTTCATCTTCACAATCTGAATATTCATTGGATCCCTCATAACATGAACTACTTTCCCTGTCACAATCTATTATGCAAGAGAGGTCTCTTGTATCTTTATCTTCATCATGTAGGCTATCATAGGAATCATTCTGACTTGCACTTGTCTCATCTTCTATTGGTTGCATCATCTGATCAATGTCTCCATCTTCATCAATGATGTCACCATTGTCTTCATCCCTTTTCTTATCTATGATATCAATCAACACATTCACTTGGTCAAAAGTGAATGGTTTTAGTGACTTAGGCCAATGAATTTAATTGGGCTAATATACTTTCATGAACTACTCAATAAACATGGATCTGCTGAGCCTGAAATTCATAGGTATTTTCCTACAAATTTCTAGCATTCTGTAAAGCAAATAATTCCCAAATTCACCTCTATTTCTTATTATGTCAAGAAGGGCCTCCAAAATATTTTTGAAGCATTCATCATTTTTAGATTGTTGGTTCCGATACGTACCTTGCTACATATTCTGACTAACATTTCCAAGTGGGATGGAATTGTATTGCACTTAATATTGATCATATTGATAATCTTGATGGCTTACCAATCTTTGTCCAGGAGGGACTAGATAAACATTTACTTGCTTTGATGGTTGTGGTGAATAAATGTTCTGTTGTGCATGATATGCATCACTTCCATTGTGAAGATTTCCCATTGTATTATGAGGTGCTTGAAGGGTCCAATGCCTGCTTGCATTTGTGTACTCATTCTTATTACATAATTCTCTTGATTGTAATAGTTGTTGGTTCAATTGTAGTGTTTATTTCTCCAATTGCAGCTGTTGTTGTTTCAATTATTTAATTTCTCTTATCAATTTTTGTCTTCTAAAATATTACTATGTTCCATACATAAATTTTCTATCCATTCTTCATCAAGTTTTTACTAGAGTTGCCACCTACTTTTCCAAAAGCAGGAAAATGATTCTTTTAAAATTATTTTAGATTTTCCCCAACGGAATTGTTTTTCCTCAAACTTCTCAATTATGAATCTCTCTTCAATGACTATATATAATGGTCTTCAACTAGATATTCTGAAATAGTTCCGCAGCAGATTCGCCAATTTGTTAGCTCTCAAAAATGCAGGTTTGAACCATGAGAGGTTGCCAAGCTCTCACAAAGTTTCAAGGTAACAGACAAGGTCAAATGATTTGAACCTTCTTCTCTTTAGGTGCTGCTAGAACTAGGTGGGTATACCTATTTGAATAAAGCATATTTGACCTCTGTTCATTTCCTAAAGCAATTTACCCACACTAGAAAATGTGAGTGGATAAATGAGTTTTATTTTGGTATAAATTGTATAAGCAATATCAAGGCTGAAATCTAATATGTTCATATGTAAAAATGAATGAAATTAAACAATGAAATAGTAGAGACTAGTTGCTTATTAGGTGTATAGAGTCAAATGAAAATCTAAAATGAATAACTTCTTTCTGGAAGATACTCAAATTGTTTGCAATACAATTTTAAGTTTATAACTGGTATAAACATGCAAGGATGTGAGTACTGAGTTCTTCTTAATGATCCAAATGAGATTTGCTAATTACTATGACTGACTAAAAGGACTTAATTTTTCCTTGAAAGAACCAATTAATCCAATCATACAGATACAACAAATGTGCACTAATAAACTAAAAAATATCCTGATATATCAGTTTAAACAATTATAAAACATCAACCTTGGAGACAACTTTAGTAATACTTTCAATTAACACAACAAACAATTAATACCATAAAAAATGTCACCACATAAAATGAATTCAATTGAAATCTCCACTATTTCAAACATGCATCATAGTCTCAAAATTGTAAACATTTTGTATCCTATTGTATTTTTATTCGATCTCTACCCTTTTTCTCAATGTAAAATATGGGTATTTATATATTGGCCACATGAAAAGTCACGTCCATTCGTATTCACATCTGTGGTGATCCATTTGTTCTGGACTTTACCAACATTCACTAAACACCCGCTAAGATGTCCTTCAATCATACTGATGTTCAATGTCTCTCTAACTACCATAGATCACATATTGCTTTGATGTCCTGCAGTCCCACCAACACCTTGAGTCTTCACGACAATTATTCCTTTAGTGATGAGTGTATCGTTGAGACTCTCGCCGTGACTTAGGGGGTTGATAAAAAATTCCATATCTTACTTTGTGTCTTTCCAAGACATCTCCTTCAGTTCATTTTTTGATTGCCAAGACTTAACAAATTCCTGTCGATGAAGCAACACTCGATATGACTCTACTAACTCTCACCAATGAATTCTATCTCACTGATGACCAATCCCTCCAAATGTGTTGCCAAGCCCTTTACCAATGAAATCCTATTGCTATGAAATAGGGGGTCGATCAGACTCCCTAACTTCATCTCGATGACAATGACAAAATCCACTCTTACTTTATCGGCAAGACCAAATGAATGCTCTAGGACATCACACCAATAGCTTAAGTCTAGGTGATATACCTCTTTTCTACTTCATTAGTAAGACACACATGTGCCCGCTATGACTTATACCGATGACCACTATCTTTTCAATAGGATCCTTGTGTCATTGAGACTACAAACTGCATCATGTCGATGAGTATCGTCAACTGAAATCTCATAGGTAAGACATTCCCGATGTCTTTCTAATAGACTAAAAAAAGACATACATTAGTATAAAATGCTTTATGGATTGGTGAGAGCTACATCATGTCATGACGATATGGTTTATAAATCCAAATTCTTAGGGACAGGTGAATTCTATGGGACAAAATGATGAAAACCAACTAATGCATGGGATAAATGTTATGCAAAGCAGATTATTATGCTTATGGTATGGGAATTTTTGGGAACTAATGAGTATATGTAGCCATGAAAATTTTCAAAATTTTATATTTCTAACATGAGCATTGCTTTGGAAAACAAGTACTTGAGTGGGTCAATCTTGGCAATGAGTATGATTTTGTGTGTTAACATATAGTGTATGAACTTATGTGAGGAAAAAACCACTACTAGACAAGGTTTTTTGATGAAGGAATAGTTTAACTAAGGTGCTACCATGGTCTGAATGATGTAGTAGATAGCCCTCTCTATTATGTTTTCATCATTCTAAGCTAGGAGAGCACCGAGAGTTGTTGTTTCCGTTATGTAGAGGATTAGAGTATTTCCTAGGATTGGTGGCATAAGCACTGGAGGTGTGAGAAAATATTCTTTGATCTTTTTAAAGGCCTGATCACACTTGTCATCCCATTTATATGCTGCCCCCTTGTGGAGTAGGTGAGAATATGGGACCAACTTGTCTGCCAGTTGAGCTATGAATTAGCAGATTGACTGGAGCCTACTTTGTAGGCCTCTTAGCTACTTCAAAGTCTTAGGTGCCTCCATCTTGAGGATTGTCTTTACCTTGGTAGGATCTATTTCAATCCCTCTCATGGACATGATGTATCCCAACAACTTCCCTGATTGTACACTGAAGATGCACTTCTTTGGATTAAGGTAGACCTTGTATTCCTCAAGTTTGTCAAAGATGGCACTTAATGCTACTATGTGGTGATACCTCTTTCTAGGTTTCGCTAATATGTCATCGACATAATCCTCTATATTCTTATGGATCATGTCATGATAGATTAAGGTGATGGCCCTCTAATATGTTGCTCCAATGTTCTTTTGGCCAAATGGCATAATGCTCTAATAATATGTCCCTCATGGACAAGTAAAAGTTGTTTTATGTTGATCTTCTTTGGCTATCATGATTTGGCTATATCCAAAGAATCTGTCCATCAGTGAAAGCATCTCATGTCCCATGGTCATATCTAAAATCATGTTAATGTTGGGAAGTAGGAAGTCATCTTTGGGACATGCCTTGTTGAGGTCTCTAACATCTGTGCATGTACGAATGCCCCCATTAGGATTTGAAACAGGTACCTGATTTGATATCCACTTTGGATAGTCATTTTTTCATATAAACCCTACATCAAGTAGCTTCTATAATTCCATTTTAACCAACAAGGCTATTTGGGGATGCATTTTTCTGAGCTTTTTCCTAATAGGCTTTGCTTTGAGGTAAACTATTAGATGGTGGACCACAATTTTTGGATCAAGCCTGGGCATGTCAGCATAGCTCCATGTAAATTTGACCTTTCTCTCCCTTAAGAATATAGCTAGGAGCTCCTATTCTTTTGACATCAATGATTCAACATAAAATTTGATATGTGGAGTTTCCTCTATTCCCAAATTGTTTGGGTTCCACTTCTCAGGTAGAACCGCTAACTTTTCCCGACGTGGATAACTAAGGGGAAGATTGAATCCTTCATCCTCAAGTGCCTCAAAGAGGTTTTCACCATTGGATGCATCCTTTATTTTTACTATTTTTGGGTCAGAGAGTGCCATAGTGTGGTTTTCACTCAAAGACCTTGAGATTATTCTCAAATTTTTCCTTTTGTAACTAAAGGATTCAATCATCTCCCCATAGTAATCTTGTGTGTCCAGAATGATATCAAACCCAGCCTAGTGATCTCCATATGGTACCCTGTTCTGTAGTCCCATGAATTTTGAGAGTGCCTCATCATTTTCAAAAGGGTCCAGAATTGGTGGTCCTCATTGGTTGTAATCGATGAGCTAGGGGTAGACTAGGTTGATTTAATGGGTTTGAGGGTCATTGGTCTCAAAAGACAAGGTACTAATCATGAGTAGGGAGGTATCTTTGAAAAGCATGGGAAAATTAGTTATGGGGTCCTCTTCACTACTACACACATTAGTTATGTCAAAGGTGAAGTTGTCTAAAGGAAGACCTCTGGATACAGGTAATTGAAGGGCAACTATAGATTGCTAAGGATTTTTGACCTTCTTAACTGAGGAACCTTTTCCAAGTATGGTCACCTTTGGAGGGGTACATCTGAGACCAAGATTTCCCATATGTGTCTCTGGCATGAGGGGTACTAGAAGTCCATTGTCTTTTTTTCCAAGATTTCTATTTCTATCATAGCCCATGGCAAGCATCATCTATAAGCCTTTACTACTATTATCCATAGGTAGATTAGTTGTTGGTTTGTTGTCTTGGTATAGGAGGCTTGATGGGTCCTCTTCTATTACTTCTTGACCTAGGTCTCCCCAACTACTAAAGCTGGAGGAGCTTATTGTGAATGTTTGGGATGAGGAAGCATTATTTGACTATGGTCATCCTCATGAACTAGGAGATTGTGGTAACTCTCCTACCACAAAATAATTTTTTGGAATTGCATAATCCCCACACCCATTGTCCTAGATAATGACCTTGATATCAGAGATGGTGAGGATGGTGGGTGTCTCTATCATAGAAGTGGAGGTGAGAGTAGCTAGATCAATGTATTGAGCTGAGGGGCACTCGTTGTTCTTAGGTACTTTGGGGATTTTGTAATATTTTTCTTCCATTATTTTGTAATAGTAAAAGGGCTTAGGATCCCCATGGACCATGACCTCTTGGCCTTGGTATGGAAACTTTACACACTAGTGGAAGGTGGAAGCTACAACTTGCATCCCTTGAATCAAGGGATGCCCTGGGAGGATATTGTAAAGTAATTCCAAGTCGATAATTTGACATGTTGTTTCCATGATGGCCAACCCTACTTGAATAGGGAGTTGGATTGTGCCCTGAGACACTCTTTCTTGATCATCGTAGGCTCTTATGGTTATTCCTTTTTCTTTTTCAACATCTTCAGAGAATCACAAGATTTTTTATTAATTTAAGGATGCATATGTTCAACCCTGCACCTCCATCTACCAGGACCCTCTTGACCTTGTTTTTCATGGACAAAGCCTCAAGATGAAGCATGTGATTATGAGATGGTTGTGTCAAGATATCTTGTTCTAAAAATTTCAAGAGGTGAGGTGTAGTGAGGTGTGTGACCATAGCTTGGAAATGATCTCCATCAAGATTAGTGGGGGTGGAAGATAAGGCCAAGGCTTCTTCAAGGATCTTTTTATGGACTAGTGATATTTTCACCAATTCCATGATGGAGATTAATGTTGGGGCTCTTTTTAATTGGTCGATGACATTATAGCCACTAGGAATGGATCTTGGATTAGAGGTGGGTACTCTAGAAGGCTGAGATGACCCTGCGATGGTGATTTTTCTGCCTCTTGTACTGACTCCACAATCAGCTTGGGCTCCTTTGATGGTGATAACACTACAACACTCATCTAGGGATGTGACAAAATGGTCATATACATGATTCAAACTTTTGAAGGTACCCTTTCCTTTATCATTGTTATTATTTCCTTTGTTATTGTGATTGAGCATCGAATTCATGTAAATATTGATATTTTGATTTCCTACTGGTTGTTCCACATTTATGATCTTGTCATCAATGAGGTCTTGGATCAAGTTTTTTAACCTCATTCAACTGGTAGTTATATGTCCCTTTATTTTGTGGAAATCACAAAGGTTTTTTTCATTGTACCACGGTGGTTTTACCAAAGGCTCTTGATATTTATCAAAGGTGGGAATTATGGTGAGTTTTTCCTCTACCAATATCTTCATGATGGATTAAGTTGATTCCCCAAGGGTTGTGTACTTCTACTTCGGGGAGTTTTTTTTTGCTGGGGTGGCCCCCTTTGATCATTCACATTGTTGACTGTTTGATTTTTCAACTACTAAGTCACATTGTTAGCTTGTCGATTGTTCTAATTGTTGTTTTGTGGTGCTGGTGTGTTTTGTCAAGGAGCACTGATGACAACTTTGGTGTCGACTACACCATCATTGGTAATGTTTCTATTTTTCTCCCATGTGGGAGGTTTGTCATTATAGCTAGTGGATGGGTGATTGTTTTGCTGTTTAGAATATGTGGGTGTCCCTCCTTGTGCAATAAGGGATATTTCAATGTTAAGTGCCTTGGAGATCAATTGGTCATATGTGGTGATACCTTGCACCTTGAGAAGGAACGCCAATGCTCCTTCGATATTGGAAATGATGATACAAACTTGTTCTCTTGGCATGACCCATTTGCTCCTATTGTCCTTGGATTGCCATTGTTGTAGGAAGGAAGCAAATGATTCATTTTTACCTTTTTTAAGAGTTGATAATTCCTCTAGACTGACATCCATACCATTATTGAATGTGTAATTTTTTATGAATGTATCTACTATCTCTTGGAACTTTTTTATGCCAAGAGGAAGGTGAGAGAACCACTCCATGGCTTGGCCAGCCAAACTTCTAGGAAATAGCTGCGTCAAATATGTATCATCATATGTGACTTCCATGCAATGTACTTGGAATTCCATGATGTGATCTTTAGGGTTTCCCATCCCATGATATTTATCAAATTTGGGGATTTCAAATCACTTTGGGAATGGTTTCATTGCTAGAATCCTATCAAATGGATAGGGACATAGGTTTTTGGGTGTCTTTGTGGTTTTCCCTAACTGAAGATCAAGCACTTGTTGCAAGAGCAACTTAATTTGCATTGTTACATCATCTTGTAGATCAAGGGGTGGAATGAAGGTGTTTTGTGGTGGTTCAGTTGTCAGAGGGATGGGTAGACTGGTTGGTGTGTTGGTGGATGGTGTTTGCATGTTTTGTTGCACCAAGTATTCTTGTAACTAACGGTTGTACCAACAACACTTGTTGTTGGTCCTATTGTTGTTGTGCTAATAGTTCTGATTATTGAGCTTGTTGTCACTATTGTGCCAACAACACTTGTTGTGCCAACAACGCTTTTTGTGCCAACAACGCTTGTTGTGCTAACAATGCTTGTTTTTAGGCTACTTGTTGTTGTGCGAGTTATTGTGCTTGTGCTTGTGCCTATGCTTGCACTTGTTGGAAAACTTGTGCAATCTATGCAGCTTGTGTGACTTGTGCAACCTGAGTGGCTTGAGCTTGAGCAATTTGCACTGGTTGTGTAGCTTGCACAACTTGTGTAGCTTGTTGTGCTTGTTGTGCAACTAATTGGGCTTACACTTGTTAAGAGGCTAATTGTATAGCTTGTTGATTTTTGATTTGTTGGAGTTCCTTTTGATAGGCAGCTTATAGCTTGTTGAGTGGCTTGTAATGCAATACTATATTGATTTAACATGTATGAGTTTGGTGGTAAAGGTGGTGGTGGATTTAGAATGGTGTTTGTTGTTGTGATGAGAGCCACCATTATATTGATGAATGGGATTTGTGTAGTGGATGGTATGATTGATATGATTGGTCCTTGAGAGACCATGTTTTGAGGCATTTGGGGGATGGTTGATGATGTGATGGTTTCTTGTGCTATTGGGATGGTTTCCATCTATTGTTGCAATATCGATGGCAAGATGGGAGGATTCAGTATGATGCTTTGATTGATGATTAGGGGGTTTCTTTGAATGAGTGGTGGCAATAGAGGTAACCCCAAACTAAGTGGTGATGTTGATGTTGGCAGAAAGGGTGGAAGTGGTGGAAAATTGAGTCGCATACTTCCTTGGGAAAATGATGAAGATGAAGGGTCAAAGATGCCCCCTAGCCCAAATATGTCACCTTCTCCTTGCGAGGTCATAGTGAGAGAGGTTTGAGGTGTTGCATCAAATGATGATGATGGGTCATTGGGATCTTGAAAGGTGAGGGGGACATATGGATGTAATGTATTTTGGGGCACAGGTTGCCCCAAGATAGTGTTTGTGTTCTAAATCTTGATTATTCACAAGGGGGTGTGTTTGTAGTGCATTGATAAATTTGCTCCCTTTGTTAACAATGGGTTGAGTTGGAGCAATGGATGATGTAATTTGCAAGATCGATTGAGTGATGCTTTGAACTAGGGGTGTGTATGAAATTGGGAGTATAGATGATATTAGGGGTTGACCCCAAGAGGTTGCTCCACAATGGTGCTCACATTGTAATCGGAAGGGAATTTAGCCCCTTGTTTTAATAATTCAAGCATATATTATGAGGGATGGAGTTTCATCATGATATTGACAATCCTATGATTCTCAAGATTTTGGACCATTTTGATGATCTCATCTTGTGTCATCCCAAAGGAATTATTGGTGATATCCTCTACTTGACCTTCCTCTTGAGGATTTTGTGATGATGGAGAAATATTAGTTAGGGGATTGCTTGATCCAACAAGATTGATTTCAGAATTGGTTTGACTCAGGTCACTAAAACTTGGTGTTTCTTTGTTGGTCTCCATGTTCTTCTTATGTTGTGATCCTGTTTGAACCATAAAATGAGGCTCAAAAGATAAAATCTAGTATGATTAAGGATCAAAGTGTGATGGCAAAATGTGTGAAAGGTGGATGATATGGATGTTTAAACTCTTAGAATATCTTGAGGGGGATGCTAGAATTTTGGGACCTTTTTGGGTTCTTCGATTTGTTGGATTTGTTTTCATCTTGATTTTGGATTCTCAGATTTTTGGATTTTGGTTTTGACCTTGATTTGGTTTTGGATTGTTTTTATTTTGGATAATGAACAAATAGATCCCAATATGTTGGATGTTATCTATAGGATAGACTAGCTCACAAGATGACAATTTGACTAAGTGTAGGGAGAAGGATGCATCTACCCACACCTAACCAAACAAGATGATTTGATGATAATTCAACTAAGCATATGGAGAAGGATACATCTACAAATACTTAGCCAAACAATTTTTTTTGATGTTTTGATTTAAGGATTTTGATTCATGGATTTTCCAAAAAGTCTATCATAAAGGATGGTTTCAAGATTTTCAAGAGTTGGTGAGATGATTTTGATTGATGTTTGAAAGATGGATGAAAGTTGACTTTGTTCCTATGTGTACCTAAAAAATACTCTTGTTTACAATACCTCGGTTTTGAAGAACATACTTTACTCTAAACAAGATGCTCAAATTGTTGAAAAAGTCTTGGATTCTAGAAATAATAAAATGAGTACAAATTGGGATTGTTTCTTGAAGCTCTTCTATAAAAGTTGAAAAGCAATATTTTTCTAAATATGTAGAGCATTGAGATATGCTTTTAATGAGATTTTGGACTAAGAAATTTTCAATTTGGTTTCCATATTTTGATTTTGTGTGAAATCATTTGAGACACATGTGTGGGGTTCAATTTTTCTTAGCTTTGATTAGTGACTTCTTTTTACTACAAACACACTCTCGTTTAGGATTTCAAACTAAATGTCTAATGTCTTAACTTCTTATCATCCAACAAAAGTGATTATGTGGAAATAAAGCAAATCAAAGAAAAATTTCCCTATTGTTGAATTTAGCAAGAAAATTGAGATATAAATTCAAATTCTTAGAAACCTCTAAGGATAGAATCCCTAGGGAAAGCAATAGCACTTAAATTTTGTCAAAGATATTTTCTTCCTAAATGGTTTGAAATTTGATGATAATGTTGAATGTTTGTTTTCCCAATGTTTATGATCAAGAATTTTTTTTTTTTCTAAGAACATGCACAACCCTATGGATATGAAAGATAGTATTTGTTGAGTTCCCACTTGGATAAAGCCCAACTATGCCTACTCTTAGTGGATAATTTGATGCTTGACCATATAGGCTCCCCCTTATAGTGCACTCACTTCTTAGGTCAGCCAAGCATAAGTACCCATGAAACTCCCATGACATACTTTTCATCTCTACTAAGAGCCATAAAAATGTGGGATGGCTTTAGAACAACCATTCTTGCACCAACAAATAGATCAAGGATTTTGGAATTTTCTAAACAAAGGTTTTAATGTGGGAATTCCATTCATGGGAGACCATCCATGCAATGAGAGACCATTTTTTCCCTTCTTGTCAGAATAATCCTCATGATAATTTCCTTTCCTCAAGTACCCACACTTATATCTTGAGTCGAAGTCACTTGGCTTTAGCGTGTTCCCAGTTGGATCGTTCCCTTGGGTGATTGCTTTTTCCCACAAGGAAGGCCCTCTAAGATAATACAAAAGTGAGAAAACACATCCATAGTTTGATCAATCTTTGTTGAGAAACAAAGAGAGAACACACACGATATGTTCCACTCACACTTGCAAGATTTGTTCAATTTTAGGATCCAAATTGAAGTGTGTAGGTAATCACTTGCACAACTTAATGTCACCAAAAATCCTTTTGATTATCAAGATCACCATGAGGTGTGAGAGAAGTGCATACATCTTTTTGATGGTATTATTTTGGGTAAGTGATTACAAAACAAAGATGCACATATTCATTTTAAATCCTCAAAGCAATGATTTGATTCTTTTTAAAGCACCAAAGAAAATGTGACATTTGATTGTTCAATTGTTAACCTTAAACAAAATCTAGTAATTTTTCCTAAAGTTATTTTTAACCTTTTTCCTTGTTCATTTTAAACCCAAATTGAAATCTATTAAGCCCTAAAATCTTGAAGGGATAAAGTCCTTGAACTTGGAATTATAATTGCTTCCACAAAAGTGTCTAAAGACACTTGATACAAATGGATAAATGATGCTATACTTCAATCTCCTCCTTGATCCTTCCTTGCTTCCACCTACAATAAATAATTAATACAAGAAAAATAGAAGTAGAAAATAGGTCAATAGCTCAAAATAATAAAAATAAAAAAAGCACATGTCAAAAAAAAGTGAAATTTGGTCGTTTACCCCACCCAAATAGCGCAACCCGCATATGTGTTGTTGTTTGAGGAAATCAATGGAGTTGTATAGCACTGCTTGGTTTGATAGTGACACTTTGTAGCAAAACGAAGAGCATGATGGTGGCAGAGCTTTGGTTAGTGGCATAGTTTGAAGTTTAGAAATTCCAATGTCAAAAAACAACTCTGCATTGCAGTTTGAAAATATGAATTTATGGGTGGGAGGGTTTGAGCAGTGGATTTTAGACTTTGTAGCATCACTGTATAGTGCCACTAGACTGATAATGACATAGTTTCCTATAGACACACGAAAAACACAAAAAGCACAATTTTTTTTCAAAAAATGTGTTAAGAACTTGAGATTTTCCCTCCTTCTAATGCCAACTTATGAAGCCCAATCCTAGACCTGCATAAACATAGAAAACAAATGCAAATATTAGATCCACATGCAAGTTAGAACTAAGATTCCCCATGAAATTCATCTACAATGCTCAAAATAGGAAGGAAAATGAAGAACAATACAAGAAAAGCAATGAAATCCTATTTAAACATGAAAAATCTCAATCCCATGGGGGAATTTGTGCCAATTTGATGTGAAAATTGGCCCTTTCCCAACTCCTTTGCAAGCTTTGTGATGATTTGATGAATATTGATCCACATGTTGATGAAGAACAATGAGCTCCTTGGTGAAATCTGTAATAACCTAGCTAAGATGATGAAAAATGCTATGAAGATGGATAAAATTAGCTCTTAGTGTGAAGAGAGTAACTTTTCTCTAAGTTGTGGATCCCAAATGAGAATAAAAGCCTTCTATTTGGGTGGGTGCATGAAACTGGGTTTCCAATTTTCTGGCCACTTATGATTTTTTTTTTTTAAATGTGCTAGCATTATAATGCAAGCATGTTATAACACACATGTTATTTTGCGTTAAAAACAAAGAAAAAAGTGAAATTATTTTCCTTGGAATACCAACCCAAAGGCTTGGTGGGCATTCCCAACAAGGCCAAAGATGTGTTTTTGCAAATTCTGCAACTTTTTAGATAATCGGGTCTGTGCTCACCATCAAGATTGCATCTAGTTCAATATTGAAAAAATTGAAAAACATGGGTAATGTTAGGTTCTCTCTTAGCTATCCAACGATGTAATTTTTTCACTTTTTTTACAATGTTAAGCCTTTCATCCATAGTTTATTTTGTTTGTATGTCTGTTTTTTTCCAAAAAAGCAATGTTTAGTGTTTTTTTGTTATAAATTAACCGTGCATCAAAATTTCAAATAAATTACATTTTTAGAAACTAGACTCCATTCTACAAATTTAAAAAAAAAGAAAAAAAAATTAATTATTTTCAAAAATTTGTAGGGGGAGCACGGCCAAAATTCAGCTTTTCAGGAAGTGCCCATTTAGAAAATTAGTAAAAAATCAAATATTCATTAAAAAATTATCAGAAAAATTGTGCACCAACTAGATGCTATTAGCTAACTTTTGACCATAGTGATTTTAAAAATACTACAAAAAAGTTCACCGTGCTCAAGTCGTACAAGAGTTGCTATGTTATGTTTTTCTGACAAAAACAACACCAATTTTTGTACATCCCTCTTTTGAACCCCTTCATCTCAACCATTTTCAAAATAAATTAGTAGTTTAGAAAGTAGACTCGGAGAACTTCGATCCTTTTTTTTGTTCCATCTCAAAATTTTGAGTGTAATTATCCTCAATTTCATGTCCAAGGTCAGCATTTCCTGATTTCAGAAAAAAGTGGACACTTAAACCCCCTTTTTGGGAACCATCTTGGTGCACTTACCCATTTATAGAAAGACAAGATGGAGGAATGAGCAAAATGAAGCAATGTGGGATCATTGAACATCCAATGGGAAAGTGTCACTTGTCAAGATGTGCATGGAGGAAGCTTCAACACATTTTGATGAATGTGCACAATAAATGATATTAGGTGGAATTTGAAAATTATGAAATGACTTGTTGGAGGGAGAAAAGAATGAATTAAATGCCACTTGGCTCAATGCACAAGGACATGAAAGAGGGTTAAATGCTTTGTTGGAAGGACAAACCCACTTGAAGAGATTTTCAAACTTGGAGGAATATTCCCCTAAAGATGCCATGTTGAAAGAAAATAGAGATGATATAAGTCATTTAAATGTATTTTTATGTGCAAGTGGAAAAATCTAGAGGATTTAGATGATTGGGATTAAATTAATCAGGATTTGATTAATTTAATGAGGGATTAAATGATGTGACAATTTGATTTATATTTTTGGATTGATTTAAATAAAAGTTGAGAAGAATATGATTTAGATTTAATTAAATAAAGGATTTTGATTTATTTAATTAAAGAGGGGTGATGTTAAATTAAATTAAACAAGTTTTAATCTATTTAATTTAATAGGATGACTTTAGAGATTTAATCAAATAAAATTAATTATTCAATTAAATTGAAACTAGAGGGTTAATTAAAAAACATTGATTTATTTAATTAACAAGAGAGAATGAATTAATCAGATAAAATAATAATTTATTTAATTAAGGGACAAAGGGTGATGATTAGCTAAGAAGATTATTTAGGTTGAAACAGTGTTAGTAATCAGGATCAAGTGTGTCGGTATATTTTCCTTGTCTACACTAATGAAGTGGCCAAACTCAAAATTTGATATACTCTAAATTTTATGCTATCTAAATCATTAAGAAATAGCTTGGAGAGCTCAAAGGAGGAATTCAAAGTGTGGTGTTGGATATGTAATTATCAAAAAAACATGTAAGTACACCTATCCTCCTCTCATGTTCATAAGAAACTTCAAATTGCTTATCTAATTTGAGTTGGTGTTAGTTATTGTTTGCAATTTATTCTACAAAAAAAGAGGCCTTGAAACCTTGTTAAGTGTAACAATGTCTCTCAAAAAGAGGGAGCCGATGAGTAAAAAGGGAGATCCTTCAGTAAAAAAGAGACCACTCCAACAATCAATTTTAGATACAATACCGAAATCAGTTGACAAAGGCTACAATAAAGTGTTCAAAGATGAAGCATAGGGTTGTAGGGATGATACTATTCCTATCTTAGGGTAGGATTTGTTTTAGTATTTCTATGAGGAAATAAATTCTAAGATTTTAGTTTTGAACCCCTAGAATCTTGACTTAGTGAAGTTAGTAGCCCTAAATGTTTTCATAGATGTTGAGTTCATCAAGACACTAGCACAACATTACCATCCAACAACAAAGACTATAAGATTTTATGATGGGTCACCATTGGTAGTGTTAACCAAGGCTACCATCATTGAATTTTTTAAATTCAAAAAGCAACCTCTCACTAAAGTTGACCTTCTTAAGAGTGGGGAAGATTAAAATAGACTAAGGAAAACTTACCAGAGTGATGAGATTTCACCATACATGAAGAAAGGGGTAAACAATAGAAAGATACCTATTTCCCCTACTTGTGGTGAGCCATTTTCAGTAGATGAGTTTGAGGTCTACTTCAAAAGAACATATTTTTCTCTATGTTAGGTGTTAGGGATAGATGCACAAGACAAATTCTAGTTGAACTGATGATGATGGCAATGAGAATAAAAAACCTTGAATTGAACATTGAATTTGACTTTGCTTCTATGATTGAGAAGGGACTACATGAAGGATTACTCCAAGTAAGAGAAAATAAGGCCTCCATCACTATCAAACACTATTGCCTATTATGTCATTTAATCCTATATTAGAATAGTGGAAAGTGGACCCAAAGGATGAACATAAGGATGAATGATCAACAAGGGAAGAGGATGCCAGTACAATGTTAATGCTATATGTGGGATAGTAGGTGTAGGAATAGTGATTATGTGATCTTCTACGATGACTTTGTAGTTAGAATCATGGCCACCCTTGGTAACATTTTAACAAGGTTATCTAGAGAAATGTGAGAATTATTAAGACCTTTGGCCTTAAAACTAGAGAGGGAATGAAAACATAATTCTTGTGACTGGATTTTCTTACCTAATTATATAGCCATAAGAATATATGGGTGCCCCCAACCTCCCCACATTTTTCCAAAATTTGTCCCTTCTCATTTTGCATTCTTAGAATTCATGTGCAAAAATATTGTGGATGGAAAGGGAGGTAATGAAGAAGAAAATGAAAGGCACATTTTTACCTGATTTGACTAAATATGGAGGACTTTCTGTTGGTGTAGACACCCTTGAGGAATTGTAGGAATATCTAAAAAACAAATAATGCTTTGAGATCTAAAGTAGAAAGGGTTTTTGACCCTGAAGGACATATGAACTATGTGATACAATTTATTCTTACCAAAGCAAGAGTTACACATTAGGTTGACTATGATGCTGATGTAATAAGGAATTTCCTCACCCCTTAGGAAGTATTTCAAAGGAAAAGGAAATGGGATATTTTAATGAAAGAGGAATAAAAGAAAAAGGAACACCTATAGTTCTTGGGGTTTTTTGTAGAAGGAAGAAATCCTCTTAAGAGGATTGATTTAACTTTTGATAACTTTGAAGAACTGTATGGTGATTCAACAAAAGTGTACCTGAACTTAACCTACAAAGCCCACCAAGCTTCCTATTATGAAGTTGGGTGAGGTGATGATTTCTAAGCCTATTGATGATGCAATTTCAATTCAAAAAAGTTCACCAATTTAACCAGATCCATCCCCAGTGTAACCAAAGGCTAAAAGATAGAAAGAAAATGATGTAGTCCCATTGGTATCATATGAGTTATCAGAGGGATCATGGGACACTAAGGAGGTTTCTAATGTGCTAAGGAACATGAAATATGATATATAAGTTGTTCACCCACTCACTAAACATGAAAATGAGGTTCACAAACCTAATGAAAGGGGGTATGTGTAGGAATAGAGAGAGGTAGAGTTTCTTGAGGATGAGAGAGTAATAGCCTCCCTTAGGTTTGTGGAGGATGATGAATTGATAAGGTCTCCTGAGTTTAAGGAATCTTGGATCAAAATGAAAATGTAGGAGTTTGAGGAAAGGGTGAAGATTAATAAAATTGGAACTAATGAATCCTAACATCATCAAATTGTAGCAGAAAATTTCAAAGAACTTAGAATAAATGAAGTAAATATCAACCCCTAAGAGGCTAGGGACATGATACTAAAAAGAAATATGTTACTCATTCTAGGTAGGGAGTCAAAGAAGATGTTTTTACTTGATTAAGTGAGAAATCAAGAGGAACCTATGCTGATTATAAAGTTTGAACTAGCAGAGGGAATGAGTGGCATTGGGTACAACCCTAAGATCAAAACCATGACATTTTGGTCGAAGAAAATTTAAAAAAAAACCACTGTTATTGGATGTGGTGCAAGAGATGAGAGGAATGTTGATGGTCAAAACACTTAAAGATACTTTAGCATTAGTATTGATGTAGAGGCTAAGGGAAAACAACACTAAATTCTCAATTCCACAAGTAACTCAAAGCAGTGATCTCACAATTCATATTTATTGACATCTTTGAAGCACTCTTGGAAACAACCCTACATAAGAAACTAACAAATTAACACTTTATCTAATCTTTGGTGAAGCATTCACAAGGTGATATTAACATATGCATTCATATAAAACCCTATCAATAACTTAGACACCTCAATCATGAGATCTTCCTTAGTAGACTATCCTAATTCCTTGTAGCCTTTCATAGTGCCTCTTTCTCATAATAATTACCAAAATAGACTTTACAACCAAATCTTAATGACCAATATGAATACCCTTTATTCTTCCCTCAAACATATCAAAATTTCAAATAGGGTTGTTTTGTAACAACACCCTCCAAAATAAATAGTCACACTACAAACAGGCCTAATTAGGCTTCTTGAGATTGCCCAACCTTAACAACTTTGTCATGCAACATTAAATGGATTCTCTCAAACTTTCAACATAGTTTTAATGGCATAAATGACACTTCAACTAAACACTTTTCAAGGATTTTATAGCCATTCAATGTAGAAGATGCTAATACTATCTTATTTATGATTGTCACAAGTCTTCCTTGTATAGGACAATAATCAAATGGACAAAAAATCTTATAGTTTCACCAAACCCTATCTAGGAAGGGATCACAATACACTTTGGCAACCTTTTCAAACACTATTACCTAAGAAGAATACCCATTCCATAATCAAAACACTTATAACTTCACTAACTCTATTATTTTCAATATTTTACACAAAATTATAGTCCTAGGTCATCAATATTTCATATGATAAATTTGATCTTTTGGTGTGAAACTTTAGAATATGAAAATATATGCAGAAATGAATCATTTCACCAATAGAATTTTCCATCAGTCAAAATGAGAGAAACACAAATTTGTTTACCATTGTATACCCTAATGGTGGGTTTGAGGTTGTCTATCATAAAATTGCCATAAATTTTGCAATATGTGATGAAATTTCATGAAATCAAAACTAAAATGTAGAGTATTCAAAGCTCCATTCATTCTATATGGTCTCAAACCATAATTAGGGTTGTACCATCCATACCATGCTATAGAACAAATAATTTGTAGTTAAAACAAAGTTTAATTCATTAATTTCATTCCTTAACTTCAATACAACTTCATCCACTCATTTTGTCCTCATCCCCAATGTACACAAATGAATTTTAAAAATTTCCAAACATAACCAATTGACCCCAATTGTCGAACTACCTCTTGACTCTTCATCTTCCTATTTTTCACTTTGACAACATTTTACAAGATTGATAATTTTTTTCAATATTAGACATGACTCAAAAATTACCACCTAAGCTTCAAAAATAACACAAATAAGTTCAACATGGTCTATTAGACCTTATTATAATGAAAAAACATCAAAATTGAATAAAAAATAAATATTTTCTTCATGGAGGCATGAAATTGCCATGGTGCTCTTGCACCATGATGTCAATTGAGTCTTTAGGAAAACCAAAGGTGTTTTGGAGTTCATAGTTTTGGAGGTTAGACTATTGGTTTGTGATGGAATGAATGAAGGTAGAAGGTAAAGGGTAAGGATGATGGTTAAACCCTAATAGGTGAATAAGGGCTTTAGACTTACATATTTGGTCATGTTTCTTAAGTAATGCAATACATTGTAACTAAGTAGTGAGAGGGATTAGTGATCCTTGATCCCCAACAAGCATGAATGAAGGGGTAATTTTTCCATTCCCAAAAAAGCTTGTGTTGACTTGGGTTAACTAGTGCGGGTATGCAAGTTAGTGACATATGGCATGCAATGATTGGTTGACTGAATGATTCACATTGTTGTTATGAATCATTATGGCACGAAGGTTGACTTTGTAGGTAAGAGTTTAAGGAAAATGAAATGATGGTACAAAAAATTATGTAACTACTCTAGATACATTCTTGCAAAGGATTGGAAGGAATTAACAACACCATTAATGCACAAGTTGGCTATGAATCTAGAAGAGATCGAGCAATTAATAATATAGCATTAAATGTAAAATATACCCTATATTTTTTCATGCCAAAAATATAAAAGGAAATAAATGAAGTCAATGATGTTTGGCTTGATGCAAGGAGTGTTTTGTATGAAGAAAAGACTTAAAAACCCTAGCAGAGGTATGTGTGTGAAGTTAGACAAAGAATAAATGGGTGATTCCATTAATACAACCACACAATCTAGAAGAGATCTAATATATATTGGTACATGCAATTATGAGATTAAATGCATATAAATCTTAATATTTTGATTAATACAAAATATAGAAAATTCATTTAATCACATTGGTGGTGTTGGATTGAGGTTTTGAAGACATTTTTTGGTGAAGGAAAGTATGTGAAGTTGAATGAAAGAGGGAGGTATGTGTGAGAGAGCTCAGTGTGCATTTGTTGTGAAAATAAGGCTTCGACTATAACTCAAAAAATCATCTAGGGTATGCATCAAGTGTAAAGTAATGCAAAGATACTATTGAATAGAGAAAGAGAGAGTTAGAACAAAGGATGTTCTAAAGTGAAAATTGTAGATAATAGATTATCAATTTAGAGGTATGAGTTGTTCAGTTAGCAGTAACAAAGATAGAGAGTATGCTTGCATGGAAGCAAAGCAAATATTGAATAGTTATATAATAATTTTGTAACACATAATTGGATTCATTTGAATCATTTCGATTCATTGCTCCATAAATCTTACATTGTAAATTTGATTAGTTGGTTCCATTAGATAGTTGAGTTGGTGCTCAGTGTAGAGATTTGGTGCTTCCTTGGAGTTGGTGCTCCTAAATCAAGGGATTGGTGTCTCCTAAGGGTTGGTTCCCTTAAATATTATAAGTAGTGAGGTTCTATTATTAGGCTAGATTAGGATAGTAGATCTTAGTAGCTATTCTCACTATTGTTTTTCCCATATCAATTTTTCCATGTATATCTAGTGTTATGAGTATTTATGTGTGATCTCTTTGCATATACTTTTATATTGGTTTAAAAGTAATAAAGAACTAGTTGTAATTGATCTACTAATTCACCCCCCTCTGAGTAGACTGTTGTGTTCCAACAATTAGTATCAAATCATTGGTTCCCTTAGTGAATAAAAATGGTGATTCAAGAAGGTTTATCATCAAATAAAGCACCTCTCTTTGATGGATCAAACTATGAATTTTGGAGCATTATAATGGAAGAATATTTATCTTCATTATGGTTTGATATATGGATGTCAGTTGTAAAAGGGATTACAATATTTGCTAAACCTCCTATGGATCAAGTTGGAAAGAAAGCATATGAGAATAATTCTAAGTAAAAGAGTGTTATTCTTTATGGTTTTTCAAACTCAAAATTTTCCAAAGCTATGCACTATCAAATTGCACATGATGTATGGGACAAGCTGAAGAATATATATGAAGGTGATGACAAGGTAAATTAGGTCAAGATACAAACTTACAAAGGAAATTTTTAAATTTTAAAGATGAGTGAAGAGAATATTATAAACTAACATCTCAAGGTAGATAAAATTATGAATGCAATCAGAGGCCTTGGAGAAGAAATAAAATATATTGTCATTGTCAAAAAGGTACTGAGATCTAGGCTACCATCTAGGTATGACTCTAAAATATCATCAATAGAAAAAGCAAGAGATCTGGATAAACTCATTTTTGATGAGTTGCATGGCACCTTCACTACCTATGAGATGAGAATGGGAGATGTAGACAACTCTATGAGAGAAGGTTCATTCAAAGAAGATAGAAAATAAAATATTGAAGCATCTACATTTGGATCTAAGGATATTGATGAAGAAGAAGCAAAATTCATGAAAATATTAAGGATAACCTCTCAAAAATATAGAGGTAATGATGCAGAGCTTGGTGTCTTTGACCTAAACCAACAAAATTTAGGTAGTTTCAATCAAAAAATAGGTTCACAAATCACCATGGGTCATCTTTGAACATCCCATTCAAATTCATGAAACTACACTAACCTTGAAGACCAATTAGGTCTATTTTTCATAGGAAGTGCATCTAAATTTTGCAACCAGTTCTATCAAACCACCCAAATCATTCTAACATGTATAAAATGGCCTAATTCAATTATTTCTAGAAGCACTAACCCTCATCTAACTTTTTTAACAAGAAACCCTCATTTTCCACTTATTGAGAGTAGGGCTTATTGGTTCTCTATGTTCCTATCCACATAAAATTCTTCCATCACCTCCAAAACCTTTTAATATTTCTAGCTACACACTCACAAAACCTTCACACAACCTCTACATGATATTTCACCAAACTCTCTCTCAAAACCATCACTTTCATGCCCTAATTAACCATTTCTCTATAGGACAGTCCACAAAACTTACCCCAATCCTTCATACAGATCAAACCTACCACTCTACCATCCTAAAACTAACATCTTGAACCAATTCCACTTAGAAAAATGAAGTATAGAAGGTGGAATGGGCTTTATGCCATTAAATAAGCCTCAAACCCTTAAATTTGCACCTACAAACCTGTCAACAGAAATTTAATAAAATATCTTCTTGAATTCAATGAACGACCACCAAAATAGATTCAAATAAAAGATAAGATAGGTCTTCAACAATTCCCAGAATTATTGGAACAATTTTCTGACTTACTATCATGTACACAAGTCTGCAATTCCAGTAATACAAAAATAGAAATTATTGTTAAATTGGAAGCTTTATTAAGGTTTCCTTCAAAACAATGTTTCTAACCTCTTGTTTCAAGGTTCTTCAATATTTTTATACACTACCCAATTCCATACAATGGTTCAAACTACCACTTCAATTCAAAATACTGTTAGACTTCCCAAAAGTGCAATTTTATAATTTTGCAACATTTAGGTTGACAACTTTTGACATTTTGTCACTTTTACAAATTAAACCCCCAAACCTCCTACTGGCCATTACAATGACTCATTTCCACACTAAATGTTCCAATAAGACCTTATTCAACAAAATCCAAGACTCAAGACACAAAATTCTATCTAAGAACCACAATTACAAACTCTTGCATTTTTTAGCATCATTTTGACAACATAGCATTTCCACGAAGAAAAGATACTAATACATACTAGTGATCAATTTAGACTTTATTGACACACCAAAATACCCCAAACCCCTAAGACTACCTATCACCAAACACACTTGATCAAATTCAAATGAATTAGATTGGTCCTCCTGCACCAAGTAAGTTACCTTTTAAATTCTTTAACTATGGTAAAATAGGCCATTTTACTTCTAAATTCTCTTATGAAGAAAAGAATAACTATGAGCAAGAAGAGGATAGTAAAAATATGAAACCCTACAATTCTAGGAATAATAAATTATTTAGAAATAAGAATATTTTGCACACAAGAGAAAAAAGTGGTTTATCTAATGTTAGTGATAGCTTGGATGATGAAAATGATTGTGCCTCAATGGCTGAGGTAAATGAATCCCTATTCATGGAATTCAGAACAACTTCGGATGAAGAAGTTGAGGGTTTGATTGAAAGAAGAGGAAAGAGAAGTGTATCTTGAAGGAGAACTCATTTTTTCCCTATATGAGATTAAAAGATTAAGGAAGGAGAACAAAAAAAGAAAAAGATTGCATGAACAAAGATTGAGAAGCTAACCAACAATATTGATGAATATGATCAAATGGTGATTAGATTGAAGACTCAAGTTGAAGAGGGTAAGAGAATAGAAGATGTAGTCAAATCTAAACTACAGTCCAAATTTGATGAGTGCATGAATCTAGAATTTAAAATAGTGGCCTTAAAAAAACAAATAGAAAAGGCTAAAGAGAAAATTGACAAAGGTTTGAAGTTGAAAGGTGGCTTTGAAATATTAGATGAGCTAACTAACTCACAAAAGAATTCAAAAGGAAATTTAGACCTTGGGTTTGAGAAAGTAAATGGTTCCACCACCAATGCATCTACTAATTTATATCACAAATTCAAAGAAGAAGAAAAGCTTGGTTCTAAGAATGAAAAATCTTGCAAGGAGAATACCTTTGAACATTAAAAATTAGATAGAGATATTACTAGGATAAAGAAAGAAAAAAAGAAAGAAAAGAAGCCCACCAAAGACAAGAAGAACATCAAGTCAATCCCTAGAGACATAAAGAGGAAGAAGAATAGAAAGGGTGATAATGTACAAGGGTTCACTATGGTGAGAAATTAGAAGAAAAAAAAAACAAAGAAGACATCCTCATCCTACACAAAGAAATTCTATGATTATTTATTCCTCATTTTTCTATGGTTATTGCTATACATGTAGATCTATTCCTAAAGGTATTATGAACTATGTGAGTAGAAATCCATTTTCTCCTTTAGTGGATATGAATGTAATGTGCTACAATTGTAATAATTTTGGTAATAGAGCCAAACATTGTATAGAAAACTTTGAATGACCAAAAGCATAGAGTAAAAATAAGAATATGTCCCCTAGTGTGAACAAAGGTTCACATATCTCTAAAAAGGAAAAAAATAAGGTAAAGAAGAAGCCTAATAAGGTGTGGAAAGAGAAAGGTCAGAAGGAAACACCCAAAGTGGCTACTCCTACCTCACATCACTAATCCTTAGTGATGGGGCATGAGTCCAAGGGGAACTTCACAAAAACTTTATTCAGCCTTGGAGAAGAAAGAGAGAAGTCAAGTTAGGTGTGATTTATTTTATAAATTTCTAATGACTTTATGGTTTTAGATGTCATGGACACACTCCTTTACTTTGATAAAGGGGGAGAAATTTTTTTTCAAAGGGGGAGAGAAAAAATTGGTTTCAGTAGAAGCATGGTTTCCTAAAGAGTCCCTTTTCCATTGATGTTAAAGGGGGAGAAACTAAGAAAAAAGATTTGTGTCTATAATATGTGGAGATATGTCAAAGGGGGATTTGTGACTGTAAAAAACTGATTGCTAAGGGGATAAATTTTGTTATGTAGAATTCTATATGTTGATGTATGTGCATACAAATTGGTATAGTTGGTATAGAGCATTTAGTTTTTCCATCAATGACAAAAGGGAAGATTGTTGGAAATATGATTTTCATTGATTATGAAAGGGAATCTCATTAATGTCAAAATGAGATCTAAGTGTTATCATATTGATAGTTGTTGATTGATGTCAAGAGGGAATCATTGAAACAAGCCTTGAAGGATTGAAATTTTTTTGGGCTTTAAGCCTCAGGCTTACTCTATATTGCTTGCTAAGTAGTGAAAGAGTTAGTCATTTTCATCTAAGTTTGATTTGGCTTCATTCTTTGAACTTAAGGCTTATTGTATGCTAAAGGCATTAGGCATTGGGATTTGTTGCTAACACTTACGCCTTAACTTAAGTCTAAGAAAGTAATGAAAGAGGTATGTGGGAACCTTGAACCTCAACCCCTAAAAAGGTTTGGGCATCAAAGGTCAGAGATAAGGCTTGCACCTTATTTTAATGCTAAAGAAGGTAAGTGGTAAATAGTATAAAGGAAACCTGAAGACTGAAACCTAAAAGGGTTAAAACTGATAATTCTATAAAAGAGCTTCAAGAATCACAATTCAAAAGGATGGCTTATGCTTTATCAAAAGGAAGGTAAGTTGTAAGTATGTAGTAGAAAGAAAGCCCAAATGCCAACACCCAAAAGGATTAGAGCAAGGGATTATACGGTGACATCAACATTTGTACAAGATGATGTCAACAACCATACATGATGATGTCAGCTGAGTCTTTAGGAAAACCAAAGGTGTTTTAGAGTTTCTTAGTTCAGAGTTTTAGAGGTCAAAGTGTTGGTTTGTGAAGGAATGAAGGTAGAAGGTAAAGGTTAAGGATGATGGCTAAACTTGAACAAGTGAAAAAAGGCTTGTTTCTTAAGTCTTGCTATGAATTGAAAGTAAGTGGTAAGAGGGATTAGTGATTTTTTCATTCCACAAAAAACTTGTGTTGACTTGGGTTGACCAATGTGGGTATTTGGGTTAGTGACACATGGCATGCAATTATTGGCGGAATGACTAATTCACATTATTATTATGAATCATCATGGTGTGAAGGTTTAATTTGAAGGCCAAGGTTTAAGGAAAATGGAGTGATTGTATATAAAACTATGTAACCACTCCAACTACATTCTTGCAAAGGATTGGAAGGAATTGATGGCACCATTAATGCACAAGTTGGCTATAAATCTAGAAGAGAACAAGCAAGAAAGAATATCACATTAACTACAAAACAAACCCTAGATTTGATCAAACTAGAAATAGAAAAGGAAATAAATGAAGTAAATGATGGTTGGATCATTGCAAGGAGTGTTTTGTATGATGAAAATATATGAAATCCATAGCAAAGGTATGTGTGTGAATTTAAATAAAGAATAAATGGATGACTCCATTAATACAACCAAAAAATCTAGAAGAGATCTGAAATAGATCAATTCATGCAAGTATGAGATTAAATGCAAATCAAATCCTAAGATTTCAATTGATGCCAAATATACAAAATAAATTGAATCATGTAGTGGTGCGGGGATTGATTTGTTGAAGAAAATTGTTGGTGAAGGGAAGTATGTGAAGTTGAAGGAAAGAGGGAGGTGTGTGAGAGAGAACTTAGTATGCATATGCTATGAAAATAAGACCTAGTCTATAACTCACAAAATCATCTAAGGTATGTATCAAGTGTGAAGAAGTGCAAAGAGACTATTGAAAAGAGAAAGAGAGAGTTATAAAAAATTATGTTCTAAAGTGTGGATTGTGGAGAAGAGAAGAGTAGTGCAGAGGTATGAGTTGTTGAGTTATCAATAACAAAGATAGATAGTATGCTTGCATAAAAACAAAGAAGAGATTGAGTGGTTGTAGAATAAGTCTATAACATAGAATTGGATTCATTTGAATCATTTAGAGTTATAGATTTATAAATATTACATTGTAAATTTGATTGGTTGGTGCCATTAGATAGCTGAGTTGGTGCTCATTGCAAGGAGTGGGTGCTTCCTTGGAGTTGGTGCTCCTAAATTAGGGGATTGGTGTCTGCTAAGGGTTGGTGCCCTTAAACATTGAAACGATGAGGTTCTATTGTGAGAATGGATTAGGATAGTAGATCCTAGTAGCTATTATCATTGTGGTTATCCCCATGTCAGGTTTTCCACATATATATGGTGTTATAAGTATTTTTGTGTGATCTCTCTACATATACTTTTATATTGGGGTATGTCAAGGATCATGATGGGCCAAAAAGTGGCAATATGATGGGTATGTGGATGATGACTATTTTTTTAGCCAAAATTGATCAAACAAAAAGGGTTTTTAAAGGAGATTCTTAGCTTTTCACCAATATAAATTATGCTTTACTTTGAATTTAATAATTAATTATTGTTCATTTTCTATTCAAATTACAAATAAAATCCTAATTGATAGGTTGATTGAAAAACATTTATAGCTTTCAAAGGTATCACATTTTTTGAATCCAAAACATGCATCACATTCTATGCTTCACATTCTATAGGATTAAAAAAAAATTGAATTTCATGAAGTTTTGACCAAGTTAAGGTGGTTAGACATACAAGTTTTTATATTTTTTAAAAATTGTAATAAAAATTCATAATTAATTATTTACTTGGAAAAAACTTACAAAAGAATATGCATCACATCAAGGCATGAGTCCTCTACTTATATCTTAAATATTATAAAAAATTATTATCATTTTATTGTGGTTAGGGTGGTTAGAGACACCTTATTTTTTCCCTGAAATTTTAGTACCACTGCATTGAAATTTCAAATTTTCACCAAATAGTTTTTTTTTTTTTAAACAAACCTAGTAGTTTAGAAACTAAATTCAATTTGCTGAAAATTGTATTCTTACATATTTTTGAAATAATATACATAACTTATTCAAATTTTTACGTTAAGTTCCCTAATTCTAATTTTTCTGAATTTGTTGCCACTTAAGGGCCTATTTTTTCCATGATGATCCTGCACATACCCATTGGTTTAAAAGGATTAGAAAACTAGTTTTAATTGATCTATTGATTCACCCCACCCCCCAAAAATTTCATACACCTCTCCTAAGAAAGCTGATTGTCCTCCCACAAAGCAAGACAATCAGGATCTTGCTAAGGAAAAGTATTCTACTGCTACTGAGGAAGATAATCATGCTTCTATTGAGGAGGCTAATATTTCTAGTCCCATCAATAATTATGATTGTGATATCATGGATGCATTTAATATTCATTGGTAGAATCGTTCTCTCTATGTGGATTCGCTGCCTTCTTAGGATTTGCAAACATGTTATGGCCCTAGATATAAACTTGATTCTAAGTGTAGACACTTAAAAAAGTCCTGAATGATATCACGCACTCAAATCTGATATACTAACATCATTTCATCCTAATAACCATCCTATTTTTGCTTAATTGATTAAATTAGCTTATCTACTTAATTAATTTCATCATTTTCATCTATTAATCTAATTAGGTTAATTCCTACCCCTTTCATGCTAACCTTTCGTCTTGTTAAATTGGATAAATTAAAATATTTAATGTTAACACCCTAAGTCCTCTTATTTAATTAAATGTCATTTTGAGCCCCTTTCATTAAATAAGTTAATTATTTAATGGATATCCTAAATTCCCCTAATTTGCATAATTGAAACTTTGTTTTAATTATCAAATTACTAATTAATTATAACTCTCCCACTTGCAAAGGAGTATTCCTTGACAATATTCCTCCTTTTCAAATTCCTCCAAAAGGGAATATTCTCATGGAATATTCTTTCCCTTTTCACTCATTTGAAAAAGGGAATATTCTTCCTTGTAGGAAAATTTTGACAAACTTCTTGATCAAGTTTTGAAAGTGTGCTTCTTTGCATGATTGTGGTCCCTTGATAAAACATCAACTTGCATTTTCAACCCATGATGGAAATCCATGATCCATGCCCCCATCTTCTTTCCATCATGACCATTGATTGATCCTTTCAATATTGATCATCAATTTCTCTTAGCCTATTTTATCAATAGACTTTGCATCTGTTGAATAGGGATCCACCTGTTCAAATCAAACTTATGCTATTGAAAATCATATTTATTTGCATCCATGTTTTATTTTTAAAGGCATTATAGGTTAATTTCCATGAATTATTAGATTAGCATCCATTAATGGCTTCCATGGTAACTTAGTTGTATTCATTTAGTATAATTTTTAATCTAGGGCTTGCATAGTTGAATCTTGTGCACATTTAGAATAGCTTTGAATGCACTTACATCTATCATTTTAGTTTTCATCATGTTAATTTAGCATATTATCATGATTTCATTCATGTTTTTCATTACTTTCCTTCAATTTTAATCAATAAAATCAATTGGAAAGGCTCATATTATCTAAGGTATTGGGAAAGGTTCGCCATTCCACATCAATGCGACACCACTTCCCCAATAGTATGAGATCCAATGGCTTCAAATAAATGTTTTTCAAGCTTTCATGTTTTAGAATGTTATTTTTAATGGCTTCTTCACTTTGTTTACATTGAATATCTTATTAGGATTGATGTTTAGTGGATTAAATATTCTTTGAAACCATATGGATCAAGTGTAGTTAACCTAAACTATGTCATTGGTTAGATTGTGGCACTAGAAGGAGGGATGATTGATCAAATCTGATTATTTTTTTCTTTAGATTCCCATTTTTTCTTGATCTTATAGGTACAATGGCATTTTTTGAGGCTACAACGATGCCTTTTTTGTAGGGAGTATAGGGATGATTAATTAAAACAACAATGCTTATTAAATATTGTGATGCTAATACTTTTTAAAGGTGTCAAAGATTTGAAAATAGTGACACCTCTAATATAGCAATGCTTTTTCTCACCAAAGTGACAACACATTTTAGAATTATGGTGATGACTTTGTAAACATCGACACTTTTTATTGGTTAAAAAAATAGACTAAAATTTAACATGTGATTAAAATTTTTGATTTCATTTGATTTCTAACATGTCAATTGACTTCTAGTTTTTGTTTTTGAAGCTAACTGATTTTGTAGATTTGGGCAATAAAATGTAAAGTGAAGGAGCATATAGTCATTTGACTATATATTGTAACAAGTGTTTTTTACACTTATGGGGCAATTATAACCCATTTTATGATGCTTTATTTCACATTTTAGGACCAACTAAATTTCCTTTTGGTTTTAGACTAAATGTTTAAATTTGGTTAAAATTGAACCCAAATATCCTCATTTTGTAATATTAGGTTTAAAATTGAACAAAACAATTCCAACACTTCAATTTGGTGCTTAAAAGAAACTCATTATGCTCGTTAAGGTTAAAATGAATGTGTGTTTGATTTTATTTTTTGTTCTTGTTGTGTGTATCCTCTCCCCTTGAGCTTCATGAGATCTTGGGTGAATGAAAACACACAAGTATATTTTTTTCTTCTTGGAAGTGCCTATCCTCTCCCCTTGCACCTATTAAAAAATCTTGGGTGATGAAAAAAAATTTAACTTTCACAATCTATGTTACCTTTAGAGGGACTACCTCCCAAATTGTAAGAGGGAATGACCCAAGTAGTACTTTCATTTTAGTTTTCTATATAAATAAATTGGTGTGACTAAAATCATTAACCAACTTGTGTTGCTATCTTATACTGATGAATGTCTCTCCTAGTATCCATGTGATACATTAAAACACTTAGATGTTTCTAAGGGCTAGGAGGCCTCTTAATTGAGTGAATTGCCACATGTATAGGCACCAACTTATCCTAAAATTCCTCATTAAGAACCTTGTTATTAGTGGCTCACCAATTTCATTTATGAAGTGTATTTCAAAGTAGTGCATTGGAATATCACCATTCCAAGAAGTTGCTTACAATGTTTGGTTTTTGGTTGAGGAAATAAAGAAAATAGGGAAGGGACTCTTTTGCTTGGTGTGTCAAGATGTTATATTTCCTTGGCATAGCCTATTTGTCAATTCCATCTTCATGGATTAATCATCTATTAGGAGATGATGGAAATCCTACTAAGAAATAGACACGCACTTGAGCTAGGATTGTAAATGCTTGTGAGTTAGTTTAACACTTTCTTGGTTCCAAAACATTGCAAAAAAAGCATCAATGATCTATCTCAAAATTTCAAACCTTTTAGTTTAAGCATGGGACCCTTTGAAAATCCTTGATATTGATATTTTTCCTTAGGATTTTTATCCTTATATACTTCTAAATATCTTGAATTATATCTCAATCCATACTTCGCAAAGTTAACCTAGGAAGCTATGGCTCTAAATTCATAATTTTCACAAAATGGACCTTGTGAAAGGAATGGTTTTTTTGACATAGAAATTTAATTTGAAACTGAAGCAAGACAAGTTTTTTTGGTAATAAAATTTCATTAATCAAGATAAGCTCACAAATTGAAGCCCACATATGTGCTTGATCTCTCACCTTATTACTATTTGGCATATGATTGCTTCACTTCAACAACCAAACCTTACACCAACTATCATACAGCCAAATTTTGAGCTAATTGAAGGAGAAAAAACAAACATAATCAGTAGTTTGATGAGCTTCAAATTTAATACAAAAGAGACACCAAACTAGTGGACAAACACAACAAACATCTTAGATAAACAAGAGCAAAAAGTTGATATTGTAGTCGGAAGGCTTGTACTACCACCTCCTATGTGGTCATAGATATCCTCCTTTCATGGTCTTGTGCTTATCTTCATGATCTCCCATAGAATAAAAATCCCCAAATGAAGGTCAATGTTTCATCATTTCAAACTTAGGCATCATAGTTCAAATTTTATTAGAAAATGTGTCTTAAATAATTGCCACAACTGAGACAGATCGACAAGGAGATTTTATCTACACTCTTTAATAAATGAACTAGATCTACATATTTCACAGGAGCTTCTCCTTTAAATCATTAGGGTTCTTATGGTTGTGTTACTTTAGAGGTATAGCATGTTCCTCACTACCTTGGTCTTGCAAAACAAAAGGTTCACTCTAGGTTAAAATTTTGGGTAAAAACATTTCATCACATTTCACACATCATTTCACCAAACTTTGTAAACCTTTTGAACACACCAACACTTTTGAATTGGACATCATTAAACACATCCCCTAACTTAGCTATGTTATGTGAGAAATGCATCCTTTTCCATGCACTTAGTTAAGTTGGTTATCACTTTGTGGACTAGTTATCTTGAATCTCACCTGTCTACCTTAAATATTCACAAGTCCATCAACATCTTTTTATTCAAACATCAAATCATAAACATATAGTCAATAGTGTTGTCCCAAAGTGTTTGCAAAGATCACTCCCAATATCATTCAAAATTTTCAACTTCCACTCACATAATTTCTCCAAAACCAATTAGAGGGGGACTCTTACCTAAATTTGAGTCAACTAGAGAGTTTAAACATTACAATTTATGGTAACAACAAGATTACAACATAAGAGAATCATGGAGAAAACCAAAGTCACATCCACCACTAGTGATACTAACCCTCATGAATTTGATCCAAGAGGTCATTCTACCCCCTCACAGCAACCCCAAGATCCAAAGGGACCATATGAGGTTGAAGAAATTACAAATAATCCATTTGAGCTTACTAAAGAAGAAATCCTTGAGTATAAGAAAGAACATCAAGCCATAGAGAAAATAGCTTCAATTCCTCCATCTTTTTCCACCCAAAATTTGACACAAGGTTTGACTTCATTGACACTTCCACTAATTTCATCACTTGGGCCAAGTCAAACAAAAACTTGTAGTATTAGAACTAGTCTTGCTAAGGACTTTGGCCATACTCTTCCCTTAGCAAGCAAAAATCTTGTGGGGTACTCTAAACACAATCCACCCCAAAATACCACTTGTACACCTACATTTGGTGCCTACACCATTCCTAAACACCCTCTACATCCACATAAACCACGTGCACTCCATCATTCCATGACAACTTTGACATTTCATGTGCAACCATCTTCATCCACCCCCCCAAGTACCACAAGTGCGCCCAACATCACACAAGGTAGTACAAACCAAGTGTCTTAAATGGATCAACAAGGGCATGTCAACACCCTTACACAAAATAATTCCTTAACACAAATAGGTACATCTTTATCCAACTACCCCATCTGTTTCACAAAACACATCCATCCCATCCATCATTAACCCAAATCAAAACAACACCTTGGTTATGAATCTCATCAACTAGGGTAATATCTTGGTCCCACTTCAAATACAACAAGGGAATCCCCTACCCATTGCTCAAGGGAACCCTTTCAATTAATTACAAGTTCTGAATGTTCCATTTCCATTGTAATACCAAATGGAACCATCCTCATCATTACCATTGGTCTCTCACATCATGCAAAATCAAATGGGACCTCAATATTACATTCCTCCATCCCAATCCACCATCCTACAAGGAATGTTAAACCAAGGGAGCCTACAACCACTCATCAACAACCTACAACCCACATAAACCATAAGCACCGAAAACCCATCAAAAAATGTCCCAACAACCAAATGATCCTATATTGCAAGCACATTCTTTATCCTTGCAACAAGCACAACATGCTTATCAAAAAGCCATGCAACAACAACAACAAGCCAAGCAAGAATCCCTAGCAGCACAAGAAGAAGAAGAAGAATAAGCAATCCTAGCAGCACAACAACAACAAGTAGCCCTAACAGCACAACAACAACAAGTAGCCCTAGAAGAACAACAAAAAGTAGCCCTAGCAGTACAAAAAAAAACAAAAAGAAGCCTAGCAAGAAGCCTTAGCAACACAAAAACAAGCCCTAGTGGTGCAACAACAACAAAAAGCACAAAACAAGCCCTAGTGGCACAACAACAACAATAGGCCCAACAACAAGCCCTTTTGTATCAACAACAACACCAAGCAACCTTCACAATATAACAACAATAGAAAGTGCAACAAGTAGCCCTAGGGGCCCAAAAAAATAACAAACCCAACAACAAGCCTTTCTCACCCAACAGTATGCCCAACAACAAGCATTCACACAACAAAAACAATATGGTTTATATTATAACCCTCAAAAAAACATCGCCAATACAAACACACTAGGAACATATACACCTCCACCACCATAACCTTCATAATATCCTACACCATCATACATATCATACAATGCCCCATGATATCAAAATACCACATACAATTCATCCGCCATCCTACAATATGCAACATATGTTCCTCTACCAACCTTGCAAGATGATGTAGCATCCCAACTCAAGGCATTAATACAAAAAATGTAGGACATCCAAATGAGAAAAATAAAGAAGCCCCATACAAAACAAAACCTATGTCCATATCCATTCAATCAAAACATCACAATGGTACCTTTCCCTCCTAATTTTGAGGTCCCTAAATTTGATAAATACAAAGGGATAGGAAATCATATAGACCATTTCAAAGAATTTAACATCATGTGTATGGATGTGGCCTACAATGATTCATATTTGATGCATCTCTTTCCATGAAACTTGATAGGCCTAGTGATTGATTAGTTTTGTCAATTGCCTCCAAGTATCAAAACCTTCCAAGAAATCACCGATAAATTCATAGATTACTTCTCCTTTTGTATCAATGGAAAATTATATTTTTTAGCTTATTAATCAATAACCAAAATCCCATGAAGTAACAAAGCACAAAGGAAATAAACATGAAAATAAAAGGAACAATGTTACCATAAATCTTCATCTTCCATGGTTCACCTTTGTTACACCTTCTAGTTTGCAACAAATCAAATGAGGCCCTCAGATTTCAAATGAGCAACCTAAAGTAATGTCTAAGTCCTATACCGATGTTGAAGGATTTGATAGAATAATTCCTATGTCTATGATAATGTGCTAAATGCAATAATAATTACCAAAGCTAAAATGACTATAATGCCTAAATTCGAAAATGAAGTTGTCAGATCCTGAAATTATGAGCAAAATTGTCTTTTATAGAAAACACAATTTTGAGCGGACGGATGAGATTAAATTCTAAGAAAAACCTAAAATGAGAGGTCCAGATTAAACCTGAGAATCCCTAATTAGGGTTAGGGAAAATTCATTAATTGAACGACCAAAATAAAATATTAGATAATCGGATCGAAGGTGGAGAATAAATGAGACAAATTAATTAGAAAATAAAGATTTTCAAAAATCAAGAAGATAAAGATTGCCTGATTTGCAAGATTCGAAAAATCAAGAAGATAAGATTTGAACTGAAGATCAGATTTGGAAAATCAAGAATCTGCCCGATTACTTGATTTTTGGAAGATTAGTTACTAATTTGAATTAAATTAATTCAAATTATGGATTTATGAGACAATAAATAATCTTTTCAGATTATTTACCAAAACGGACTGACAGTTAAAATTGTGATGACATTTTAAATAATTTCATTTATTTAAAATGAGAGGAATATTAATTTTGACAACTAAATAATTAAATATAATTATTTAATTTAGCGGATAAGATTAATTAATTAAATAAATTAATCAATTCATTTAATTAAGACAATTAGTGACATATTAAATAAATAAATGTATTCCATTTATTCAATAATCAGGATGAATTAATGAATAAGGATAATTAAATAAATTTAGAAACTTATTTAATTAGGGGGAGACTTAAACAATTAATGACATATTTAATAAATAAATAGAATTTATTTATTTAATAATCATGAAGAATACAAAGACATGAATTAATTAAATAATTATGAAATATTTAATCAATAGTCGAATGTGGACCAAGGACATAATTAAATGTCATAATTATGCTAGGACGAAACTGGTAAAAATGAAGCTTGCAGGCCTAGGTCATTTTTAGGTGTCTACATTTTGCCCCTCTTTGTCATAATGTAGCATGTCACATTGTAACAAAGAAAATAAGTCAAAAATATGCCCCAGTGCAAAATAAGATGAGGAAGAATGACGAGGAGGGTTACGATATGCCCCCTCGAGAGGACAGATAGGTTCCAAGAACATGGGTGTGTTCTCAAAATTAATGAGAAGACTAGAATATGAAGAGACAAAGAAATGTTAGTGCAAAAGATATGGATGATGATATGGATGCAATGCCTATATGAGATGAGTGAGAGAAGATGACAAGACTAAAGAAGATGCATGTTAGTTCCAAGACCAAATCCTTCAAAACATTGCCATAGGACTTTAATATTTATTGCTCTTAATCATCATTGGGAAAACTATTGTAATGGCCAATAAACACCATGATATGACATAGATCAAGGTGTGCAAGGTTGTACCATCACATAAGACAAGCAGTCTCAGACAAGGATGACATGACTTGTACTAAGAGAGTGATTGTCCCAGTCTTTTTGTCATAATCAACCACAAGCAAAAAAAGACAAAGACAATTCATGAAACATCATTGCTTCTCTAAATATTATTTCCAGGACATCCTTGAGAAACTAGCAGCATGATTGCCAAAATACAAAATAAAGCTTTTATCATGATACATCATTTTTCTAAATCCCAAATCAGGACCTCGCTAAGAAACTAGTAATCATGTGCATCAATCATCATGATACGTCGCTGCTTCTCTAAATATTGTTATTGGGATCTCGCTGAAAAACTAGTAACATGATAAAAATATATAAATACAAGATAAGACAATCATGATACATTGCTGCTTTTCTAAATCCTATTGTCAGGATCTCGCTAAAAGGCTAGTACCAAGACAAGATAAGACAATCATGATATGTCACTGCTTTTCTAAATCCTATTGTCAGGATCTCATTGAAAAGATAGTACCAAGACAAGATAAGACTATCATGATACATTGCTGCTTTTCTAAATCCTTTTGTGAGGATCTCACTGAAAAGCTAGTACCAAGACAAGATAAGACAATCATAATATGTCGCTTCTTTTCTAAATCCTTTTGTGAGGATCTTGCTGAAAAGCTAGTACCAAGACAAGATAAGACAATCATGATATGTTGCTACTTTTCTAAATCCTTTTGTGAGGATCTCACTGAAAAGCTAGTACTAAAAAAAGATAAGACAATCATGATATGTCACTGCTTTTCTAAATCCTTTTGTGAGGATATCACTGAAAAGCTAGTACCAATAAAAGATAAGACAATCATGATACGTCGCTGCTTTTCTAAATCCTTTTGTGAGGATCTCGCTGAAAAGCTAGTAACATGATAAAATCCAAAAGACAAGTGCCAAGTGTTTTCCAAGTGTGTCTAGATTCCAAGTGTTTTGATGTTAAGATGTCAGGTTTGATGATGCTAAAATGATAGAGTGTCAAAACTTTGTTAATGCTCTGATGACAAATGTCAAAAATTGCCAAATTTAGGAAGGACACATCCTGAATAAAGTTAATGCCAAGAGAATTGATCCCTAAATGCCATGTGACAGTGATGATGACAATGCCTAGGAAGGACACATCCTGAGGTATAAATGACAAAGTTGGTTCTTTAGAAGGACACATCTGAAAAATACTGATGTCGAGAGGAGTGATCCTTAGATGTCAAGAGGATCCCTCAAAATGTTGAATGACAGTGATGATGCCTAGGAAGGACACATCCTAAGGCATGAATGACATAGGTTATCTTTTAGAAGGACACATCTGAAGGTTAACCGAGATTTGACAGTTTGACAGGTTATGATGATTTGACCTGCTTTGACTGAGTTTGACTTGTGTTTGACTATATGCCAGTATTGTCATGATGATATGATTGGCCTATTGATGAAATTGTCCTACTGAAATAACTAATTGGCATGATTTTTTTTAGGATTTTACCCATTTGGGATTGGTTTGCTTTGTCTTGAAGATATTTTGACGTGTGTACCAGTGTAGTGCCATGAACCCTAATGGACTGACCTAGTGTGGCCTTGGGGGCTCATCGACAGATGGCCTTGCCTACGTCATACACTCAGAGACCTCGTAGTTCGACACGACCAGTGAATTTGTCTTGATGACCAAATATTACGTCATGATTTTATTTTGACAAACTTAAAAGGACTGACTTGATGTCTCGGGGACTCAAATGTGAGTCTTGCCTACGTAGCAAGTGCGCAAAGACAACGTAGTTCGAACAAATGACAAAGACTGATTGATATGACTGACTTTGACAAGAGATGACCATGTGTTTGCACTCTTCGAGCAGTTTGATGTTTTGTTTGTGGTTTTCTTTAGGACGTTTTATGATGTTTTTTTAAATCTTCTGTCAGGACTTTTTGCGATATTTTTGGTCTCTTTTCGAGACTTTTTGTCATGTTTTTGGTCTTTTTTTAGGACATTTTATGATGTTTTTGGTCTTTTTTTTTCATTTTATGATTTTTTTGGATTTTGACGTTTAAGAGGATTGTGACAAATGCATATGACTGATTCCTACACATGAGAATCCAAGGACAAACATGATTGTGCCCCTAGTCAAGCTGAATACCAATTGATAGGTGATGACAACATTATTTGACATGGGAAGGACGCATCTCGAAACAATGTGAGGACAATGATGATAATGTGATGAAAGTATGGAGGTCTACAGCCGGGCTAGGAATGCAGTCAAGTAAAATTTTGGATAATGTGCTTGTATGGATTAGACTTGTTGCATTTGGAATGACTTGGTTAGGACTAGATGGGATGATGATTATCCTTAGATTGTTTGACAAGGGAAAGCCAAGATAGGTGACCGACATGAAAGAATAGGGGTGGCCTTGGTAAAGGATGAGAGACATGAGACTAAGGGAATTATCATATGAATTTCAAGGACTACATCACACAAGGACAATAAGACTATGACAATCAATGACATGATGTTTTGTGAATCGTGTATGACCAAAGGATAGACATGTCAAGAGTTTTCCCAAAGCATGATTTATGTGTGCTAGTTCTATGTCAAGACTGAGGTAGTGGAAAATGTATGAAAATGATATGAATGAAATGGTCGGATGTCAATGTCAAGAGGAAGGCCTAGGAGATGAGATGACTTGCCCCCAAGTATAAAATTCCACATAGATGATTTATTTTACACATGATGCCTATTTGCCAGGTTTTCATCATGGTACTTATCCAGGGCACCTATTTGCTAGGTTTTCACCATTGGATGAAATTTTTCTCTTTACTATTTTCTTGACTTTTTGATTTTTTTGGTGTCACTAAGACGCTTGTTTGCTGGGTTTTCATCAGGGTGACGATTTTTTGATTTTTGATTTATTTTTGGATAGCTTGGATGCTTTAGATTACCACTAACTATTCTAAATCCATTGATGGTGCTGATGTAGAGACTGGTGCCATGATATGCCAATAATGAACTTGTTGAAGGAATTGTTTTGTCAGGATCGTAGCACTTGTATACAACTGATCAATGTCATTGTGATCCTTTTTGATACTAGAGTTGGCCTTATCAGAATATGCACATTGCAATAGAGTGTCATGAGAGTCCTTGTGGTAAAGAGTTGCTGCCATGATGTGATGGATTTGTGATGTAGTATTTTTGGACTTTAGGTGAGATGTAGGATTATGATGAATGATGGTGGATGTGGAAAGGTTGTTTGGGAGTTTGGATGAATCATTTTTTATTTTCCAAAATTGGGATGGTGGATGACAGATTTTGGAATTTTCATTGGGTTTATGTTTGGAACCAACGCTTCTATATGCCTTGCTTGATGACCATTTTGAAGGAGGTGGACATCTGTTATATGTGGTATTCCTCTTTTCTTGTGGCTCCACATTGTGATTGACTTTTGTATTTGACTTGGTGTCTTTGTTTGATCCACTTTTCTTTGGGATCCATTTTAATTTCACTTTTTCACTTGTTCTTTTGTCCGATTCAATGGCATTTGACATTTGATTTTTGACTTTGTAAGACTTTTGTTTTTGTTGGTTCCAAAGGGAAGGTTGAAAATTTTGATTTATGGTGCGAATGGAGGGATTGTTGGCAGCAATCTTATGACAAGGATTTCTCATGGACTCTATTTTGACATTTTTATCTGACAAAGTTGCTCCCAAAATTGAGGAGGTATCACTGACATCATTTGATTTTCTAACTGAGGAATAGCCAAGACCTTGATGTCTGTAATTTTCCTAGAGTTGTATTGGTTCTAGAATGCCTTGATATTGCATGCTTTGACATATTTTTTTGGCGATGGGATATTTATTGTTTTGAAAGAAAGATGCTAACCCATTATGATGTCTATGGACACTGTCACTTGTAATATTTTCATCTACAAGAAAGCCTGCTCTGACAAAGATAGATGACCCTAGTTGATAAAGTGTCTTAGCTTCATTGTCATGTTCGCCAAATTCCTGACTGATATCTTTGGTCTGCTCTTGTGACATTTCAGGTTCAGATGATTCTGTTGGTGCTTCCAAGGCAATGTCGAAGCCATCCTTATTTTTAGTGTCATAGAGCCCAATGGTTTTAGCTATAACTTGATCATATGCAAGCATGTCCCTGGTGGAAGATTATTGTTCTGGAGGAATATCATCTATGTGTCCCATGAAGGCAAGTGTCTCATAATGGGAAGTGTCAATAGTTGAGGCCTTTCTAGGGTCGACAAGTGTTTGATCATGAATTGCGTAAAGGTCAAGGAGTGGATCATTTTGGATTTATTGGTCAATGGTAGGGTCTTGGTCAAAGATGGGGTTGTCAAAAATAGGTTCATGGGATGGACTACCTTGTTCTTGACATGAGGGTGACGTTATAATGTCATGCTTTGGGATTTCATTTTGACATGTATCCTCAAGTTTATTAAATGGGATTTGAATTTGGACTATGATAGAGTTTTCATGACTAGATGTGGCTTGTGAGGGGGTGACTTGAAAAGGATTAATGACCAAAGGACTAGGATAGGATGTGGGAACTTGGACTGGACTAGTATATCGACTAGGATATGACATGGGTACTTGCATTGGACTAGTATGTGAAGAACTAGGGTATGGCATGGAGACTTGGACTGGATATGACATGGAGGCTTGGACTAGATTAGGATGTGATAGCATAGGATGTGACATGGGGACTTCGACCGAATATGCCATGGATTCTTGGGCTGGATTAGCGTAAGGTTGACTAAAATGGGACGTGGAGACTTGGACTGGATTGGTATGGGAAGGACTGGGGACTTCACATGAGTTGGTAGATAGTTGATAAGGGATGTAGACTTGGACATGATTAATAGGTGAAGGACTAGCATATGATGTGGAGACATGTAATGGACTAGTGGACAATTGACTTCCCTTGTCAAAGTTAGGATAAGGTTGATTAATGGATGTTTGTTGTGGACTAATGTAATGGGTGGTGTTAAGTGAATTTTGGTAGTGATGGTAGATGGATAGAGGACTAGGACTCATGGATTGTTGGTATGAAGGACATTGATTGTCAGTTTGGAGGAATTGTCTCCTAACATCTAAGGCTTGTTGGTATTGACCTCTACAGATTAATTGGTATTCAACTTTACTAGCAAGCCTATCAATATGTTGGTGAAGGGAAGACAAGGAGGTGGATGTCATGATGTTAAATGCAAAGGGATAATGATGTTTGTCCAAGAGAAATGACTAATGCAAGGTGATAAAATTGTCAAGAAAGGATGTCAAATGCCAAGATGACAATGAAGATGTTGACTAAGGAAAATGACCAATGCCAAGTCTAGATGCCAAATGAGGACTATGATGGACAATGCAAAGTCTAAGTTCAAAATGAGGACTGAGACTATTTTTTGATGTTTTGTTGAGAAGTTTGAGTTTTCCAAGGTCGACTGTTTTTGTCCAGATTTGTGAATGTTGTGTATAATGTTTGAAAATCTAGAAAACACTTGACAAGCATGATGTTTTGGTGCAAGCAAGCACACATGAGACAAGTACAATCCTAAAAGGCCAATATGCCAAGGGTTTGTATACTTGGTATAGCCCACCGATATACCCCAGATTGGTGATAAACACCTTTCCTTCTCGAGAGCGGATAGCTTAGAATTTTGGTGGCATTGGCTCCCCTCCATGGCTCATTAACATCATTCGAGCACACCAAATTTGAATTCTTGGGTAGTGACTTCCCAAGAACTACTATCTCTAATCAAGGGGATCAGTAGTGAGTGTCTTCGGGCATGATACTGTACCCTGCACTATACCAAGCAACAACCAAAGAATGGTTGGACACTAAAAGAAGAAGTGTTTAATTCAGGCATTTTGTTCGTAGGGCATGATCCATGCGGTGAGAGTCCCCTTTCAGATCCATCTTGTTGGAACCATACACATGATTCTTGGGCTATCCCCAAGAACCCACTTTTATATACCAGCTAGAAGTCCCTCGGTGTCAGGGTGCTACTAGTCTGAGTCGTCCTGGGGTGAGTAGTTTTTCCCACCAGAATAGGCCCAAGTTCTAGAGTTAGTAACCATTTCTCTTACACCTAGGATCGTACAACTGCACAAGGGGAGAGGATACTTTGATATACCAAATCGTGAGGGTGTACAATAGAAAAAATGGGTCTGGTTTTCTGATCACCGAGTTTTCACAAGGTGAGAGCATAATCATCTACCATTTGTTCAAACACAATCAGACACTTGCAAACAAAATTCATTTTAGAGCACCAAAGGAAATGTTCCTAAATTAAAAAAATGCAAACAAGTGGTTTGAGAGATAAATCTTTGAAAAACGTAGCTGCAAAACCACATGTTAGTAGTTTGAATTTATGTCTTTGACCCACGAAAAATTCCAACACCACATACTACCAACAAAGATTAGTAAACAAAAATAAAAATAAAAAATGAAAACTTAAATGAAAACAACAAACTTAAAATAGTGATAACTTCCTCCAAACTTAACAAAATTTTAATTGTATTAATTAAATGAATTGATTAATTTATTTAATTAATTAATCTTATCTACTAAATTAAATAATTATATTTAATTATTTAATTGTCAAAATTAATATTCCTCTCATTTTAAATAAATGAAATTATTTAAAATGTCATCACAATTTTAACTGTCAGTCTGTTTTGGTAAATAATTTGAAAAGATTATTTATTGTCTCATAAATCCATAATTTGAATTAATTTAATTCAAATTAGTAACTAATCTTCCAAAAATCAAGTAATCGGGCAGATTCTTGATTTTCCAAATCTGATATTCAGTTCAAATCTTATCTTCTTGATTTTTCGAATCTTGCAAATCAAGCAATCTTTATCTTCTTGATTTTTGAAAATCTTTATTTTCTAATTAATTTGTGTCATTTATTCTCTGTCGTCGATCTGATTATCTAAGATTTTATTTTGGCTGTTCGATTAATGAATTTTCCCTAACCCTAATTAGGGATTCTTAGGTTTAATCTGGACCTCTCATTTTAGGTATTTCTTAGAATTTAATCTCATCCGTCTGCTCAAAATTGTGTTTTCTATAAAAGACAATTTTGCTCATAATTTTAGGATCTAACAACTTCATTTTTGAATTTAGGCATTATAGTCATTTTAGCTTTGGTAATTATTATTTCATTTAGCACATTGTCATAGACATAGGCATTATTCTATCAAATCCTTCAAAATTTGCATAGGGATTAGACATTACTTTAGGTTGCTCATTTGAAATCTGAGGGCCTCATCCGATTTGTTGCAAACTAGGAGGTCTAACAAAGGTGAACCATGGAAGATGAAGATTTATGGTAACATTGTTCCTTTTATTTTCATGTTTATTTCCTTTGTGCTTTGTTACTTCATGGGATTTTGATGTTTATTATTTAATAATCTAACAATCTAATTTCCCATTGATCCACCTTTAATCTTGATGTGGACGTGAGCTTAGAAGAGTTGTATACTGTTAAGCAAAACAAATGAGAATCCTTCACCAATTTCTTACAACGATGGAGGAAAAGAGCTAGTAAAAGCAAGTGGCCCATTCTCGATGAACAAAAGGTGAGGATTATCATCATGAATATCAATATAGATCTATCCTTCCACTTGAAAATGCATTGCATTACCACCTATGATGAGATTGTCCCTAGATCCCTCAACATTGAGTGCACTCTAATCTCACAAGGAAATACCCAAGCATATAAAGACAACCGCCCATCAACCAGTTCAAGAAACAAGCCTCAAGTCTAGGCTAAGAATAAAAACATGACGAATTATGGTATAGTAGATACTAAGGTGGTCCTAATTGCTCCTAGTCCAAACACCAGTCAAATGACTAATTCTTAACCAGCCATACAACAAACCACATCACCACAAAATAATCAAATCAATAACACTGAAGCACAACAACAACAAACCCCCAATAGGAACAAATATACAAAATGAAAATACACATAGTTGGAAGAACCTATTGAAACTATCATAAAGAAATTGGTAGATTCAAACTTAATAACACTTCCAAATTTCTAAAACTACCAAGAACCATAGGATAAACCACCTTGGTACAATGAAAAACATCTTTGTGACTTTCAAAAAATAAAAGGACACAAAACATTGAACTACATGAAACTAAAGAATGATATCCAAGATCTTACTAAAAATGGAGACATATCCATTGAAGTACCAACTTGTAATCAAGATCTCAAGATATACAAGAACCCCATGCCATATCATAGCAAATGGAATAACAATGAAAAATGGAAGACTTACAATAACGTGCAACATATCTATTCCAATGTAGTTTCCTCCTATAACAATGTCATCACCATTCTCACCATCAAAGGGCCTAGTACAAACTATGGAGTCACCACACGATGTGGAAAGGTCACCATCCAAGGAGCTTCATCTCAACCTAGGGTACAACCTAATTTTTTGTTATAAAATCCTAACAAATACATTCTCCTAGACCAACTTAAGAAGACCCCCACATAGATCTTTATCTTGGAGCTATTGAGGCTATCCCTCGCACATAGGGAAATCCTAGAGAAAGATTTATCGATGTCACCCATCCCTAAGGATATGGGTACATAACTATTTTAACCTATGGTAGGGAATATCACTATTCGTCATCTTCCCACCTTTTCAAAATAGGACCTACCATCCCAACCATCTCGTAATCGTGCTTTATACCTTTAGGTCATTGTTCACAAGAACAAGGTTAAAAGATTCTTAGTAGATGGAGGTGCTAGTATCAACATTTTCACCCTTCACTTGTTTAAGAACTTGGGTTATTCAAAGGATGCTATTCAGAAATCAAAAAGTACAATCATTAGCGCATATAATGATCAAGAGAAGGTATCATAAGGCATCATCATGCTACCCATCCAAGTGGGACCTTTCAATGCTGAGACCACATGCCAAGTGTTAGACCTTGATCTCCCGTACAACATCTTGCTTGGTTGACCATGGATTCATTCCCTAAAAGTTATAGCTTCAACCTATCACCAATGTGTAAAGTTTCCTTTTGAGGATAGAGAAGTTACCATCCATGGAGATCCCAAGCCTTTTTATTATTGCAAGAACCTTGAGGCCAAGTTTTATAACATACCCCAAATCCCTAAAATGATGAAGGGCCTACACCCTCCTCCTCATTTTTTTACCCATCATCCCTTGCATCTACCTTAGAAACAAAAACACACATTGTGTAAAACAGTCTTGACATCAAAGTACCAATCTAGGATGATGGGTGTGAAGATTATAAACTAACAAAGGACACTTTTGTGTTGGGAGAGCTACCTCTTTCTCCAAAATCTCATGGGAAACCCGCACCTATCAAAAAAGTGGCTAAAAAATTAAAGATGGAATCTACCACCTTCACCAAGTTGGGGGATTTGAACAAAGAAGTTGCCAATGGGGATTTCTTTGAACTACTCTATCAAGATGACCAACCCATGCTCGTTCTTCCCATGGATGATGACAATAAAGGATTGTATCTAATGAAGTGATGGGGATACAAAAAGAATGAGAAATTGTGACAAAATGATAATGGTTTTCTAGAACCCATCATTCCTAAGATACATCCAAAGAATCTTGGCCTAGGATGTACTACTACCAAGGTTACCCTTATTGGCAAAGGTACTTCTGCTAAACGGGATGAGGCTTCCTATTGGTTATCAATATCTCATGATACTACCCTAGATGACTTTCACCTCAACATTGCTGACCTATTTGAGAATAAATATCTCTTCATGATATTTGCAACATCTTTCATCCCAAATGATTAACCCACTGAAATAAGCCTAGTATACCCCAAACTCATTGACTGGGACCAACAAGGACCACCGATTCTAGATTTATTTGAAAACAATGAAGCAATATTAGAATTCATGGGACCCTATGACAACTTACCATGGGTAGGTCACAAAGATGGTTTTGATATAGATCTAGACACACAGGCATAATACGAGTAGATGATTGAATTCTTCAATCACAAAATTGATGAAATACAAATAACATGTAGATCTTTCAGTGAAAAACACACTGTGACACTTCCTAATCATAAAATATTAAAAATAAAGGATGTATCTCAGGGTGAAAACCTCTCTAAGGCACCCAAGGATGAAGGATTCAATCTCCCCCTTAGTGCAATGCATCCAAAAAAGTCAATAGTGCTAGCAAAAAAGGCTACTCTAGTTAATGTGGGAATAGAAAAAGAACCCAAAATAACTTTATATGCTAAATCCTTGTTAGATGAAGAAAAAAAACCTAACACTATTCCTAAAAGAGCAAAGAGCTAACTTTGCATGGTCATACAAAGATATTCTAGACATTGTTCTAGAAGTGGTTGTGCATCATTTAGCAGTCTATTCTGAAGGTAAACCAGTCAATTAGAAATTAAGAAAGATATACCCTCAAATAACACTCTTGGTAAAACTTGAGTTACACAAGATTGTTGAAGTTGGATTTATCCGATTGATTAACTATCCTAAGTGGGTTTCCAACTTGGTACCAATCTATAAACCCACTGGGGGCATCAAAATATTTATGGATTTCAAAGACTTAAAGAAAGCATGCCTAAAGGATGATTTCCCTCTTCTTAACATTGACATCATCATTGATTTAATAGTTGGACATGAAATGTTATCACTCATGGATGGTTTTTCAGGCTATAATAAAATCATGATCACCATGGAGGTTCAACAAAAAACTACATTCACTTGTCCATGGGAACATATATTTGTTGGAACATGATACCATTTCAGCTAAAGAATGCATGGGCGACCTATCAAAGAGAAATGACCCCCATCTTTCATGATATGATCCAGAAAATGGCCAAAGACTATGTGGATGATATTTTGGAAAATTCAAAGAAAAGGAGTGAGTACATAGAGATATTGGGACCCATATGCGATAGGCTCGAAGAGTATAAGGTACGACTAAACCTGAAAAAGTGTCTTTGGGGTTACATCAGGGAAGCTTCTTGGATACAACGTATCACAAAGAGGGGTAGAGATTAATCCAACAAAAGTAAAATTCACCCTAGACATGGAACCACCACAAACATTGAAGCATATGAGAGGGATACAAGGAAGGTTCAAGTCCATTAGAAGGATCATAGTGTAATTATTAGAAAAAATTCACCCTTTCTCAGATCTTCTCCACAAGGGAATAACATACAAGTGGGATGAGAAGAGAGATAAAGCATTCCAACAAATCAAGGACTACCTATTGAAACGTCTAGTGCTCATGTCATTGATACCAAATAAACCATTAATCCTATATATCTCAGGAACATCAGCAACACTAGGTGCTCTTCTAGCCCAACATGATGAAAATAGAAAAGAAAAAGCAATTTATTACATCAACAAGACTTTGGTAGGCTATGAAATGAATTACTCATCCATTGAGAAAGTATGCTTAGCAGAAATTTTTTTCTTCACAAAAGTTTAGACATTACATGTTATTGCACCAAATCAAGCTTATTGCAAAGATCAACCCATTGAAATACCTATTATCAAAAGTAACTCTCACTGGGTGAATGGCCAAATGGGTAATGGTATTTGACTGAATTTGACATAGAATGCATAAAGAATAAGGTAATTAGAGGACGATTGATCATAGACCAACTAGAAGAAGCACCTATCTATGTAGAGAACCCTTTGATATCTAAAATTCTTAATGAATCAGTGTTCCTTGTCCATACAACAGATCAATGAAAAATGTACTTTGATTGATCATTCACATAACATGGATTAGGGGAAGGTATTAATTTTATAACCCCTCAAGGCGATTGTAATATTCTAAAGTCATATCAGTGATCGTTTCCATGCACTAATAATATTGAATAGTATCAATCCCTAATAATAGGTCTAAGGATAATAGAGTAGTGGAAAATACAAGAGTTGAAAGTTTATGGAGACTCACAGCTAGTTGTCAATCAAGTCAACAATGACTACCAAACCAAGGATGATAAGCTTACTCCTTACAAGATGTTAGAAATTCTTAAAGACATTTTCATTGATATAACTTTTGAGTAGATACCTCGTATAAATGATCGAGTAGTAGTTGCTATGGAAAAAATTGGATCATTGTTAGATATGTCGCACAACATACTTCAATGTGAATTCTTGGTAGAACAACTTCTCCTACAAGCTTTCAAAATCCTAGAATTTGAATTTTCATGTGTAATCATTGGTCTTGGTTCCTTGTGGTATCATGATATATTCACCTACCTTAGTAGAGGAACCCTCCCAACTGATAGCACCTCTAACCTTAAAAATTATTGTGTTAAAAAGGCATCTTGATTCATGATCCTAGGTGATACCCTTTACTACAGAAGTGTCAAAGGGACCTTACTACAATGCCTCAACCAAGAGGAAGCCTTGACTACCTTAACAAAAGTACATGATCACATATGTGGTTCCCGTTTGTATGACTTTAGCTAAGAAACTATTGAGGATTGGGTATTATTGTCCAACCATGGAAAGAGAAGCCCATCAATAGGTGCAAAAGTGTGTTCTTTGTCAATAACATGGAGATCTTATTCATGCCCCAACTAAAGATTTACAACCAATGGTAACACCTTGGCCTTTCTCGCAGTGGGGGCTTGACCTCATAGGAAAGAATACTCCCACCTCATCTAATGGCCACAAGTTCATCATAATGGCCATTGAGTACTTTACCAAGTGGGTGGAAGTTATTCCTATGACCTACATAATGGAGAGGAAATTTTCCAAATTTATCCTGAGTTATCTTATCTATCATTTTGGTGTTCCACAAGCCCTAATCTCCAATAACATAACACCCTTCAAAAATCAAGATGTGAAAGAGCTATGCCAACAATTTAACATCCAGCATCAATTCTCTATCTTGTATTACCCCCAAGGCAATAGTCAAGCTAAAACTATAAATAAGACCCTTCTAAAAATCCTAAAGAAAATGGTCAATGAACCTAGCCATGGCTCGAATTTGCAGTTAAATCCTGCCCTATGGACCTATCGAACTAGTACCCACACACCTACAAGTGCAACCTTGTTCTCCTTAGTCTACGGATCAAAATCCATCCTACCTATTCAAGTCAATCTTCCTTCATAGTGAGTTTCACTACAAAATATGATCATTGGTGAAGAGTAAATAGTATCTCAGCTAAATGAGTTAGAATTCCTAGATGAGCGTCATCTTGAATCCCTTAATCATTTTCAAGTATACAAAAACTAAAAAAAAATAGAGCTATAACAAGAAGATCAAGAGTTGTTCTTTTTAGATAGGGAATCTTGTTCTCAAGCATAATCAGAAAATTCTTTTAGATTAGGAAAATGAAGGAAAGTTTGAGCCTAAATGGTTAGGCCCATTTGTCATTATAGCAAGCTATGGATCAACAACATACAAATTATCATCACCAAAAGGTGAACCCTTGTAGGAACCAACCAATATTTTGCAACTTAAAAGGTTTTATGCCAAGTCTTGAAGGGTGTAAATCTAAAAAATAAAAATAAAAAGGATCCAAAATCCAAAAAAAATAATAGAAAGGATTGAAAACAATAAAGAAAAAAACATCCTCTAGTGAAAACCACTGCGGTGGTGCTTTGGGCAAGTACCTTGGTGAAAACCTGGCAAGCAAGTGCCTCATGTGAATAAAGAACCTCCATCTATATTTGTCTCTTTATCCTATCATTCCTTGCATCACATCCATCCATCACATCATTTATCCTATTTATCCCATCACCCATCTGCATCTATATCATAGCTTGATATTGTGAAGTATCATATCCCCTTTAGTACTACTTGGCATATTCCTAAGGTCAACTTCTCCTGCCTATATCGAGGTAGTCTATTACATAACACTGGGGGAAATTTTTTATGGAGCAGATCGAATTCTTGTATATCTTAAGGTTATTTGAAATCTCATCAAAAACCCTAGAAACATTCATAAAAATATAAAAACACTTGCATAATCAAAAAATCCAAAACATCAAAATCTTGTATAGCTAAAATCCAAAAAAATTCAAAAATTCTAAAGTCAAAATCCCAAAACATCCAAAATAGATAAAAATCCCTAAAAAGGTCATAACATCAAAAATCCAAAAGCAACACTATCTTGAACTACGAGTCTCTAAGCTTGAATGTAGTAAAGACCATCATTGATGTTCCCTCAAGACACCCTAGGTCAATCCTTTAAGAGTCTGTCATAATAAACTAACAATCCATTAACTATTCATAGATTGTCAATAATAAGTCAAATTCAGTCAAACTACATGGTCTCTATGTGTACAACATAGACAAGTATCATCTATGATAACCCCCCGAGGCCCCTAGGATAGTCTGTTAGGTTAGGTTCTTGATCAAAAAATTGAAAACCCATAAACATTCAAAAAACTTAGAAAATCAAAAAAAATTGAAAACTTAGAAAACCCCAAAACATTCAAACATGGAAAAACCCCAAAAAATTGGAAAAAAATGAAAACCCTAAACAACCTCAAATAATCAAAAACCAAAACATTCACATAAACACTCCAAAAGACCAAAAATAGCCTCAAAACATTTTCAAAATATAAAAAATATTGAAATATTCCAGAAAATCTAAAATCAACTATCTCATTTCAATTCAACCCACAATAAACTTCATCCATAATAAATCAAATCATCATCAACTACCTTTGGCCAAACAAATAGAAATCAAGTATCATAAGTCAAAAAGTGAGAACCTAAGAGTCAAAATCTAAGGTCTAAATCATAGGTAAATGAGTTAGAGTTTGTATCAATGACCTATCACACACCTAGTCATAGTCAAAACATATGATAAACTTTCCTAGGATGAATCCTTTTGACAATGGACATCAACATCAAAAATCACCTTAGCTATGTTTAGTTGGAAAGAGATATAAATAACACTGGTTGTTTGTCTTTGATCTTTTCTTATGATTTATCTTATTGAACCATTCTAAGGACCTCTCAATGATGTCTAAATTATTTAGAGAGAAAGGAATAGGGCATCAATCATTATGTTTTGTTTTCTATACTTGTGGGTATTCTTGTAAAATAACCTTGGCACATACTTTCTTAGTTGTATGTGTGAGTGCCTTTAAAAATCTGCAAACACTAAACTCAAACAAATGGGTTAGCACCTACAAATCTTTCAAGAACACTCCTATGAAATACCTTGCAAAGTGCTTAAAACATGCATCAAAAGGATGAAAGAAAGCTACAAGCATCATGAAAGCAATCACAAGTTACCTATTCCATAGTTGGATTGGTGTCACATGTGCTAGTGACCCTTTCCCAACCCTTGATCAAAGCTCAAATTGAAAATGCAATGAAGATGGTGGAGTGATGATGAACAAGATCAAATCTCAAATGGAGAGAGTAACGTTGCATAAAATTTTGAAGGATTTGCTCAAAGATGAAGCTTGTATTTAAAGATTTTCAAATGCTGAATGTTGAAGAGGGACCAATGTGGGACTAAAGATTCTGCCAATGATAGGAGGACACTTGTCAAGTGGTGATTGGTTGATGTATGTGCAAGATTTGGGAAGAGTGCCCAAGAGGGGGAAATTTTGAATTCAAATTTGCAATAAATTTTGAGAGGGGACAAGAAAGAAGAGCAATAAATGCCCCGCTTGACTTTGTCATGTTGAAAGAAAATGAGGTGGCTTTACTAAATCAATAAAATTGATTTATTGTGCAAGTGGCTAGATCTAGATAATGCAAGTGGGATGGGATTAACATTGATCGATTAGATGATGGTTATGCTGATTAATGCTGATTAGATGATTTGACTTTTAGGACTTAAATACTTGATTTATTTAAATCAGAAAATGGTGGAATATGATTTAGGATTTGATTTAAATAAAGTCCTGATTTATTTGATGAATGGAATATGATTTGCATGATGTAAATTTGACATGTCCACATTTTGCCCCTCTTTGAAGCAATGTACTTGTTGCATTAGTTCAAAGAATAATCTTGCTGCAATCGAAATTAAAAAATTTCATGATTTTTCAGATGCCCCAGTGGAAAGTACATTGGTACATTGCCCCCTCGAGAGATCGAGCGAAAAGATTCGATTTGAGGGTTGATCTCATGATAAAGAGGTTCAAAATGGATGGTTATGGATGACGATGCAAATGAGATGATTTCAAGATGCTTAGAATAACAAATCTATATTATCCTAAACAACTTAAATGATGATATGATGTGATATGTTATGATTATGTGATGGATGTTTTATGCAGATGCTTAGACTAACAGATCTATATTATGATGATGATTATGCAATGCATGTGAAATGATCAATGTTTCCTATGATGTATGATATGAATGATATGTGGTATGCAGTATATTGATGGTTTGTAGATGCAGGATGGATGCATGATGGATGCATGACAGATGCATGATGTTAGTGCGGGAATGAGATGATGACAAGAGGATCCAACAAGTCCATGATTGGTCGAGACTTTATTAGAGATGATGATAGATGATGATGATGATAAATGATGATGATTTGCTTATCAAGGATTGGGATTTTCAAAGGATCACTTACTTTATTTTTGATAACACACCTAAGCACGATGCATCAAGGTATGAAGGACGAGGATGGCGTTGTACTTAGTGTGATGGACTTTGACTCGACAAATAGATAGGAGTATTCTTGTTCACACCTGACATACGGAAACCTTGCTAGGATGCACTTTAGAAATCTCAAACATCTCGGACCAAAACACGGAAAGGTATAACCAATCAATGCAATAGTCAACAAGCTATCTGAAACCTCCTCCATACATATCTAACAAAGCAAGTATTCGCCAAGTTATTTTACAAGAGCGTCCAACAAGCACAGCAAACAAAAGATAATGATCGTTGCCCCATTCCTATTTCTCTAAATCCTTCGTTCGGATATCATCGAGAGGTCCTTGGGTAAGGTGCAAATAAGATAAGTCAAAAGATAAAGACCAAGTAAATAAACAAACTAATGCTCTTCAATACCACTAACGGAAAAGGATGTGTTTTCTAAGGATGATAAGTGAAACTTATTGCCAAAAGATAATGCCCATTGTAGGAAGGATTCATCCTAGGACATGTTAGTGGATGGCGGCACGTCATTTCGTTTATGAGGGATGATTGATATGGGACAAATTTAGATGATGGTGTTACTGATATGAAGAGATGACCAATTTGTTTACTCACTGTCCTAGATTTAAGACTTGATGCTTTTGAGTTCTACTTTTTAACCTGCTAGACTTGTTTCTAACTGTTTCACCAAAGGTTGATGATGACGATCAATTTATTATGAATGGTGTTTATTGCGGGTGCAAGCGAGAGGAGGCGGATGGATTTTTCAAATATTTGGATGTTTTTGGAATTTTGCAATGTTTTGAGGCTGTTTTTGGTATTTTTTTCCAACATTTTACAAATGTTTTGATTTTATGTTTTCCAATGTTTTTGGGATTTTCTAAGATTTTGACCAAGATACTAACCTAAAGACCTATCCTAGGGGCCTCGGGGGCTTATCGATAGATTAGCGCGCCTCGTTATGCCTTGAGAACCGTAGTTCGGCCGATGACAGCGATTTACAGGATGAAGATATACGCAGTGAGATGTCGATTTGTGCGGCGGACTCCTATAGGATTGACCTAGATGTCTCGGGGGATGATCAAATATCAACCTTGCCTCGTTCAAGCTTCGAGCGACGTGGTTAGGCTTCCAATGTTTTTGATGTTTTACGCTTTTTGAGTGTTTTGGATTTTTGATATGTTTTGGATGTTTTTGGATTTTTCACATGATTTTGGCGATTTGGATATGGATGTGTAATGATATCAGTGCTCTGTTTGGGATTTTGTTTGAAAACCAAGCTAAGGTGGATTGATCAGATCAATGGATTGATGATGATGATGATAACATTGTTGAGGATACACAACAATGCAATGATAGTGTTATGCAACACAAGGGTTTGATGGGATTGATGATGATAACATTGTTGAGGATACACAACAATGCAAGGACTGGATTGATCAGAATTGATAATGATAACATTGTCGAGGATACACGACAATGCAAGGATAGTGTTAAGCAACACAAGGATATCCCGAGATGATGATTTTTTGACTGGATTTTGATTGATCATATTTGTTGAAGCTTGGTTTAGAACAAAAGATGTTCGAATGATTTGATGTGATGTTGATGTTGAAGGATGTGTTAGATGCAACTGATATCGATAGTTTGGATTGATGTTCGATGAAAGATGAAGCTTGATAAGGACTGTTTTCGTCAAAATATGCCATGGGCTAGTGATTCGGATTTTTGCTCACAAGTGGTTTGACCAATTTTATTTCATGTTTTCCAATGTTCGGATCAAGTTGGAGGACATAGACCAAGATTCATTCTCGAAGCAAGATGTACATATCTACCCCCAATGTCTAGCAAAGTATGGAATGCAATGGATGGATGCTCGAATAAGTGTATGGATGGATGGATATGGTAAGCACGCAAAGTATGCCAAGGATTTATCTTGCGATAAGATAAGGTGCTCGAATAATGAATGCTCATTTGGATAATGCTTCATGGCTCAGATAATGCTGCATAGGATAGGACCAATGAAAATGACCCATGTCAAGATGTTTACCGTAAGCAAGCATAAAGTGTGCTCCAAAATCTCATCAAAATCAAGATAACTAAGATGACGGATGCAGATAGATGCGAATGGATTGGATAAATGGTTTATGGATGAATGGATTTATTATGGATAAGATGGATGGAATGCTCAATTTATTATGGATGGGATGAGACGCTTTCATCTAGACTGGCGCACATAGATGCTCGATTCTACACATGATGCCTGTTTGCCAGGTTTTCATCATGGTCTTGCCCAAAGTGCCACCGTAGTGGTTTTCACTAGAGGACGATTTTTATCTTTACTGTTTTCAATCCTTTTTCTAATTTTTTTGGATTTTTGATATTTTTTTGATTTTTTTGTATTTTTATGAAAGATTCATGCTGAACCACCTGGTGGTGTTGACGTAGATGCTTCTGTCATAATGTGCCATCGATATCCTGCCTGAAGGAGCTGCTTTGCTAAGATACGTGCACTT
>VDFB02000003.1:243962502-243999210 GCA_007258455.2 Sequoia sempervirens | reverse complement strand
CAATTGGGTTCGAACTTGCCTTTGCTGTTGGGATTTGGGACATTCTTCTGATTTTCTTTTAAGACTAGTTCTCCGACTTGGAAAGTCCTGCTTCTGATCTTCTTGTTGTAGCTCCGTTTGAGTCTATTCTGATAGACTTGCAAATGATTCAAAGCTTTGATCCTTCTCTCATCCAGTAACTCCAGCTCGTTTAGTCTTGAGACCCGATATTCTTCATCAGTGATGAGATTTTGCAGTGATATTCTGAGGGATGGGAGCTCGATCTCAATGGGGAGTACGACTTCTGATCCGTAGACCAAGAGGAGAATGGGGTAGGCGCTGATGGGTGTGCGGATGCTAGTTGATAAGCCCGGAGAGGCGGGGATAAAGCTGTAAATGCCGATCCGACTGCGTCATTGACTGTTTTCTTGAGGATTTTGAGGATAGTTTTATTTGTGGCTTCTGCTTGGCCATTGCCTTGGGGATAATATGGGGTGGAAAAGCGATGTTGGATTTTGAATTTCTCGTACAAGTCGTGAACCTCCTGGTTCTTGAAGGGTGTGCCATTATCCGAAATAATGGCTTGTGGAACACCATAACGACAGATGAGATAGTTCAAGATGAATTTTGAGATTTGCTTTCCAGTGACATAGGTCATGGGTATGGCTTCCACCCACTTTGTGAAGTACTCAGTTGCAGTGATAATGAATTTATGGCCATTGGATGAGGTGGGTGAGATTTTGCCAATGAGGTCGAGTCCCCATTGTGAGAAAGGCCATGGTGTGACGATCGGATGGAGCTCTTGAGTTGGAGCATGGATGAGGTCCCCATGCTACTGACATTGTAAACACCTTTTAGCATGATCATGTGCTTCTCTTTCCATCGTGGGCCAGTAATACCCCAACCTCAGCAGTTTCTTGGCGATGGTTATCCCACTCAAGTGTGAGCCACATATACCATTATGAACCTCAGTTAGAGCGGTTAATGCCTCCTCAGCATTTAGACAGTGAAGTAAAGTACCCTCTATGCTTCTACGGTATAAGGTATCACCTAGGATGACAAATATGGATGCCTTTTTGATAAAGGTTCATTTTAGGCTAAATGGTAGGCCAGCGGGTAAGACTCCTATTCAAAGATAAGTGTAGATGTCATGATACCAAGGATCGCCAGGACCAACGATTTCACACACATATTCCGATTCTGGTACCTCGAATGTGGGAACGAGAATCTGCTCGGTCGAAAATTCATATTTTGGTACATTATGAGGGATGTCTGGCGAGTTAATTAGCCAAAAGCCAAATTCAATTTTATCTATTATTATTGAAGGTTCTTGGAATGCTGCTCAAATGTTATGTCGGTGAAGGATTCCTTTAAGTCTCCACCAATTTTTATGGGGTTAGCTTGTCATCCTTTGTACGATGATAGATTTATTGACTACGATTTATGATCAAGCGTAGTCCGCGAAGTAGACCTTGAGAGCTATGATATTCCTTTGCCTTTATCAGAGACCTATAGTCAAAGCCTGGTATTCTACTAAGTTATTGGTGCAAGGAAATGCCAATTTGTATGACTTCGGTATGCATTCCCCTTGTGGGATGATGAAGAAGACACTAGCTCTTGATCCATGTTGTGTATATGAACCATCGAAGTATAGTTTCCGGTGATCAGCAATGTTGAGGTTAAAATAGACTCATCACAGAGCTCTGAGATAAGGGGATTCTCGAGAATACATAGGTGCTTCTGCTAATTGGTCTACAATAACTTAACCCTTGATGGCTTTCCTCTCTACATACTCGATGTCATATTACGATAATATCATGACCCATTTGCCATTGCCCGATTAACATTGCCTTTGATAAGAGATACTTGAGGGGATCAATTTTCACAATGAGCTTGATCTTGTGTGCCAACATGTAGTGTCTGAATTTTTGGGATGCAAACACTACTGCGAGGCAAGCTTTTTCAATGAAGGAGTAATTTAGCTCGTGACCAACCATTGTCCTGCTGATATAGTAGATGGCCCTTTCTGTTCCGTTTTCATCATGCTGAGCAAGAAGAGCTCCTAGGGCTGCTGCTGTTGCTGACACATATAAGATCAATGGATTTCTTGGGATAGGTGGCATTAACACTGGAGGTGTCAGTAGATATTCCTTTATTTTGTTGAATGCCTCTTCACATTTTGTATCCCATTTGTATGTTACCCCCTTGTGGAGTAGGTGTGAATACGGATTAAGCATGCGCGGTTGTGCTATGAACCTTGAGATGGATTGGAGCCACTTGGAGGCCTCTCAGTTGCTTTAAGTTCCTTGGTGCTTCCATCTCAAGGATTGCTTTGACTTTTGCTGGATCCACCTCAATACCCCTCATGGAGACTATGTATCCTAGCAGTTTACCTGATTGTACGCCGAAGACACACTTCTTGGGATTTAGTCTTACTTTGTATTCCTCTAATCTGTCAAAGATAGCACTTAGGGCTTCTATATGATCTTGTCTTTTTCTTGACTTTGCTAGGATGTCGTCGACATAGTCTTCAACTGTCTTGTGAATCATGTCATGGAAGATCAATGTCATGGCTCGTTGATATGTTGCTCCTGCATTCTTGAGGCCAAATGGCATCATGTTCCAGCAATAGGTTCCCCATGGACAAGTGAAAGCCGTCTTGTGTTGGTCTTCTTTTGCTATCATGATCTGGTTATATCTTGAAAATCCGTCCATTAGTGATAGCATCTCGTGCCCTACTGTCATGTCCACTATCATATCGATATTGGGAAGTGGAAAGTCATCATTGGGACATGCTTTATTCAAATCTCTGAAATCCGTGCAGATTCTGATAGCTCCGTCAGGTTTTGACACGGGTACCAAATTTGATACCCATTCTGCATAATCAATTGGTTGGATAAATCCTACATCTAGTAGCTTTTTGAGCTCCATTTTGACTAACAAAGCAATTTTAGGATGCATTTTGTGAAGCTTCTGTTTGACAGGTTTTGCATCTGGATACACTGCTAGGTGATGGACCACAGTATTTGGATCAAGTCATGGCATATCTGCATAACTCCATGTGAAGTTTATTTGTCTTTCGCTTAGGAATGCTGCTAGGAGTTCTTGCTCTTCTGATAATAGTGATTCCGCATAGAATGTTATGTGCGGGGTCTCCTCTATTCCTAGGTTGATTGGGTTGCATTTTTCGGCCAAGACTGCTGATTTCTCTTGATGAATAGCTCTTAGGGGAAGATTGAATCCTTCATCCTCAGGCGCCTCAGAGAGGTTTTCACCATTGGATACGTCCTTTATTTTTACTATTTTCTTGAGAGTACGGTGTGGTTTTCACTCAAGGACTTGGATATGATTCTTAGTTTCTCACTTTTGCGACTAAGGATTCAATCATTTCCCCATAGTAGGCGTGTGTGTCCAACTCCATTATGAATCCTGCCTTGTGATCTCCATCCGGAATGTTATCCCTCAACCCCATGAATTCTGAGAGTGCTTCATCATTTTTGAATGTATCGAGAACTGGTGGTCCTCGTTGGTCATAGTCGATCAGTTGGGGGTAGACTAAGCGGATCTCATGATTTTGACTATCTAGTTCAAAGGATATGGTACTAATCATACATAGGATGGTATCTTCGAATAACCTAGGTAGGTTGGATAAGGTATCTTCGTCATCGCTACTAATATAAGGCTCAGTGATAAAGTTGTGCATGTCTGTCCCTATGGGTATCGGGGAGTGCACTTGTACTAGGACTAGCTGAGGAGAATCATTAGTGGCTCTAACTGGAGGACTTCGGCCATGTATGGTTATTCTCGGAGGGGTACATCCTAGACCAAGATTTGTTATAGGTTGCATCTCAGGCATGATTGGTATTAAGAGCCCATTGTCATTTTGTCCCAGTCTTTGATTTCGGTCATAGCCCATCGCAAGCATCATGTGTAGGCCTCTGCTTCTTTCGTCTATTGGTAATTCAGGTGTCGTTCTTTCATCTCGATACAACATGTTTGATGGATCTGCTTCTATTACCTCATGGCCAAGGTCTCCCCACCTTGTGAATTTAGGATAATTTTGAGAATAGGTTTGAGATGAGGGAGCTTGATTTTCTTGTGGGCGTCCTCGTGATCTTGGAGATTGTGGTAACTCTCCTATCACAAAAGCATTGTTAGGAAACTTATAACTTCCACAACCGTCCTCTTGGATAATGAGCTTGATATCAGATATGGTGGGAATGGCAGGTGTCTCTGTCGCAGAAGTGGACGTGAGAGTGGCAGGATCGATGTATGATGTGGATGGGCCCTCATCATTTTTTGGCACTTGGGGGATTTTGTAATATTTGGCTTCAAGGTTCTTGCAGTATGAAAATGGCTCAGGATCTCCATGGATAGTGACCTCTTGTCCATTATGTGTAAATTTTACTCATTGGTGGAAGGTTGATGCTACGGCTTTCATTGCATGGATCCATGGGCATCCGAGGAGAATGTTGTATGGTAAGTCGAGGTCCAGGACCTAACAGGTGGTTTCCATAAGCGTTGGCCCTACTTGGATAGGGAGCTTAATTGTGCCCTGTGACACTCTTTCTTGGTCATCATATGCTCTTATTGTTATGCTCTTTCCTTTGTCAATGGAATCTTCTGATATCTTTAATTGCTTGATGAGGCTAAAAGAACAGATGTTCAAACCTGCACCTCCATCCACCAGGACCCTTTTGATTTTACTTTTGTTCACAATGACCTCTAAGTGAAGTGCATGATTGTGAGATGGTTGGGCGGGAAAGTCTTGGTCAGAAAATGTGAGGAGATTAGGTGTTATGATGTTTCCGACCATAGCTTGGAATTGTTCTGCATCGATGTCTGCGGGGACGGTAGACAAGGCTAATGCTTCCTCAAGGATCTTTTTATGGGCCGATGAGATTTTTAACAACTCCATGATGGAGATGTGTGCTGGCGTTCTTTTGAGCTGGTCTACAACATTGTAGCTATAGGGAATGACTCTTGATGTAGGGACTCTATTGGGTTGGGATGATCCTGCGATGGTGACCTTTCCACCTCTTGTGGTGACTCCACAGTCTTCGGCATGGGCGCCTTTGATCATGATGACCATGCAGTTTTCATTGAGGTTGGCAACAACCGTTTCATATATATGATTGACACTACCTTTTCCTTTATCCTTGTTATTCCCCTTGTTGCCATGATTTGGCATCGGATTCGTGTAGATCTTAAGATCCTGATTCCCAGTAGGTGCTTCCACATTTATGATTCTTTTGTCGATGAGATCTTGAATGATGTTCTTGAGTCTCATACAATTATTTGTGGTGTGGCCTTTGATTTTGTGGAATTCACACAGTTGATTCTCATTGTACCAAGGAGGTTTGACATCAGGTTCTTGATAATTCTCAAATGTAGGAGCTTGAATGAGTTTTTCGTCGATTAACCTTTTCATGATGTCCTCAAGTGGTTCCCCCAAAGTAGTGTATTTTCGTTTGGGGTATGTTTTGCGTTGAGGTGGTCCTCTTTGATCGTTGACATTATTGATGGTGGGATTATTGTTGGGTTGATATGTTGTGTGATGAGTGTTTTGGCGTTGTGGTTGGATTTGTGGTGTGGGTGTATTTTGGCATGGACCACTAATGACCACCTTGGCATCAACGACCCCATCATTAGTGATGTTCTTGTTTCTCACCCACGTACGAGGTTTATCATTGTAATTTGATGGTGGGCGATTGTTTTGTGATTCGTGATATGATGTTGATTCGATGGGTTGCATTGCAAGGGCTCTTTCGATGCTAAGCGCCTTGGAGATTAGTTGGTCATAGGTGGTGATTCCCTGAACTTTAAGGTGGAATGATAGACGACTTCCAAGATTGGTAATGATTGTGCAGACTTGTTGCTCTTCTGGCATGGTCCATTTGCTCCGATTGGCCTTGGATCACCATAGTTGAAGAAATGAAGCGAAAGATTCATTCTTTCCTTGTTTCAGAGCGTAGAGTTCTTCGAGACTAACATCCATTGCAATGTTACATGCGTAGTTTCTAATGAATGCATCTCTAATTTCTTCGAATGTCTTAATGCCTGAAGGTAAGCGAGAGAACCATTCTATAGCATCTCCTGCTAAGCTCCTAGGGAATAGCTGCATCAGATAAGTATCGTCATATGCCACCTCCATACAATGAACCTGGAATTCCCTGATGTGATCTTCAGGGTTTCCCATCCCTCGATATTTGTCAAATTTAGGGATCTCAAATTCCTTAGGGAATGGTTTCATGTCTAGGCTCCTATCAAATGGATAGGGACACAATTTGCTTTGCGTTTTGGTTGTTTGCCTTGATTGAAGATCGAGTACTTGTTGTGAGAGCAACTTGAATTGTGTCGTCATATCATTCTAAGGATCAGGGGGTGGGATGAATGTGTTTTGGGGTGTTGCAATCGTGGTTTGGATGGATGGGTTGGTTTGTGCATTGTTCAATGGTATTGGTATGTTGTAGCGAGCAAAGTAGGCTTCTACTTTCTTTTGGATGAACAACGCTTGTTGTTGCTCTTGTTGTTGTTGTGCTAGGATTTTTTCTTGTTGTTGCACTTGTTGCTGTTCTAACAATGCTTGTTGTTCTGCTTGCTGTTGCACTTGTTGTTGTTCTAACAATGCTTGTTGTTCTGCCTGTTCTTGTTCCCACAATGCTTGTTGTTGGGCTGCCAATTCTATTGCTTCTTGTTGTTCTTGATATTGTTTTAATGCTTGTTAGTATGCTTGCCATTGCGCTGCTTCTGCAAGAAGTTGTGCTTGTGCTTGTGCTTGTTGTGCTTGCGCTTGAGCTTGTGCTTGGGCTTGCACTTGTGTGGTTTGTTGTTGCAATAAAAGTTGTGCTTGAGCGACTCTTTGTGCTTGCAATGCTTGTGCGGCTTGGGCAGCTTGTTGTTGTTGCTGTTGCAATAAAGCTTTGGCTTGTTGTGCTTGTCGGGCTTGTAATGCAGCTTGTGCGGTTTTGGCGGCTTGCGCAGCTTGAGCGGCTTGTTGCATAGCTTTTTGTTTTTGCACTTGTTGATAGCCTCTTTGGAAGGTAGCTTGCAATGTTGCATCAAATTGGTTTGATGTGGTGAATGTTGGTGGTGGTGGGGGTGGTGGTGGATTTGGAATGGCGTTTGTGGTGGTGGTGAATGGTGATGTTGTGTTGATTATTTGGTTGGTGGATGGTGTTGTCATGTTGATTGTGTGATTGGTGGATGGTGTTGTTGATGTGGTAAGTGGCATCGTTGATGTGATTGGCCCTTGAGAGGTCATGCTTTGCAATGTTGTGGGGGTGTTTGATGATGTTGCCATTGGTTGTGTGTTTGTCGTTTGTGATGTCAACAATAATTTTTGAGCATTTGGCAAGATGTTTTGATTGATGGTTGGGATAGCGGTTTGATTGATACTTGGTAGGGGAGGCAACCCCAAGCCAAGGAGTGACGTGGATGATAATGGTAGTGGTGGGATAGGTGGAAATGTGAGGGGGGTGAATCCTTGTGAAAGTGTTGTGGTATTGAATATGCCCCCTTCTCTGAATATGTCTCCCTCCTCTTGTGAATTTGTGAGAAGAGGTGTTTGTGGTGCTCCATGAAATGATGTTGATGATAGGTCATAATGTAAAGTGAGAGGAACATTTTGGTGTAATGAATTATGGAGGATGTTTTGTTCCATTGTGGTGTTTGCGTCCAAGTTTTGGTTGTTTACAAGGGGATGTGATTGAAGTTCATTGAGAAATGTGCTTCCCTTGTTGACAATTGGTTGGGTTGGAGCAATCGATGTCATGATTTTTGGAATGTTTTGTGTGACATTTTGGGATGGGAGTGTGGATGAAATGGGGATGGTGGATGAGATTGGTGGAAAAGATGTCTCTACTATAGTGGTCACATCAAAATTTGAAGGCAACTTGGCCCCTTGTTTTGCTAGTTCAAGCATGTACAATGAAGGGTTAAGTCTCATCATGATGTTGATGATTCTATGGTTGTCCGGATTTTGGAGCATTTCAGCTATTTATTTGCGAGACATTCCAAAGGTGAGGTCCTCCCCTTGACTTTCTTCTTGTGGGTTTTGTGATGTTGAGGGGACCAATGGATTGCTTGATTCTGCAAGATTCATTTCTGTGTTTGTTTGGCTAAGGTCACTTGAAGCGGGAGTTTCTTTGTGGGCTTCCATACTTTTCTTGTATTGAGATCTCGTTAGAACCATAAAACAAAGATCAATCTTTGGAAATATGGGAGATGAATCTCTTGATTCCTTGGATTTAATCTCTATTTTATGTCCCAAAGTGAAAGTTTTTAGGAAGCCTTTTAGGATCAAACGTGATGATGATATGATGGTGATGTTCAAAGATAGATGTTATGGATGTTTATGGGTGTTGTTTTTGGCTTTTGATAAATCTTGAATGAAATGCTAAGACTTTGGATTTTTGATCGGTTTGATTTTTTGGATTTTGAGATTTTGTCCTTGATCTTTGATTTGGATTTTGATTTTGGATTTTGAACAAAAAGACCCTAAGATGTTTGATAATGATCTAAAGGATAGTTGTGTTCAAAAGATGATGATTTGGATAAGTGTGAGGAGAAGGATGCATCTACCTACACCTACCCAAACAAAATGATTGTTTCACTAAGTATATGAGAAGGATTCATCTACATACACTAAGCTAGACAAGATGATTTGGATGACTTTGACTAAGGATATGCAAAAGGATATATTTACACACTCCTAACCAAAGGTGTTTTGATAAGTGTTTTCAAGGACTTGATCTCAATGATTTTGGTGTTTGTTTGACTTTGTCATAAAGCCTAGCATTTCAAGGATGATTTCAAGGTTTTTCAAAAGATGATTTGTGAGATGGATTTTGATGTTTTGAAAGATGGATGAAAGAGGTTTGATTTGTTTTGATCCCTAGATGAACCTAAAAAAGGCCACTTTGTATTTTCCAAGACCTAGGTATTGAAGAGCATGCATATGCTTCCTAAATACCTTTGTTAACCAAGGAATGATTTGAACATTTTGGATTTCCAATCAATGATTTGTGCTTTTGGGATTTGGAGTCTTCAACACACATGAAAGTTCATTCTGCTTAGTCTTTGCTTAATGGATTTATTTTACCAAAAACACTCTCTTTGATTAAAGTTTCAAACTAATATGTACCAATGTCTTAATTTCTTTAAACCCCACAAGATATTTTATGTGGAAATTCAATGAACTTAAGGCAAGGGTTTTCCTATTGTTTACTCAAAAAGACAAATTGAGGTATAATCCAATGCTTAGGAACCTCTAAGGACATGAATCCCAAGGGAAAGAAATAGCATATGGATTGAGTCAATGATATTTGTCTTCAAGAGGGTTTGAAATTTTGAGAATCATGTTGAATGTTTGTTTGCAAAATGTTTTCGAATACACACTATGTTTTCAAACAAAGAATAATTACAAGCCCTATGGATGTGTAAGACTATATTTGTTGGATTCCCACTTGGACAAGTCCAGCTACGCTTATCTCTAGCGGATGGTTAGATGCTTGACCCCACTGGCTCCCCTCCATGGCTCATTAACGTCAATCGGGGCAGCCAAGCATCAACACCCATGAAACTCCCATGGCATGCTTTCCATCTCTACTAGAAGACCGTAAGAGTGTGGGGTGGCTTCAAAATGACCGTTCTTGCACCAACAAATAGATTAAGGATTTTGGAAAATTCTAGCACATGGGTTCTAGTAAGGACTTTCCGTTCATGGAGATTGACCCATACGGCAAGAGTCCCCTTTCGGATCCATCTTTGTCGGAGCCAACGCGTGATTATGGTGTTTAACCAAAACCCTCATTTATATCCCGACTGGAAATACTCTTGGCTTTAGAGTATTACGGTTGAGTCGCCGCTTGGGTGAGTACTTTTTCCCCAAGGCAGGCCCTCTAAGATAAACAAAAGCCAGCCAAGACACAATCCGTAACTCAATCGATCTTTGATGGCACAAAGAAAGAGAATGTACGAAAAATGCCCCTACTCACACTCGACAAGATGTTCAATTTTTAAGCCCAAATTGAAGTGTTTCAAAACAATAAAATGTGTTTTGAGTGTTTCTCTTGCACCCTAGATCGCACGAAGCACAAGGGGAGAGGATACGTACTCAAAAGACAATCACACAAATCAAACACTTGTTCGTTTTATACCCTTCAAAGCAATTGTGAATTCGTTTTAAGCACCAAATGAAATATGAAGATTGCTTGTTCAATTTTTAACCCAAAACGAAATCTAGTAAGTGTGTCCTAAGGTTCATTTTAAGCCCTTTGCAATGAAAATAAAATTGTTCGTTTTAGCCCCAAATGAAAACTAGTGTTCTAAAACGAAAAGGAAAACAATTTTGTGAAGTAGTGTTGATCAAACACTAAAGTGTTTAAAAACACATTGTGTTTTCAAAAAACGAATTTCCCCTCCTTGGTTTTTATTTGATAGCCTTCTCTTTTCCGCTTTGCACCTTTTCGCCTTCACTTTTCCTTCGTTTGTACCTTTCACTTGCCCTTGTTCGCTTTTTTTTGGTACCTTTGTTGTCCGTTGTACCTTTCACACAAAAGAAAATTATATGAAAACCAAGTTAACTAAATTCATTTTTCAAACATTTTAGTATAAGAGATTTCAAGTGATAAAGCATTTAATAAAGATCTTGATTCCTAAAGATTTTAAAACCAATATGAAACAAAACAATTTGCAAAAGACCCTTCTTGCCAATAATTGAATCTTTTAACAAAGAAAGCCCCCCTTTTCTTTTCAAACACAATCATAAAAATTTCCTAGAGAGTGACACATTAGGAATAAAGAATTAATCAAGGCAAGGTTGATCTTAATATACATGCACCCTAATAAAAGACCATAAATGTCATTTGAGGTATGAAATGTGTCCTAGGTACTCTTTAATATTCAAATCAACACAACATATTTCAAAGAGTCCACAAAATATTTGTTTCTTAAAGAGAACGCCTTTGTTTGCTTAGGACATATCTCCATTCTTATGACATCATGAAAGTCAATACAACACAACAAATGAGAAATACGCATAATGATAAATACAGACAAAATTAGTCAAAGTTATCCAAATCATTAATAAATGCTATTGCTTGGAAGATAACAAACACAACAACATTTCTATTTCCAGTGCAGGCTTAACAGACCACACGCCACTTCTGTCAACTCAGTCAGAGACTCATGAGCATTTACCATTTACCAGGAACATCTGCTTCGAAAGACTAGAGATGAACATAACCAAAAAATCACGTGGATGGCAGTAGGATTGTCTACGTTGGTGTGTGTGATGTATCAAAGTAGATTCAAGAAGCTTTTAATGATCTTGAATGTCAGATAAGAAGTAATCCTACGCAACTCCCAACAGATTTATTTCGTATAGCTTTTGATGGATCGAACAACCTCACCACAACACAAACCAACAGCTCAACTGTGCGAATGTCATAATCTTTAATGCTATAACAAGACATGAAAGATTTCCTTCATATATTAAAGAAGGGAAAGATATTGAGAAAGAACTATTGAATCTGTGTAGCAGAGAAGGGGAGAAGGCAGGTGATGAAAGTTATGACAGATCTGCAAACTACTCCCCTAACCCGTGCTATTTCAAATACAACCATTAACAATAGAACACGTCATAGAAGAATAGAAAAAAACTACCAAGTACAGACGGATCAGTCTTAGATAGCCGCTACTCACAGAAGAACCTATGGTAGCTGCTACTCCAAGAAACACCAAGAATTAAAATAGATCTGGAGATCTAAGGTAGCTGACCTTACAGAAGAACGTCGTTGTCAATGGAGATTAACTTTAAAGCAAATGCAACTGTCAGGCATATCATCAAACTTTGTTAGATGTTGTAGTTACAAGTGCCCTGACAAAAATGTATGCAAAATGCGGAGGCATAGACAAGGCGTGAACTGTTTGATAGAATGCTTCAAAGTAATTTAAACTTCCCTAAATAATGTGAGAAAAATGTGAACGCACAGACAACACATGTGAACAATTCGACAGAATTCCTGAAAAAGATGTTAGCTCGAGGGCTTGCGCAATTAGAAAAGTTTGTTAAAAGGCGTCAGAACCATCACAAAAGTATTGTTGATAAGTGTTAATCTGAATTTGGAAGTCTTTGACCAGTGATTGGTTCATATATATATGCAGAATGCATAAGCCTAGAGAGAAGACGTGAAAACTTTTGCAAACTCTCTCTGTTCAGCCGACAACCATCTTAAGTATCCATCAGCCTATCCATTAGGATTAAAATGTCATTGGTCGCAGATGCAGGGTATACCTTTTCTCCAAGAAAATAAAAATGATTATGATTCGATAAAGAGATCCTTCATGTGGATGAGAGGAGTTAATGGCAAATGAAATTTTTCAGTCACCAATGGACATGGATCCATGGATGCAGATCAAACCAAGTTCTGATTCTTTTCTACAAGGATATCAACCAGACATGTACTAAGAAACAAAGACAGTAGCCTCACATGATATGAATGTCGGGTCTTCTAAACAACTACTATAGTTTCCACATTTGCAACTTATGACATCGCAAGAAGTTCAAAATGGATTGAAGTCACAGATGCATTAGAATGCTATCAAAGCAATCAAAATTTGCAGAGGGGGAAACCAAGAAATTCCCATGCAACCATGAGAGAAGAACAAAGGTGCATGTGTGGAACAAACAAAATTTGGCCTGGGCGTGTAGAAAACAAAGCCAGCGGACAAATGCTTATGCACTCATTATTATTACAATGCGCATGGAGACTAAATGTAAGGGAAACTCTTCCTGTGAAAGATTTGACATTTTATTGATCATGCAAGACTTTACATTCCTACAAGACAGCAATGAAGCCATACAGATAAAGACGTGTTCATTCCAATCTATGCACTAACTGATATTAGAGAGACAGAGACTTGATAGGGTAGGCTTTAAGATTCATAATGCTTTAGATAGTAAATCAGACACTGTCAAAGAGTTGTCTGTCTCTGACAAATGAAAAAGTCCCTCAGAAGATGAGGAAGAGGAATCGGTTGAAGCAAATGGCAAGTAATAAACAAAAAGAAAAAAGCAAAATAAATGACTTGACGGACTGGACAAGGCTGTGTCTTTCCCTCCGTTAACGTTTACTGTCAAATGAATCTGCACCCTGCAAACGAATAACAAAGAAGCGTGCAAAGCTTGAACAGAAACAAAGATGTGACATCATAAATAAACAGTCAAATATGTAAACTTGATTTCTGTTGGGGCATCTAAGAACTCAATCTGAAGATGGCCCTCCTTCTAGCGCCAAATGTGAGTGCCTTTAAAAATCTGCAAACACTAAACTCAAACAAATGGGTTAGCACCTACAAATCTTTCAAGAATACTCCTATGAAATACCTTGCAAAGTGCTTAAAACATGCATCAAAAGGATGAAAGAAAGCTACAAGCATCATGAAAGCAATCACAAGTTACCTATTCCATAGTTGGATTGGTGTCACATGTGCTAGTGACCCTTTCCCAACCCTTGATCAAAGCTCAAATTGAAAATGCAATGAAGATGGTGGAGTGATGATGAACAAGATCAAATCTCAAATGGAGAGAGTAACCTTGCATAAAATTCTGAAGGATTTGCTCAAAGATGAAGCTTGTATTTAAAGATTTTCAAATGTTGAATGTTGAAGAGGGACCAATGTGGGACTAAAGATTCTGCCAATGATAGGAGGACACTTGTCAAGTGGTGATTGGTTGATGTATGTGCAAGATTTGGGAAGAGTGCCCAAGAGGGGGAAATTTTGAATTCAAATTTGCAATAAATTTTGAGAGGGGACAAGAAAGAAGAGCAATAAATGCCCTGTTTGACTTGTCATGTTGAAAGAAAATGAGGTTTTAATAAATCAATAAAATTGATTTATTGTGCAAGTGGCTAGATCTAGATAATGCAAGTGGGATGGGATTAACATTAGATCAGGATTAGATGATGGTTATGCTGATTAATGCTGATTAGATGATTAGACTTTTAGGACTTAAATACTTGATTTATTTAAATCAGAAAATGGTGGAATATGATTTAGGATTTGATTTAAATAAAGTCTTGATTTATTTGATGAATGGAATATGATTATGCATGATGTAAATTTGACATGTCCACAGTATGTAGGGAGGTTTTTTGGAGTAGATTGTTGACTATTGCATATGCTTTGGTCCCATATATCCTAAACTTCTAATCTACATTCTGACAAGGTTTCTACATGTCAAGGTGTGAAAAATACCTATCCTATCTATTTGTAAAGTCAAAGTCCATTACACTTGATACAATGCCATCCTAGTTATTAATATTAGGATGCATTGTATCTATTTGTTATAGCAAACATAAGAAATGGCAAAAAATCCCAATCCTGAATAATGAACAAAATCATCCATTTTTTCACCATATCTAATAAAGTATTGATGGATCATAGACTTGTTGGACTTTTGAATCAGACTCAAAATTGATGGTCAAACCATTCACCTTATTCTTCTATCTTCTTTTCACGCTAACTTGGTATCATGGTAGTAAAAAAAAAAAAACCTCATGAATCCATCCTACATCCACAAATCATCATCATGCATACATATCACATCATCACAACATATCATAATAATAGGAAAAATAATCCACTGCATCCATATTATCATTTAAGTTATTTTGGATAGTATAGATTTTTTATTCGAAGAATCGTAATCCATTGCATTATCATTTGAAACATCTATACCTTATACATAACTATGTGCATATCCATATATATACATGATCATCATGATATCATAAATCACATGAGAAAACTACAAAAAATGAAATCCATCCATCCATGCATCATGCATAAACATATTATATCATAAACATCCATCTCATAGCATTTCATACAAAGATATGAAAAAAGAAGATAACACATCCATTACATTTCATATCATAAACATTGCATCACAGATCATCAAAGATCACATATCTCATAAATAAAAAAAAGTAAATCCATCACATTGCATCCATACATACTCATAATGCATAAATATAACATCACATCATATCATATCCATCTATGAATCCATAAAGCATCAAATAAAAGAATATCACATCATGAGTTTGAACCATCTCATATATATAAAAAAATTGATTGTCATGATACAATATCTAAAAAAGTGTGTATGAATATCATCAAATGAACAATGTACAAGAGGCTATAAAAAATGAGCCTATGAATGTATGTTTATATAAATAATTAGGCTTTACAAAAAAAGGTGTCTTCAAAACTCAAGGAGAGGTCTATCCCTGGCTACATTTGTCACCATATATTAACTACTTTATCTGCCTAATAGAGGTAGAAGAACTCAACTATGCCTAGCTCATGTGGTCAAAATCAGGCTGCCTATGGTGGGGAGGGACATCTCTATAATAAATGTTTAATAATAGGCTACCTCCTCCCTATCTTGCCCAAAAAGCTATGTTGACACCATTTTCCCTACCGAATCATGTTCCTGTTGGGCTTGTTGCTAAGAGACTACCTCTAGTTGTTAACATTGGTCCACCTCTTCAGATAACTCTACATTAGAGGTTTGTTGAAGCTACCTCTCATGATCTCTCTACTATTGGGCTTGGTCTCTCTCAATTGTCACTGCCAGAACCTACTTTTGAGCTTGATTTGGCTTAGTTGTGACTACTTGTAGCTACTATCTCAACTACTATATCTATGCATCTCAAGGATCTTTCCCCAAAGGTGGATGTTGTGTGGGTGGCTATTGATCTGGTGGTAGAGGTACATTGAGGACCTTTCCATCATGCTAATGTCCATCCTATCCATCCTGTCCTCTGCCCCATCCTTTTCCCTACCCATCCTATTGCTAGCCTTATCCTCTTCCTACTCCCCTCTCTCAAGACCTCCCTCAAGGATGAATTCCCACTAGATGTGTAAGTCTAGGATGGGGCACAAACCAAGCATCATATGCAGAAATAGTTTGAGCATTGACCTACCTTGATCATAGGCCCATGGCCTAGAAACTAGCTATCTAAAACCCTCAACAACTTCATGGGCCGTATCACTAGCCCCCATGTCATCTCCCAAATTGATCTAGAAAAAATGGTGGTATACTGATCATTGGGCCTATCTCACATCTTGCCAATCTATCAAGCTACCCTGCTTGGCAGGTACTGCTCAATCATTGTATGGTCATGACGCTGCATGTAATGGGTCTAGCGAGAAAAGAAGAGTTGATGAAGGTCGTCATACCAAGTGGGCATCCACAACCATGGATTTCATCCAAAAACTATGATATCGTCAATAACTCAATGCCAATAGGGAATACCAAGCTGGCTTATGTGCTACAATGTGATGGCCCCTCTATACCTATCGACCACTAGATCATCTAGCTCCATGTCAACCATGTGGACAATCGATAAGATGCCCATATTTGTAATAGTATCACACCAAAACCAATCACTCTACAATCACAGTACACAAACTTGTGCATGTCATGATAAAGTGATGCTAGCATCATTGGCCCCCATGCATATTATGTCCTATAAATCATGCGGTACCATGCCAACCCCTATCTAGGACTAAATCCTCTACTTCACTGATCTAGGACAATGATCCCTGAAATCAGTTCACCAATTATCAATCTAGAAATCAGTGAGCATCCCCTATACATTTCAAGGTTGGTCTATGAGTTTTCTAGGATGATAGTGTCCTAATGAAGAACATCGTGGAAAAAATCATAACCCACATTAGTATCATAAATCACATGGTCTCCATGTATCAACAACTAAAGTATATTACATACATCCTCTAGTGTGACAACAGGCATATAGGCGGTGTACCACAATCCAATCTCTCCAAGGTGCTCCTATCGAAGCTCATCTAAATCATCTAGTGTAGAATGTAAAGTGGGCTGGTGCTTGTGTGACATCAAGGGCTTTATAAGTTCCTGGATCCATGAAGCGCACAAAATAAAAATTTGGCTCAAATTGATTAATTTTGGAAGTTTTTTTCCCAAAATGACAAAGGTGTGGCCATAATTCAAATTCCAAATAGTGATGCTCAGTGCATCCAAATTTTAAATCATGACTAGTGTCGCTATATACATTGGTGTTGTAATTCAAAATCTAAAAATCCTAATTGTAAATTTCAAATTGAGAAAAAGCATCACTCATTACATCCACATCACCAAAGAAAAATGGAAACCCTAATTTTAAATCATGGGAAGCCTAATTTTACATCTGCATCACCAATTTTTAAAGCCTAATAAATGAATTGAAAAGATAGTACGAGGAAATTCTTGGATTGCATACCACTAGTCTTGTGCCTAGAAGCCTTTGGTACTCTTGAACCTGATTAGAAATGTGTTGTGGGAGCACACATTATACCATTTCATCAGGAGGTTAGAGATCAAAATGCAACAATTCTCTCAAGTGAGAATGCTCAAATGAATTGAAAGTGACCCTTTATTACATATTTAAGCCTAAAACTTAGGGTTTTTCCTACCCTAATTTGAGAGTGTAGTTAGAGTTTTTTGTCAGTTTTACCAATTCCTATCCAATAAAGCTTATTTAACACCACTTTAAGCATTTTCTCAGCATATTTTTCACATCTTGGGGCCTTTCATACCCTTGAATGAATATTTTACCTTTGTCAAGGGATCAACCCCAAATGAAAAAAATTCACCCAATCTCTTTAGGGGCCAAGGAACTAGCTTATTCCTTTCACTAGGGCAATAGTGGGGCATCCAAAAATAAGATTTTTTTTATTTTTTTGATCTAAGCAGTAGTTTTAATCTGAAAAGCATCAATCTTTGAACCAACGTAATTGGTAACTCACTTCAAAGAGGGGAAAAATGTAGACACTTAAAAATTTCTTGAATTATATCACACACTCAATCTAATATACTAACACTGTTTTATCCTAAAACCCATCCTCTTTCACTTAACTAATTAAATTAGCCTAGCTATTTAATTAATTGCATCATTTTTGTCTATTAATCTAATTAATCTAATTAGGTTAATTCCCACCCCTTTCATGCTAACCTTTCATCCTATTAAATTGGATAAATCAAAATATTTAATTTTAACACCCTAAATCCTCTCATTTAATTAAATAATTTTAATTATTTAATTAAATGTCATTTTGATCCCTTTTCATTAAATAAGTTAATTATTTAATGGATATCCTAAATTACCCTAATTTCCATAATTGAAACCTTGTTTTAATTATCTAATTACTAATTAATTCTAACTCTTCCACTTGCATGGGAATATTCATTGACAATATTCCTCCTTTGCACATTCCTCTAAAAGGGGATATTCTCATGGAACATTCTTTCTCTCTTGAATCATTTGAAAAAAAGGAATATTCTTCCTTGTAACAAATTTTAAACAAACTTCTTGATAAAGTTTTGAAAGTGTTCTTTTTTGCATGATTGTGAGCGCTTCATTAAACATCAACTTGCATTTTCAACCCTTGATGGGAATCCATGATCCATGCCTCCATCTTATTTCCATCTTGACCATTGATTGATTCTTTCAATCTTGATTATTAGTTTTTGTTTGTCTATTCTATAAATAGACTTTGCATCTATTGAACAGGAATCCATTATTTTAGAGAAAACTTATGTTGTTGAAAATCACACTTATTTGCATCCATGTTTTATGTTTAAGGAATTTTAATTTAATTTTCATGTATTATTAGCTTAGCATCCATTAATGGCTTCCATGGTAACTTAGTTGCATTTATTTAGTATATTGTTGAATATAGGGTTTGCATATTTGAATCTTGTGCACATTTAGAATAGATTTGCATGCACTTGCATACATCATTTTAGCTTTCATCATGTTAATTTAGCTCATTATCATGCTTTCATTCATCTTTTTCATCAATTTCCATCATTTTTAATCAATAAAATCAATTGGAAAGGCTCATGTTATCCAAAAGATTGGGAAAGGGTTGTCATTCCACATCAATGCAACACCACTCCCCTAATAGGATGAGATTCAATGGATTAGAATATATTTCTTTCAATTTTTCATGTTTTAGAATGTTAGTTTTAATGGCTTCTTCACTTTGTTTGCATTGAATATCTTATTGGGATTGATGCTTAGTGGATTAAATATTCTTTGAATATTTATGGATCAAGTGTAGTTAACCTATACTATGTCATTGGTGACACTATGTATAGTTATGAGCATAAAGGTCTTGCAAATAATAAAAAGGCATTAAATTCCCTATCCAAGTTAGGCCTCATAAATGTAACTTGTGGTTGGGATACTCGTTTGAACATTCTAGGCAAAAAATATGGTGGAGTGTTAACATGATTTCCATTGAGCCTCTTGATCTAGTTAATCCTGAACTAATTGAGAGTAAAGTAAAATCTAATGAAATTCCTTTGGATGTTTTCTCCTTGGAGGAAGTGCTAGAGGAATTCTTAGGTGTGTACTCCCATATGCCTCCTTACCACCATAAATGGTGATTCCTGTATTGCTTCCATAAATAGACATACTTTGGAGGATCTGTTTTGAGTATGGAGGAGGAGGCTCATTTATCTAATGTGGATGATGATGTCCTTATTCCCCATCTTAAATACTATATCTCTCTCCTTAAAGGGGATACTACTGATTTTTATTGATCCTAAATCTTCTAAAAAGGTAATTAAAATTAGAAAGTTTATTTCTTTAGAAGAATCCAAACAATACTTTGATCTATTAAATTCTCATCCTGATATCTTTAATTGGTCATATGAGGACATGCTTGGTATTGATGAGTCTATAGTGTTTCATGTTGTGTGGTCTCACAACACATCCCAAGACTAAAAAGACTTGGGGACCCAAGTGAAAAAATATAACTCTTATGGTAGGAGCTAGCAAATTGAAAGATCGTCAGAAGTGAAGAGAAGAAATCTTTGATAATAAAAGTACTTTGTAATGTAAGTGTTTTGAGCACCAGATACTAGGTACTAGAAAAATATGAAAGGCGAAAGGTAATGCAAGGTCAAATGGAAGGCTTTGGTCTAGTATGAAGGATTCTGATATGAAGGAGTTTGGTATGGAGTGATGGTATAACCAAGGTCTGGAAAAGTTAGTTGGTAAAGCTGAATATTGGGTACTGGGTACCTGGTTGTAATGTGAAGTGAAAATGCTAAAATTTTAAGTTTATCTAATAATACTAGTAATCCGGTATATATGTGTGGATTTATGATATGCTTAAAAAGTGTGTTAATTACAAGTTTTTGTATTAACATTTGAATAATGGTTTTATTTACATGTGATGTTATAAATGTTTTCTTTCTTTTAAAAGGATTTAATGTGTAGAATTTGTGATTATAGGAGATATTGATTGTGATGCAAAGTTTGGGTATGGACAGTTAGGAAAATTTTATTTGTGAACAAATCTAATGGTGTTTCCAGTGTCAACAATGCACTTTCAAAGCTCATGTTGGACTAGAGTTCATTGTAAAGATGTGCCAGAAATCGAAATACCAAGATGCTGGAGTTCAAGCATGTAGTAAAGAAGTGTATCTATTTTGGGAATGATTGATTCCTAGAATGTTCAAATTGAGGAACCTAAATTATGGGAAAAATACTTCCACCTGATCACTCCATTGTCACAAGAAGTTCCTATATTTTGTTTGAGTGGATTTTTTTGGTTCAAGGAAGAACCCTGATAACTAAAGATTAACACCCAAAGAGCTTCAAAGTGTAATTGGAGTTGACATCTATTGACTTCAATTACAATTCTTCTATTGGTCACTACATTCCATGTTCCTTGATGAGATTGGTCCCTTGTATTCCTCTCATGTATTTTTCTTATCCTATCTAAGCCTTGTGTTCTATAAAAGGCCAGAGGATCCCTTTTTTTATTTTAAGTTCAAAATTTGTGGATGTTGGAGGAGCATAAACTCTTAAGTTTTGTTCTTCTTTCATGTTTTTTGAACCATTCCATCGTAAAAATTTGTATGCACGTAGACATTGATTAATATCAAAGCTTATTAGATAGCTACCTATCTCAGTATCTTTTGTAGTTGGTTTTGTTAGTTCAACCAAACAAGACTATATGATACATCATTTAAGGGTGCATATAGAACCTACTCATTTTCTAGAAATGAAACCCCTCTCTTTAAAAATTTGCACCATTTTATATGTAGCTTTGAAGCAATTTGGTGAAGTATAAAGTGGTTTGGTCTATTTTAATTGATTCTTTGGGGCATCCCTGGAGAATAACCAGGAGAAACTTTTAACTTCTAGTATTTTTTATGCTTTATTTTAGAATAGATGTTTAAATTCTTGAAAATGTTCCAAAATTTGAATGAATGGATGAAATTTTATTGAAAATATTTTTTTTCCATAAAATTGTTGAATTCTTAATGTTAAATCTACTTAAGCATGATTGCGAAGAATTTGTCATATTAATGAAATGTTATTGCAAATATTTTTACTTTCATGATACTTGAACTTAATGTTTCAATTGAGAATCCAATACCTAAAATATTTAATTTACAATAGTAGTCCCTTTGAGATTAACATCAATATCACATCAGCACCTAACAGTGAACCTAGTGCAACCATGACCTGGTTATTGGAGACTTGGTATTGAACGAAATCCAATCTTTGCCTTGTAAATGTAGAATTCCCCTTTAGGTTGTCTTTCTTCCATATCTTTCAAGAAGGATAGGCTATTTGCGATATTGTCTGTGAAGAATTTATTCACCCTATTTGCTATGAGTAAAATCATCATCAATAGTTCACAATATCATCCTATCTCTTAATTCTAAGACCATTAAAAAATAGATCTGCAAGATGAATCCTAAGGTGGTGTTGTTAGTTAAGACTAAGATAGAGAAGCTTTCGAAAGTAGGCTTTATGCATCCTATTGACTATTCATCTTGAATATCAAATATCATTGTTGTTAGCAAGGTTGATGGTTGTATTCACATTTGCATTGACTTTCACAATCTCAATAAGGCTTCTTTTAAGGATGATTTTCCATTAACTAATATTGATGTGATTGTAGACTCAACTATAGGTCATGCCTTGTTGTCCTCCATGGATGGATTCTTAGGCTATAATCAAATTTTTATTAACCCAAAAGGTTAATATAAGATAGCCTTCAGTCCCTTCTTGGGCACCTTTTGTTATGTGGTCACACCATTTGAGTTAAAGAATTTAGGTGTAACTTACCAATGGGTAATGACCCTAATCTTTCATAAATTTTAAAAGATTACATTGATAATATTTTGGAAAATTCTATGACTCATCCAGATCACATAGAGATTTTTTGTCTTATTTTTTAAAGGCTCCAACTCTATGAGATGAGACTAAATATTCTTAAGTATGTCTTTGGAATTTTCACTAACAAAATTTTAGGATTTATTGTTTCCCACCATGGAATCAAAGTCCACACAAATAAGATTGATGTAATTTTTAACATGTATCCACCAAGAAACATCTCTCAACTACATAGTTTGTAAGGGAAGATTTAGATAATTCATAGATTTGTGTCTCAGTTGGCTTATTGTACCCTTCTCTTCACACTTGTTGAAGAAATATGTTTTATTATGATGGGATGATGAGTGTCTATACATCTATACAATACATCATCATCATCTGTCTATATATTTGTGTATGTCTATACATCCAAAATAATATTGTACAATACATCATCGATATACAAAAATGACACATATACAAAATGAACCTATAGCCCCTAGCACATAGCTCCCCAAGCCCTCTAGTCCTGGTGGCGATGGGGGTCCAAGCTAGATGAATGCAATGGAGCATGATTGGTGTGACTGCGAGATTGAAATGCTCACTCATAGTCCTCAGATCTTGTTTGTAGCTCTACAATATCTAGGTGTTCTCATCATAGCTCCTCCTACAATTGTGGATCTATAGTAGACTTCATAGATACCACCTACCCATTGAGGTCATCAAGTTGGCTCTATAGAGTGTCATGTGACTTGTCAACACTCTTTTCTCATGTCACATCCTAGCCTCACTTGGTGAGCATGATGTGCAATTTTTTTGCTTGTTGATCCCTTTGCCTAGTCAGAGTGGTGACATTGACAATCATCTATATAGCCTCCACTTTTGCCTCCTTCTAAGTTATCCAAATATTCAAAAAATCTCAAAAAGGTGGGAATGTTACCCACTGATGCTAACTTGTAGGCATCTGATATGCTCTCATGGACTGGCATGGTTGAGGATACCTTAGAGACACATCATGTGATGAATGTGGTCCACTCCTATGTTTCCATGGTAACCATAGAGTAGTAGATACTATCAATACCATATGATATATCAAATCATGAGAATATATATACATGAAATGAAAATAAAATAATACAAGCAAATAACATAAACTACTCTTGTACTTGGATCATGGGCCTACTAGTGTGGATCTGGGGGAGGTGTGATGCTAGGAATTGCACTTATGTGTGTTGTTGCTACTGCTAGGTGAGGGAAACTGGCTCTCGTCAATGTTGTAGATGAGACAAGGATAGGTGTGGGAGGTGATGAAAGTCTCCACCACTTCTCGGGCCTCCTTTTTGCCACCTCTGCTCTCCTATTATCACTGCTACCACCTAGGTCCTCTCCTCCTCCTCCTACTCTTCCCTACCCCTATGCATTAGCATCACCCCTAAGGGAAACTATTAGGAAGATCATGGCAATACCATGAGTATCCCACTAGGTTCAAAAGTCATGTGCAATCACTACATCATCAATGGAGCATCATCAACTAATTATCCTTTTTTGACCTTTTGTCACTAATAAAGGCATCTGCTATGGTTAGATGATGATGGCCACTCAATCTCACCATGCTCTTGGATACTCATACATATGTTAGAGGGGTCAAGGGAATGGTCTACAAAATCCAAAACTTTTGGGCAACCATGTACCAGTAATAGGGCATAATAGCATAGTTGATGTGACCCACCAAGAATTGATCACACTACATGTTATGTAGCTACCACCTATTTGAGGTCCACTGCATGAACCTAGAAAATTACCATATAACCTCATCAGACTATAACTAGTTGAATTATAGCCACCAAAATTGTAATTCTTTAATCCTCTATTCATGTACCAATGGGTATGTGTGGGTCATTAGTGTACTAGGAGCTATCGCCTATGGATACTCAACTGGATGAGTTGAGTTGACATGTTCAAAAGCCCAAACTTGTAATAGTGTGCAAGATGTCAGGCTAGAATAGTTGTAATCTATAACTGCCCACTTTCCTAACTCATGGTATAGGTGTGCAAGCATGCTATGACCCAAACAAAAAATGACCCACTTCTCCTCCATATCTTTGATGTTGTGGATGGGGCCACCATGTAGATGTGAACCTCACCCATCCATGTTGACTTGAAGGGTGACTCAGAATACCATCACCCTCCTCAAAAGTGGGACTACAACCTATCCATGCTCAAACCAACAAATGTAGATTTGCATGATGGGATCGCCGAGATTAGTTTCCCTTACATAGTATTGGTGGCCCTTGAGCACCTCTTGAGGTGAACGCAAGTCAACATGGAACACTTGTCATTTGTGGATGGGTATCCCTATGATGCATTATATTTCCTTTAATGTAATTGTCATCTCTCTTGATGGCAAGCAGAAGCTCAATGTAGTGACATCTCAATGCTCCATTAGTGCCATCAACCTCTAATCATCCTACTACATCTTAGGAAACGTGTAGACCCACCACAAACGTATGTGCCAAAGATGATCTTTATCATTGAGATTCATAAGAGTGGCCTATTCTTATAGCATCCTCATCACATGCACACCTCTATGCTTGCACATCTCAAGATAATCTTGCAAAAAAGAAAAAAGATCTATGTCAAACTCATCTATATTGAAATATTTTAACTTCTATACCAAATTATTTTCTAAAAATGGCCATTCAGATAGAGGTGCATTGTGTAGATTCCTGTGTGATGCACTCCTAGTTGGGTTCTGCCATTAAATCTACTTAGATCACAATTCACCTAGTGGATTCCAAGCATAGTCAAAGGATGCTAGTGCATAGTTGAGATGATAATGTACCAGTGGAATGCCTTCATTCCACTGGGACGCCTGCACTACAAAAATTAAAAAACCTAACGAAAACATGTCATAAAATAACAAGGGAGGGTCGAATCAAACTTACCTCATCCACCTCACTTCCCTTGGCTATCGCTCAGCATAGCTACTTGATCCTATGCTCCTTGAACCCTCATTTGTGAGGCATTTTTCTAACTTTTCTCTCACAAAATTCAACAAATCACTCATTGTGAATGGTAAAAATCCCTTCTAGGGGCCCAACTAGGTATATATAGCCCTCAGTAAGGCCCATTTTTTCAATGATTGTGGTCCTATATTTATTTCTATTTTAACCCCACCTAGATAGAGGAAAAATAGGAGGGGCCGTATACTCACTTCTTCATCATATTTTTCTTTTGAATCACTAAAGTTTTTTAAGCATTCTTTTTGCCTTAGTAGCTTCTTCCAATTTTTGAGTTGACCTAAATTTGGGTTTTATAGAATGAAACTTCATGTCTAATGTTGTGGTTTCTCACTAAGCTTGATTGTTGGGGGAATCATTGCTATCCACTTGCTCAACCTCTACGACCTCTACACTATCCTTTTTGACATGAAAATTTGTAAAAAAATTAAAATTTTGATTTTTCTCCAGTGTTCTCTTTTCTACTTTAGTGTAATTGAATTTTCTCAAAAATTAGCTCACTAAAGTGGGAGCAAAATGTAATGTCGTAAAATTTTACCCCATCAAAATTTCACATTTGTGTACTTTCCCCTGTATTTTTGGAACCTATCTGCATTTATGACAAGAATCTTATGAGTCAAATTTTCATGATTTCATCTCTATAAGAACCAATGATGAAGTGACAACAGTCTACCACCTCATTTCTCATTAAATTATGAGTTGGATTCTAGAACATGCATGAATATTTACACAACACCCTAGCATCCCCATACTTTACAAATTCAAATGGGGAATATTTGAGGTCTTTTTTTGTGGCATGTGTCATTGTGGTAAGATTCCAAGTGTAGTAGATCTTCCCACCCATGAAACTACACAAAATTCACATTTTCACTCTCAATTGCAACACTTCTCACTTGAACTCACTCCAACTTGCTCTCTTCTTACTCTTCTCTTCTACATCATGTTTGTATGGTGAAGCTATGCTAGATTGAAATATTTCCAACAACAAAAATCTATGTTACAAGTGCTCAACATCACATCTATCAAGATAAGAGTGAACCACAGATAGTTGGTAATGCTCTCTTGCATCTTGTCAAATTTCTAGCATAATCTATTATGTCTATATTTCATGATACGAGTTCTCCTCTATAGTGGGTTTTTTCCTTTATCACTTTGTTTCTAGTTTAATTTGTGTTTTTTATTCTCCCTATCTATATAACTATTCATGGAGGTGGGAACACCAAAATGGGGGTTTGACTAAGGAAAGCCCCAAAATAGTCCCAACATTTTTCCTCATCTTTTTTATGTGTAGGTTGTTCATGAGGAGCTTGCTCAAGATTTCATGAGCATAGGACCTCTTATGAGTTGACATATCTCCTTTCTTTTAAAGTATTCTTCTTGTTTTCTTTTTTACATATTATTTTTTCTATTAAATTAATAGGTTAAACATACCTTAAATTATGAATAGTTAAGTAGACTCATTAAATTATGTGCTAGGGTTTAGGTTTTTTTTTGTACAAGATGCTAGTGTTTCCCTGAGATGATATCACACTACATTTTCATCCCACTTATGCATAAATGTCCTTTGGCAGAGAGCTTTTTTTGTCTCAAAAATCTCTACAATCTACTCTTTTGGTCCCCAAATTCATCCATCAATTATCATTCCTAAAACTATGGTTTTAATACATTTTTGCAATCTCTTTCATCTTGTCTTTTTTGGTTAAGCTTGAGGCACTCTTGTGGTGACCAAGGGTATTTTTCTCCCTTTAGAACTTGTTCATCTTGGGAATTGGGAGTAGTGAATCCCCTCCTTCACACTTTCAATACACTAAGCTACCATATTTTACTTCTAGAAAAAATGATACACACTACCTGCCACCCATTAGGAGAAATAGAAGCACAAATCCATCTCCTAGAGCTCAATCTATGCCACCTTTGGGTAGATTATTTCAAACCTAAATACCTACTACTTAGACACAAATATCTTTATTCCATATGGATACTCCTAGAAATTGAGGTTTTGTATCTTTTAATGGTAGCAGTCCCTTGGTTATAGCCCAAAGAGATGACATACCAGTTAATGCCCTAAAAAGTATCCCTCACTTCACTAGTGAAATATCTACAACCCCAATACAAAACATGCTAAATGTGGTAAATGTATGATCTGTGCATAATATAACATAAGAAAATGTGGCCATTAGATTGCTAGCCACATCCTTGAAAGGAAAGGCACTACAATGGTATCTAGAGGTTTGCAACCTAACACCATTCATAATTGGGATGAATTAGGTGAAAAACTATACAAACATTTTTAGGAAAAAATTTACTATCTATCTCTAATAGAGCAACTGGCAACTATCAAAAGGGAACCTCATGAATTCATGAGTGAATTCAACTACATATTTCAAAAGACTTAGGATAGAATCCATATCTTAGTGAAATATTCCCCAAAATATGCATTCTTATATTTATTAAAAGCTCTTAATAATGTTATAGCTGTTATGATTTAGTTTATGGGTGGTTTTACCTTACCAGGTGCATATGAGCTTTCCATAAGAGAAAAAAATTGTTTGATATAGGCTAGGAAGATAGTCCCTAGGCTACCAATTCCTCTATTTCTATAGCTTCCTCCACAACCTACATTGGCCTCTATCCTAGTTGCTTCTACTAGTTAGCCATCAATTTTTGCTACTCCTTCAAATGAATTGCATGAAGTTAATTTTTTTTTAACAAAATGTTGGTAACAAATTAGTGACAACTAAAAGGTAGAAATCCCAAATAAATAGACCTTATTAGCCTCAAGGTCAAGGTTATCAATGTAATAGAAAGGATTATCAAAGGAAAAATAAATGGAGCCACACTAAGCCCTTGAGTAGCATCCATCCACCTACTACCATTACTTTAAAAAATTTGGTACCAGTTGACAACAATCTATCCCAAGAGAAAGAGTGGTGTCACACATGTTAGTAGCCTCATAATCAAAACACTTGCCAAAATAGAGATTTTGTATAAGTTCTAGTGGTTCATAATAAAACATCAACATCAGGATAGAAATTTAATGCAAGCCAAACAACTATTGGAAAGTAGGATCACTTGCATGAGGATGCTTCATTGGTCAATTGGCATCATGAAGAATTTTGGGGTGTAAATCGAGTAGCTATTGATAAAATAGCCTAAAATACAAGATCAAAGAAAAGGGCAGTGGATAATGGCACATCTTCTATAGTAGGTTTGGAATCATCTTGCATAGTCACAACTCAAGTATCTCAAAATGCTGCAATTATTGGAACAATGGGTAGAAAGATAGTTTGGTGATTAGATCAACCTATTGGTAAGAGAAACTAGAGTATGAAGAAACCTAAAATCACCCAAGCAACAAGAAAAAATATTTTTGTTCCAAAGGTTCCTTCTAAGATGAGTTAGCTCCCCTTCAACATTGTTGATTAAATGAAGTCTAACCTGAATGTTACCATGCAGGAGGTTTTTTCCATCCCATCTCAAAGATGTTTGTTGCAACAAGATTTGAAGGAACATAACTAACTAGGTGTTGTGCCAGAAAAGGAATAGACTACTCCATCAAGCAGCCTAGTGCAACCCAAAGAAGAAGGGAATCCTAGAAAAATCTATAAGCCACCTCCCTTTCTATATTTAATTAATTATTGGAAATCATATAGTGCATAAGGGTATGTGCATGATCATCATGGAAAAATAGGCCATTAATTGGCAATGAAAATTCAGAAAAATCAGAGTTAGGAAACTTGATGTAAAAATTTGAATAAGTTATCTATATTATTTAAAAAATATGTAAGAATAAAATCTATATCAAATTGAATGTAGTTTCTAAACTACTAGAGGTTTAATTTTTTTAAAAATATCTATTTGGTGAAAATTTGAAATTTCAATGTAGTAGCACTTAAATTTTAGGAAAAAAAATAAGTAGGTGTCTGTCTGACCACCCTAACCACAATAAAATGATAATATTTTTTAATAATATTTTAGATATAAGTAGAGGACTTATGTCCCAATGTGATGCATTATTTTTGGTAACTTTTTTCCAAGTAAATGATTAATTATGAATTTTTTATTACAACTTCTAAAAAATATAAAAATTTGTATGTTTGGCCAGCTTAACTTGGTCAAAACTTCATGAAATTTATTTTATTTTTTTAATCCTATAGTGCAGAGCATAGAATGTGATGCATGTTTTAGATTCAAAAGATGTGGTAGCATTTGAAAGCTATAGATGTTTTTCAATCAGCCTATTAATCAAGACTTTAGTCGTAATTCAAATAGAAAATGAATAATAATTATTTATTAAACTCAAAGTAAAGCATAATTTATATTGGTTGAAAGCTGAGAATCTCCTTTAAAAACCCTTTTTGTTTCATCAATTTTGGGTAAAAAAAGTTGTCAGCCACATACCCTACACATACCCATCATATGGCCACTTTTTGGCCCATTATGATCTTGCACACACCCATAACTATATGATATATTCCGAGGATAGTAGTTTTGTGATTCCTAAGTAGGTGGTTGGCATGCTTGGCATCAAATATGATCCTGTGATAAAAGGATTCGTATAGTTAGATGAAACTTCTATGAAAATAGTGGGAGTAAGTAAGAACCTAAAATTGACCTTGCATGCATGCTCTAGCTTTGAATTGTTGCAAGATATTTCATAATTAGAATTCCTTACTCACTTTTCCATTTGTTTGTCTAGATATTTCACTACCAAGATAGATGGATACCTATGTTTTGATTGGTCCCACATGTTATTCAAAACTAGATATGGAACCAAAGTGACCATCATATGTGAACCCATAGAAAAGGATCATCTATCACCTTACACTTCCAACCCTATAAACATGAACTGCACATTGCATGATCAAAAGTTGAATTTTCCTATCCATGAACCCGCTACTCCTTTAGAGAAGGTTTTAATTGCTTACTATATGGATGGGGTAGTGCATTCCAATTTGATCCTCTCACTATAATTGAAGTAGAAGAGACTATTCTTGGCACATATTATATTCATGAAGAGGATACCTGTATTCCAAATCTTAAGAAAACTCAAGTAGATCCAAAGGGATTATGGCAGATGTTATTTGATGGTGCTAGAAACAAGAATGGTGCAGGTGCTAGTGTAATGTTAGTCTCCCTAGGTAAAGATAATTATTACTTCTCTTTTAGGCCTTAATTTAGTTACACTAACAATGTGGCTGAGTATGAGACCCTCATTCAAGGCCTCTAACTTGCACAAAAGAAGAATATAAAATTGGTGCAAGTATTTGGTGATAGTGAATTGGTTATTCATTAGGTCATAACTTGGAGCATAACCAAGAATAACCTACTCAAACCTACAAAGAGAAGGTTTTGGATTTGATGGAGGGTTTTGAAGGCTTCAACATCCAAACTACCCCTAGAAATTAGAACAACCATGTTGATATACCTACAATAGTTGGTGCTTAGCTTGATATTATAACCCATATCACAAATAAAAAGGAACAAATTAGACTGGTTGTAAGGTTTGATATTCTAGATAGTCAATATCACTATTAGGTTTTTGAAACTAATCAACAAATAGTGAATTTTCTACAAGAGGACAAATTTTCTAAAGGAAATTAGTTCAAGCTACAAAACCAATATGCTAACTAGATTGTAGCTAAGTAGCAGCAAGCTACCAAGTGGTCTCATCACTCTTGAAAGCATCTTCAAATATGATGACCATTTGAAGTAGAAAAAGATGAACCTTGATGCAAGGGAGGGTGACTATAGGTTATTCATTATTGTAGAAGGAATGTACCTCAACTTTTGAAAGGTATGTTATGTTACTGAACATGAGGTTTTTATTGTTCTTTGCAATAGATCCAGTTATGTAGTTGGATGGACTTATGAATAACTAAGGGGTTTTTACCCAATCTTTCCCAACATAACATTTAGTTAGATCAAGATGCCAAGCCTATGAGATAATAGGAAAGACTCGTCAATCCTAATATTAAGCCTTTGATGAGGAAGGAATTGACCAAATTAATAGAAGTTAGGACCATATTTTCCATCTAGCATTCCTCTTGGGTTGAAAAATTAGTCACTACCAAGAAGAAGAATGGGGAAATCAAGATTTTTTGTGGATTTTAGAGACCTAAATAGGAACTCTCTAAAGAATCACTATCCACTTCCTTCTGGATGGAGAAAATTTTGAAAAGGGTCACTAGGTTAGAAAGGTTTTCTTTCTTAGATGGTTATTTGGGCTATAATCAGGTTCTTGTTCAAGAATATAATCAAAACAAGATGACATTTACCACAAAGTGGGACACCAATGCTTATTGTAAGATGCATTTTGGTTTAACAAATTTTGGGGCCATTTTTCATAGATCCATGGACATGGAATTTCAAATTGTGTTTAGATAGTTTGTTTTTTTCTACTTGGATGATATCATAGTGTTTTCAAAACATGAAAGAGATCACTTCAGTCTCCTTGAACAAGTATTTAAGAAATGTTGGGAATATGATATTTCCCTAAATCCAAATAAATGTGTCTTTGTCACTAACTAGGGAAAACTTATTGGACACATTGTTTCAAAGGATGGTTTAATCATTCATCTTGCAAGGGTAAAACCTATCCTAGCCATCCCACTTTCAATTCATTGAAAGGGACTATAAAGCTTCTTGGACACAATTAACTTTGTAAGGAGGTTCATTCTAAACTTGGCTGCTTTGGTAAAGCCTCTTACTTCTATGTTGAAGGAAAATATAGTCTTTAAATGGACCAAGGAATGTAAGGATAACATTGAGGCTATCAAACAAGAAATTGCTCAATATCCTACACTTGCTAACCCCAACAATGATAAGGATGTCATTCTTTACACTTTTTGAGGTGAAGCAAGTATATTAGTTGTTCTAACCCAAATAAACAAGGAAAATTTTGAACAACCTATTTATTTCTTCAGTGAAGGGATCAAGGATTATGTGGCCAAGTACAAACATGTTGAGAAGAAATATCTTGCTGGTATTAGTGCTTTAAGAAAATTAGACACTTGTTGTCTAGCAATAATATACAATTAATAGTACCCCATGGTAGTGTTAAATGTTTTTTGTTAAGTAAAGATATCAATGAAAAGATAGTTGGGTGGATCACTAAGGTAATGGATTATGATGTTGACATCAAGATCACCAAATTAGTAAGAGGCAAAGGGTTTTGTGAAAAACTTATCTCATATTTTGATCAATCTTTAGAGTTTTCACTTGTGTTGCAAGAATCCCAAGCATCAAATACAAGCACTTTAGGTAGTTGGATGCATGATATGTCTACCTTTCTACAAGAAGGTATATATCCTCTAGGTCTAGAGAGGGAAACAAGAAGATAATTCTAACTATAATCCATTCCCCATGTCATACTTGATGGCATAATTTTCAGAAAGGATCTCAATAGGATCCTATTAAGATTCATAGAGGTAGATCAAGTCAGCTGAAAATTGCAAGAATTCCATGATGGCTCTTTAGGTGGTCATTTTTCTACTAGGAATACTATAGCAAAAATCATGAGGGTTTGGTATTACTGGCCTACCTTATTCAATGATGCTCACAAGTAGATAACAAATTGTAAGAAAAAAAAAATTATAGGAAGCAAAGGCTAGTTTCCCTTCCTCTTCATCCCATTCAAGAGGATCAACCATTTGCATAGTGTGTTTGGATTTTATTGGCATAATAAATCCACCATCTAGTGTTGGTCATAAATGGATTTTAACAATAATAAACTACTTCACTAGGTGGATAGAGGTAGTTGCTTTAAAGGATGCTACAAATACTTTAGTCTTGGAATTACTTAATGGAATTATGACTAGGTTTGGTGTCCCTTCCACCACCATCTTTGATGATGCTAAGGTTCTTTTTGGTACCCAAATTAGTATTTGGGTAGTTAGGCATGGTATACACTTAAAAAATTCATCAAATTATTACCCTTAGGATAATGGCCTGGGAAAGTCTTCAAAAAAAATCCTCATCAATATTATCAAGAGAACCATTGAAGATAACCAAAGGCTATAGCATATAAAACTAAAAATATCTCTTTGGGCTGATAAAGTTACTCCCAAGAGAGAAATTGGTAATTCTCCTTTCATACTGGTTGATGGAAGAGATGCAAAATTACCATTATCATTGGAGCTTCGTTCTCTTGATTTGGAACATTAGATTGAGTTAGAAGGAAATGACGTTATGATAGTAAGGATGGATGATATTTTGGAATTGGAGGAGACAAGGAACAAATCTATGCAGGTCATAGAGACACTTCAAGCACAGGTCAAAATAAATTTCAACAAAAAATTAGTCCATAGAGTGTTCCAAGAGGGAGATCAGTGCTAAAATGGGAGGTAGATAGACCCAAAGTTGGGAGGCACTCCAAGTTTGATGTCATTTGGAGTGGTCCATTTGTCATCAATAGTTGCAAGGAGGCCAATGTATTCCATCTCTCCAGATTGGATGGTGAGGTTCTTCCAATATTAGTCAATGGGATTCACTTCAAACCTTATTTTCAAAGGTTTTGAGTTTCATGTAGATATCATTTAATGTCCTATCCTTCCATGAAGTGTTTTGGTACAGCTTGCATTCTCCTTAAGGGAATGTATGTTTCTAGCTTTCTTATTTTCCTCTTTGTGTAACCTGCACATGTTTTGTGTTACTCTTAGGAGACCTAGTTGTTGAAGAATTCCCTCGAATCTGTGCCTAATGGATTGATAAGGCCCTTGGATTCCATGACTAGAAGGAAATCATCCTGTAGAAATCACAAAAAAGTGTTGACATTTCATGCCACCTTTGTATGACCCATCAATAAGAACCAATCTAAGAGATCATATATGGGTCATCTTGTATGAATATCCCTTGAAAAGGTCCTAAAAATGGCTAAGTCCTAAAATTTTAGAATTATGGGTTGTCACTTACTTGCCTATCTACATGTCTTCTCCATCACTCTTAATCTTTCATCTCTTTCACTTTTTTCCATTTTCTACCTAAGTATTTTGGTTTTTTGCCACCAACCTTAACTTTTAGCCCTTTTCTCTCTCCCTCATAAGCTTATTCCTCTTATCACTGAAGTCCTGATGGTTTCCTTTAAATTTCACCTTAAGTGTCAAATTTTTGGGTTTCAAGAGTTAGCATTCTTCCTTACCTCTTACCTTTCCTTTGTAGGAGGTAAGCCTTCTTTCCAACTCCCAATTTCCAAAAAAAATCATCAAAATTTTGGCTAAGTATCAATTTTTTGGGTTTTGGGAGTTGGGCTTCTCCCTTACCTCTTAGTTGCTTTAGGTAAGAGGTAAGTTTCAAGCTCAATGCCTGAAGTCTACATGTTTTTGGGCTGAAACTCAATGTCCACATTTTGGGTGTAGGGATTTAGGCTTCCCCCTTACCTCTTACATACTTTAGGTAAGAGGTGAGCCTTCTTCCCAACACTTGATATCTAATTTTTGGGTTATGACATTTACTCCTCCCTTCTTCTAAGCATGTGGTATGAATTAGGCCTGATGCTTTATTTCCAATGAAGATGTTCTAATCAGGGCTTCAAGCCATTTAATTTCCAATTATGTATTCTTTCAGGCCCAAGGTCCTGACAATTCCATGGAATGACATGTTTTCTAATTATGATGCTATTAATGCTTGAATGAGCTTCTCAACTACCTATTTCAATTTTGGGGATTCAACGACATCATTTAATGCATCCATTAGCTTTTGTAGGTGGATTATGGGTTCCCATGCTCATTTATTATTTTTGACTATTCCTTTTGACTTGTTCCATGCCTAGATCATGGATTTCATGGAGGGTTTTAGATTTACTTTTTGCTAACCTTCTTTGTAAAGGTATGACAACCATGCTTGTTTTGAGCACAAATTTCATGGATTTATCTCTTGAATCCTTTTAGATCAAACATGTGTTGACTGCTAACCCTAGCTGGGTTTATGTTTGTGATAAGCTTTGTTATGCTTGATCTATAAAAAAATGTTTGTATTCATTCAAGGGGTTCTTCTTTTTGGCTCCTCTCATAATTTTCTTTATCCCAAAATTTATTTTTCAATTCTTCCATTATAAATTTTGGGTTTTATGCCTTATATCAATAAAATATTGCTAATATCATAGTTATTTCTTGCATGGCTATGTAATTTTTTTTACCTTCATGTCTAAATGTGTGTTCTAGTTTATTTTTGGTGTATTGTGCAATCTGAAGCAAGGAAGAAACAACTTTCTATCTTGGTGCATCACCACTTTTCCCTTTAGCATATTCCTTCTCCCCATTTTCCCTTGTGAGTTGTTAGAATAAATTAGTGATAGGATTTTATATATTGGGCTAGACCAACACATTTGCACTTAGATTAGAAGAGGAATTTGACCTTTTCCAAAGACTTGAACTCAATTCGCAAGGTCCCACACCTTGAGGTCATTTCAATCATGTCATTAGAATGTTGAATTCCATGTTTAGTAGGGTGTAGTTTTATGTGACAACAACAAAATTCCTATGAAGGAAGCTATGTGTGAAGAATAATTAAATTATGATATTTGTAGAAAATTTCAAATCTAGGAGATGGATAATTAAACTTACAATTTCTTGAGGATAGGAAAGTTTGAGTAGGGAAAACTTGTCATGTCTTGTATTTCCATAACATATGTTGTGGTCCAAAATGTCCATTTTCTATCACTAGCATTCCCCCTTATTCAATTTTGTGTATGATTATTTCCCCTTCATCCCCCATATGTCTACTTAGTATCTCCCAAAATATTAAATTTGGAGATATGGTCAATTTTCTAAGCTATTCTAAGTCATCAAAGTTATAGAATTTCACTTCTCTACATGGCTTTCATCCCAAGTCCAATTTCTTATATACTCACATTAAGGTTTCTATTGGAGTAATTAGGATAATCACTTGATAATAATTTATTTATTAATTATTGTAGGAAAATGCATACCCTTGAATTTTCACACTTGTTTGGGACCACCTTTCTTTATTTATATGCTTCTTTACATCTTAATTGGTCCTATTTTATGTCCACAAGCCCTATGAATTAGATCTTTTTTTGGTTAATCCTAACATTCTCCAATGCATAAATGATAATTTAATTACTCCAATGGTGTGTCCCTAATTTTTGGGTCGAGACTAAAATTCTACCTAGGGCATCTTAGTCCCCCAAGGCTCTTGGGGCCCTGATTGGGCCCCTTTTTGGTGTTTGTGCCCCAAGTTTTTAGGACTTGGGACTAAGATGCCACCTAGGGCCTCTTTGTCCTCCTTGAGTCATTTTCTGAGATTTCATTTCAAATTTTGGTGGGATTTATCCTCCTTTATTTAATGAATTCATATGCCAACTTGGTGTGATATAATTTTGGGATATTAAGCATAAGTATAAATACAAGGTTCCTTCATTCATTTCAACCCAAGTCTTTTGTGAGATCTTTTGTCATAGCATAATTGAATTCACAAGAGCATTCAAGAGAAGATTCATCAAGCATTTGGAGCTATCATCAAGATTCAAGCAT
>VDFB02000003.1:243907044-243962402 GCA_007258455.2 Sequoia sempervirens | reverse complement strand
GGCAAAGAGCTAGTAAAAGCAAGTGGCCCATTCTCGATGAACAAAAGGTGAGGATTATCATCATGAATATCAATCTAGATCTATCCTTCCACTTGAAAATGCATTGCATTACCACCTATGATGAGCTTTTCCCTAGAGCCCTCAACATTAAGTGCACTCTAATCTCACAAGGAAATACCCAAGCATATAAAGACAATTTACCATCAACCAATTCAAGCAACAAGCCTCAAGTCTAGGCTAAGAAAAAAAACATGACGAATGATGGTGTAGTAGATGCTAAGGTGGTCCTAATTGCTCCTAGGCCAAACACCAATCAAATGACTAATTCTTAACCAACCATACAACAAGCCACATCACCATAAAATAATCAAATCAATAACACTGAAACACAACAACAAAAAACCCCCAACAGGAACAACTATCCAAAATGCAAATACACATAGTTGGAAGAACCTATTGAAACTATCGTAAAGAAATTGGTAGATTCAAACTTAATAACACTTCCAAATTTCTAAAACTACCAAGAACCATAGGATAAACAACCCTGGTATAATGAAAAATATCTTTGTGACTTTCAAAAAATCAAAGGACACAAAACATTGAACTACATGAAACTAAAGAATGTTATCCAAGATCTTACTAAAAATGGAGACATATCCATTGAAGTACCAACTTGTAATCAAGATCTCAAGATATACAAGAACCCCATGACATTTCATAGCAAAGGGAATAACAATGGAAAATGGAAGACATAACATGCAACATATCTATTCCAATGTAGTTGCCTCCTATAAAAATGTCATCACCATTCTGACCATCAAAGGTCCTAGTACAAACTGTGGAGTCACCACACGATGTGAAAAGGTCACCATCCAAGGAGCTTCATCTCAACCTAGGGCACAACCTACTTTTCTGATATAAAATCCTAACAAATACATTCTCCTAGATCAGCTTAAGAAGACCCCCACATAGATCTCGATCTTGGAGCTATTGAGGCTATCCCTCACACATAGGGAAATCCTAGAGAAATATTTATCTATATCACCCGTCCCTGAGGATATGGATACATAACTATTTTAACCTTTGGTAGGGAATATCACTATCCTTCATCTTCTCACCTTTTCAAAATAGGACCTACCATCCCAACCATCTAATAATCATGCTTTAAACCTTTAGGTCATTGTTCACATGAACAAGGTTAAAAGATTCTTAGTAGATGGAGGTGCTAGTCTCAACATTTTCACCCTTCACTTGTTCAAGAACTTGGGTTATTCAAAGGATGCTATTGAGAAAGAAAAAAGTACAATCATCAGAGTATATGATGATTAGGAGCAGGTATCATAAGGCATCATCATGCTACCCATCCAAGTGGGACCTGTCAATGCTGAGACCACATGCCAAGTGTTAGACCTTGATCTCCCCTACAACATCTTGCTTGGTTGACCATGGATTCATGCCCTAAAAGTTATAGCTTCAACCTATCACCAATTTGTAAAGTTTCCTTTTGAGGATAGAGAAGTTACCATCCATGGAGATCCCAAGCCTTTTTATTACTGCAAGAACCTTGAGGCCAAGTTTTATAACATACTCCAAATCCCTAAAAATGATGAAGGGCCTACACCCTCCTCATTTGTTGACCCATCATCCCTTGCATCTACCTTAGAAACAAAAACACCCATTGTGTAGAACATTCTTGACATCAAAGTACTGATCCAAGATGATGGGTGTGAAGATTATAAACTAACAAATGACACTTTTGTGTTGGGAGAGCTACCTCTTTCTCCAAAATCTCATGGGAAACCCGCACCTATCAAAAAAGTGGCTAAAACATTAAAGACGAAATCTACCACCTTCACCAAGTGGGGGGATTTGAACAAAGAAGATTCTAATGAGGATGTCTCAGAACTACTCTATCAAGATGGCCAACCCATGCTCGTTCTTCCCATGGATGATGACAATAAAGGCTTGTATCTAATGAAGTGATGGGGATACAAAAAGAATGAGAAATTGTGACAAAATGTTAATGGTTTGCTAGAACCCATCGTTCCTAAGATACATCCAAAGAATCTTGGCCTAGGATGTACTACTACCAAGGTTACCCTTATTGGAAAAGGTACTTCTGCTAAATGGGATGAGGCTTCCTATTGGTTACCAACATCTCATGATACTACCCTAGATGACTTCCCCCTCAATGTTGCTGACCTATTTGAGAATAAATCTCTCTTCATGATATCTGCAACATCTTTCATCCCAAATGATTAAACCACTAAAATAAGCCTAGTATACCCTGAACTCATTGATTGGGACCAACAAGGACCACCGATTCTAGATTTATTTGAAAACGATGAAGCAATCTTAGAATTCATGGGACTCTGTGACAACTTACCATGGGTAGGTCACAAAGATGGTTTTGATAGAGAGATAAACACACATGCATAATACGAGTAGATGATTGAATTCTTCAATCACAAAATTGATGAAATACAAATAACATGTAGATCTTTGAGTGAAAACCACACTATGACACTTCCTAATCATAAAATATTAAAAATAAAGGATGCATCTCAGGGTGAAAACCTCTCTAAGGAACCCAAGGATGAAGGATTCAATCCACCCCTTAGTGCAATGCATCAAAAAAAGTCAATAGTGCTAGCGAAAGAGGCTACTCTAGTTAATGTGGGAATAGAAAAAGAACCCAAGATAACTTTCTATGCTAAATCCTTGTTAGATGAAGAAAAAAAACCTAGTACTGTTCCTAAAAGAGCAAAGAGCTAACTTTGCATGGTCATACAAAGATATTCTAGGCATCGTTCTAGAAGTGGTTGTGCATCATTTAGTAGTCTACTCTAAAGCAAAATCGGTCAATTAGAAATTAAGAAAGATGTATCCTCGAATAGCACTCTTGGTAAAACTTGAGTTCCAAAAGATTGTTGAAGTTGTTTATCTGATTAATTAACTATCCTAAGTGGGTTTCCAACTTGGTACCAATCTATAAACCCACTGGGGGCATCAAAATATTTATGGATTTCAAAGACTTAAACAAAGCATGCCTAAAGGATGATTTCCCTCTTCTTAACATTGACATCATCATTGATTTAATAGTTGGACATGAAATGTTATCACTAATGGATGGTTTTTTAGGCTATAATCAAATAATGATCACCAAGGAGGTTCAACACAAAACTACATTCACTTGTCCATGGGGAACATATATTTGTTGGAATTGTTGGTATGTGGCGGTGATCATGCTATCTTTGTATAGCCCATGGTGTCCACTGTACACCTAGCCCCTATCCTTGTTGGGGTCTGGGGTTGTATAGTATACCATGCGCTACTCAATCACTCCTGAAATTGATGGAGCTCCATACCAACATAATCTCCCACTTGGAGACTGATCTTGGATGACTTTCTTTATTTGCAATTACAACCCAGCTCTGCCGGAAATAGGTACACTTGGACCCTAGCCCAGCGGTATACTTGAATTCCTTAACTGAATACCAACCCGGAAATTTGAAGGGCTTCGAGCCTCCCTTTCACCATAACCGTGAAAACATATGCTCACGCTAGATTGACTTTTGTTATGTATGTCTAGCTTGACTGTGTCCATCCTCCAGCAGACCATTGAAATGATATCTCAATTGTATGTGTTTTGTTTCAGAATGCAAGGCAGAATTCTTTGCAAGATGTATAGCACTCTAACTGTCTGTAAATAAGTAATTTCCATCCTGTTATTTTCCCAACTCATCCATGAAAAGTTGTAGCCATATCATCTCCTTTGCTACCTCTATTGCAGCAACATACTCTGCCTCTGTGGTGGATAAAGCAACCACCTTCTACAATCGAGAAATCCAACTCACTGCTGCCCCACCAACTGTAAATACATAACGCGGTACTACGCACGATATCTATATCCCTACTAAATCTAAGTCAAGCATAGCGCGCGAAGTCGGTATTAGAGGCCCCAAGGCATAAACAATTATTGGATTGGCACCTCTCAAATACCTAAAAATCCATTTTACCGCGTTCAATGCTCAACTCTTGCGGTGATTCCGATACCTTTGGCAACTCCTACAACATGCTTTAATATCAGGTCTACGTTGCATATCATGGCATACATTAAACCACCTACAGCTGAAGCATATGGTACCTTGGACATTTTTTCTTCCTCCTCTTGTGTCTTTGGACACATATCATTTGTCAATTTAACATGACTAGTCAAAGGTGTGCTTACAACTTTTGTATTCTCCATATGAAATCTCTGCAACACCTTTTCAGCATAATTAGCACGAGACCAAAAACAATTTTATGTTTTCCTATCTCTACAAATTTTGATACCCAAGGATTTTTTTGTTGCCCTAAAATCCTTCCTTATGAAAATAATTTTCCTACTTGTTGTTTTAACTCACTTATACATGTGAGCCATGTTGGAATAACTACAAGCATGTCATCAACATATAAACATAGAATAATGTAGCTATCATTATCCAACCTCTTAAAATAAACACAATGGTCAGAATTAAACTGACTATAGCCTTGCTCAGCCATAAAACTATCAAATTTTAAGTACCATTGCCGAGGTGCTTGCTTCAAGCCATATAAACTTTTCTTCAATCTGCACACTAGTTTCTCCTTACCTTTGACCTCAAATCCTTGTGGCTGTTCCATATAAATTTCCTCTTCCAAATCACCATGGAGAAAAGGTTGTTTTAACATCAAGCTATCAAAGAAACAGCCAGCCCCCTTCATGATATGATCTAGAAAATGGCGAAGCCTATGTGGATGACATTTTGGAAAATTCAAAGAAAGGAGTGAGGACAAAAGTATTGGGACCCATCTTCAATAGGCTCAAAGAGAGTATAAAGATGCGACTAAACCTGAAAAAGTGTCTTTGGGGTTACATCAGGGAAGATTCTTGGCTACACCGTGTCACAAAGAGGGATAGAAATTAATCCAACAAAAGTAAAAGCCATCCTAGACATGGAACCACCACAAACATTGAATCATATGAGAGGGATACAAGGAAGGTTGCAGTCCATTAGAAGGTCCATAGTGTAATTATTAGACAAGATCCACCCTTTCTCACATCTTCTCCATAAAGGAATAACTTACAAGTGGGATGAGAAGTACGATAAATTCTTCCAACAGATCAAGGATTATCTATTGACACCTCTAGTGATCATGCCATTGATACCAAATAAACCATTAATCCTATATATCTCAACAACATCAGTAGCACTAGGTGCTCTTCTAGCCCAACATGATGAAAATAGAAAAGAAAAAGCAATTTATTACATCAGCAAGACCTTGGTAGGCTATGAAATAAATTACTCATCCATTGAGAAAGTATGATTAGAAGCAATTTTTTCTTCACAAAAGTTCAGACATTACATGTTATCATACCAAATCAAGCTTATTGCAAAGATCAACCCATTGAAATACCTATTATCCAAAGTAACTCTCACTGGGTGAATGGCCAAATGGGTAATTATCTTTGACTAAATTTGACATAGAATGCATAGAGCACAAGGTAATTAGAGGGAAAGTGATCATAGACCAACTACCAGAAGCACCTATCTATGTAGAGAACCCTTTGATATCTGAACTTCTTAATGAATCAGTGTTCCTTGTCCATACAACAAATCAATGAAAAATGTACTTTGATTGATCATTCACCCAACATGGATTAGGGGCAAGTATTATTTTTATCACCCCTCAAGGTGATTGCAATATTCTAAATTCATACCAGCTATCCTTTCCATGCACTAACAATATTGCATAGTATGAATCCCTAATAATAGGTCTAAGGATAATAGAGTAGTGGAAAATACAAGAGTTGAAATTTTATGGAGACTCACAGATAGTTGTCAATCAAGTCAATAATGACTACCAAACCAAGGATGATAAGCTTACTCCTTATAAGATGTTAGAAATTCTTAAAGACATTTTCATTGATATAAATTTTGAGCAGATACCTCGTATAAACAATCGAGTAGTAGATGCTATCAAAACAATTGGATCATTGTTAGATATGTCACACAACATCCTTCAATGTGAATTCTTGGTAGAACAACTTCTCCTACAAGCTTTTAAAATCCCAGAATTTGAATTTTCATGTGTAATCATTGGTCTCGGTTCCTTGTGGTATCATGATATATTCACCTACCTTAGTAGAGGAACCCTCCTAATTGATACCACCTCTAACCTTAAAAATTCCTTTGTTAAAAATGCATCTTGATTCGTGATCCTAGGTGATACCCTTTACTGTAGAAGCGTCGAAGGGACCTTACTACAATGTCTCAACCAAGAGGAAGCCTTGACTACCTTAACAAAAGTACATGATCGCATATGTGGTACCCATTTGTATGACTTTAGCTAAGAAACTATTGAGGATTGGGTATTATTGTCCAACCATGGAAAGAGAATCCCATCAGTAGGTGCAGAAGTGTGTTCTTTGTCAATAACATGGAGATCTTATTCATGCCCCAACTCAATATTTACAACCAATGGTCACACCTTGGCCTTTCTCGTAGTGGGGGCTTGACCTCATAGGAAAGAATACTCCCACCTCATATAATGGCCACAAGTTCATCATAACGGACATTGAGTACTTTACCAAGTGGGTGGAAGCTATTCCTATGACCTACATAATGGGGAGGAAAATTTCCAAATTTATCTTGAATTATCTTACCTGTCATTTTGGTGTTCCATGAGCCCTAATCTCCAATAACGAAACACCCCTCAAAAATAAAGATGTGAAAGAGCTATGCCAACAATTTAACATCCAACATCAATTCTCTACCTTGTATTACCCCCAAGGCAACAGTCAAGCTAAAGCTATAAATAAGACCCTTCTAAAAATCCTAAAGAAAATGTTCAATGAACCTGGCCATGGCTGGAATTTGCAGTTAAATCCTGCCCTATGGACCTATCGAACTAGTACCCACACACCTACAAGTGAAACCTCATTCTCCTTAGTCTACAGATCAAAATCCATCCTACCTATTCAAGTCAAGCTTCCTTCATAGTGAGTGTCACTATAGAATCTGATCATTGGTAAAGAGTAAAGAGTATCTCAGCTAAATGAGTTAGAATTCCTAGATGAGTGTCATCTTGAATCCCTTAATCATTTGCAAGTATACCAAAACTAAAAAAAATAGAGCTATAACAAGAAGATCAAGAGTTTTTCTTTTCAGATAGGGGATCTTGTTCTCAAGCATAATCAAAAAAATCTTTTAGATTAGGACAATAAAGTAAAGTTTGAGCCTAAATGGTTAGGCCCATTTTTTATCATAGCAAGCTATGGATTAACAACATACAAATTATCATCACCTGAAGGTGAACCCTTGCAAGAACCAACCAATAGTTTTCAACTTAAAAGGTTTTATGCCAAGGCTTGAAGGGTGTAAATCTAAAAAAATAAAAATTAAAAAGATCAAAGAAATCAAAGATCTAAAATAATATTAAAAGAGTTAAGAAACAATGAGAAAGAGCATCCTCTAGTGTTAAAGGTATTTGGGGTGGTGCTTTGGGAAGTAGCCCAGGTGAGAAACATGGCAGGCAAGTGCCTCTAGATAGAGGCACCTCCATCTATCTTTGGCTCTTTGTCTCATTTACTTTGCATCACATCAAAATTAAATTACATGGAACATCTCTTTGCATCTCCATGCCATCTACCATTATATCATGGCTTGATGTGCTTGAAATTATCTATATCCATGGGTACTGGCATGTTCCTGGGTCTCGGCTTCTCCACCTTTATATGGTAGTCTATTACCACACATAGCACTAGGGAAATTTTTTTATGGAAGCTGATTGAGTTCTTGTATATCTTAAGGTTGTTTGGAAATCTCCTTGAAAATCCAAAATTCACTTAAAACATTCCTTAAAATCTAAAAGCACCTTATAAAATCAGGTCCAAAACATAAAATCACACAGCTAAAAATCAAAAACATTAAAAATTTTAAAGTCAAAATCCCAAAACATTCAAAATGAATACAAAAATCCCTAAAAGGTCAAAACATCCGAAATCCAAAAACTGGCACCATCTTGAATTCTGAGTCTCTAGGATTGAATGCTTAAGGGAAGGCCATCATTTGTGATGCATTGCCCCTCAAGGAGACACCCTAGTTCAGTCAGCACAAGGTTTAATCCCTAATAAGTAGAGCAATTCATTAACTATTCATATCTCATCAACAATAAGTCAAGTTTGTCAAACTATCTGGTCTCTGCATGTATAACGTAGGCAAGGCTCATCTTTGATAAGCCCCTAAGGCCCCTAGGATAGTCTGTTAGGTTAAGTTCTTGGTCGAAAAACTTAGAAAACCCTTAAACATTCAAAAATTAAGTCAAAAGAAAATATTTGAAAACTTGAGAAACCCAAAAGGCAATTTCGACATGGAAAAACCCCCAAAACATTGGAAAAATGAAAACCCTAAACAGTCTCAAATAATAAAAAAAACAAAAATATTCACATAAACTTTCAAAAAGACCAAAAAATAGCCTCAAAATAGTTTCAAAATACCAAAAAAATTGAAATATTCTAGAAAAATCCAAAACCATCCATCCCATTTTCCTTCCACCCACAATAAACTTTCACCCATAATAAATCAATCGTCATCTTCAAACTTTGGCCAAACAAATGAAATAAAGTATCCACTTGGTCAAAATTGCCAGAACCTAAGAGTCAAATAGGTCTAAATCATAGGTAAAATGGAGTTGGTAGGTTTGTATCAATGACCCTATCACACACCTAGTCATAGTCAAAACATATGATAAACTGTCCTAGGATGAATCCTTTTGACAATGGACATCAACATCAAAAATCACCTTAGCTATGTTTAGTTGGTAAGAGATATAAATAACATTAGATCAGGATTAGATGATGGTTATGCTGATTAATGCTGATTAGATGATTAGACTTTTAGGACTTAAATACTTGATTTATTTAAATCAGAAAATGGTGGAATATGATTTAGGATTTGATTTAAATAAAGTCTTGATTTATTTGATGAATGGAATATGATTATGCATGATGTAAATTTGACATGTCCACAGTATGTAGGGAGGTTTTTTGGAGTAGATTGTTGACTATTGCATATGCTTTGGTCCCATATATCCTAAACTTCTAATCTACATTCTGACAAGGTTTCTACATGTCAAGGTGTGAAAAATACCTATCCTATCTATTTGTAAAGTCAAAGTCCATTACACTTGATACAATGCCATCCTAGTTATTAATATTAGGATGCATTGTATCTATTTGTTATAGCAAACATAAGAAATGGCAAAAAATCCCAATCCTGAATAATGAACAAAATCATCCATTTTTTCACCATATCTAATAAAGTATTGATGGATCATAGACTTGTTGGACTTTTGAATCAGACTCAAAATTGATGGTCAAACCATTCACCTTATTCTTCTATCTTCTTTTCACGCTAACTTGGTATCATGGTAGTAAAAAAAAAAAAACCTCATGAATCCATCCTACATCCACAAATCATCATCATGCATACATATCACATCATCACAACATATCATAATAATAGGAAAAATAATCCACTGCATCCATATTATCATTTAAGTTATTTTGGATAGTATAGATTTTTTATTCGAAGAATCGTAATCCATTGCATTATCATTTGAAACATCTATACCTTATACATAACTATGTGCATATCCATATATATACATGATCATCATGATATCATAAATCACATGAGAAAACTACAAAAAATGAAATCCATCCATCCATGCATCATGCATAAACATATTATATCATAAACATCCATCTCATAGCATTTCATACAAAGATATGAAAAAAGAAGATAACACATCCATTACATTTCATATCATAAACATTGCATCACAGATCATCAAAGATCACATATCTCATAAATAAAAAAAAGTAAATCCATCACATTGCATCCATACATACTCATAATGCATAAATATAACATCACATCATATCATATCCATCTATGAATCCATAAAGCATCAAATAAAAGAATATCACATCATGAGTTTGAACCATCTCATATATATAAAAAAATTGATTGTCATGATACAATATCTAAAAAAGTGTGTATGAATATCATCAAATGAACAATGTACAAGAGGCTATAAAAAATGAGCCTATGAATGTATGTTTATATAAATAATTAGGCTTTACAAAAAAAGGTGTCTTCAAAACTCAAGGAGAGGTCTATCCCTGGCTACATTTGTCACCATATATTAACTACTTTATCTGCCTAATAGAGGTAGAAGAACTCAACTATGCCTAGCTCATGTGGTCAAAATCAGGCTGCCTATGGTGGGGAGGGACATCTCTATAATAAATGTTTAATAATAGGCTACCTCCTCCCTATCTTGCCCAAAAAGCTATGTTGACACCATTTTCCCTACCGAATCATGTTCCTGTTGGGCTTGTTGCTAAGAGACTACCTCTAGTTGTTAACATTGGTCCACCTCTTCAGATAACTCTACATTAGAGGTTTGTTGAAGCTACCTCTCATGATCTCTCTACTATTGGGCTTGGTCTCTCTCAATTGTCACTGCCAGAACCTACTTTTGAGCTTGATTTGGCTTAGTTGTGACTACTTGTAGCTACTATCTCAACTACTATATCTATGCATCTCAAGGATCTTTCCCCAAAGGTGGATGTTGTGTGGGTGGCTATTGATCTGGTGGTAGAGGTACATTGAGGACCTTTCCATCATGCTAATGTCCATCCTATCCATCCTGTCCTCTGCCCCATCCTTTTCCCTACCCATCCTATTGCTAGCCTTATCCTCTTCCTACTCCCCTCTCTCAAGACCTCCCTCAAGGATGAATTCCCACTAGATGTGTAAGTCTAGGATGGGGCACAAACCAAGCATCATATGCAGAAATAGTTTGAGCATTGACCTACCTTGATCATAGGCCCATGGCCTAGAAACTAGCTATCTAAAACCCTCAACAACTTCATGGGCCGTATCACTAGCCCCCATGTCATCTCCCAAATTGATCTAGAAAAAATGGTGGTATACTGATCATTGGGCCTATCTCACATCTTGCCAATCTATCAAGCTACCCTGCTTGGCAGGTACTGCTCAATCATTGTATGGTCATGACGCTGCATGTAATGGGTCTAGCGAGAAAAGAAGAGTTGATGAAGGTCGTCATACCAAGTGGGCATCCACAACCATGGATTTCATCCAAAAACTATGATATCGTCAATAACTCAATGCCAATAGGGAATACCAAGCTGGCTTATGTGCTACAATGTGATGGCCCCTCTATACCTATCGACCACTAGATCATCTAGCTCCATGTCAACCATGTGGACAATCGATAAGATGCCCATATTTGTAATAGTATCACACCAAAACCAATCACTCTACAATCACAGTACACAAACTTGTGCATGTCATGATAAAGTGATGCTAGCATCATTGGCCCCCATGCATATTATGTCCTATAAATCATGCGGTACCATGCCAACCCCTATCTAGGACTAAATCCTCTACTTCACTGATCTAGGACAATGATCCCTGAAATCAGTTCACCAATTATCAATCTAGAAATCAGTGAGCATCCCCTATACATTTCAAGGTTGGTCTATGAGTTTTCTAGGATGATAGTGTCCTAATGAAGAACATCGTGGAAAAAATCATAACCCACATTAGTATCATAAATCACATGGTCTCCATGTATCAACAACTAAAGTATATTACATACATCCTCTAGTGTGACAACAGGCATATAGGCGGTGTACCACAATCCAATCTCTCCAAGGTGCTCCTATCGAAGCTCATCTAAATCATCTAGTGTAGAATGTAAAGTGGGCTGGTGCTTGTGTGACATCAAGGGCTTTATAAGTTCCTGGATCCATGAAGCGCACAAAATAAAAATTTGGCTCAAATTGATTAATTTTGGAAGTTTTTTTCCCAAAATGACAAAGGTGTGGCCATAATTCAAATTCCAAATAGTGATGCTCAGTGCATCCAAATTTTAAATCATGACTAGTGTCGCTATATACATTGGTGTTGTAATTCAAAATCTAAAAATCCTAATTGTAAATTTCAAATTGAGAAAAAGCATCACTCATTACATCCACATCACCAAAGAAAAATGGAAACCCTAATTTTAAATCATGGGAAGCCTAATTTTACATCTGCATCACCAATTTTTAAAGCCTAATAAATGAATTGAAAAGATAGTACGAGGAAATTCTTGGATTGCATACCACTAGTCTTGTGCCTAGAAGCCTTTGGTACTCTTGAACCTGATTAGAAATGTGTTGTGGGAGCACACATTATACCATTTCATCAGGAGGTTAGAGATCAAAATGCAACAATTCTCTCAAGTGAGAATGCTCAAATGAATTGAAAGTGACCCTTTATTACATATTTAAGCCTAAAACTTAGGGTTTTTCCTACCCTAATTTGAGAGTGTAGTTAGAGTTTTTTGTCAGTTTTACCAATTCCTATCCAATAAAGCTTATTTAACACCACTTTAAGCATTTTCTCAGCATATTTTTCACATCTTGGGGCCTTTCATACCCTTGAATGAATATTTTACCTTTGTCAAGGGATCAACCCCAAATGAAAAAAATTCACCCAATCTCTTTAGGGGCCAAGGAACTAGCTTATTCCTTTCACTAGGGCAATAGTGGGGCATCCAAAAATAAGATTTTTTTTATTTTTTTGATCTAAGCAGTAGTTTTAATCTGAAAAGCATCAATCTTTGAACCAACGTAATTGGTAACTCACTTCAAAGAGGGGAAAAATGTAGACACTTAAAAATTTCTTGAATTATATCACACACTCAATCTAATATACTAACACTGTTTTATCCTAAAACCCATCCTCTTTCACTTAACTAATTAAATTAGCCTAGCTATTTAATTAATTGCATCATTTTTGTCTATTAATCTAATTAATCTAATTAGGTTAATTCCCACCCCTTTCATGCTAACCTTTCATCCTATTAAATTGGATAAATCAAAATATTTAATTTTAACACCCTAAATCCTCTCATTTAATTAAATAATTTTAATTATTTAATTAAATGTCATTTTGATCCCTTTTCATTAAATAAGTTAATTATTTAATGGATATCCTAAATTACCCTAATTTCCATAATTGAAACCTTGTTTTAATTATCTAATTACTAATTAATTCTAACTCTTCCACTTGCATGGGAATATTCATTGACAATATTCCTCCTTTGCACATTCCTCTAAAAGGGGATATTCTCATGGAACATTCTTTCTCTCTTGAATCATTTGAAAAAAAGGAATATTCTTCCTTGTAACAAATTTTAAACAAACTTCTTGATAAAGTTTTGAAAGTGTTCTTTTTTGCATGATTGTGAGCGCTTCATTAAACATCAACTTGCATTTTCAACCCTTGATGGGAATCCATGATCCATGCCTCCATCTTATTTCCATCTTGACCATTGATTGATTCTTTCAATCTTGATTATTAGTTTTTGTTTGTCTATTCTATAAATAGACTTTGCATCTATTGAACAGGAATCCATTATTTTAGAGAAAACTTATGTTGTTGAAAATCACACTTATTTGCATCCATGTTTTATGTTTAAGGAATTTTAATTTAATTTTCATGTATTATTAGCTTAGCATCCATTAATGGCTTCCATGGTAACTTAGTTGCATTTATTTAGTATATTGTTGAATATAGGGTTTGCATATTTGAATCTTGTGCACATTTAGAATAGATTTGCATGCACTTGCATACATCATTTTAGCTTTCATCATGTTAATTTAGCTCATTATCATGCTTTCATTCATCTTTTTCATCAATTTCCATCATTTTTAATCAATAAAATCAATTGGAAAGGCTCATGTTATCCAAAAGATTGGGAAAGGGTTGTCATTCCACATCAATGCAACACCACTCCCCTAATAGGATGAGATTCAATGGATTAGAATATATTTCTTTCAATTTTTCATGTTTTAGAATGTTAGTTTTAATGGCTTCTTCACTTTGTTTGCATTGAATATCTTATTGGGATTGATGCTTAGTGGATTAAATATTCTTTGAATATTTATGGATCAAGTGTAGTTAACCTATACTATGTCATTGGTGACACTATGTATAGTTATGAGCATAAAGGTCTTGCAAATAATAAAAAGGCATTAAATTCCCTATCCAAGTTAGGCCTCATAAATGTAACTTGTGGTTGGGATACTCGTTTGAACATTCTAGGCAAAAAATATGGTGGAGTGTTAACATGATTTCCATTGAGCCTCTTGATCTAGTTAATCCTGAACTAATTGAGAGTAAAGTAAAATCTAATGAAATTCCTTTGGATGTTTTCTCCTTGGAGGAAGTGCTAGAGGAATTCTTAGGTGTGTACTCCCATATGCCTCCTTACCACCATAAATGGTGATTCCTGTATTGCTTCCATAAATAGACATACTTTGGAGGATCTGTTTTGAGTATGGAGGAGGAGGCTCATTTATCTAATGTGGATGATGATGTCCTTATTCCCCATCTTAAATACTATATCTCTCTCCTTAAAGGGGATACTACTGATTTTTATTGATCCTAAATCTTCTAAAAAGGTAATTAAAATTAGAAAGTTTATTTCTTTAGAAGAATCCAAACAATACTTTGATCTATTAAATTCTCATCCTGATATCTTTAATTGGTCATATGAGGACATGCTTGGTATTGATGAGTCTATAGTGTTTCATGTTGTGTGGTCTCACAACACATCCCAAGACTAAAAAGACTTGGGGACCCAAGTGAAAAAATATAACTCTTATGGTAGGAGCTAGCAAATTGAAAGATCGTCAGAAGTGAAGAGAAGAAATCTTTGATAATAAAAGTACTTTGTAATGTAAGTGTTTTGAGCACCAGATACTAGGTACTAGAAAAATATGAAAGGCGAAAGGTAATGCAAGGTCAAATGGAAGGCTTTGGTCTAGTATGAAGGATTCTGATATGAAGGAGTTTGGTATGGAGTGATGGTATAACCAAGGTCTGGAAAAGTTAGTTGGTAAAGCTGAATATTGGGTACTGGGTACCTGGTTGTAATGTGAAGTGAAAATGCTAAAATTTTAAGTTTATCTAATAATACTAGTAATCCGGTATATATGTGTGGATTTATGATATGCTTAAAAAGTGTGTTAATTACAAGTTTTTGTATTAACATTTGAATAATGGTTTTATTTACATGTGATGTTATAAATGTTTTCTTTCTTTTAAAAGGATTTAATGTGTAGAATTTGTGATTATAGGAGATATTGATTGTGATGCAAAGTTTGGGTATGGACAGTTAGGAAAATTTTATTTGTGAACAAATCTAATGGTGTTTCCAGTGTCAACAATGCACTTTCAAAGCTCATGTTGGACTAGAGTTCATTGTAAAGATGTGCCAGAAATCGAAATACCAAGATGCTGGAGTTCAAGCATGTAGTAAAGAAGTGTATCTATTTTGGGAATGATTGATTCCTAGAATGTTCAAATTGAGGAACCTAAATTATGGGAAAAATACTTCCACCTGATCACTCCATTGTCACAAGAAGTTCCTATATTTTGTTTGAGTGGATTTTTTTGGTTCAAGGAAGAACCCTGATAACTAAAGATTAACACCCAAAGAGCTTCAAAGTGTAATTGGAGTTGACATCTATTGACTTCAATTACAATTCTTCTATTGGTCACTACATTCCATGTTCCTTGATGAGATTGGTCCCTTGTATTCCTCTCATGTATTTTTCTTATCCTATCTAAGCCTTGTGTTCTATAAAAGGCCAGAGGATCCCTTTTTTTATTTTAAGTTCAAAATTTGTGGATGTTGGAGGAGCATAAACTCTTAAGTTTTGTTCTTCTTTCATGTTTTTTGAACCATTCCATCGTAAAAATTTGTATGCACGTAGACATTGATTAATATCAAAGCTTATTAGATAGCTACCTATCTCAGTATCTTTTGTAGTTGGTTTTGTTAGTTCAACCAAACAAGACTATATGATACATCATTTAAGGGTGCATATAGAACCTACTCATTTTCTAGAAATGAAACCCCTCTCTTTAAAAATTTGCACCATTTTATATGTAGCTTTGAAGCAATTTGGTGAAGTATAAAGTGGTTTGGTCTATTTTAATTGATTCTTTGGGGCATCCCTGGAGAATAACCAGGAGAAACTTTTAACTTCTAGTATTTTTTATGCTTTATTTTAGAATAGATGTTTAAATTCTTGAAAATGTTCCAAAATTTGAATGAATGGATGAAATTTTATTGAAAATATTTTTTTTCCATAAAATTGTTGAATTCTTAATGTTAAATCTACTTAAGCATGATTGCGAAGAATTTGTCATATTAATGAAATGTTATTGCAAATATTTTTACTTTCATGATACTTGAACTTAATGTTTCAATTGAGAATCCAATACCTAAAATATTTAATTTACAATAGTAGTCCCTTTGAGATTAACATCAATATCACATCAGCACCTAACAGTGAACCTAGTGCAACCATGACCTGGTTATTGGAGACTTGGTATTGAACGAAATCCAATCTTTGCCTTGTAAATGTAGAATTCCCCTTTAGGTTGTCTTTCTTCCATATCTTTCAAGAAGGATAGGCTATTTGCGATATTGTCTGTGAAGAATTTATTCACCCTATTTGCTATGAGTAAAATCATCATCAATAGTTCACAATATCATCCTATCTCTTAATTCTAAGACCATTAAAAAATAGATCTGCAAGATGAATCCTAAGGTGGTGTTGTTAGTTAAGACTAAGATAGAGAAGCTTTCGAAAGTAGGCTTTATGCATCCTATTGACTATTCATCTTGAATATCAAATATCATTGTTGTTAGCAAGGTTGATGGTTGTATTCACATTTGCATTGACTTTCACAATCTCAATAAGGCTTCTTTTAAGGATGATTTTCCATTAACTAATATTGATGTGATTGTAGACTCAACTATAGGTCATGCCTTGTTGTCCTCCATGGATGGATTCTTAGGCTATAATCAAATTTTTATTAACCCAAAAGGTTAATATAAGATAGCCTTCAGTCCCTTCTTGGGCACCTTTTGTTATGTGGTCACACCATTTGAGTTAAAGAATTTAGGTGTAACTTACCAATGGGTAATGACCCTAATCTTTCATAAATTTTAAAAGATTACATTGATAATATTTTGGAAAATTCTATGACTCATCCAGATCACATAGAGATTTTTTGTCTTATTTTTTAAAGGCTCCAACTCTATGAGATGAGACTAAATATTCTTAAGTATGTCTTTGGAATTTTCACTAACAAAATTTTAGGATTTATTGTTTCCCACCATGGAATCAAAGTCCACACAAATAAGATTGATGTAATTTTTAACATGTATCCACCAAGAAACATCTCTCAACTACATAGTTTGTAAGGGAAGATTTAGATAATTCATAGATTTGTGTCTCAGTTGGCTTATTGTACCCTTCTCTTCACACTTGTTGAAGAAATATGTTTTATTATGATGGGATGATGAGTGTCTATACATCTATACAATACATCATCATCATCTGTCTATATATTTGTGTATGTCTATACATCCAAAATAATATTGTACAATACATCATCGATATACAAAAATGACACATATACAAAATGAACCTATAGCCCCTAGCACATAGCTCCCCAAGCCCTCTAGTCCTGGTGGCGATGGGGGTCCAAGCTAGATGAATGCAATGGAGCATGATTGGTGTGACTGCGAGATTGAAATGCTCACTCATAGTCCTCAGATCTTGTTTGTAGCTCTACAATATCTAGGTGTTCTCATCATAGCTCCTCCTACAATTGTGGATCTATAGTAGACTTCATAGATACCACCTACCCATTGAGGTCATCAAGTTGGCTCTATAGAGTGTCATGTGACTTGTCAACACTCTTTTCTCATGTCACATCCTAGCCTCACTTGGTGAGCATGATGTGCAATTTTTTTGCTTGTTGATCCCTTTGCCTAGTCAGAGTGGTGACATTGACAATCATCTATATAGCCTCCACTTTTGCCTCCTTCTAAGTTATCCAAATATTCAAAAAATCTCAAAAAGGTGGGAATGTTACCCACTGATGCTAACTTGTAGGCATCTGATATGCTCTCATGGACTGGCATGGTTGAGGATACCTTAGAGACACATCATGTGATGAATGTGGTCCACTCCTATGTTTCCATGGTAACCATAGAGTAGTAGATACTATCAATACCATATGATATATCAAATCATGAGAATATATATACATGAAATGAAAATAAAATAATACAAGCAAATAACATAAACTACTCTTGTACTTGGATCATGGGCCTACTAGTGTGGATCTGGGGGAGGTGTGATGCTAGGAATTGCACTTATGTGTGTTGTTGCTACTGCTAGGTGAGGGAAACTGGCTCTCGTCAATGTTGTAGATGAGACAAGGATAGGTGTGGGAGGTGATGAAAGTCTCCACCACTTCTCGGGCCTCCTTTTTGCCACCTCTGCTCTCCTATTATCACTGCTACCACCTAGGTCCTCTCCTCCTCCTCCTACTCTTCCCTACCCCTATGCATTAGCATCACCCCTAAGGGAAACTATTAGGAAGATCATGGCAATACCATGAGTATCCCACTAGGTTCAAAAGTCATGTGCAATCACTACATCATCAATGGAGCATCATCAACTAATTATCCTTTTTTGACCTTTTGTCACTAATAAAGGCATCTGCTATGGTTAGATGATGATGGCCACTCAATCTCACCATGCTCTTGGATACTCATACATATGTTAGAGGGGTCAAGGGAATGGTCTACAAAATCCAAAACTTTTGGGCAACCATGTACCAGTAATAGGGCATAATAGCATAGTTGATGTGACCCACCAAGAATTGATCACACTACATGTTATGTAGCTACCACCTATTTGAGGTCCACTGCATGAACCTAGAAAATTACCATATAACCTCATCAGACTATAACTAGTTGAATTATAGCCACCAAAATTGTAATTCTTTAATCCTCTATTCATGTACCAATGGGTATGTGTGGGTCATTAGTGTACTAGGAGCTATCGCCTATGGATACTCAACTGGATGAGTTGAGTTGACATGTTCAAAAGCCCAAACTTGTAATAGTGTGCAAGATGTCAGGCTAGAATAGTTGTAATCTATAACTGCCCACTTTCCTAACTCATGGTATAGGTGTGCAAGCATGCTATGACCCAAACAAAAAATGACCCACTTCTCCTCCATATCTTTGATGTTGTGGATGGGGCCACCATGTAGATGTGAACCTCACCCATCCATGTTGACTTGAAGGGTGACTCAGAATACCATCACCCTCCTCAAAAGTGGGACTACAACCTATCCATGCTCAAACCAACAAATGTAGATTTGCATGATGGGATCGCCGAGATTAGTTTCCCTTACATAGTATTGGTGGCCCTTGAGCACCTCTTGAGGTGAACGCAAGTCAACATGGAACACTTGTCATTTGTGGATGGGTATCCCTATGATGCATTATATTTCCTTTAATGTAATTGTCATCTCTCTTGATGGCAAGCAGAAGCTCAATGTAGTGACATCTCAATGCTCCATTAGTGCCATCAACCTCTAATCATCCTACTACATCTTAGGAAACGTGTAGACCCACCACAAACGTATGTGCCAAAGATGATCTTTATCATTGAGATTCATAAGAGTGGCCTATTCTTATAGCATCCTCATCACATGCACACCTCTATGCTTGCACATCTCAAGATAATCTTGCAAAAAAGAAAAAAGATCTATGTCAAACTCATCTATATTGAAATATTTTAACTTCTATACCAAATTATTTTCTAAAAATGGCCATTCAGATAGAGGTGCATTGTGTAGATTCCTGTGTGATGCACTCCTAGTTGGGTTCTGCCATTAAATCTACTTAGATCACAATTCACCTAGTGGATTCCAAGCATAGTCAAAGGATGCTAGTGCATAGTTGAGATGATAATGTACCAGTGGAATGCCTTCATTCCACTGGGACGCCTGCACTACAAAAATTAAAAAACCTAACGAAAACATGTCATAAAATAACAAGGGAGGGTCGAATCAAACTTACCTCATCCACCTCACTTCCCTTGGCTATCGCTCAGCATAGCTACTTGATCCTATGCTCCTTGAACCCTCATTTGTGAGGCATTTTTCTAACTTTTCTCTCACAAAATTCAACAAATCACTCATTGTGAATGGTAAAAATCCCTTCTAGGGGCCCAACTAGGTATATATAGCCCTCAGTAAGGCCCATTTTTTCAATGATTGTGGTCCTATATTTATTTCTATTTTAACCCCACCTAGATAGAGGAAAAATAGGAGGGGCCGTATACTCACTTCTTCATCATATTTTTCTTTTGAATCACTAAAGTTTTTTAAGCATTCTTTTTGCCTTAGTAGCTTCTTCCAATTTTTGAGTTGACCTAAATTTGGGTTTTATAGAATGAAACTTCATGTCTAATGTTGTGGTTTCTCACTAAGCTTGATTGTTGGGGGAATCATTGCTATCCACTTGCTCAACCTCTACGACCTCTACACTATCCTTTTTGACATGAAAATTTGTAAAAAAATTAAAATTTTGATTTTTCTCCAGTGTTCTCTTTTCTACTTTAGTGTAATTGAATTTTCTCAAAAATTAGCTCACTAAAGTGGGAGCAAAATGTAATGTCGTAAAATTTTACCCCATCAAAATTTCACATTTGTGTACTTTCCCCTGTATTTTTGGAACCTATCTGCATTTATGACAAGAATCTTATGAGTCAAATTTTCATGATTTCATCTCTATAAGAACCAATGATGAAGTGACAACAGTCTACCACCTCATTTCTCATTAAATTATGAGTTGGATTCTAGAACATGCATGAATATTTACACAACACCCTAGCATCCCCATACTTTACAAATTCAAATGGGGAATATTTGAGGTCTTTTTTTGTGGCATGTGTCATTGTGGTAAGATTCCAAGTGTAGTAGATCTTCCCACCCATGAAACTACACAAAATTCACATTTTCACTCTCAATTGCAACACTTCTCACTTGAACTCACTCCAACTTGCTCTCTTCTTACTCTTCTCTTCTACATCATGTTTGTATGGTGAAGCTATGCTAGATTGAAATATTTCCAACAACAAAAATCTATGTTACAAGTGCTCAACATCACATCTATCAAGATAAGAGTGAACCACAGATAGTTGGTAATGCTCTCTTGCATCTTGTCAAATTTCTAGCATAATCTATTATGTCTATATTTCATGATACGAGTTCTCCTCTATAGTGGGTTTTTTCCTTTATCACTTTGTTTCTAGTTTAATTTGTGTTTTTTATTCTCCCTATCTATATAACTATTCATGGAGGTGGGAACACCAAAATGGGGGTTTGACTAAGGAAAGCCCCAAAATAGTCCCAACATTTTTCCTCATCTTTTTTATGTGTAGGTTGTTCATGAGGAGCTTGCTCAAGATTTCATGAGCATAGGACCTCTTATGAGTTGACATATCTCCTTTCTTTTAAAGTATTCTTCTTGTTTTCTTTTTTACATATTATTTTTTCTATTAAATTAATAGGTTAAACATACCTTAAATTATGAATAGTTAAGTAGACTCATTAAATTATGTGCTAGGGTTTAGGTTTTTTTTTGTACAAGATGCTAGTGTTTCCCTGAGATGATATCACACTACATTTTCATCCCACTTATGCATAAATGTCCTTTGGCAGAGAGCTTTTTTTGTCTCAAAAATCTCTACAATCTACTCTTTTGGTCCCCAAATTCATCCATCAATTATCATTCCTAAAACTATGGTTTTAATACATTTTTGCAATCTCTTTCATCTTGTCTTTTTTGGTTAAGCTTGAGGCACTCTTGTGGTGACCAAGGGTATTTTTCTCCCTTTAGAACTTGTTCATCTTGGGAATTGGGAGTAGTGAATCCCCTCCTTCACACTTTCAATACACTAAGCTACCATATTTTACTTCTAGAAAAAATGATACACACTACCTGCCACCCATTAGGAGAAATAGAAGCACAAATCCATCTCCTAGAGCTCAATCTATGCCACCTTTGGGTAGATTATTTCAAACCTAAATACCTACTACTTAGACACAAATATCTTTATTCCATATGGATACTCCTAGAAATTGAGGTTTTGTATCTTTTAATGGTAGCAGTCCCTTGGTTATAGCCCAAAGAGATGACATACCAGTTAATGCCCTAAAAAGTATCCCTCACTTCACTAGTGAAATATCTACAACCCCAATACAAAACATGCTAAATGTGGTAAATGTATGATCTGTGCATAATATAACATAAGAAAATGTGGCCATTAGATTGCTAGCCACATCCTTGAAAGGAAAGGCACTACAATGGTATCTAGAGGTTTGCAACCTAACACCATTCATAATTGGGATGAATTAGGTGAAAAACTATACAAACATTTTTAGGAAAAAATTTACTATCTATCTCTAATAGAGCAACTGGCAACTATCAAAAGGGAACCTCATGAATTCATGAGTGAATTCAACTACATATTTCAAAAGACTTAGGATAGAATCCATATCTTAGTGAAATATTCCCCAAAATATGCATTCTTATATTTATTAAAAGCTCTTAATAATGTTATAGCTGTTATGATTTAGTTTATGGGTGGTTTTACCTTACCAGGTGCATATGAGCTTTCCATAAGAGAAAAAAATTGTTTGATATAGGCTAGGAAGATAGTCCCTAGGCTACCAATTCCTCTATTTCTATAGCTTCCTCCACAACCTACATTGGCCTCTATCCTAGTTGCTTCTACTAGTTAGCCATCAATTTTTGCTACTCCTTCAAATGAATTGCATGAAGTTAATTTTTTTTTAACAAAATGTTGGTAACAAATTAGTGACAACTAAAAGGTAGAAATCCCAAATAAATAGACCTTATTAGCCTCAAGGTCAAGGTTATCAATGTAATAGAAAGGATTATCAAAGGAAAAATAAATGGAGCCACACTAAGCCCTTGAGTAGCATCCATCCACCTACTACCATTACTTTAAAAAATTTGGTACCAGTTGACAACAATCTATCCCAAGAGAAAGAGTGGTGTCACACATGTTAGTAGCCTCATAATCAAAACACTTGCCAAAATAGAGATTTTGTATAAGTTCTAGTGGTTCATAATAAAACATCAACATCAGGATAGAAATTTAATGCAAGCCAAACAACTATTGGAAAGTAGGATCACTTGCATGAGGATGCTTCATTGGTCAATTGGCATCATGAAGAATTTTGGGGTGTAAATCGAGTAGCTATTGATAAAATAGCCTAAAATACAAGATCAAAGAAAAGGGCAGTGGATAATGGCACATCTTCTATAGTAGGTTTGGAATCATCTTGCATAGTCACAACTCAAGTATCTCAAAATGCTGCAATTATTGGAACAATGGGTAGAAAGATAGTTTGGTGATTAGATCAACCTATTGGTAAGAGAAACTAGAGTATGAAGAAACCTAAAATCACCCAAGCAACAAGAAAAAATATTTTTGTTCCAAAGGTTCCTTCTAAGATGAGTTAGCTCCCCTTCAACATTGTTGATTAAATGAAGTCTAACCTGAATGTTACCATGCAGGAGGTTTTTTCCATCCCATCTCAAAGATGTTTGTTGCAACAAGATTTGAAGGAACATAACTAACTAGGTGTTGTGCCAGAAAAGGAATAGACTACTCCATCAAGCAGCCTAGTGCAACCCAAAGAAGAAGGGAATCCTAGAAAAATCTATAAGCCACCTCCCTTTCTATATTTAATTAATTATTGGAAATCATATAGTGCATAAGGGTATGTGCATGATCATCATGGAAAAATAGGCCATTAATTGGCAATGAAAATTCAGAAAAATCAGAGTTAGGAAACTTGATGTAAAAATTTGAATAAGTTATCTATATTATTTAAAAAATATGTAAGAATAAAATCTATATCAAATTGAATGTAGTTTCTAAACTACTAGAGGTTTAATTTTTTTAAAAATATCTATTTGGTGAAAATTTGAAATTTCAATGTAGTAGCACTTAAATTTTAGGAAAAAAAATAAGTAGGTGTCTGTCTGACCACCCTAACCACAATAAAATGATAATATTTTTTAATAATATTTTAGATATAAGTAGAGGACTTATGTCCCAATGTGATGCATTATTTTTGGTAACTTTTTTCCAAGTAAATGATTAATTATGAATTTTTTATTACAACTTCTAAAAAATATAAAAATTTGTATGTTTGGCCAGCTTAACTTGGTCAAAACTTCATGAAATTTATTTTATTTTTTTAATCCTATAGTGCAGAGCATAGAATGTGATGCATGTTTTAGATTCAAAAGATGTGGTAGCATTTGAAAGCTATAGATGTTTTTCAATCAGCCTATTAATCAAGACTTTAGTCGTAATTCAAATAGAAAATGAATAATAATTATTTATTAAACTCAAAGTAAAGCATAATTTATATTGGTTGAAAGCTGAGAATCTCCTTTAAAAACCCTTTTTGTTTCATCAATTTTGGGTAAAAAAAGTTGTCAGCCACATACCCTACACATACCCATCATATGGCCACTTTTTGGCCCATTATGATCTTGCACACACCCATAACTATATGATATATTCCGAGGATAGTAGTTTTGTGATTCCTAAGTAGGTGGTTGGCATGCTTGGCATCAAATATGATCCTGTGATAAAAGGATTCGTATAGTTAGATGAAACTTCTATGAAAATAGTGGGAGTAAGTAAGAACCTAAAATTGACCTTGCATGCATGCTCTAGCTTTGAATTGTTGCAAGATATTTCATAATTAGAATTCCTTACTCACTTTTCCATTTGTTTGTCTAGATATTTCACTACCAAGATAGATGGATACCTATGTTTTGATTGGTCCCACATGTTATTCAAAACTAGATATGGAACCAAAGTGACCATCATATGTGAACCCATAGAAAAGGATCATCTATCACCTTACACTTCCAACCCTATAAACATGAACTGCACATTGCATGATCAAAAGTTGAATTTTCCTATCCATGAACCCGCTACTCCTTTAGAGAAGGTTTTAATTGCTTACTATATGGATGGGGTAGTGCATTCCAATTTGATCCTCTCACTATAATTGAAGTAGAAGAGACTATTCTTGGCACATATTATATTCATGAAGAGGATACCTGTATTCCAAATCTTAAGAAAACTCAAGTAGATCCAAAGGGATTATGGCAGATGTTATTTGATGGTGCTAGAAACAAGAATGGTGCAGGTGCTAGTGTAATGTTAGTCTCCCTAGGTAAAGATAATTATTACTTCTCTTTTAGGCCTTAATTTAGTTACACTAACAATGTGGCTGAGTATGAGACCCTCATTCAAGGCCTCTAACTTGCACAAAAGAAGAATATAAAATTGGTGCAAGTATTTGGTGATAGTGAATTGGTTATTCATTAGGTCATAACTTGGAGCATAACCAAGAATAACCTACTCAAACCTACAAAGAGAAGGTTTTGGATTTGATGGAGGGTTTTGAAGGCTTCAACATCCAAACTACCCCTAGAAATTAGAACAACCATGTTGATATACCTACAATAGTTGGTGCTTAGCTTGATATTATAACCCATATCACAAATAAAAAGGAACAAATTAGACTGGTTGTAAGGTTTGATATTCTAGATAGTCAATATCACTATTAGGTTTTTGAAACTAATCAACAAATAGTGAATTTTCTACAAGAGGACAAATTTTCTAAAGGAAATTAGTTCAAGCTACAAAACCAATATGCTAACTAGATTGTAGCTAAGTAGCAGCAAGCTACCAAGTGGTCTCATCACTCTTGAAAGCATCTTCAAATATGATGACCATTTGAAGTAGAAAAAGATGAACCTTGATGCAAGGGAGGGTGACTATAGGTTATTCATTATTGTAGAAGGAATGTACCTCAACTTTTGAAAGGTATGTTATGTTACTGAACATGAGGTTTTTATTGTTCTTTGCAATAGATCCAGTTATGTAGTTGGATGGACTTATGAATAACTAAGGGGTTTTTACCCAATCTTTCCCAACATAACATTTAGTTAGATCAAGATGCCAAGCCTATGAGATAATAGGAAAGACTCGTCAATCCTAATATTAAGCCTTTGATGAGGAAGGAATTGACCAAATTAATAGAAGTTAGGACCATATTTTCCATCTAGCATTCCTCTTGGGTTGAAAAATTAGTCACTACCAAGAAGAAGAATGGGGAAATCAAGATTTTTTGTGGATTTTAGAGACCTAAATAGGAACTCTCTAAAGAATCACTATCCACTTCCTTCTGGATGGAGAAAATTTTGAAAAGGGTCACTAGGTTAGAAAGGTTTTCTTTCTTAGATGGTTATTTGGGCTATAATCAGGTTCTTGTTCAAGAATATAATCAAAACAAGATGACATTTACCACAAAGTGGGACACCAATGCTTATTGTAAGATGCATTTTGGTTTAACAAATTTTGGGGCCATTTTTCATAGATCCATGGACATGGAATTTCAAATTGTGTTTAGATAGTTTGTTTTTTTCTACTTGGATGATATCATAGTGTTTTCAAAACATGAAAGAGATCACTTCAGTCTCCTTGAACAAGTATTTAAGAAATGTTGGGAATATGATATTTCCCTAAATCCAAATAAATGTGTCTTTGTCACTAACTAGGGAAAACTTATTGGACACATTGTTTCAAAGGATGGTTTAATCATTCATCTTGCAAGGGTAAAACCTATCCTAGCCATCCCACTTTCAATTCATTGAAAGGGACTATAAAGCTTCTTGGACACAATTAACTTTGTAAGGAGGTTCATTCTAAACTTGGCTGCTTTGGTAAAGCCTCTTACTTCTATGTTGAAGGAAAATATAGTCTTTAAATGGACCAAGGAATGTAAGGATAACATTGAGGCTATCAAACAAGAAATTGCTCAATATCCTACACTTGCTAACCCCAACAATGATAAGGATGTCATTCTTTACACTTTTTGAGGTGAAGCAAGTATATTAGTTGTTCTAACCCAAATAAACAAGGAAAATTTTGAACAACCTATTTATTTCTTCAGTGAAGGGATCAAGGATTATGTGGCCAAGTACAAACATGTTGAGAAGAAATATCTTGCTGGTATTAGTGCTTTAAGAAAATTAGACACTTGTTGTCTAGCAATAATATACAATTAATAGTACCCCATGGTAGTGTTAAATGTTTTTTGTTAAGTAAAGATATCAATGAAAAGATAGTTGGGTGGATCACTAAGGTAATGGATTATGATGTTGACATCAAGATCACCAAATTAGTAAGAGGCAAAGGGTTTTGTGAAAAACTTATCTCATATTTTGATCAATCTTTAGAGTTTTCACTTGTGTTGCAAGAATCCCAAGCATCAAATACAAGCACTTTAGGTAGTTGGATGCATGATATGTCTACCTTTCTACAAGAAGGTATATATCCTCTAGGTCTAGAGAGGGAAACAAGAAGATAATTCTAACTATAATCCATTCCCCATGTCATACTTGATGGCATAATTTTCAGAAAGGATCTCAATAGGATCCTATTAAGATTCATAGAGGTAGATCAAGTCAGCTGAAAATTGCAAGAATTCCATGATGGCTCTTTAGGTGGTCATTTTTCTACTAGGAATACTATAGCAAAAATCATGAGGGTTTGGTATTACTGGCCTACCTTATTCAATGATGCTCACAAGTAGATAACAAATTGTAAGAAAAAAAAAATTATAGGAAGCAAAGGCTAGTTTCCCTTCCTCTTCATCCCATTCAAGAGGATCAACCATTTGCATAGTGTGTTTGGATTTTATTGGCATAATAAATCCACCATCTAGTGTTGGTCATAAATGGATTTTAACAATAATAAACTACTTCACTAGGTGGATAGAGGTAGTTGCTTTAAAGGATGCTACAAATACTTTAGTCTTGGAATTACTTAATGGAATTATGACTAGGTTTGGTGTCCCTTCCACCACCATCTTTGATGATGCTAAGGTTCTTTTTGGTACCCAAATTAGTATTTGGGTAGTTAGGCATGGTATACACTTAAAAAATTCATCAAATTATTACCCTTAGGATAATGGCCTGGGAAAGTCTTCAAAAAAAATCCTCATCAATATTATCAAGAGAACCATTGAAGATAACCAAAGGCTATAGCATATAAAACTAAAAATATCTCTTTGGGCTGATAAAGTTACTCCCAAGAGAGAAATTGGTAATTCTCCTTTCATACTGGTTGATGGAAGAGATGCAAAATTACCATTATCATTGGAGCTTCGTTCTCTTGATTTGGAACATTAGATTGAGTTAGAAGGAAATGACGTTATGATAGTAAGGATGGATGATATTTTGGAATTGGAGGAGACAAGGAACAAATCTATGCAGGTCATAGAGACACTTCAAGCACAGGTCAAAATAAATTTCAACAAAAAATTAGTCCATAGAGTGTTCCAAGAGGGAGATCAGTGCTAAAATGGGAGGTAGATAGACCCAAAGTTGGGAGGCACTCCAAGTTTGATGTCATTTGGAGTGGTCCATTTGTCATCAATAGTTGCAAGGAGGCCAATGTATTCCATCTCTCCAGATTGGATGGTGAGGTTCTTCCAATATTAGTCAATGGGATTCACTTCAAACCTTATTTTCAAAGGTTTTGAGTTTCATGTAGATATCATTTAATGTCCTATCCTTCCATGAAGTGTTTTGGTACAGCTTGCATTCTCCTTAAGGGAATGTATGTTTCTAGCTTTCTTATTTTCCTCTTTGTGTAACCTGCACATGTTTTGTGTTACTCTTAGGAGACCTAGTTGTTGAAGAATTCCCTCGAATCTGTGCCTAATGGATTGATAAGGCCCTTGGATTCCATGACTAGAAGGAAATCATCCTGTAGAAATCACAAAAAAGTGTTGACATTTCATGCCACCTTTGTATGACCCATCAATAAGAACCAATCTAAGAGATCATATATGGGTCATCTTGTATGAATATCCCTTGAAAAGGTCCTAAAAATGGCTAAGTCCTAAAATTTTAGAATTATGGGTTGTCACTTACTTGCCTATCTACATGTCTTCTCCATCACTCTTAATCTTTCATCTCTTTCACTTTTTTCCATTTTCTACCTAAGTATTTTGGTTTTTTGCCACCAACCTTAACTTTTAGCCCTTTTCTCTCTCCCTCATAAGCTTATTCCTCTTATCACTGAAGTCCTGATGGTTTCCTTTAAATTTCACCTTAAGTGTCAAATTTTTGGGTTTCAAGAGTTAGCATTCTTCCTTACCTCTTACCTTTCCTTTGTAGGAGGTAAGCCTTCTTTCCAACTCCCAATTTCCAAAAAAAATCATCAAAATTTTGGCTAAGTATCAATTTTTTGGGTTTTGGGAGTTGGGCTTCTCCCTTACCTCTTAGTTGCTTTAGGTAAGAGGTAAGTTTCAAGCTCAATGCCTGAAGTCTACATGTTTTTGGGCTGAAACTCAATGTCCACATTTTGGGTGTAGGGATTTAGGCTTCCCCCTTACCTCTTACATACTTTAGGTAAGAGGTGAGCCTTCTTCCCAACACTTGATATCTAATTTTTGGGTTATGACATTTACTCCTCCCTTCTTCTAAGCATGTGGTATGAATTAGGCCTGATGCTTTATTTCCAATGAAGATGTTCTAATCAGGGCTTCAAGCCATTTAATTTCCAATTATGTATTCTTTCAGGCCCAAGGTCCTGACAATTCCATGGAATGACATGTTTTCTAATTATGATGCTATTAATGCTTGAATGAGCTTCTCAACTACCTATTTCAATTTTGGGGATTCAACGACATCATTTAATGCATCCATTAGCTTTTGTAGGTGGATTATGGGTTCCCATGCTCATTTATTATTTTTGACTATTCCTTTTGACTTGTTCCATGCCTAGATCATGGATTTCATGGAGGGTTTTAGATTTACTTTTTGCTAACCTTCTTTGTAAAGGTATGACAACCATGCTTGTTTTGAGCACAAATTTCATGGATTTATCTCTTGAATCCTTTTAGATCAAACATGTGTTGACTGCTAACCCTAGCTGGGTTTATGTTTGTGATAAGCTTTGTTATGCTTGATCTATAAAAAAATGTTTGTATTCATTCAAGGGGTTCTTCTTTTTGGCTCCTCTCATAATTTTCTTTATCCCAAAATTTATTTTTCAATTCTTCCATTATAAATTTTGGGTTTTATGCCTTATATCAATAAAATATTGCTAATATCATAGTTATTTCTTGCATGGCTATGTAATTTTTTTTACCTTCATGTCTAAATGTGTGTTCTAGTTTATTTTTGGTGTATTGTGCAATCTGAAGCAAGGAAGAAACAACTTTCTATCTTGGTGCATCACCACTTTTCCCTTTAGCATATTCCTTCTCCCCATTTTCCCTTGTGAGTTGTTAGAATAAATTAGTGATAGGATTTTATATATTGGGCTAGACCAACACATTTGCACTTAGATTAGAAGAGGAATTTGACCTTTTCCAAAGACTTGAACTCAATTCGCAAGGTCCCACACCTTGAGGTCATTTCAATCATGTCATTAGAATGTTGAATTCCATGTTTAGTAGGGTGTAGTTTTATGTGACAACAACAAAATTCCTATGAAGGAAGCTATGTGTGAAGAATAATTAAATTATGATATTTGTAGAAAATTTCAAATCTAGGAGATGGATAATTAAACTTACAATTTCTTGAGGATAGGAAAGTTTGAGTAGGGAAAACTTGTCATGTCTTGTATTTCCATAACATATGTTGTGGTCCAAAATGTCCATTTTCTATCACTAGCATTCCCCCTTATTCAATTTTGTGTATGATTATTTCCCCTTCATCCCCCATATGTCTACTTAGTATCTCCCAAAATATTAAATTTGGAGATATGGTCAATTTTCTAAGCTATTCTAAGTCATCAAAGTTATAGAATTTCACTTCTCTACATGGCTTTCATCCCAAGTCCAATTTCTTATATACTCACATTAAGGTTTCTATTGGAGTAATTAGGATAATCACTTGATAATAATTTATTTATTAATTATTGTAGGAAAATGCATACCCTTGAATTTTCACACTTGTTTGGGACCACCTTTCTTTATTTATATGCTTCTTTACATCTTAATTGGTCCTATTTTATGTCCACAAGCCCTATGAATTAGATCTTTTTTTGGTTAATCCTAACATTCTCCAATGCATAAATGATAATTTAATTACTCCAATGGTGTGTCCCTAATTTTTGGGTCGAGACTAAAATTCTACCTAGGGCATCTTAGTCCCCCAAGGCTCTTGGGGCCCTGATTGGGCCCCTTTTTGGTGTTTGTGCCCCAAGTTTTTAGGACTTGGGACTAAGATGCCACCTAGGGCCTCTTTGTCCTCCTTGAGTCATTTTCTGAGATTTCATTTCAAATTTTGGTGGGATTTATCCTCCTTTATTTAATGAATTCATATGCCAACTTGGTGTGATATAATTTTGGGATATTAAGCATAAGTATAAATACAAGGTTCCTTCATTCATTTCAACCCAAGTCTTTTGTGAGATCTTTTGTCATAGCATAATTGAATTCACAAGAGCATTCAAGAGAAGATTCATCAAGCATTTGGAGCTATCATCAAGATTCAAGCATCATATCAAAGGGTTTTCTTGCATCATGTGTGTTGTGCTAACATTTGTGATGTAGGGTTTTGATTCAAGCAAGCAATTCAAGCTAGATCTTTCAAGCACTCAAGATCCATATCCATTGTAGCCATTGCACACAAGTTTGCAGAATTTACAAGGGTTTGGTGAGTTTTAACATTGCATGTTGTTCATTCACCATTTCTTTCATTATTCTATTTCATTTCAAGGTTTAATTACCAACAAGGAGTTTGACCAAGGAAAACCCCCATTCACTAACAAACAAGATGTTCTTACCTCCTTCCATATTTGTGATTGTAGATCTTGGTTGTAGACTTGAAGATCACTTGGAATGAAAATTTGCAAAAGTTGCAAAGTTGCATCATAAAGTTGTCATCTTCACAGAAAGTCACCTATAGGCTAAATCTAGAAGTTTCAGAACTTGAGATATGAAAGGAAGCAAATGTTGACCTTGGAGCTTAGGATCCTATTCAGAGTTTGCAAAATTTTAGAATGGGAAAAATACACTACCTTGGGCATCTTAGTCCTCCCAAGTCTATTTTACATATATTTTTCAAGATTTGATTTAGACATTCAAAGACTCTTTATTTTCCCTAAAAACATTGGGACTAATACACCATCTTGGGCATCTTAGTCCTCCACAACATTTTCCAACAACTTATGTACATTTCCAAAATCCTCGAAACATCTCTCGACTTCCCAGTTACACACATACTTTGTCCCTGTTGCATAATTTATTCATTTTCATCTCTCATTTAGCTTACATTTCTATTTTTAGATCATTTTACGTATCACATTGTTTTAAAATATTTTATTTTCCAAGCGTTTGCTTGGTGGTGAACCCCTTAGAACTTAACGAACCCCCTCCTAGGACACTCCTAATTATGAATTGACTCACCTTGTGAGGTTTTTAGTCAATCTGACTAGGACTCCTAGGACATAGGTGAATGATTGGTGGAAAAGTGTGATACCATTAAGTACCCATTTTTCTACACATCATTTTGGCAAACCCGATGCTTTTGAGCATTCATTTCATTTTTGATTTGGAGTCCATTAAAGTCATTAGATCTAGATTTCATTCATTCTTGCATTGCATCTTGCATTAGTGAAAGTGCATCTAGGGCTCCTTGCATTTTGCATTAGTGAAAGTGCATATAGGGGTATGTGCAAGATCATCATGGAAAAAACAGGTCCTTAAGTGGTGATACAATTCAAAAAAATAAGAGTTAGGAAACTTGATGTAAAAATTTGAATAAGTTATCTATATTATTTCAAAAATATGTAAGAATAGAATCTATAGCAAATTGAATGTAGTTTATAAACTACTAGGTTTATTTAAAAAAATAAAAAAAAATATTTTGTGAAAATTTGAAATTTCAATGCAATAGCACTTAAATTTTAGGGAAAAAATAAGTAGGTGTCTTTCTAACCACCCTAACCACAATAAAATGATATTATTTTTTTATAAGATTTTAGATATAAGTAGAGGACTCATGTCTCGATGTGATGCATATATTTTTGTACTTTTTTTCCAAGTAAATAATTAATTATGAATTTTTTATTACAACTTTTAAAAAATATAAAAAATCATATGCCCAACCACCTTAACTTGGTCAAAACTTCATGAAATTCAATTTCCTTTTTAATCCTATAGTACATATGAAGCATAGAATGTGATGCATGTTTTGGATTCAAAAAATGTGATACCATTTGAAAGCTATAGATGTTTTTCAGTTAGCCTATCAATTAGGACTTTAGTCGTAATTCAAATAGAAAATGAATAATAATTATTTATTAAATTCAAAGTAAAGCATAATTTATATGGATGGAAAGCTAAGAATCTCCTTCAAAAACCCTTTTCATTATGTCAATTTTGGGTAAAAAAAATTCGACAACCACATACCCATCATATCGCCACTTTTTGGCCCATCATGATCTTGGACATACCCATAGGTTGCATTTTACTTTCTTGCATCATTTCATATCATTGAAAAACTAAAAAGTGTGTTGTTCTTCATCTTCATTGCATTTTACAACATTCTTATTGCATTCAAAATTGAAAAAAAATGCATTCAATATTGCATTCAATTGCTTGTTCCTAGTCACTTTTTCTTGCACTTATTTGCACATTTTTTTGTTACTAAGCATTAGTATCTTGCATTGGAAATCTATAAACACTATTGATATTCCATAATTTACTATTTTTCTGCAAAAAACCCTCTGCTAGGACTAAAATTCCCTTCTTGGCATCTTAGTCCCTCTCAAGATTTTTTCTTCAAACATTCCTCTCTGTTGTTTGTTGTTTGTTTCAGCCTCTGGAACTTTAGAATCTCACTAGGAGGACCAATACATACCTCATGGAATCTTAGTCTCTATTGAATTTAATTCTCCAGTTTTCAAGTTCTAAAATTGCTTTTCTATGTTTCTGTGGGTTGTGTTCCATTTTTTTTCAATTTCCCGATTTGATGTTATTCCAATTTCTTTCATTTCAAGTGAATTTTTTCAATCTTGCATCATGGATATGTGCTTTGTAAAATTATGTATGTCCTTGAAATATTTGGTAGATGTGTCAAATTGTGCCTTTGGTAATGACCCTAACAAAATTGAACTCACTCATTCTCACTCAACTCCTAATGCACATCCTTCTCATGATGTTGACATCATTGGAGAAGATGATGACAACATGAATAAGTTCCTAAAGGATTGTCTTTATAACCTTGAAGCTAATGCATCCTTCTATCCCTCCACAAAACAACTAGATCTTCCCACAATACTACCTCCTTGAGATGTTTGGTTACTTACATCCTGAAACCAAAGTAAAAGTTGAACTTAAGCTCCCTACAATAGGTGAATCTATTTCCTCTAAACAAGCAAACACTCAACCATTTTATGATAAAAAAGTAACAAACACTCCAATCAACCTCAAAGAAACATATGGTAAAGGCTTCACAATCTTGAGCAAACAAGGTTGTGATACAAGTGAACATGAAATTCATCAACTCTTAGAGAAAAACCAACCAATGAAAACACAAAGGGATTAGGATACCAAGATCCCCCTCATAATGAAAAGCTTTCTAGAGAATATATAAGACTCAAAAGTGATGGTATGTTGATCTTGGATTCTCCTCTAACTTAAATATCCTTCTTCCTAAAGAAAAACCAATAAATCATAACAATAACAAGGATAAAGATAGGATAATCTAAGGACCTCCTTTCCCAATCCCATCTAGAGAATTTGGTGAATCTAGAAAATGCAAGAGGCCTTACAAATTACAAAGCTTACAACCTCTTCATACACCACTTGAAAGTGAAAAAAAATTACAAATCCTTCTCAACTAATGGTTAATATTATTACCACCTATGAAACAACTTGTGTTATATCCTAAAGATACAAAAGTGCCACATTATGCATATTATCAAATTCTTGGACATAAAACTAATGAGTGTCGTGCATTGAAGGAAATATTGAGGAAGTATCACTTTGATGGCAATAATTGCTATGCAGTGATCACATAACATACCCTCCTACTATTTATCATGTAATAGTTGTAGAATGTTACATTTCTCACTATTACATGATCCTTCCCATCACCTACCTCGGACCATTATTTTCTTGCACTCAGTGGGGACAAGAGGTAGATGGCCTTGTCCTAGTAAGGCATTTGTTGTTATCCCTTAGGTACATTATCTACCATTCTCTTATAAAAATTGAGATTGGGAGGTGGATGACTTGCTTTAGGTTGACTCGCCTATGCCTTACTAGTCTTTTGCATTTTCTTTTTTGCATGTGTGTAATGTGATTCCCTGTGATGTTCTATTTGATGCTTCTCTTTCTATGTGCATTCCTCTATTTGTACCTTCATTCTTCTATATGTCATATACCTTTTTTCCTTTTGAATAATCTTTTATCTTTACCTTTCATTTTCATTTCTTGTGCTTTTCCTTTTGGGGATGACGCAAGGCATTGAAACATTCATGCCTCCTTCATGTTGACTCAAAATCCTTTCCATTATATTTTATTTACATTTCATTTTCCTTTTCATTTTTCTTATGTTTTCCTTTTGGGGATGATGCAAGGCATCGAGACACCCTATGTCTCTTCCATGTTGATCCAAAAGGATTTTTTATTTTTCTTTGTTTTTGTGCTCTTTGTGTCATTCTTCTAATTCTATGTGTATTTGGGGAATGATGATAGTTCCAAGCTCTCTAAAAATAAAAAACATTGTAGAAAAGAACATACTGACCCCAAATCCATAGATCCCTTATGTGTTTAGTATTTTCATTTTGGGGGCAACCCCTTTCTTATCCTTTTCTCTTGCATGACGTAGTCTTACGAGCAAAAACATATGACTTGGCATAGGGCTTTCTAAGTTGGCACTCATGTCTTTCTTCTTGTATGCATTTTCATTTGCTACTTTAAATTAATTTCTCAAAGCATGGTGTTAGCAATTTCTTTAAAGTGAGGGCATACATTAGCAGTATTTTGGCATGATTTTGCTTGCATATTTTTCCATTTTCATGTTACTTGATGTGATTTTCTTATTTCATGCAATGTGTTTTCCTCTTTGTGGTGACATTGGGAGTAATGTCCTTCAAGAGTGTGATCTATCTTATAACATTATATTCCCCTTAGTGGTGATTTGATGCACTGCATCCCTTAAGAAGTGAATCTTTTATCCTTTGATCCATCCTCCCTTGAGACATTAGGCATGATGTCCCCTAAGAGTAAGACCTCAGATGAATTAAGAAAAATCCCTTTAAACATCCCTCTTTCTTGTTGCATTTGGGTACCTTATTAAAGTCATGGAGGTATGGCTTTAATATGGTCCCCTGGGACTCACCTAGTGAACACCTAGCTTCATTAGCCTGTGTGAGCATGCATTTTTGTACCTTATTAAATTCATGGAGGTATGGCTTTAATATGGTCCCTTGGGGTCACCTATTAGACAACTAGTTCCCACTATCCCTCGTGAGCATGTGTTTTATTTGCAAAGTGGATAGTGTGTTCCACTTGTAAACCTTTTTTGGACAAACAACCTAGACCCAGTCCACCATGTTGGATGGCTAGTCGAAACTTGATTCGTTGCAATTATCCTTTTTCCTTTTTCTTGTCTTTGATGGTCTATGTTTGTGATATGGTTATAGCTTCATATGTCATCCACAAGTGTGTTCATTTGTGCTTATGTTGTTTTTTCCATAAGATCTTGATCCTAGGGGCTTGGCCATCATCTTGATCATTGTCATCCTATGTTACTAACATTTGTACATTTGAACCCCTCTTGATTGCATGGTTGGATGCTTTAGTGTGAGTTTGAAGTAAGTTCATCCTCTCACTAAAGTGGGTGCTAAATTTAGTGTACGAAAATGCATACCCTTGTATTTTCACACTTGTTTAGGCCTGCCTTGCTTTATTTATCCTTCTTTACAACTTAATTAGTCCTATTTTGTGTCCACAATCCCTATGAATTACATATTTTTTTACTTAATCCTGACATGCTCCAATGCATAAATGATAATTTAATGACTCCATGAGGGTGTCCCTAATTTTTAGGTTGGGACTAAAATTCCACCTAGGGCATCTTAGTTCCACAAGGCTCTCGAGAACTTGATTTTGGCATATCTTGATTAGGCCCTTTTTTGGTGTCTATGCCCAATTTTTTAGGACTTGGGACTAAGATGCCACCTAGGGAATCTTAGTCCTCCTAGATTCATTTTTTGAGATTTAATTTCAAATTCTAGTAGGATTTAGCCTCCTTTATTTAATGAATTCATATATCATCTTGGTGTGATATAATTTTAGGATATTAAGCATAAGTATAAATACAAGGTTCCTTCATTCATTTCAACCGAAGTCTTTTGTGAGATCTTTTATCATAGCATCATTGAGTTCACAAGAGCATTCAAGAGCATATTCATCAAGCATTTGGAGCCATCATCAAGATTTAAGCATCTCAAAGGGTTTTCTTGCTTCACGTGTGTTGTGCTAACATTTGTGATGTAGGGTTTTGATTCATGCAAGCAATTCAAGCTAGATCTATATCCATATCCATTGCAACCATTGCATACAAGTTTGAAGACTTTACAAGGGTTTGGTGAGTTGTGACATTGCATGTTGTTCATTCACCATTTTTTTCATTATTCTATTTCATTTCAAGGTTTAATTACCAACAAGGGGTTTGACCAAGGAAACCCTGCATTCACTAACAAACAAGTTTTTCCCTCCTTGCATATTTGTGATTGCAAATCTAGGTTGTAGACCTAAAGATCAATTGGAGTGCAAAGTTGCATCATAAAGTTGTCATTTTCATGGAAACTCATCTACAGGTTGAATCCAGAAGTTTCATAACCTAAGATTTAAGGAAGCAAGTGTTGACCTTGGAGCTCAGGATCATATTCAGAGTTTGTAGAAATTTAGAATGGAAAGAATACACTACCTTGGGCATCTTAGTCCTCCCAGGTCTATTTTTTTGATATTTTTCAAGATCCAATTCTAACATCCAAAGACACTGTATTTTCCCCAAAAAATACCAGTGAGACTAATACTCCATCTTGGGTGTCTTATTCCTCCACAACATATCCTAACAACTTATTTACATTTCTAGAGTCCTCACAACATCTCTAGACTTCCTAGGTACACGCATACAATCTCCCTATTACATAATTTCATCATTTTCATCTCTCATTTAGCTTACATTTCTAGCTTTAGATCTTTTTTCATATCACACTATGTTTCCAAACATTTTCCAAGAATTTTATTGGTGGTGAACCCATTAGAACTTAAAGAACCCCCTCCTAGGACCCTCCTAATTGTGAATTGACTCACTTTGAGAGGTTTTTAATCAATCCAATTGGGACTCCTAGGACATTGGTTAATGATTGGTGGAAAAGTGTGATACCATTAAGTACCCATTTTTCTACACATCAATTATTAAGTCCCTTGTTACTTTAGTTCACTTAAGCTAAACTTAGGAGTATTTTTATGATTAGATTGGGCTAATTATAGGTTTAATTATCTCATTACATGAGAATGAGACACTTGTCACAATCTAATGCAATACTCATCTAGGGTTTTCTTTTTCATGTTTTTATAAGTGCACACATTCATTGGAATCATTAATATTGAAAATTATTTAGGTTAATGCATTCCAAAAATTAGTCCTTTTTTAGATCAATCTCTTCTCGCTTGGTTGCATAGAAAATAAGTTTGCTTTGATCTTTCTTTTTTGATAGGGTAATTGCTTGTAGGTGATTTCTAGGTACTATGGAGTTCAATCATCAAATTCAACATGGTATCAGAGCTCTTGATCTATAGCTTCCTATCCAATTTTTGAGAGATCCAATCTTGAGGAAAAAAAAATCATGCTAACGTGAAATGGGTATCACCGTTGCATCCAGAAAGGCCAAAAACATAGGAATGCCTATCATTTCATCAAAATATGAGAAGTAGAAAAAAAAGAAAAAAACAATAGTAGTTGGAGGTTAATGCATAGGAATCCATATGATTGTGCGGCCCTACACATAACCCTAGACTTCCATCTTCCTCAGTGAGCATGCACAGGTCAAATCTAGGTTCAAATTTTTGCTTTTATTATTTTTTTGAAAATTAAAAAAAAAAAATTAAAAAATCTAGTTTTTCATTTAATTTATTTTTACTTAAAAAGTCAAAAGAAAAACCAAAAAAAAAAGGAAAAAGGACATGACATACCCTACAACCACAATAGTAGTCAAATCAAGGATCGACAATGATAATTTGTAGTCGTTCGGTGACCCTTGAAATAACCACCATTGGTTACTTAAATCTAATGAACTTAACAATTTAGGCTGCCCCACAAACCTAAAACTAGTGAAAGTGAAGTCATAAAACTAGCCGCTCAACAAGATTTCAAGAATCTTCCATAATCCGACGATTGGAAAAGGAAATCTAATGCATCAACCAAAATCCATAGTGACCAGAGAGGGAATATTCCCTTCAAAATTTTGATAAGTTATATTTCGATTCCAACAAAGAATATTCCAAGGAATCAAATTTTTTCAGGTGACAAGTAGATTTTTCAACCCAATGAATATTTATTGAATATTCATTGACATCATGTTGATGTTGATGTCAGTGTGACATCATTCATACAACTGACCTTTCCATGCCCCCCTTTGAGCCCCCATTTTCCCTAAAGGAACATTTCTTTTTTGGTTTTGCATAAGTTGGGCATATGGTGTCAAAATTGTGCAAACACAATATTGTTGGAAAGCTGGTTCTAAGAATTTTCTAGTGGTCTAGGTCTCATTGTCAATTTTTTTTGGTTCTTTTTATTCTTAGACAAAGTTTGATCTTCATTTTGCACTTTTGAGCTCACAATTTTTTCCTTTATCTCTGACTTTCATGATTCAAGTGGCATTGGAAAGGTATTTTAGAGCTCTTTAGATATATTCATGCACTTTATCCAGAATCTACACTATGTACATTTAAATATTTAGTATTTTGTGTTTTCACATCCTGCTTAATAACTTGGATGTCTTGGCACTTGTAAAGGATTTGTTTATATAAGATAACATAATTTGATCTGTTTTATCAAAATTGAGGTTTTTAGTCTCTAATATTTTCATTTGAGTGAGTATCATGGGTTTCATGTTCATCCTTTAGTGATCAACTTAGACAAAGATAACTATGAGTCTTGGAAAAATGGCATCTTGACACATCTCAGGTGAGTTGATATTTTTTTGTATTTGTTTGGACTCGTACCTACACCAGACACACTAGGCATGGGGTTTCATCAAAGATCATATTATAGGGGTTATATGTTCTAGTGTTGATCTTGAAATTATGTGTGTTGTATTAGACATTGATTGTCCCCACACACTTTGGACATGACTTTGGGAGATCTATGGAGACCATCATATCTCTCCATACCCAAAGGATCCTATTGCAGATTATCTCATCCTTCCTACAAATGTAGATTCCATACCCTTTGTTGACAGTACTTCAAAGGAGCTTGAGTATATCATAGATCTTAAATGTCCTCATGGTGAACAAAGACTTGTCTTCATGTTCCCACTTTGAAAATTGAGACTACATCATCATGTTTTGTTGTTCCTAATTAGCTTTTCCTTGCCATATCTTTGGCCCCTATTGGTTTAGTGCAATAGGATATCCAACATCTTCATGACACTGCTACTTGGGATTCATATCCTGCAAACATATCATCCTTGATTGTAGAATCCTATATTTTAGATTTGGAGGATTACTTTGAGAAAATTCATCTCCTCTTTGTTGGTAACCACATCAACACTATTGGCCCACCATCTTCATTTCCTTTACAGTTTTGTCTACATCATTCTTCATAGGATTCTAGATCGACATCATCGCTTTTGGACATCTGAACACATGAGAAATTTTCAAAGGTACACATCATTTGGATTTGGATTCTAGATTCACTCATCTCTTTGGATTGGCTTCTTCAATCACCAGTGGATGTGTTTCTTCCTAAGGGGATAAATGTTGTTTTCAAGTAGTGGATCATATTCTATCACTATAGGATTTGACACCATTTTCCAATGGGCGTTCATCAGTCATTCAAAAAATCTTTATCAGAAGAGTGACGCAATGGAAAAAATCTTTCCATTGCTATTTTTTCATCAAAAGGCCAACAAAAAATTAAATGTCAAAATAAGGACAAAGAATCGTCGGTCAATGGCATCATGAAAAACCTCAGGATTTTGTCGAAATATCAATGAAAACTTTGTGTATCCACCAATGAATTACACCAGAAGTTCATCACCGGTTCAATGAAATGGGCAAGCAGTAGCATCAAAACAATAGAAGATGTTCATTGCAATTGCGACGAAATAGACAAGTAGTACTATCGAAAGAACACCAAAAGCTTGTCGAATGTGTGATGAAATAGGAAAGTAGTAGCGTCAAAACAACATGAAGAGTTTATCAACTTTGCGACGAAGCAAGGAGTATCATTAGAAGAACACCAAAAGTTTGTTGAAAGTGTGACAAAATGGGTAGGGAGTAGTGTGGTAGCAACATCGAAAGATCGTTAGGTGACAAAATGGGTAGGGAGTTACGATGAAATCATCATCATAGCTATAGCAACTTCATCAATCCTTTCTGTTGATTCGTCAGTAGTTGTCGTTGAAATTCCGATGAAGAAGCAATTTAAAAAAATATATATATTCGTGGAAATGTACCATTGCAGAGACTGACAACTGATCATACATACAGATTGCATATTGGTTTGATGCTTCAAACAATGCATTTCTTATATTGAAAAGTGCATTACCTTATTGAGCTTCTCTTTGTTTTGAGAATAGTTTAATATTCTCTACTTAACAAGGCCAACCACATGACGGTGGAAGCTCATTTGGCCCCTCCCCCCCTCACATCACTCTCAATTCCCCATACCCAATCATATAACATTAATCATTGATTCATACATTAATAACATCTAACATTCATTCATTCATCCATTAATAACATATAACATTCATTAATTAACATATTCACATTCATTCATTAACATATAATATTCATTCTTTCAATTTTTACATATTATCAAAAATATGGTTGTCATGATATGATTAAAATCACTTTTCTTTTGTTTCTTTTTCAAAACTACATAAAGTTGAAGCGGAGTATCATTTTCTAAATCAATATCTCTCCCCCCTTTAGTTGTTCTACCCTTTGCTTGTGATCTTAATGTATGCATAGTTGTTTGCTCATGATGTGGACGCCGCTTGAAGGGGGATCTACTGCAATAAGAAAGAAATGTTAAACTGATATGTTTTATTATTATTGTTACAAGTATTTCATTAATTAAAATAACATTAGAGTGGTTCTCTTTACCTGATGGGTCCACATCATGTTCCTGAAATTTTGTTATAGACTCATGCTCAACATGTTGAACACCCTCTAAATCTTGATCTACAATTGAAACACTAAAGGTTACATTAATTAATACACCAATTGAAATTAAATATGTTTAAGAGAATATGAGGGTGGTCCTCTTGACCGGATGGGGCCACATCATGTTCTTGATCTTCTCTAGCCTGATCATGCTCAACACATTGATCATGGTCTTCATGCTCTAAAGTTGAAACACGAAAGGTTACATTAATTAATACACCAATTGCAATTAAATATGTTTAAAATAACTTTAGAGTAGTCCTCTTTACCTAATGGGGCCACATCATATTCTTGATCTTCTCTAGCCTGATCATGCTCAACATGTTGATCATGCTCTACATTCTCTAAAGTGTTAGGATGCACACCGTGACCTTCATCTACACGTTCTGCTCCACCCTCACCAAGCTACATTCCAATGTCATGTGTAGTATTATCATTTCTTGAATGTTTAAAACAAATAGCATGTAATTACTTTATGGTGGAAATTAATATTGAATAGATTGCACAAGTATTCAATTTTAAATAAACTTTATTGAGTTTATTTACCTGCGTGTCAGATGCAATGGAAGATTGTGTTTGCCCAGTCAAGACTCTTAGGCGTTCAACCATAGCTCCATAGCCTTGCTGGAAGGCAATCTTCAAGTCCTCTTCTATGGGAACTCTATTGAATTTAGAGCCCTACATTTTTGCAGAATATCATGAATTTTTCTTCTATGGTGTGATAAAACCAAAATTGTTTTCAATTTATTATAATTTGGATGCAATATTTCATTTATTGATACTTACAATTCATGCGGCTAATTTCATATAACCACCAGAACCAAGTTTGTGTTGCCCGTGCTTTTCTAGTCTTGCCTTTATTGCCTTCAATGTGTCGTGTAGCCTATGAAAAGTTTGAAATACATTAGATTATGTAAAAAGAAAGAGTAATCAGTATATAATTAAATTGTTGATAGTATCACACATAGCATACTACTTTTTAAAAAAAATTAATGGCATTTCCATAGCATACAGACATTGAGAGCATATAAAATATAGAGTTCCATCCATGAATTATAGAAAATAGATTTTTGTTGGTTGTATTCATATCATTGATTACATTGAACAAAACATACTACAACTACATAAATATCAAATGGTGATAGTTGTCTATGCTACCACATTTTTTATACATGTCTACCAAAGCATTTTATTAAACAATTCACTGCCTTGCTGATATGGCTAAAAGCCTAAAAAAGGTGCTTTCAAACAAGCTATGGATGCTTGGAAAAAATCTATCAAAGCATAATAGTAAGCAATAGCATACACAAGGCATTGAACTGTTTCAAAAAATGCCTCAAAGAAATGTGGCCTCATGGTGATGGAATGCCATGACAATCCATAACAATTTGCTTGTCATGGCATTCGTTATGGCATTCCATCACCATGAGACCACATTTTTTTGAAGAATTTTTTCAAATAGTTCACTACCTTTTCTATGCTACCACATTTTTCATACATGTCTACCAAAGAATTTTATCAAATAGTTCAACACCTTCATGCTATGGATAAAAAGTAAAAACCTCAAACAGGTGCTTTCGAACAAGCTATGGATGCTTGGAAAAAATCTACCAAAGCATAATAGTAAGCAATAACATAGACAAGGCAGTGAATTGTTTGAAAAAATGCCTAAAAGAAATGAAGTCTCACGGTGATGGAATGCCATGAAAATCCATAGCAATTTGCTTGTCATGGCATTCCATCATCCATGAGACTACATTTCTTTGAGACATTTTTTTCAAGAATTCACTGCCTTGTCTATGCTACTTCATTTTTCATACATGTCTACCAAAGCATTTTATCAAACAGTTCATTGTCTTGCTGCTATGGCTAAAATTCTAAAAATAGGTGCTTTCAAACAAGCTATGGATGCTTGGAAAAAATCATCAAAGCATATAGTAAGCAAGATAGATATAGTGAACTATTTCAAAAATGTTCAAAGAAATGTGGTTCATGAGATGTGACGCCAGCCAACTATTGAAATTTTTCTGTCATGGCATTTGTTATGGCATTCCATCACCATGAGACCACATTTTTTAAGCATTTTTTCAAATAGTTCACTACCTTTTCTTTGCTACCACATTTTTCATACATGTCTACCAAAGCAATTTTATCAAATAGTTCAATGCCTTCATGCTATGGCTAAAAATAAAACCTCAAACAAGTGCCAACAAGCTATGGATGCTTGGAAAAAATCTACCAAAGCATATTATAAGTATTATCATAGACAAGCAAGGTCAAAAAAGTTTGAAAATGCCTAAAAGAAATGCAGTCTCATGGTGATGGAATGCCATGACAATCCATAGAAATTTTCTTGTCATGGCATTCGTCATGGCATTCCATCACCATGAGACTACATTTCTTTGAGACATTTTTTTCAAGTTGTTCACTGCCTTGTCTATGCTACTGCATTTTCATACATGTCTACCAAAGTATTTTATCAAACAATTCATTGCCTTGCTGCTATGGCTAAAATCCTAAAATAGATGCTTTCAAACAAGCTATGGATCCTTGGAAAAAATCTATCAAAACATAATAGTAAGCAACAAGCCATGGTCTCATGGTTTTTTTGGTGCAAAAATCAGCTCAATTTTATTCACGCTTTTTTGCAGATTTTAAACATGTTTTTTTTGGCGATTTTGAAGTTTGAAATGGAAAAAAATCATTGGCCAAAAAGTCAATGATATTTTTAAAAAATTAGGGAAAAAATCATCCAACCTACAGTTTTTTTTTTTAAATCGCATTTAATTAGGATTTTTTTGCAGATTTATGCTTCTATATCACATACCTTCCTTGGCCTATTGGTGTCTTTCCTTTTTCTTAGCCTTCTCCTTTCCATTGGACACTAGGTCCTTCCACTCCCTCTCGGAATCATGGGGGGATACTCGTACTTTTTGTTCTTCTCTAAATGTGACCTATATTGGTCCTCACATACTTTAGATAGTACCAGCTTTCTTAAGGACCTTGGTCTATGAATGTTTTATCACCGAACAACACAACTAAATGGTTAATGAGCTCATCTTTAAATCTTCATTTTGGGCATTCCACCATGTACATATGGTGGGCCCGAAGAGATCCAATGTAATATCACTTAGATGTTTATAAAAAACATCATTTCCTACAAAATGATCATGGGATCAATAGTCTAAAAAGAGCGATCAATAAGTAAATTTCAATTGGATTATATATAATAATAATTAAAACATTTTAAAGTACCTAGGACCTTCTCTATCTTTATGGGAACGAAATCCTCAGTCACCACAAGTGTGACTGACAATGTTCCTGTACTAGTAATATGTGAAGATCTAGGAAATGTTGCTAAAACATCACCAGTACCAGTGGCCTCTACATCCCTAGGTACATGTTCTGATGCATGTTCTTGTATGTGTTCCCTGCCAGAGGGTGCATTAATGGATGCCTACATGGTATGTGTTGCCAAAATTTCAAATGAAAATATAGGCATGGATGAATGGGGTTAGATAATGTGATGTATGCCTAGGAAGATCATGATGGACACTTGTACCAACCCTTTCTCCTCGGGAAGCACTTGCAATACCCTGATCATGGCTAGGAGCATCATGAGGAGGAAAATAACCCTATAAAAACAACACATTTTAGTTCATGACATAAAAGAGTACAAAATATAAAACCATGAATGAACTTATGTTATAATTAAAGACCTCATGATAGCATACTTCCAAGTTTTGTAATCTCTCTATCAATGCTTTAACCCTCTCTCTTATCTCACCTATTTGAGGCATTTTGAACATCAACTGAGTCATTTCTTCATTGCATATTTTCATGAGCTTCTTTATCGTATCGAAAGGGTTTGCTGAATAAGCCATGTCATCATCAGAAAATAACTATGGATGCTCTCCTCTACTGCTGGTGCCTTTCCCCAATCAATCGACTGCAACAAAAAATATTAAAAACATTATCGAAATTAACCCAAAAACTTATGAAAAAAACATAATAATAAAACATTTTGCTCGTATCTAATTTATACAATTACAATGAGGTAAACTTGTTGGGTAGAAGCGCCTGAAGATTCATCGTGATCTATGCTCTAGGCTAGAGCCTTCTTCATACAATCAATGTCCCCCTGTGACAAAAATTAAATATAAAAAAGCATTACCAAAATGAAACCAATAGACTTTTGAAAAAAACATAAGAATAAAACGGTATATTGGAGTCATTAATTGGAGGTTGGGTAAAATGGTACATAGTACGTACCACCCACATAGTACTTGTGTTTGTAACTAAGTGATTCAAATTGTAATCAGCTAGCAACTCTTCCCCTGTAGTTATTGATTTTATCGCACATACGAATACATGGTTTCCCTCATGTGACTCGAATATGCAATTGGGTTGCTTATTTGTTGACCCAGGTCGTGTACTATTCATAAACCCTACAATATTCCCTGATGCTTTTGGCCTTCCATCAATGTACATAGCTACTCCTTTATTTTGATCCTTATCTTTTAGTTGTATATAATTTGCTAACAGTGCATACCTATGCATACTTCGTATATCAAACTAGTTGCATCCAATGCTTGTAACCGTAACAGGGTCCAACATATTTCATCAAATAGAAACTTTGTCATAATAGACCTTTAAGTTGTCCATGCAAAATAGGCCCAAACCATGTAATGATGATGGTGCTATATATACCTCTGTTGACACAAAAATAGGTGTTTATTGAGGAAGTTCTTGTACCCATTGTTTCGTGATGTTTGGACTAAAGGGAACCTCAACGTCGCCTATGCTCTCATCATCATAAGAACATGACTCCCTTTAGCAAGAAAAATTCCATGTGTTTACAAAATTTTTCTAATCTTTTGACCTCTAGTTGATCTCCCCCTTTAGACATACTACATGTCTCACTTTCCTCTTCTCTTCCTGAATTTCCCTCGCTCGAGGAAGATAGATATGACAAATACCTATTTGGTGGTACCTACACTCATAAGGATGTTGGATGAAGTTCTTTCATGGTGATGTGATCCCAAGGTGACATTATGATTAATCTATCATTTCATCGCTAGAATTTCACAGGTTATAAGGTAATCAAGTATTAATAGATTGCAAGCTATTGTTACTACCATCCAAATATGTCCATCACAAATCAAATCTACTTAACGTTCTAACTCCCAAACTTTGTAACAAGTGTTAATGTGACTATGGTCACCAGTTACACAACCAAGGCCTCAAATGTATTCTCTAATTATAATCAAAGGACTTTTTCTCTTCATTCAAGTAAATAAACTTGAAGGGAAACACCACCAAGTGGTTTATTGGACACCTACTAACTAAAAATAGAAGCAAATTAACATTTAATTTCCATATGTCTAAGTGGTTAACGGGGAGGGAAAGTGTACTAGGCCTATTAAGTCATCATGTTTACGCTTTGGCAATAATTTTTTTATCTATTAAATCTCCTATGTCTAATTGCTAGAGATGGGTATGTTTTAAGGCAGATGATTGATGAAAGAGCCCAAAGTTCTCTCCACATGGTATCCGCAATAACATAGCAGCCGGTCTCTTATACCGACATGACCTAAAAGAACTAAAGCTAGGAATTATTCACGAATCTAAGGTTTTCATACGCCAACGTTGAAAAGTACGATCAAATTCCTTCATTATGAAGAATTTGGTCTATGCGCCCCTCTAGTAACGCTACTATAATGTTTCTAAAGATAAAATGACTAATTGTGACCAAGTAGGGAGAGAATCAACTTTGAGTTCCTTCAAAGATTAAATTCTCTTATTCATACTTTGTTGGTTGTGTGCATACTCACTACCAAGAAGGGAGTGAGACCCTTCCTTATATTCTTTATAATTTTCATTATTCTATTTATTTTATTAATCTACATTTACAAATACGTACATACATATGCATTTCACCATTTTATTTTATTTCATGTAGTTTAATAGTTTGATTTTATGAAATTTCAAAGTTAAGTCCTTGGTTTCTTTTGTTACTGGGGTTTGTCTTGGGATTCGGGAAAATTCATGGCTAGAATTTGTTTTGAGCCTATGAAAACCTTAGGGAAATTTATCTTTAGATTATCTTTTTCTTGTCTTTAATCTTTTTAGGAGGAGGGTTCAAAAAACTTAAACCCATTGAATCATCTAGGCCAGGACCCTTTTTAATAAAAATGCTAAATATTTTGCCTGCCCCTTTTATTTATTAAAGTCTAGGTCAGTCTGTGCCTTGCACTTTTAAAACAACATTGAGTCATTGACTGTCGTTGCCCTAGGTGGTGTCCCTTTCCCCTTATTTTCTTCTAAGTATTTTTAATGTTTTTTAGGGGTTATTTTGATGACCGTCGATTTCCCTACAGTTGATTTTGACTGTTCCCCGCAATCTCACGATGACACCACCGCTGGCTATTTGGTGATCGCAATATCGCAGGTGGGCGCCATGTGTCCCAGTTTGCCAATGTTGAAAAGAGTAAAAAAAGTGTTTAATATGTGTATCAGAATTTAGTGCGTTATGGAGCGGGTTACTAAACCACATGTGAGATGCACATGCTCATGATCAATAACGATGTTTTAACCTTGTTGAAAAAAGTTGCTCAATGGATAGGTATTGATGTTGCTCCCTATTATGTATGATCATGATCACCGATGAAGGGAATCAATGGTTGTCTGCTATCGCATGATCCTAAACTAAAGGGAGTTTAATGATCGTGATATCGTGGGCAGGTGCCACTTGTATTCTTTTGGCACTGCATATTATGGTGGGTCCTTGATAATGACATAGAGATGTTGTTAGCTTCTTTGAAGGTGACCATTCAATAATCTGACAAAAACAAGAGATCAACGGTGAAGATTTAAATTTGCGTCAAATACAATTGAAGTCATTGGTGTGGCATGCAAGTAAGCTTTAATGGTAGACAAGACGTCTTCTGGCCATTTCTCATAAATTCTAAGTATTTAATTTCAGGCTATCTTCACCACAAGGGCATTTAAGTGTTTTCCAAGCAGTCCAAAGCCAAAGATAGAGTTTTTTCAAAGCAATTACAACAGGGTTTGATTTTGTGTAGGGCGTGAAATCCTGTGAGTTACTTTCTTTATCACTATTTCTATTTGAATGTGATTCTTGTGGAGGGTTGTTTTGTGTTGGTCAGTGGTTTTCTAGATTAAGGTTCTAGGGTTACTAGTTCTTTTGAATTGTGGGAAATTGCAAAATTCTACTATAATTTTGTTTTGGGTAGCCCTAGTTTGTTCACAAATTTGATCTTAGGAGAAGCCTTGGTTGTTTGAAATGGCGCCACTAAAGCAACATTCTGGCCTTATTGATTATTTGCAAAGGAATCTATATGACGATTTCCTTGACCAATTCCCTTTGTCAACAAATGACAAGAAGAGAGGTTTGATCTTAATAAATGGGACAGCCTTAGGTGAGGGATTAAGATATAAAACCTATAACATTGCGGATGCTAGGGTACAAATGACGGGTTTGGAAATGTTTAGGAGATCATATGGGTAGCGAAATATGTCTCATCCTTTTTCAAATGATTGGGGATATGATATGGGAAAACTTGTGGTGCCGAATGTATTTCTTGATGTTGACCTACTGAGGGTAGTGGCTGCACGATATGATCCCATCACAGGGATTATCAGGGATAATGATGGTAGGGTTTTACAAAATATAAATGCAGATGAGATTCAGTTGGTTTTTGATTTAAGTGAATATAGCTCATTCTTGGTCTGGATATACCTTAATGAAATGCAGTAGGAATATGCCAGGGCACAACATCTTTTCAGACTAATGTTGCTTCCTCCTCATCTAGCCAGGGTGGGCAGTTCAACGATTCACATCGGCCCAACTGACTGGGAACCTTTCAGATTGAGTTGCTTTGTTGATCATTTCTTGGCAACTTTTTATTCACTTTGCCAAATTTTAGGTTTCAGCCCTAATACCGTGATGCCCATTGCTTATATGTTTATGGGGGTTCAAATTTAACATCCTAACTTTTATGTAGTGTATGACTATGCTTCTTTCCTTGCTGAAAGGATACATGAGGATTTGCTGAATTTGTATGTGGGGGACACTAGTACTCCTTTCTTTTGGTACTCCTTATTAATGCATATGTTCTTGTACAATAATGTCGATTTCTTCTCAAAGAAAATGAGTTGAGGTAGGAGATGAATGGAGAAAAATTACCAGTGCAGGCTTGGAGTGCAAACTTGTCTTACAACAAGGGAGATGCCAGTTTTGTGTAGTTTGATAACTGCTTTGCTTCTAGGCTCAGAGCTAGACTAATGGTGAATGTGCTAAGGATTCCTAAGGATTTTCATGGCTTCCTTTGACCCAAAGTGAGGAAGCCTGATTTGAAGGTGTGTCATAATTGGGGTGACATCATTCTATACCCTGTAAGCACTGTCCTAAGGGTTTATGGTTTCTAGGGAGCTCCTCATATTCTCCCATATAATGTACCATCAAGAATGGGATTTACAGAGGTCATGTGGCAACTAGGTTGCATTCATGAAGATAATTTGATAGGAAAATGAAAAGGGACTTTGTTCCTTGATTATACTGTTGTTTCAGACTTTATTTTTTCCAAGGGAGGATGGGTTCACTTTGACAGATATTTTGATGACTACCATTTGAAGAGTGGATCTAGGAGGCAACATGATCCTGAGGGATTCTTTGCCCTATTTAGGCAAAGAATTAAGGGTGGAAAGTTTGCTCATGTTTTCAATTTTCCTGAGGATTTGATTAAAAATGAGTTTGATTTGAGTCAACAAGAATTAAATAAAGAGAAGTGGATTACTTATGAGAAAATGTTGGCCATGGTGCATAAACTGGATCCAAAATATGATCCACTGATGGAGTTCACTCCATTTCGTAAAAGAATTGATTTCTTGATGAATAATTTCAAAGAAATCATGAGCACCCTGAGAACCAAGAAAATAAACTTGGAACTAGCCTAGGGAATTCAGGGATTAGAGGTGAGGCCTGAAGAAACAAGGCCAACCTATCAACCACCAGTGGACAGGCCTCTATACAGGAGGAAGAGAGATGATAGCAGTGATGAAGGAGGAGATAAAAAAGGGAAACAAATAATGAAAACATCATCACAACCAGGTCATGGGATTAGGAAACTTGAAGGGATAAAGATTGTGGATTTGGATTCACCACCTAGAAATGACCTTGTAGAGCTGCCATCAGAGCCAAGCCTTAAGAGGAAAAGAGTTGAGGAGTCACAAGAGGCTCTAGTGGATGAAATAATCGTAACTAATCAGGACATGCAAGTTGGTATCCCCTCCCCTCCTAGATCAACACAATTGGTGTTAACTAATATGGATATAAAGGGGTAGTGTGTACAGGATGCTAGAATGGTGGCTTGCAAGGCATTCTTGGATGATGATGCCTTCATGAAAACTCCTGTGTTCTTGTAGTTGATCTAGAGGATGAAACTTGAAGAATATCGGGATAAATGCAAGAGTAGGAGGGAATCAAGACCTGATAGGTCTGACTAGGAGAATGATGATGAAGTCAAAGCTGAATTAATGGAGCAATTCAAAAGCATCACTCTTGATGAAGGAAGGGAACTTATATATCAAGCTAGTGTCTTACTCCTCCCTGAATGGGACATAGCTAATATTGTAGCATTCAATGCTATTATGCAGTCTAAGCATCCTATGAAAAATAGTGAAGAAGAAGTCAAGGTAGCTCTACAAGATGCTACTTTTAGTGAGGAATATGAAACTTTAGCCATATAGGCATTGGCACCTCAAGGTAGAAAACCAAATGTGGCTAATATTATCCCAAGTCTAAGGAGTGGGCTCATTATCAAGAGAGCTTCTGAAACCTCAACAATAGAAGCCACAAGCCTGACACTAAATGTGGCCAAATTGGTCTAGAAGATAGCTAAAAGAGATGAATCTAAAAAGAAAAGCCTGATGGAAAAGTATAATGCAATAATTGGGGAGTATAGTAGAATGCAATAGAAAAATGTTGAGCTACAGTCTAAAGTAGATAGATTGAGATATGGGCAGGTGGGAGAATCCTCCAGTTCCTTTTCTATCAAAGAATTACCTACTACTTCAGGGTCATTTCCCCCTATTATCCCAATCATTTCTACTCCTAGATCCCCAATTTAGACACCTGCTAATAGCCCTACACCAGGGCCAGTCAAAGAGGAAGATGAGTATTATGCAAATCCTACCAAAAATTAGATGATGAATAAAATCACAAAATTGTAGGCTACCCTAAAGGTGAGTGAGGATGGTGCTATGGCTAAACACAATGAGGTGGTTGACACAATTTTGAGGCATTTAAATGAGAAGGTTGATTATAGATTGCCAGCTATACATTATTTATATTCTTTATTCTTGGGTGGAATACAAAAAATTAATAGAGAACGGGAAGTGGTTCTACCTTTGGTTAAGAAGTGGATCCCTCAGGCCACTGATTTAGATGTTATGTTTAAGGCTTCCAGATTTGAAGTAAATAATAGGCCCCAGTCATTAAAGCCTACTCAAATATTTGTGAAATCATTGAAAGGATTCCAGGCCCTGCCTGATGATTTGACTAGGAAAATTAGAGAACTAGTAAAGAGTTTTGATGATTGGAATGACACTTTTCTACCAGATGTAATAGATGCATAAGGAAATATTAAGAAACTACAACAGTGGCAAGATATGGTATAAGAGGTTATTAATGCACAAATCAATTTGATTTGTGATGACTCAGACCATGACTTGTTGGTAAGCAACATGGATAAAATAATTAATACCAACATGTTCTTAGAGTCATTTGAGAGGGAGGCCAACTAGGTTGCGGTGAAATTCACACCTTACAATACCAAGGTGAGGGAGGTGGTGAATTTTAATTGGCCAATGAATGAGGAATATAAGAATTGGGTGGACAAGTACTTAATTGAACAGGAGAGAAACAGTGTCTATTACTGGCAACTGACAGCTCAACGGTTATATTATAACTGATTATGGTTTTGTTTCCATGGTGGCTTTGGGTATAGGTTGTGAGGTGTAACAAATGGTGCAGCTATTGTGTAATGATTAGAAATCAACAAAAAGATGCTCCGGGACTTGGTGGTTTTGATCATAGTTTTGAATTGGCACTTAGTAGTCCAATTGACCGGTGACATGTGTAATTTCTGGCCTGATGCTTGTTGCTCCTTCATTTTCTATAAGAAGGATTTCAAGGCCGGAAATAAGGGTTGGAAAGTCAAATATTTGAAGGTTGAGTCTAGGTATAGTTGCAGAGCAGATTGTAAGAACATTTTTGAATGTTAAGGCAATTTAGGTTTGGGGTTATTCTGTAATGGGTTTTAAAGTTATGGAGATTTGATGTTTCATAAGCATCACTAGCATTTGAGCTATGATGTTATATCTTGAGCTCATGTCTTTCCTTTGTACAAACATATCATAATTTTGAATAGAATAATTAAGGATTATGACATTCATCTCATTGCTCTGATGTGTGTGTTTTCCGTTTTGGCTTTAATTCAAAGAATTAATTAAAGTGCTTGGATGGAATCATGGATGGGTATGTTTGTAGAGGGATTTAGTAAGAATTATTGGGCTGGGATAGGAATCAACACTATTGTAATGCAATATTGCTAGGGACCATGCATACTAAGTATTTAAATATGTTGTTGAATCATGGATGTTTGTGAATTTGACTCCCCAATGGTATATGGCACTGATCTAAATTGTATGAATTTGTGAAACTCTGTGTCTGTATGTCTTTTCTTAGGGCTTGCCACCAAATTGCAAATAAAATGAATATCATAAGTTATGAAATAATGTAATCATCTCATGCTCCAAGTAGTTGATATTACTGGTGAAAGGCCAATTCATTTTAGTGGTATCCTATTCTGTTGAGCTATTTGTGGGATTATCTGTGAATCATTAATGATTGTTTATGAGTTTGGTGTAGAGATCATAAACACATTATAGGGACCACCCTCCTAGGTCTTGCAGATCCCAAAGTTTAGGAGGTTATTATTAAAATCCTCGTCAATTGTTCTAGGTCCTTCAAGCTGCCCTTGATTGGAATTGGCAATTCCATAGATAGATTAGAAGGCCAACCTGGTTTATAGGAAAAAACACCAACATGATCAATTTCATATTATATGTGTTGAAGACTTTAGAATTTCAATTACATTAATTTATGGATATGTTATATCTATAACACTACAAAACCATATGCTCTTTGCATTTACACTTGCATTTAGAAATACACATTTATATACATAGATATAGATTTCTTTAATGATATGTTTCATTTAGTGTTCTAGGAGAGCATCTAGTAATTGTGATTTTACATTTACATTTAAAAATACATATACATACATATATGTGTGTGTGTATCATTTATATTCAAGAGCCTTGTGAAACAACCCATTAGGGTCTCAAGACATGATAAAAATTCATAAAAAATCAAATCTCCCATACATGTTTTGTTGAAACCTATGCCCTATTCATGCATCCTATAATTACAATAGTATCCACGGGGCCTCTTACACAAGCTACAATAATCACAAAAAGTGCAAGAGCCACTTTATATCATGTTTGGACTAGAAAACCCTGAAAAATAGGGTAACTCAGATTATGATTTGTTGGTCAGCTATATGGACAAAATCATTTGCACCAACTCATTCTTGGAGTCTTTTGAAAGAGAAGTGAATTAGGTGGTAGTTAAGTACAAACCTTATAGTGTCAAGGTGAATGAGGTGATCAATTTTGATTGGCCAACTGATGAAGAGTACAAGGTGGTCTAATTGG
>VDFB02000003.1:243887963-243906944 GCA_007258455.2 Sequoia sempervirens | reverse complement strand
TTAAATCTCTCATATATCTATGGTTTTAATATTCAATTAATTTATTTTGGTGCATTAGTTGACCTATTTATGAACTATACTCTTTTGAGATGTTTTTGATTAGAAAAGTAGGGAAGGGACCTAACCCATACAAAATGGAAAAACTAGAGCCAAATAGCTCAACAAAACAGACTGGTCCAACACAGCCAAACCGAGAGACAACAACCAACATAGGACTAGTCAGAAACAACAAACAGTGAGAAATAGTTCATGGAGTAGTGCTTCAACTAAACAAAACCTTAGAAGGAAAGTTAAATGAAACTGTAACTTTCTTAGAAGAATGCTTCTTCTTTCTGTGAACTGTTGTCCAAGGTGAGTTTGAAATTGAGAAATTTTGAACAGAGGGGGAAGTCTCCCCTCCAGAATAGCATACAAGAGGAACAACTGATACTTTAGGTGAAGCATCTAAAACCAGGTTTGAAATTATAGGATTAACATCATCATTTTCCAAAATAGGAGTAGCCAGAGAAGCAGTATTACAGCATTAGGAACAGCTAGAGATTGCCTCAAAGTATCCACAATAAGAGCAACATCCACCATGACCGAATCATTAATATTATTTTTCTTCCCCGAAGGAGAAGGAGGCCTTGAGTTTTCAATAGAAGAAGTAGAATCAGTAGTAGGGTGAACTCATTTGAGATGCTAAATCTATCATATATGTATGGTTTTAATATTCAACTCATTTATTTTGGTGCATTAGTTGACCCTAGTTATGAACTATTGTTATGAGATGTTAAATCTATCACATATGTATGGTTTTAATATTCAACTCATTTATTTTGGTGCATTAGTTGACCCTAGTTGAACTATTTCTATGAGATGCTAAATCTATCATATATGTATGATTTTAATATTCAATTATTCATTTTGATGCATTATTGATCATAGAAATTATGAACTATATTTTTTGAGACGTGAAATCTATCATATATGTATGGTTTTAACAGTCAATTCATTTATTTTGGTGCATTAATTGAACTTGGTTATCAACTATCATTATTTGGTGTTAAATATATTATTATAAACTAATATTAGTCCAATTTTTGTAGAGATCTTCCTCCCTAGACTAGGTCATCCATGTAATTTTATCCCCTACATTGAATTGCACCCACAATCTACTCCAATTTTAAAATTCAAATCTCTCCCTAAAAGGAAACCAGATTAGATCCTAATTAACTGAGATAAAAAAACAAATAGAAGAAAATATACATAAAATCTAGAAAATTAACACGTGACACAATTATGCTTTGGGAAAACCCAAATAACAAAACATACTCATTTCATTATTCCTTAATAAATATCCATAATACATTATTGAGTCTTAATGGTTCAATGAAAATGAACACTCTAAGTCATGAAGGCAATACAATAGCATAATCTAAATATTACTTACCATATAATCTCTATCTATATCCATACATTTATAAGCCAAGGAGACATATGAAACCACCAATCAATACCCAATACCATGAGCCAAACCTTTGTCAAACTAGTCCAAGTTGGAGCCATGTGTTCCAATGCAAGCATCACTTATCTCTTTGAATGTAAATCTTAAGTTGATGTAATGTCTAGAGCTACATTTAGGGGAAATTATTTTGGGATACTTGAATATATTTAAATGGTAACCATCTAAACATTATAATGTATAACAATTTTAACTAAAATAATAACCTTGTGAAACCCTAGAAATTATCAATTATATTCACACAACAATATTATTTTCCCTAAATATGCTTCATGCTTCCTTCATTTAACCCTAAAACAACAAGCCCTAGCTTATTGACTATTTATAATACACCCAAAAATTTATAGCACACTCCTATGAAACTGATAATACATGATTTGTATTTGTGCATTCACATGAAAAGATCAACATCATAGACTAGGCATGCAAGAAAAGATAGTAAAAATGTACTTGTTAATGAGCTTAAGATGGACTTACAAATATTTGTATCACAATGGAGGTTGTCAATGACAATAATCACAAACCCTAAGTAATTGAAATATTTTATTACAAAATACCTCTAAGAAGAGTGGACCTATTCCATATTGCAATGACCAACTATTGATTAATAGTAGCTATAATACAAATTACACTTATAGAAACTACAAGTATCATGTAGATTTTTTATCACTACTATTAACGACCATGAAAGTTTGAACAAATCATCTAATTCTATATTTATGGGTTTTTCATTCCAATACCTCCTAGATCTAAAAATACTCATTCTTACATTTGAATGTTGGAACAAGTATTTTCTTATTATTTTAAATTATGGGTTTTGGTAGTTTTTTTAAAGATGATGGTCCCTCACCTTCCTTTGAAAACTTAAGCCACCTAGAGAGAGTTTTAAAACTTACATAGTAACCTCCATCTAGTATACAATAATGAATTCTTATATCCATATATCACAATTTCCTTTCAATTCAAGCCAGTGATAATGTGCTCCTATGAGGAAACAAGCTTGATGGGTGTGAACAGGGTTCTTCTAGAGCTTGCATATGCCCCTACCTACATGGTAATGATCCCATTTGGTTTCAAAAACCTTTTTTATTACATTAATGGTAGCTAGGGTGGTATACTTATCTCCTAAAATAGGGAAAACAAGTAGATCCAAGTACTCCAAGTAGATATTGTCCACTAAAATATGGTACCATATCTAAAGTCACATCTCAAGAATAAGTATTATAGTTATTTGACATGGTAGATGGTAGGTGGGATGAATAGTGAAAAAGAGGGAGGTGGTTAGAGAGGTATGTCAAGAGGAACAAATTTGATAAATTGACATGAGAAAGGAATGAAGTTGAGTGATAGTCATGAGGTATTCCTTAATGTGGAAGTTTGAAAATGTTGAAGTTGGTGATTGAACTCCACAGTACCCAAAAATCACCCGCAAGCAATTATCCTATCACAAAAGAATGATCAAAGCAACCAATTTTCTATGCAACCAAGAGAGAAAACATTGATCTAGAAAAATAGTGATTTGTACAATGTATTAACCTAAATGGTTTTGAATTTTGATGATTACACTAAATGTTCATGCTTATAAAATAATGAAAAGAAAACCATAAATGAGGATTCCATTGTATTGTTGCAAGTGTCTTAATCTCATGCAATGAGACAACTAGACCTATAATTATCCCAATCTAAAAATAAAAATACACTCCCAAGTTTAGCTTAAGTGAACTAAAGTAATAAGGGACTTAGTACTTAATGAATAATCAATTATCAAGTGATTATAATGATTACTCCAACAACCCACCTTGAAATCAACTTAGGGAGAAGCTATAAAACCCTAATATAGAATGTAATCATGGATGCATGAATGGATCCCGAATACAAGTCTTGTTGAGGTACCCATGTACAAAATAAATGAATCTCTCATAACTGGAGAAAAGGAGAAAACCGCATGGGAAAAAAGTCCTCTCCAAAAGATAGAAAAGAAATGACTGCACTAACTATGAAATAAGGATAGAAGGTGGACTTAATGTGACCCCCGAATGACTGATTTTTTCATGCAAGTACAATAGATGTCCCCCTGACAAGAGAAAGAAAATGAGGATATGAATCCACCCCATAAATAAGTAGCTCCCATTCAAATGTTGTATTCCTAAAGATACACTAATACATTTAACTACAAAATACGATGAAACTGTTCAATGAAATATGTAAAATTTGATGTTTGTCGGGTGCTTGTAAAATTTGGTGTGTAATTTCCAATTTTTTGAAAGTTTATCCCCGACGTTCATCAAAATTTTGATGAACCTGGGGTTCGTCGAAATGTCGGCTATCATTTTCGTCAAATTTTTGACAAACATGAAAAATTTTAAAAATCAAATTGTGGCTGACATAAAGAAAAGTGAGTCCATGCCTGATTTATTGTGACAGTGTTTTGCTCTACTTGAGACAGTTTGTGGAGAACTAAGGATGATTTTCTTGGGAAAAATCAGAAAAAATTCGAAGATATCAGCTAGGTTGAGGGGTAGTCATTATCTTTTCTTGGAATTCAGTTGGGTAATAATGCGGGGATCATCATGGAAAAAATAGGCCCTTAAAATTGGCAAAAATTTAGAAAAATCGAGTTAGGCAACGGCGTAAGAGTGAAAAATTTATCTATACAGTATTTAAAAATATGTAAAAAATAGAATTTGTAGAAAATTGAATGTAGTTCTAAACTACTAGGTTTGTTTAAAAAAAAAAAAATCTATTTGGTGAAAATTTCAAATTTCAATGCAATAGTACTTAAATTTGGGAAAAAATAAGAAGTAAGGTGTCTGTCGACCACCTAACACAATAAAATGCTAATATTTTTTGATAAGATTTTAGATATAAGTAGAGGGACTCATGTCCAGATGTGATGCATATTTTGTTTGTAATTTTTCTAAATGCAGAAATAATTAATTATGAATTTCTTATTACAACTTTTAAAAATATAAAAATCCGATATGTGACCACCTTAACTTGGTCAAAACTTCATGAAATTTAATTTTTCTTTTTTTAATCCTATAGTATGTGAAGCATAGAATGTGACACATGTTTTTGATTAAAAAAAAGTGATACCATTTGAAAGCTATAGATGTTTTTCAATCAGTCTATCAATCAAAAATTTAGTCATAATTTGAATAGAAAATGAATAATAATTACTTATTAAATTCAAAGTAAAGCATAATTTATATTGGTGGAAAGCTAAGAATCTCCTTTAAAAACCCTTTTTGTTTCATCAATTTTGGGTAAAAAAATTCGTCAACCACATACCCATCCTATTGCCACTTTTGGCCCATCATGATCCTACACATAATCAGTTGTGAAGTCAGATTTGTAGTTCTAGGTTCAAAAATCATATTTTAAAGCAACATCTCATCAGATTCATTTTTAGAGGTTAAGGGTTTTGAGAATTTCATGTCTAGATTTTGTTGTGTGGAATCACCATAAGATCACAACAGAGGAACAAATTCTTGTGACTGTAATTATGTGATCCATAACTATATTGGTCATATGGTACAGTTGTGCTATAACAAATACAAGATGCATTCATGTGTGACCCAAGTTTAATGTGGCTATGTTGTGATAGAAATGGAGGCACTCATATAATGTATTTAATTCAGGTTGTATAATGTAGGTGTCAATCATCATTGGGTGCATTCAGGTTGTCTCAAGTTTAATAGGTTAGGATATAATTATAGCATGATCAAAGAGTGATTACCTTTTATTGTAGTAAAGAGCCTATAACTCTAGTTGATATGCAGAGTGGTTGTGTTATATCAATTATTTAGTGCATTCAAGCACAACCCATGTTTAATGGGTTATTCTAGAGAGTGATCAAGATTTTCTAAACCTTATGAATGTTACTTGACATATACTTGCATAATCTCAAATTCCTTCAGAGGCTTTTGAAGTATCAATGTATCCTATATAGGGTTTAGAATGATTTCTTTTAATTAAAAAAATAAATAAATGATGTATTTCCTATAATTAGATAATGTGGAGATCTAAGTCTGCCCCAGCACACTATCCTCTTTGGCACTGTATTCATTACTCCAACTACTAGGTTTCTTTGCATGTGACATCTTTAATATCTTCATGGCCATGAATTTTAAATAGATCTTAGTCTTTGCTTTAATCCTTTTCATGGTAACCCTTGAGTTCCATAATCCACCTTCAATCTCTTCTAAGAACATTGTCTTAAGCTAGACTGCATAGTATGCATATAAAGCAAGTCCTTCATACCTGCCATTGTTCCAAACCACCACTCACTGCCTTGCTTAAAATGTTTCCTCCATAAGCACAATAGCATGTTTTAAAATCATGGTTGCCAGTGATTGACCATTAAGCTCACCAATTTCATCATGAAGATACAATAAGATTTTTGTCTTCAAACTCAACGCATTATGGAAGATAACATTGTGAGTTGTTTGTTGTGTACGATTCAATTTTCTTGCACATTTACTACTTTGCTAACTTCCTTTAAGACTGGGTATTGCACCCTCAGCTGCAATGCCAAACAACTCACTCACTATCACTTGAAGATTCCTTTCATGAGAATCCTTCTATAAAATCAAACTATGCCCTATAGACTACCTACTTACTACATGGAACTCATTGTTTCATGGTCTTGTAGTTCTTAAGATCCTTCAACCTTATTGACACTACTTCACAGTCCAAAAAGTATTATTCACTATTTTCCCATCTTTGGTGAGTCTCAAAACACTGCTCAAACATGTAATCCACTACCTCCATTATACAATATTAATGGCTAAGAAGAAACATTGAATCTATGATTACCATTGTTACTTCATTTGAACAGTCATTCCTTGATTGCATTTGCCTTGTCTAACACTACCAAAAACATTTGAAAAACCCTTAAGGTCAGCAAGGGGGTAAGGAAACTCACTGTTAAAATCTCCACTTTACTAGATGCAAAGTTTGAGCTTTATTATCTTGTCATTGCTTAGCCTATTTTTGACTGTCACATCTCAAGTGATTGTCATTCTTACCATAGATTGCATTTACAAATGTCACTAAGCTACATAGTGTGCTTGTTATTGGCTACAATCTGTAGATTGCAAGATTTTGTTATTACCTACAATGTCTCAATCTTTCTAGTATTGCAACCTCACTAATCCGCTATAGTTATTGTTTATGTTTCTACGGAGGCCTAGGGTTTGTACCCTAATCATGGTCTTACCAATGCTTCTGTTGTTTTTTATTAGGGCTCTCTCAATGTTGAGGGCCCAAGGGATAAGCTCATCATAAGAAGTTACACATTGCATCTTTAACTAAAAGGATAAATCCGTATTGACATTAGCAATGATGATTTTGACTCGTTGCTCCTTAGGAATGGGTCACCTGCTCTTAGTAACTCGCTACCTCCATTGTTGTAGGAATTTTGTGATCAAATTCAATATTCTAATTTTAGGAGTCTTAATGGTTGGAAATCATAGTAAAATCAAAATTTAATAAGTTTTGGAATTAGCATTGTAAAGTGTTTTTTGGGGTCATTAACTTCAGACTATCTTCTCTTTTGCAGGGGTGGTTACATGCAAAAAAAATTTGTGTAAAATATCAGAATTATTAGATTATGTTACCTATCTATGAATAAAAATTATTGCAGTGTGAGTTTGATATTTTTTGAAGATCTAAATAGTCAAGCTTGGTAAAGAAAAATCATGTCAGATAATATTAGTCCAAAACAAAATGAAGAGACACTTGATAGATTGTGGGTTAGATTGAAAAGAAAGGGTGATGGGAAATGTTATTGTTCTTGCAATAATTGCAAGGGCTTAAAGATGAGACGACTTTTAATCACAATAGCTGAGAAACATTGTAGGCAGCATGGTCATATTGAAGGGGGGCATGATTATCGTCCATTGGTAAGTTGTTTGTTATATGTGTTTATATTGATTGGATTTGTAAATGTTTATATTTTTTTAACATTTTATATATATATAATCACTTGATCATGATCATGGTTTATTTGTGTCTATCATTATTATAAAGGTGGGGTGCCCTAGGGTAGATGATATGGATTATTACGGCCCGGAGAATGTAGTTTTGCAAGCAGATGAACATGGAGTTGTGAATATCGAAGATGAAGTTAATGATCCTATGGAAGAAGATGATCACGTGCCAGAAAATATAGTTGAAGATGATGGTACGAATACATTGATCCATGCCACATTTAGTGGCAGAGCTGATCATGATGATCAAGATGACTTTGATGATGTTCATGATTTACCTATACTTGACAAGGCATACGAGCCCCTTTATGAAGGCTTTGAAACAACTCTTCTCTCTCTATATTGTTGTTGTTGAACTTGAAGGTTATGAATGGTTTATCAAACATAGCAATCTCATGGATGTTAAGGTATGTCATATATGTCATCTTTTTTCATCTATTTTAATTGTTGTTAGTTCATCACTAGTAAATAAAGGATGAAATATGTACCATTAATATTCTTTATATGAACAAATTATTATTTTTTATAGATTGATTGGTGAATTTTTGTTACCACCATCAAATATTTTACCTCGCTCATACCGAGATTTATGTTCCATTATGAAAGATATTAGAATGGAGTATCAAGCAATAGATGCATGTCCCAATGATCATATTATATATCATAAACAACAGGAATTTGCAATAGAATGCCTGGAATGTCATATCAGTAGATATTGAACAAATCAAGTAATAAAAAAGGTGCCTTACAAGGTTCTTCGTTATATTCCCATTATTCCATGTATGCAATAATTATTTAGGTGTGAAAGCTTAGCACAATTGATGGATTACCATGCACGGAATAGAAGTGGAGATGACATTCTTCGAATGCCTGCAAATGGTTCTGCATTTAGGGACATGGAGGAAAAATGGCCATAATTTAAAGAAGAACCTCGTAATCTCAGGCTTTCATTGGGAGCAGATGGTGTCAATCCATTTGATGAGCTAAGATCTATTTACTCAGTGTGGCCTATTTTTGTTATCAACAATAATATTTCTCCATGGATGTCAATAAAGAGGGAGCACATAATGTTGTCAATGATTGTTTTAGGTATTTGTTTACATCAATTTTCTTTAACATAGTAGCATCTCATTTGTCTTATTTATTGCATAATGACTTATATTTTTTTCATTCAATATTCATGTACATTAATTTATATATATTATAGTAAAATGGTTATAATAATTTCAATTCCATGCAATGCTTGTATGGACAATTCATGATGCCCTAGGGCTAACACATTTTTGTGTTATGTTATAATGTTTGACTGCACTTTAACAATATTTAATTTGATGAAGTAGATATCATGAATGTTTTTAAAATAATCTATTCATTACATATAATTTAAAAATTGACATATTTAATCCAATTATATATCATCTTGCAGGTCTTCAAACAAAGGGAGAATTTGCATGTCCAATTTGTGGTCCAAAGATGAAATCTCATCATTCAACAAGTTTAGGAAAGTAGGTGTTTGATGAGTATAGGAACTTCCTCCATAAAAATCATAAGTATTGAACTACTAAAAAACATATTTTCAATGGGAAAGAGGAGACTACATCAAAACCATGAAGAATGTCACCTCACCTATGGAAGTTGGAATATAATAGAATTAATCATCAAGGTTATACATAGATCAAATTGTTTATCTATCATAGATGATATGTTTTGAATTTATATTTTTATATTGTGTTGTGTTTACTCATATTGTAGTTGACAATTATTGTCGTTGTTAATTTGTTTAACTTATATGCTTCATGAAGGTCATCAAGGCATTAATGGTTGGCTTCCACATGGACTGAAAAGTTAACTTAGACAATATAGTAGGCTGCCCTACTATGAGTAGCTAAAAATTGTGCATTTGTTTGATACAATGCATATTGAAAAGAATATAATAGAAACGTTATGGAAAATATTGGATGGAAGGCATGACAAAGAAAAAATTGACAAAATTTGTAGTGGCATTCAGGAAGCCAATCATGCAATGAAAAATATCATTCAATTGAATAGTGATGGAGGCCAAATTAATATAAGTGTCATTCCTTGGTTATTAACAGAGTATCAAAGCAATGATATAAAAGAAGTCATACAAAAAATTTGATTTCCCACAGGATTTGTTGTGAGCATAAACAATATAATAACAAAGAAAGGTGAATTTGGGTTAGGGATGAAAATGCATGATTGGCATACCTCCATTAAGGTAATTATTCCAGTATATTATATACACTTGTATAATGCATGTACTTTTCAGTGTATTGTGTTTACTACTTTTGAAAAAATAATGAAAAGATCATTTTATAATTGTTGCAGTACATTCTACCTCTATCTCTCCTAGACAACTTTGACAACAATGCCAAGAAAGTTATATATGATCTTTGAAAATACAAGAGGTAAGTAGCGAGATTTGTTCAATTCATTGTATACATCTTATAATTGCCAATTGTTTTACTTGTTATGTAATATATTGTATATTTTTGTTAAATATCATTAATATATTTATGCCTTGAATCACTTGCAGATGGCTATCATAAAAAAAAATCCATAAAGAAGATATAAATTATTGGAAGAGAAAAATTCCTTGTCTAATGTGTGAAATGAAAAAGTGTCTACCTTCAACATTTTTCAATGCACAAGAACACTACCTCATACACCAAGTTGAGGAGATTGAATTGTGTGGACCTATACACACAAGGTCAATGTGGATGGTTGAGAGGCACTTGAAATTTTTGAAGGCTTTGGTTAGACAAAGAGCACATCCTGAGGGTTCTATGGTGGAGGGATATATGGTATACCAGACCATGGTTTACATTAGTGAATATCTTCCTAAGTTTGCAGCAAAGATCCATGTAGATCGCATTTGGGATCCCAACTCCATTAACAAATTCGAAGGGGAGTACCTAATGGGGAAAGGTAGATTGAGGAAAGTGAGAGGTAATTATAAGATGATCATTTTACATATGGTTTTTATGTATATTGTACTTATTTAATTTTTAATCTTCAATATACATCAATTATAAATTAAGGTTGTATACTGTGGTATTTAACTAATTATACGTCATTTGTGAATTTCAATTTATTTTGGTATAGTTGGTTGAGAGTGGGATGCACTACATTTGTACGTCGCCAATAATCTTGATTGGATGATGGTATGGATTGAACAATGTCAAAAATTTGGTCGCACATTAACATGAGAAAGTGTGGCTTCATTGGTTAAAGAAGTTCATTGTAATGGAGATTCCAATGTTACACAAAGGGAAATTGATTTACCATATGGTTTAAGAGATAAACGGGTACATATAAATATATTAATCACCCATATTATTTAATTATTTTTGAGTTTGATGTATATATATCTTGAGATTATTTTCTTTGCATACATTCGGCCAAGAATAAATATGTTTATCAACTGACGATATTGCAATAATTTTTACATGTTTGACATATGGCAGGTGAAACATCACAAGGCTATGTGGTGCAATAGTTGTAAATTTTGAATCAAAATGTTGGATGACATGAAGAAAACTTGTGATTCTAGTATAACTGCAGTCTTTTAGGTGACTAATGTTTTATCTAGAAGTGACATACATCCAAAAGTCTCAGAAAATCAATACTATGGGATTTTGGATGATATAATTGAGTGTAACTTTAAGTCCTTTAGATAAATTTTGTTCCTTGTCCTATGGTACAGGCTACGATTGAATGAGAATGATCCTAAGAGAACTATTATTGAACATGATAATGGATTTACTATGGTTAATACAAGGTTGATTGAGTGAGATGGAAATGAGCCCTATGTTCTTCCAAGCCAATGGGAGCAGGTATTTTACTCAAAGGTTCTAGGTAAACTGGGTTGGTAATTTGTTGTTAGATATGATCCAAGAGGAAGGTTGATAAAGTATAATGTGGTGGAAGAAGAAGATACCGAAGAACTAGAATATGATGTAGATGATGATTAGGATCAACAGTTAGTTGATGATGTCCCTAACGAAGATTTCGAAGAGGAGGAACTAGATGATGATGATGTAGGAGTTAATGTTCATGAAGATGACATCCATGTGAATGATGACATTATCAAAACTGATATCGATGACGATGATGATGATATGACCAATCCTTACAATGTCGAATCTAGATCAGATGATACAAACAAAGAGTTAGATGAAGAAGAAGATCAATGACATTGAAATGTATAAGTTATGCGATTATATTATCTATTTGATATTAATTTCTTCATAGAATTATATTTGACTTATGTGGTTACATAATTAATTCATGATTTTTTTATTTTTATGCCATTACATGATTAATTTAATGATGTACTTTTTAATGTTTGAAAGGTTAAAAATTAAAACATTTCAATAGTGATGTTAACAACCTTAAAATTAGTGTGTTTTATGTTTTATGTGATCATAAAAGATAAAAAAGTCAGTTGTAGAGGTGGTTGTTCAGTGGTTGATGTGTATGTTGGTTCTTTTTACAATGTAACCATGTTTGTCTTCTAATATACCTATGGAATTGCCAATTCCAATCGAAGCCAGCTCAAAAGGACCTAGACCAACTGATGAGAACTTAAAAATCCTCATACACTTCGGGCTCTACAAGACTCGGGAGGGTGATCCCTTAATGTGTTTACAACCTCTGCACCATTATTATAAAAAACATTAACAATAGCAGATGATCTCACTTAATAGCTCAACACAATAAAATAATATCAACTAGAATTGGCTGTTCATAGACAATATCAACTATCTGGAGCGTGAGATAACTAAAAACAATCCATTGTATAAGATAGTCATTGATTTGAAATTTGTAGCAAGCTCTAGGAAAAGACAAACAAATACTGAGCTACAAGAATAATTATAACTTAGATCAGTGCTATATATCTATTGCAGGAGTCAAATTCATAAGCATCTAGAGGTTTATAATAGATTTAATACATCACATATAAGATCCCTGACAATATTGAATTATAATTTCATTAGTGTGCATTCTAACCTAGGAATACTTATCAAATCCTTGTACAACACATATCTTCCTATAATCCCATTCAAGCATTTTGATTAATTCTTTTAATTAAAGCTAATAGAATCATACACACCACAACAGTGAGATGGATAAAACAACCCTTAGTTATTTCATTCAAAGTTCAGAAATGCATGTACAATGGAGAGACATGATCTCGAATTTTCATTTCAGTTCAAATGCTAGTACTGTTATACAACATTAAATCTCTATGAACTCAAAACTTGTTACATAATGACTAAAAACCTAAATTGTATTTCTCTAAAACCATTGGACTTTACAATTCACTCTGCAACTTCACCTAGACTCAAAAAAAGTTATCTAACTTGCTAACCCATACTTCTGGCCTTGAAATCCTTCTTATAGAAAATGAAGGAACAAACAAGCACCAGGCCAGAAAGTACACCTATCACCAGTCAATTGGAGCACCTGGTGATATTCCAAAACTTGTTACAACAGCCACCACTTTGAAAAATATTCTTATTCAAAAATTGTTACAACAACAATCATCCTGGAGTATATTCTTGTTCATCATGTCAGCGAAGGAAGGTTGATGCAATAACAAAAAACCACACAAAACCCACGCCAAGAAAGTCATCCATACAAAACTGGAAACGCTGTAACCACAACATCTGATTTTCCACCTATCAGTAGCCCACTCATTTTACTCATCATCATTCAAATACTTAGCCACCCACCTCTAGTATTCTTCATCAGTTGGCCAGTCAAAACCAATCACCTCTTTTACCTTTGTACTATAAGGTAAATACTTTATCGCTACCTGATTAACATCTCTTTCTAAAGATTCCAAAAATGAGTTGGTACCAATAATCTTATCCATACAATTTACCAACAAATCATAATCTGAGTCATCACAAATTATTTTAATTTGATTATTGATGACTTTACTTGCTTGATCCTGCCATTGTTGGAGTGTTCTAATTTCCCCCTGCTCATCAGTTATATTAGGTAACAATGTGTTACCCCAATCATTGAAGTTCTTTACCAACTCCTTAATCTTCCTACTTAGATCATTTGGTAAGGTCTGCAAACTTTGCAATGATTTAACTAATATATAAGTAGGCTTCAATGATTGGGGCTTATTATTTCCATCAAACCTTGAGGCTTTAGTCATAACATCTAGATTATTTACCCTAGGGATCCAATTTTGAATTATTGGAATCATTATCCCCTGATCCCTATCAATATTATTTATTACTTCAGATAGAAAAGAATACAAAGAATGTATAGAGAGAAGTTTATTATCCACATTTTCATTTAAATGCTCTAAAACAAGAGTAACAATTTATTTTTACCCTTAGTGATGTCTATAATTGATCAATTTCCTACATGAGCTGCCTCTTTGTTGGATCAACAGAGCACTCTGTTTGTTAATCAACTTGTTCTAGAGGATGGGTAAGAGTAGGATTTTGAATGGGAGACCCTGGTGTAGAAACATTTGGAGAAGTGGGAGGCATTGACCCTGCTGTGGGAAGTGATGTGCTGGTTCCTGGAGCATTGGATGTTTCCCCAGTATGTCTATACTTGAACCTTTCTACTTTAGTTTGCAGCTCAACATTCCTCTTTTGCATTTTACTATATTCTTCAATTAAAATATTATACTTCTCCATTAGGCTCTTTCTTTCAGCCTCCTCCCTTTTAGTAGTCTTTTGGGCCAACTTGGCCACATTCATAGTTAAACTAGTGGCTTCGATTGTTGTAGTCTCTGAAGCCCTCTTTATTATTAGTTCTCCTTTGAAATTTGGATCAATATCAACAATGTCTAGCTTTCTTCCTTGTGGAGCCAATGCCCAAATTGCCAAGGTCTCATATTCTTCACTGAAGGTAGAGTTTTGTAATGTTGCCTTAACTTCTTCTTTAGAATCTTGAAAAGGATTCTTGGACTTCATAATGGCACTAAAAGCCATTGCGTCTGCAATGTTCTATTTAGGAAAAATCAAAACACCAGCCTGATTCACTAGTTGTCTTCCTTTTCTAGGAGTGATGTTTTTGAACTCTTCCATTAGTTCAGCTTTCACTTGTTCATCATTCTCTTGATCTGACCTGTTAGGCCTTAGTTCTCTTCTCTTCTTGCATTTATTTTTATATTCCTCAAATTTATCCTCCATGCCAATTGCAAAAATACAGGAGTCTTTACAAATGCATTGTCATCTAAGAACTCCTTGCAAGCCTCCATTCTTGCATCCTGCACACTCTTACCTGTCATATCCAAATCGGATAGAACCAATTCAGCTGGCCTAGGAGGGGATGGCATACCAACCTGCATGTCTTGATCAATAACAATAATTTCATCTATGAGATCCTCAGGTAGGTGATCAGTTCTTTTCCTCTTAGGGCTTGGCCCAGGTGGTGGTGATGGGAGACTATGCTCTGGTGAAGATTTTAATTCAATGATTTTGACAGCCCCAGTTACTTTGAATTTTGGGCCTGGTCATGAAGGCACCTTTATTATTTTCTTCCCTTTTTTGTCTACTTATTCCTCATCACTACCAGTATCCCTTTTCCTCCTATAGATGGGCCACCTTTCTGTAGGCTAACATACCGGCCTTGTTTTAGTTGGCATATCACTTTGTCCTTGCATATCCAGACTGAGCCTTAAATTTATCTTTTTGGTTATCAAGGTGTCCATTATCTCCTTGAAATTTTTCATTAAAAAATCAATTCTCTTGTGGTATGGAGTGAATTCCATCAATGGATCATACGTTAGATCCATTTCATGCATAATATCCAGTAGCTTACTATAAGTTATCCACTTAAATTCCTTGTTCAATTCATGTCTATTTAAATCAAATTCATTCTTGATCAGGTCTTCAGGAAAATTTAACTCATGTGAAAATTTTCCACCTTTTATTCTTTGTCTAAAAAGAGCAAAGAAACCTTCAGGATCATGTTGTCACCTTAGACCAAATCTCAAATGGTAATCAACAAAAAATTTGTCAAAATGTGTCTAGCCTCCCTTTGAAAATGTAAAGTCAAACACTACTATATAATTAGGGAATAATGTTCCCTTCCCTTTTCTAGTTAGGTTATCTTCATGAATACACCCTATCTACCACATAGCTTCTACAAACCCTAGTCTTGGTGGCACATTCTATGGCAGTATGTGAGGGGTTCCTTGAAATCCATATATTCTTAGGATAGTGCTGAATGGATATGGGATAATGTCACCCTAGTTATGTAAAACCCTCAATTCTAGTTTCCTCTCCTTCATCCTAAGGAAATCATGTAGTTCCTGAGGGATCCTAGGTACATTTACCATCAATCTAGCCCTCAATCTTACAGGAAAACAATTATCAAATTGCACATAACTGGTACTTTCCTTATTATAGGACAAATTTGTATCCCATATATGTACTAGCAATCATTATCCATTAGCTGATTGTCTTAAGTTCATCTTCTCAACAAAGAAATCATTATTCCTAAACAAGAACATATGCATCAACATGGAATACCAAAAGAATTGAGTACCAATATCACCATTCTATAGCTTTGATAGTCCTTCATCTATCCTCTCCCCCAAAAAAGAAGCAAAGTCATATGTTACAGAGAATTTAAGGTGTTGTATTTGCACCCCCATGAACATGTATGCAATTGGCATTACTGCTCCAGGGCTAAAACCCAAAATCTGACATAGTGAATAGAAAGTAGCTAGGAAAGGCTTCCCAAAACAATTCAATCTAAAGGGTTCTTGGTCACTAGGGCTGATGTGAAATTGTGAACCACCTACCTTAACCAAATGAGGTGGAAGTAGCTTAACCCTAAAAAGATATTACAATTTTGTATACTCCTGTTTTATCTCTTCAAGATTAATAGGAACCAAGTCATCACTTGGCTCACTCAAATCAAAATTCTATTGGATAACATCTTTGTTAATTTCCAATAGAACCCCTCCATCGTTATCTCTGATTACCCATGTGATAGGGTCATATCTTTTGGCCACTGCTCTAAGTAAGTCCACATCAGGGAACACATTTAGAACAACCAACTTTCCCATGTCATACATCCATCCATTTGAAAAAGGATGAGGAAAATTTTTCTGTTCATACCATAATCTAAACATTTCTAAGACTGTGAGTGGAACCCTAGCATCAACAATGTTGGAATTAGTACACACCAACCCCTCCCCTATGATTTTCCCTCACATCAACACCAAACCTTTCCTTCTTTCATTTGTTGATAATGGAAATTGATCTAGGAAATCATCATACAATTTTTTTTTCAAATACTCAATGTGGCCAGAGTGTTGCTTGGTTGGTGCCATTTTAGACAAACTAGGGCCTCACTACAATGTTACACTTCAAGTGGCTATGACTAAGCAAAGATAGGAAATTACAGAGTAAAAATACCGTAATTCCTTACAATTTATGATTAAACAATAGCCCTAACAAAATATTTTAATGAACTCAATGACAAGCATAGCAAACCCCCCTTTCCCAAATTTAGGTGCAGAATGATTGGGAAACATAGAAAATTAACTTAGATTTTTTCACACAAACTCCAATTTCTAGCAGTAGCTGCTCGCAATTTCACCTTTAGCTCTGAAACTATTTTCATGAAATACTTGGATTCTTTGTGATACAAATGAGATGAGTAAATTGATTTTATGTCGATCAAATTCTGCCAGTGGATGTCTCATCTGGCATTAAAGCTCACTCATAGGCTGCACGAATGGCTCCAACCATAATTTTATACATATTTAAATTTGATCCATTGATCCTTTAGTTTGATCAAATCATCGATGGCCATCTTCAAAATAGGTTGACATAATTTTCAACACGGCAATAAAGTGGACCATAATGTCATATGTCATGAAGGAATGCCACATGGCAGTTTCCCGCAGTATCATAATCCTTTGATTTATCATGGTGGGATGGCAAGCACCGTAGATCCTTTCACCATAAATCCTGCTCCTTCAAAAATGGTCGTCGTCATTTCCTTTAACTATCAAGCAAATTTTTCCTTAAAATCATAACATCTGCATTGAAATAAAACATGTGCATCTTACAAGCGCATTGGTAATCTTCCCCGTAATACATTTAAAACTAACGAATGCTTTCTTCACTCGTTAGGCTTCATTGGATGAGACACATGGCAGGCACCTGTGACATCGTGATCCCAAAATTTGTAATCGCAGGATGGCAGGCACCACCAATCTTGAAGAGATAGCTCATCAATGGTCACACAAATTTTATCCTTTATGAAGGGCATGTGACACACGCCTGTGATATCACAATCCCTGTAATCCCTGATTGCAGGATAGCAGGCGCTGTTGATCTCGTTCCTTTAACACAGTCGCCAGCCATGTCGTTAACCTTCGAGAACCTTTTCTAGTAAGATTATAACATATCTGTGGATTTAGAACATGTACGTCTCGAGCACACTTTAGTAGTCCGCCCTTATATACATTTAAATCTGGCTAGTGTTTCCTTTACTCTTTAGGCTTCATTGGATGAGACACGTGGTGCCCACCCGTTATTTCACAATCAACCCAAGCACCACCGTGGGATGGCAGGGAATGACTCAAATCAAATGGTAGTTGGTCAGTGATAGCTCAAATTTGATCCCCAGGATAAGACATGTGCTGCCCACCTGTGATTTCGCGATCCTTGAATTCCTGATCACAGGATGGCGGGCACCATTGATATATGCAGAAAATAGATCAATGACAGCACTAAATCAACCCTTGCAAAATAAAAAATTCATTAAAAGGAGAAGTGGGCATTACTAGGTGAACGACAAATAAAAAAATTATATTTATAGAAGAAAAATAAAATAAATTTACAATTTGTTTTATAATTTCACTTTTAACTTTAAATGTATGTTCACTCATTAAGTTGTTTTTCTTTTACAATCACATTTTTATTTTAGATGTTTGTTTATAAAATATAAAGATGCATTAAAAATATATTAGAAATATTTTTCTTTATATTATATAGCATTCATAACACTAAATTAACATAGAATAATTTCACATTATCACTTAACCAATCAAGAAAAATTTAATCATTACTATGCAACATTATTCTCACATCAAACTAACAAATAAACATTGAAAACAAATTTATTTTTTTATATTATAACATTCATAACTTAAACCTTTTATACAAATATCAAGTTAATTATAAAAACACATAAAATTATTTATAAGCAACTTAAATTTTTTAACAATCTAATAAAATATAATTTAATATAATTAAGAAAAATTAAATAAGAATTATAGATAAATTTATGAAATATTGATTTACTTATCAAGAAAAAATCAATTATAAATTTACTTATTATTGATAAATTTACTTACCAATCTATTTTAACCATCAAGAAAAAATTAATCATTAGTGATTGCAACATTATTGGCACATCTTTTAAGCTGACAAATAAACATTGAAAACACATTTATTTTTT
>VDFB02000003.1:243748146-243887863 GCA_007258455.2 Sequoia sempervirens | reverse complement strand
ACCGCTTGTTTGATCTTGATTGATCAATTCTTCTTCCTCTTCTACATCTGAATCTTCCGCATGCTTCCATCCTCACTTTCTCCTCTCCTTCCCGGGTTTAACCCTCTTCACCATCTCTTCTTGCAAAAGCGCATCAGATTTTGCTGTCTCACCGGAGGCTCTGAAACCCTCGGTGCCAATGGATCTCTTCCAGCCGATTATTTCCTACCACCTGCAGGCACCTCTGGCACCACCATGCCTACCAGGCATCACTCTTGGAGGCATCTTGAAGATCTTGAACCCACAACCACGGTCCTGGTGCAAACTGCCTCACGATCGGCGATCTGTTCACACACTCAAGAAAACCCGCTCTGATACCACCTGAAGAGGGAGCAAACCTGAGACACAGAAATACACTCACAAAAACAGAATAATATTTTATTCATAAATATTGAACTTCTTACATGCAGAGGATCTCAAATCCCAAGCTCTGTATTACATGCAAATTATAGACTTACAGAAAATTACCCAGATCCCCTTTCACAGCATGCGAACTTCTTTCCCCAAAAAGTTGCCCAAAAATCAGAAACAAGCCCCTAAATAGACCCATTTCGGTTTGGAACCAAAAACAACCTTCGAGATAAGATTTTTGACGATTTGGTGCCAAAATTACAATTTGAAATTCAAGTTCAAATTCACAGTTGAAAATTAGCACATTTATAAAATATGCACCAACTTCCGGCAGCCATAACTTTTAATCCGACCGTCGGATCTTCAATGATAATACCTTTTCGGAAAGCTCTCAAAAAGACAATTTTCCACAAAGTAGGTCTTTGGTGGACTACTTTGCCATTTTCGCAAATTTTCAGGTCCATTCGGGATCGTTTAGTGCCTCAAACTAAGCTCGGAAGGTTTTTCAGGGCAAAAAGTAGAAATTGGAACTTGAATAACTTTCAAGTCGTGAATGATCTTGACTTGATTCTTTCACCAGATTGTGTATTTTTCCATCCTGAACCTTCCCATAAATTTCTGTCTTCTCATGACTTCAAATTCAAACCTGCTAAAAATAACAGTTGAGCAGAAAAAGCAGAAAAGTAGTTCTGGAAGTTGGAAACTCTTATTCGACGAAAAGGGTATCCAGAAATACAAAAACATCTACAAAAAGAAAACAACAGGAACAAAAATGGAAATCATCTTTTGGGTGATGCAAGATTGCCCTCACACCACTGGATGCTCCTGCATCAGAATAGGTCACAACTTGCTTTTAGGAGGGTAATAACCAATATTAGGCTTAAGAGTATTTTTAAATATGCATATCGTATTGTTCTACATGTGATAGAATGATGTTGGGAGATGTTTCCTTATGGCGACTCACATATATCATGTGAACACGAACATCAATTTCTATGTTTGTGGTCATTATGTTAGATCTAAAGGAGGGGAAATTTGTTATCACAAGTATTATGTAGGCTCTCATCTTTACAAAGTGTCATGGTGGGCTTTGCGAGGTTTTGGAGAATGCAATGATTATATTGGGGTTTCACATTGGCAATGGTTTATGTTCAATCATTCAGTCCCCACATAATGGTCCAATGGCCCTTTTATGGCAGAAATTGTTGGCTACAATGTGGAGGCTCTAAATAAATAAGCCTCCTAGGGCCTCATATTATTAAAAGAGGTGGTTCGAGCATCTAATGAGGCTTTCTGGGCTTGTCATTCTCTTTTTCTAAGGATAGAATGAGTGTGTTTGTGTAGATGATTTCCTAATCTTAGTCATATGTAATAGTGTTTACTATTTATAAATATGATAATATCAAAAGAAATAAAAAGTATAAACATATTTTAATAGATGTATTTGATAATAGGAATTTTTTTTGAATGGGCATGTATTGTCAATAATGGAAAATTATACCACTCCTTTAAGGATTCTGAACCATAATGGTTACTCTTCTTTTCTTTTTTAGTTTATGGGATGACTCCCATGACCAAATTCACTTACTAAAATAAATATTAAAAATAATAATTATTAGTGCCTCATAGTATGTGAATATTTGTGAAGGGGATGATATTAATGATGTAAAATACTATTTCTTTTAAGGATTCAACCTTCAATATAAATTATAATTTATTTTGTAACTCAAAAATTTCATATACACTACAACCAAAGGCCAATAAATATGTTCAACTACCAATACATTGAGCACTTCCTTGATACTTGCTAACAAATGTCTTTGTTCTAAGACTTTATGTAGGAATTTGGGTTTGTTAGAACTTTGGCCTAAAATATAACTTATGTCATTGATCTACAATCATTCAATGATGTGTATGTAAATCTATTTAAAGTTATCAACTTTCCAAGAAACCTAATTTTATCATTTAGCATTTTATATTTTCACCACCCACATTATGATTTTTCAAAAACTTTCTAGCACATTTTCGAAATAATTAATTTTATAGTTTTTAATATTATATAATTCACCACCGAAATTATTTCTTTTTTCAAATCTATATATAATTCACTAGCAAATTTTTTAATTATTTTTAATACAAGTATAATTCACCAAATTTTTTTTCAAAACTATCTATAATTTTCTAAGATTTTCTACATATTTCTAGTGATTTAAAAATTCCAATTTTAATATTCTTTTTAAAAAAATATTTGGCAATAGAAATTAATATCTTTATCCAAAAAAATTAAATATTCATCAAGATTTTACATCTTTTCTGAGGGAGGTTTCTTAAATTACTATTGGTGGTGTGTGCAAAAGATATGAATTCCTTAGATAGATAAGAGGGGAATGTGTGTAAAGGTGATAATATGAGATAGAGGGAGATAGATGGATTGAGTGGATAAATTTCCTTTCAAATAATCTCCCTTAAATAAGTATGTGTAGGGTCAAATTGACCATCAAAAAATGCATTAATATTAGGGTTTTATATAAAAAAATTGAATAAGAATAATATTTTTTAAAAGTGTTGAAAACAATCACATACAATCTTGTTTAAGGGTTAGAAGCACATTGTACTTGTGTTCCAAGTGACTAAAAACAAGAGATGGTGGAAAAATAAAATTGTTGCAACAAAAGTTATTTTATTTGAATAAGATAAAATAATTTTAGAATAATCTAAGCTCTACAAAAATTAAATACATACTCACTACCAAAAGGTTATATCTTAATTGATTAAACACAATTAATGAGGGTGATGGTATGGTCCTTGATAACACCATCCACCAAGATTCAAACCCTGATAAAATTGAAATATAAAGGATGAGGCAAAAATCATACTTTATATAAACGCGAAACTGATTAATGGTGCGCGACTGTTCTCTGTGTGCCCGCGGCCTATGAGGGCCGGCCTGCATGCCTAGCTCCTTCGTTGCATGCCACATTTTCCTTGTGGATCGGCTGTGTCTGGTCTTCTATTTGGGTGGGGGTGCGTTTGTTGTGTTCAGGGGGAGTTTTTTGCTCATTTTTCTATCCTTTTTTCTTTGTTTTGGTTGTTGGCGCCTATGCTCCCTGTTGGGGGTTGGTGTGGGGCATTCACCTTTGCCTTCATATGTGTGGGAGCCCTTTTGGAAGGGTTTTGCTTCTTTGTTTCTGGTCGGCGATGGTTTTTTGGAGGCTTTGGTGTTTGTTGCGTCTTGCTCTGCTGTGGGGTGGACGTTTGTTGTGGGAGGTTTGGTGTGGTTTTCATAAACATGTTGGATGGTTTGGAGGAGGTGAAGGGAGATGATATTATGTCGGAGGCCGGTGTTGGGGTTTCTTCTCATGGGAACTTATCTAGGATTAATGGCTTTAAAGTGCATAAGGTGAATGGTTGTTTGGAGAGGGCTCAAGCACACCCAGTGGTAGTGATTCAGGAGGCAGTGGTAGAAGATCTTGACTATTTCAGTAAGCATGTTTTAATTTGTAAGTTTCTAGGAAAGAGGTTGCCTTACCTTTCCTCAAACCTTGGATTTAGAAGACTTGGAATCCAGAGGGGGATTTTGAGATTCTGCTTGCTGCAAATAATTTCTTCTTGGTGGATTTCTCATGCATCTCTGATAGAAATAAGGCTTTTGAGGGTGGCCCTTATTTCTATAATTAAGTCAGCTTGTTCATTAAAACTTGGCATGTCAGCTTCATTTCTGCAGAGGAGATGCCAACGAAGGTCCTAGTGTGGGTTCACCTACCTTGTCTGCAGGTGGAATGCTGGAGGAGTGATATTCTTCAATCTATTGCAATGGCGCTGGGCAAGCCAATTGGTCCCTCTCAGCAAAGTTTGGACAAGCGGATCTTTTCCTATGTCGACGTTTGTATGGAGATCGACTTGAGCCAGCCTTTTCCAGACTCTATTGATTTGACAGTGGGTTCTAGTTCATGGACACAACCCTTGGATTATGAAACCTTGCCGTTCAGATGTCATTTGTGTCGGGAGTATGGTCATCTTCTGAAGAGGTGTCCACGTGCTTCTGGTGTGGGTAACTCAGGGAATGGGAAGGCTACTTCAAACATTGGATCTGAGAAGGAAAAAGGTCCCATGCAGGGAGGGACTCCAGATAAAGATGGGTTTGTTCTGGTTAAGACACGAAATAAAGGTCGTGGGATGAAGAGGACTTTTTGGGACTGCCAGGAGGATGGGGTTTTCAACAAGTTTGATGCATTAAATGACTTAATTCATGAGGAGGGGGTCTCTCCTGATTTGCATGTGGAAGCTAACCCAGCTACTTCTCACAATCCGGAGCCTATGGCTCTTATGTCTTTAGCCTCTGACCCTTTGTTGTCTTGAGGGGAAGAAAAATATTCTTCTTTTCTCTCCCCTGAGGTGTGGCTTGGGGATCCGTGTGCAGGGACTGGTACTTCTTTGGTCTCTACTGAGGTAGGAGTGGGCTTAGTTGGAGGTTTGGGTTCTGGAAGCTCTGTAAAGAGTAAAGCTTCTGCTTCTTCACTTCTTTTGGGTGTGCACCAAAAGTCCCTGAAAAAGAGTACTCCTGACAAGACCCAAAAGGCGGGTAGGAAGAAAGATCAAGAGAAAGTTAAGTTGGCTGGTGAGACATTGGTTGAATCTGGGTCGATGAAGACTTTGGATGCTCACTTTTCCCAACCTTCAAGATGATTGTGCTTTCTTGGAATGTGAGGGGTATGAATAGCATCCCTATACAAAAGGCTATTCGAGATTTGGTTCGTGCTCATTCTCCGGATTTGGTTTTTCTCCAGGAGACAAAGCTTTCTATTGATAGTATGATGTAGAGTGCTTCAAAAATTTGGAATAGAGGTTTATGTCAGTGTGTGGTGGCGATGGGGAGCTTTGGAGGTCTTTCCTGCTTCTGGGATCCTCGACGAATCTCTCCTATTTGGTGGTTTTCTAGTAGATTCTCTATCTCTCTTGTTGCGGTAAGTTTGGAGACTGGGGAAAGAGTTTTGCTATCCAATATCTATGCTCCGTCAGATGTTCCTGGTAAGAGTCTTTTATGGTCCCATATAAATTTTTTGAGATCTTTGGATCCCTTTTTTCCTTGGATCATGTCAAGTGATTTCAATGCAATTGTCTCTCTTGAGGAGAAAAGGGGGGGTGTGCCTCGTCTGGACGCATCCTCTGTTCTTCTAAGGGAGAACATGGCCCGACTTCGGCTTGTGGATATCAAACCATTAAATGGCACATTCACCTAGAATAATAAGAGGCTTGGAGAAGAAGCTATTTCTGAAAGATTAGATAGGTTCTTGGTATCCAGTTTCTGGGTTAGTGACAAGTGGCTAACAAGCTCTGAAATTTTGGATTGGCAAGGATCTGATCATTGGCTGATCATGTTCTTTGCTCGCTTGGCTAGTGGTTCTAAGAAGTAGAATTTTAAATTCCAGATTATGTGGCTCAGGGAGGAAGGTATTTTTGACTTAGTGTCTACTTGGTGGGTTGAAGGTCGACCTGTATTTGGGATAGCCATGTACTCTTTTATGAAGAGGCTTCAGTATGTGAAGTATAAGCTAAAGTATTGGAATAAACATCAGTTTGGCAATGTGTTCCAGCAGAAAAGGGTTTCCCAAGAGCATCTGGATTCTATTACCAGGTAGATCAGGGAGCATGGTTTGGATGTGGCTTTGTACAGGTTAGAGGAGGAAGCTGTCAAAGCACTTGAGGAATGGGAGCTTCGGGAGGAATTTTTTTGGAAGCAAAAGGATCATATTGATTGGCTCCGAGAAGGGGATAAGAATACCTCCTTCTTCCATAACTTGGTAAAGGCTAGAAGACAGGGTAATACTATCTCTTCTCTTCGTTCATCTAAGGGATCTATTCTTTCTTCCTCTTTGGAAATTTCTAATGAGGCTGTTCGTTTCTTCCCTAATCTTTTTTCTGAAGATACCCCTCTGGCCATTGAGGAGGAAGACTCTATCCTGGCTTGTATCCCTCCTTTGGTGACAATGGATATGAATGCCTTTCTTATCCAGCCAATTTCTTTGAAGGAGTTAGAGGATGTGGTGTTTCAGCTGAAGAAGGGGAAGGCCCCTGGTCCTGATGGATTCCCAGTCGAGTTCTATCAGAAATTTTGGGAAGTGATCAAGCTTGACTTGCTAGAGGTTGTGAAAGAATCTCTAAGGAATAAGCAAATGCTAAGAGCTTTGAATGCCACTTTTCTTGCCCTTATTCCAAAGTGTGAGGGTGCTGATTCTTTATATCTCTTTTGTCCAATTGCTTTGTGAAATGTGGTGTATAAAATAATCACTAAATTAATTGTTGAGCACTTGAATCCTTTGTTGGATAAGCTAATCTCAAAGGAAGAAGGGGGATTTGTAGCGAGTAGACAAATTCTTGATGGTGTTGTGATTGCGGCGGAGGCTATTCATTCTATGGCCTCTTTAAGGTAAAAGGCTATGTTCATAAAATTGGACATGTCAAAGGCCTATGACATGGTCAAATGGGGCTTTCTAATCAGAATTCTTGGAGCCTTTGGGTTCAGCAGGGAGTGGATTGATTGGGTCATGTGTTGTGTAATCACGCCCTCCTTTTCAGTTCTCATAAATGGGGAATCCTATGCATTGTTTGGTGCCTCGAGAGGTCTTTGATAGGGAGATCCTTTATCCCCTTATCTATTCATTTTGATGGCTGAAGGTTTGGGGAGGTTCATTAAGTCACAAGTTGTAGCTGGGCTTTTACATGGATGGAACTGGAATAATTCCCTTGCCCCTCAAACACATCTTCAGTTTGTGGATGACTCGGCCTTGATGGGGGTTGCTAAGGTGGTGGAAGTAGTTGCTTTTCATCAGACTTTGGATTGCTACTTGGCTGCCTTAGAACAACACATTAATGAATGTAAGTCTTGAATTTATTTCTTTAACACCTCCAGGCTCATTCAACAACGTATTTCCAGGATCTTAAGATTTCAGGTGGGGAATCTTCCCTTTACCTATCTGGGTATCCCTCTGGATGTACGCCCACCTCCCAGGCATTTCTGGTAGGAGGTGATTGATAAATTCTGATGATTGGTTTGTCATTGGACCTATAGATGGTTATCAACAATAGGCAGAGTCACTGTTTTAAAGTATGTTGTGCAAGCTCTTCCTATTTACAGATGTTTTGTGATGACTACCCCTTCAAGTTTCATCAAGGATTTTGAGGGGATTTGTAGGCAGTTTCTTTGGTCGGGTAATCTCCTCTCAAGAAAGTGGAGCTTAATTAAGTGGGAAGTGGTTTGTCGGCTGAAGTAGGATGGTGGCCTGGGATTGCGTAGAGCCGATTGGAATGGGCAAGCATTGGCAACTAAGTTGTTTTGGAGGTGGTGTTCACATCAACATCAGACTTGGGCCAAGATTCTTACCTTCAAGTATATTGGGGAGGTGGATGGTGCTGAGGTTCCTCGATTTAGTCTTTTGGGGAAAGGGTCTATGATCTGAGATACTCTCAAGAGGGGAGCTCCATTGGTTAAACAAAGCCTATTCTAGATTTGCATAGAGGTTCTGATGCCCTCTTCTAGCTTGATTCTTGGGATGGCTTCCCGCCTATCCTCTCCTGACATCGTCACTTGGAGACTTTAAGCAGGATTTTTGTTCAAGCTAGCTGGAGTAGAGTGATGGATTTCAAAGCCCCCTGGGTCTTGGGGAAAACTATCATTTATCAGTGGAAGGATATGCAGGAGTGGCTTTTGGGTGGATCTTTGGAGGATAGGAGGGAGTTATCCTCCATTTTGGCTGCTAGAGTGTGTTGTTCGCTTCCGGAGAGGGATGTGTTAGCTTGGAGCTCAGATCCTAAAGGGAAGTACTCTATTGTTTCAGGGTATCATGCTTTGGACAGACAAGCTTTAGGCAGTGTTGAGGTTCCTTGGTGGAAAAATATTTGGAATAAATTCTCCTGGCCAAAATGCAACTTTTTCTCTTGGTTTGTGGTGTATGGCAGGTGCTTGACTTGGGACAACCTTTGCAAGAGGGGTTTCCAAGATCCCTCTTTATGCTTTCTATGTCTCAAAGATGTTGAGACTGTTTCTCATCTTTTCTTTCAGTGCCCCTTTGCTAAAACTATTTGGCACTTTTGGTGGGGGGCTTGGAATATGTCCTGTCGACATTCTTCATCTCTTGGCGAGTTCTAGCAAAATGCTGGACCTACTACGGAAAATACTTCTTTTTTGCACACTACCTGGCCTATTGGCCCTAATCTTATTATTTGGTAGATTTGGTTGGAGTGCAATCGAAGGATTTTTCTAGATAGGAAGTTACAGGTGGGCCAAGTTTGGGCTCAAATTCTTGGGGCTCTTCAGGAGATGTTACAAGCAAAATGTAATTTGTCTGTTTTGGTTGATCCTGGGGATACTGGAGTGATTCAGAAGTTGGGGATTTCTGTTGGTAGTACGGGAAGATCCAAGGTTGGGTGGGGCAGGTGCTCTAGAGGGAAGGTCTTTAGAGGAGGGCATTGGATGCTTCCTCCCACTAGTGTTTTGAAAATAAACACTAATGGGTCTTCAAGAGGTAATCCTAGGCATGCTAGTATTGGTGGGGTGGGCAGAGATAGTTCTGGAGTGGTTGTTTTTTTTTCTTTGAGTATATGGGGCAACACTCTAATAACCTCATGGAGGCCTTGGTGATTCTTTTGGCCTTGAGGAGAGCATTCACTCTTGACTAGAATCATATTATATGTGAATCTGATTCTCAGGTGGTGGTTGACTTGATAAATGGACAACACTTCGATGCTGTTAGTTGGCATTTAGCGGTAGTGGCAAAACAAATTGCCAACCTTGGAGATTTACTATATTCTGTCACCTTTTCCCATATCCCTCGTGAATGGAACAAGGTGGCTGATGGGCTGGCGAAAATGGCTTCTGAGAAGAATGGGACATGGTTGGTGGATGATTGGGACAGTTTACCGAGGGACCTTGCCCAAGATTTGGAGGGTTGGGTTACTAAGGATGTGAAATGTTGCATTAATGATTCTTGATCTCTTGCTTGTTGTCTTGGGGCCCTTTGGGTTTTCTTTTGCCTAATGCTTTGTACCTCTCTTATTGACTAATAAATTTTTTTACCCCTCATTTTATTAAAAATAAAATAAAATCATACCTTATATAATTTTGATAAAATAGATATCCCTTAATCCTTAACTTTCAGCCAAAAATATATCAACATAAACTCTAACACCCATCTCAAATAACAAAATGATTCTTATAAATGATATAAAACTCTTCATTAAAAAGTGTAGACACATAAAATTGTCCTAGGCTTTCAACTCTTAGATTATTCAACATTGCCCCTTTCATTCTTAATAATTAAATAATTTTTAATTATTTAATTATTTTCTAAAGTCATAATTCTTCTATTAATTAAATAATTTTAATTATTTAATTAATTCATTTTTATCTTTATTCCTCCCTGATTAATTAAATAATTTTATTTTATTTAATTACGTCACTAATTAAGCCTTCTTTCTAAAATTAAATAAATTCTTATTTATTTAATTTTTGTCCACTTTCCACTATAATTAAATAATTTTAATTATTCATTAGCCTTTTCTCTCATTAAATTAAATAAATTTTAGTTATTTAATTTAGTCCACTCTCTTGAATTTTGAATTAAATCATCATTTAATTCAAAATAATTATTTTTGTCACATTCCTCCATAATTAAATAATATCTTTATTATTTAATTATTTACTGGTCACCTGGAGTAAATAAACTTTATTATTTAATTTCTCCAGCAACCTCTTTGTCCGTGCCAGTCTTATCTTCCAAATTAATTCTTATCTTTTGACATCTCATTTAATTTTGACCCTTGATTGAATTATCTTATAATTCAATCTTGGCCCTTCATCCTTATCATTTGCCCTAATTTTGACCTAACCCTAATGCACACAGCAGCATTCAATCTTAAACATTGATCTTAGGGTTTTTGTCATCTTCTCATCCTGGCCACACATTCAAAATTGCAGTTTTTATAAAATGGCAATTTTGTTCTCATTTTGTCTCCCTGGCTCTCTTGACCTCTTGCACTCTTGGTTTCTCTCATGTTTAGATTTCACTTTAGGCTACTATTAATTTTACAGTCATAGTCATTTACAGTCATAGTCATTTTAATCCATTGTAGGGTTATTTTATTTTCTGCAAATCCTTCAACACTTGCATAGGGCTTAGTCTTTAGGCATAGTTGCTCACATAAATCTGAGGGCATTTTATTTACTGCAAGCTAGGAGGTGTAACAAAGGTCAATCATGGAAGGTGGAGACTTAGGGTAACATTGTCCCTTTTGTCTTCACATCACTTCCTTTGTACTTTGTTATTTCATAGGAATTTTGATGTTATTATGCTAACCCCCTTTAACAAATCTAACTATTTTAGAATTTTCCCTTGATCACATTGGTGAAGCCGACGTGGTTTCTCGGCTTTTCGTACGTTTTTTGTTGTGTTTTGTTGTTTTGCAGGTACAGGTACGGATCGCCGCAACTTTTTTTAAAAATAGTGTGACGCATCATATGCGTCGCGACGCACTCGAGAACCGTAGAGCCGCAATCGCTCTGTCACAATGCAACTGACGCACAGAGCGACGCATCCGTTTTTACTAAGCCGCATTTGAAACCCTGAAAGCCGCATTTGCAATACACGCCGCATCTGTCTGGTATAATATTTTTTTTCAGTTTGGGGGTTTTATTTTTGGATTTCAGGTTCTCTAATCTTATGCCTTTCTGTATTCTATTTTTATTCCTGCATGTTGAATAAGATTAGATTTTCTGTCACTAATCCTTTCTGGTAGCGGCTTTCTGTTTTCGTAGGGTTTTTTGTTTTCTGTTATTTTACAGGATACTGGTATGGATCGCCGCAAATGTTGCAACGCATCTGCTGACAGAAACGATGCAACTGTTCTAACAAGCCGCAACTACCAATTACAGAGATGCATTTTCCTTTCTGAGCCACATTCGAGACCCCGAACGACGCATTTTCCAAACCGCGCCGCATCTGTCTGGTAATACCGTGCCACATTTTCCTGGTAAATTTTTTTCTGTCAGTTTTGAGATCTTAATTGCCGAATTTTGGGTTTTCTGTTTTCTAGTTTTCTGGTTTTCTGTCTTTTTCTGTGTTTTTTTTATTCCTGCATGTTAACCAAATTAGGTCTTTTGTGTTACTAATAATTTCTTGTAGCGTGTGGCGATCATTTTTCGTGTGTCCAAGACCATCACATACAAGACTACTAACTCATTGTTTGCAGATTCGCATGTCAAAGAGGGAGAAAACAAATAGTGTGCTTGTTTATTTCTAGATTAGCAAACTTTGAATTTGGTGCTTATAAAAAGAATCATGTCTTTCATGCTTGAGTGTGCTTGTGGAGTGGTAGGTGAGTATGCTCTCACTTGGTGAAAACCTTATGATCAGAAAACCAGACCCATTCTTTTCTGTTATTTTACCCTTCACAATTCGGTATATCGGAGTATCCTCTCCCCTTGCGCATTCGTGCGATCCTGGGTGTAAGAGAAATGGTTACTGACTCTAGAATTTGGGCCTGTTCTGGTGGGAAAAAGTACTCACCCCAGGACGACTCAAACCGGTAGCACCCTGACACTGAGGGACTTCCAGCTGGTATAGAAAAGTGGGTTCTTGGGGAAAGCCCAAGAATCACGAGCGTGGTTCTGACGAGATGGATCCAAAAGGGGACTCTCGCCTCATGGATCATGCCCCACGAACGGAATGCCCGAATTAAACACCTCTTGTCTTAGTGTCCAACCATTCTATTGGCCGTTGCTTGATATAGTGCAGGGTATAGTATCATGCCCGAAGATTACTCACTACTAATCCCCTTGAGTAGAGATAGCAATTCTTGGGATGTCACTACCCAATGAATCTGAATTTGGTGTGCTCGAATGACGTTAATGAGCCGTGGAGGGGAGCCAATGCCACCAAAATTCTAAGCTATCCGCTCTCGAGAAGGAAAGGTGTTCATCACCAATCCAGGGTATAACTGGTGGGCTATATCAAGTATACAAACCCATGGCCTAGTGGCCTTTTTAGGATTGTGCTTATCTCATGTGTGTTTGGTTATCCCTTAAAACACTGTGTTTGTCAAGTGCATTCTAGTTTTTTCACAGTCGAAACAAAACATTCATCAAACAGATCAAAAACTTCCATCAACATACCACGAAAATCACTTTGAAACAAAACTGTCATATCTGTCGAACTGCAACTGACATTCTGTAATGCAACTGCTCTGATAAACCACATCTGAAACTTAGAACAACGCATCTGTAGGCGTCGCGATGCATCTGTTAACCCGAAAGCCGCATATGATAAACCGAGTCGCATATGACAGTCAAAAAGCCGCAAGTGAAAAACTGAACCGTAGTTGCTAAACCGTGACGCAATTGCCAAACTGTGACACATTTGTTCGTCCAAATTTTAAAACTGCACAGTCAAAACCAGAGACCTCCAAACTGTCAACCATTTGTCAAACTCTGTCATCAAAAAGATTCTTCTAGCAACCCAATTTGAAATTGCTCAAATTTTTGTCTCTTAGCTTGCATTGATCACCTTAGGTTTCATACCTCACCCCATTTAGTATCATACATTCAACATTACGTTGTCCCTAGGCTCATATCTTGCATATTTAAGATTAGGAAAATCTTAAGCACCCCTTGGAAAAATCATTGTTTTTGAAATTAAACCCTTTTGGACCAAGTTATCAAACATCCTTTTAGTCATTGTCCTCTTCTGTGAGATTTCTTCCAACTCAAAAGTCTAGTTAGGAAGACTCACTAGTCATCTTGTCAACTTGTCATTAACAACAAAGTCTTTTAGCAGTCCAAATCAAAAACAAAGTTCAAGCTTAGAAGTGCTTAGATAGCCTCATTCTACATTGCATCCACATTGCATACCTTATTCACAAAAATCCAAAAACAGTGGTCATTTTAGTCGTCAATTTGAACCTTAGATTTCACCTAGTGTCATACTTGCATCTAGTGGACATTCCCTTTGAGCAATCTCATTTATGGTCGAAACCAGACTTCAAAAGCACAAAAGACAAATGGAAAACTTTAGGCAAGATCCCAACAGTCCTCCACATGACTCAAACTGGACCGTGAATGATCCCTTTACCAATCTAGACAATCAACCTCTAGTGACAACACAATCCTTACCTAACAACTCATTCGAATGCTACATGCAAAGAGATGAAAATGGTCAACTACTTCAAGAACACATAGAAGCATTGACACAAGACCCAGAGGCCTATCAGTTGGCTGAAACAATAGCACATCACGACAGAGACAGATTCGTAGCTATGCTCTTGAGTGAAGGAGCTAAGTTACCACCAAGATTTGACATTAACACGTTACATGACCCTAATGCCAACAATGTTCATAACATCTCACACAGTGGTCAAGTCCTAAACACTACAAGCAACATCCCTTTTGACACCACAACGACACTACATACCACATCCAACATCCCAAACATCTCCAATACAATAAACGCTACATCTATTGGGGGATCACAATCATCCACAACATCCACAACACTACCCCAATTAAATACAACCACTCTTGGCTCCTTGACATCATCGGAAAATTATTCCAATCCTCCTGTTATCGCAACAGCAAATACCACGGGGGCATCATCAAGTCATCACAACCCCCCCTTGACAACTACATCTACTACCACGAACACAACTTCAACAAAATCGTTCAGTAGTAATTCACAACATCCTTTGGGAGGAGCCACAGGGCGTATCTTTATACAAGGACAACAACAAAATGTTAACACGACAACACAGTCAAATGTCATTACCTCCCAAGGTACAAATACCAATGTTCCCCTTGTGCAAAATCAGCAATTCACACAAAGTGGCCAAATAACTCAACCCATGACATCGTCGATACATCCTAACATTCATGGTCACAACATCCCCCAAATAACGACATGCATAGCTGGGGGACACATTCCAACATACTCATCCAATGTTCACACTCATCAACATGCACCTAATCACAACTTCCAATACCAACAACACACATCATACGTACCACAACAACCCGTACTGCCACAATACACCTATACTCACGTAGGAACACAGGGTGTACCAGGCAATCCAATGTATGGAAATGTAAATGACCCTACCATAGATGAACTCAAAACAACAGTGCGGGATATGGCGAAGACAATACAAAACATGTTCATCACAGGCGGGAAATCCGAAATATCATATGATCTGGATGTATACCCATTCGACACAAACTTATGTATGCCCGCATTTCCACCAGGATATGTGTCACCCAACTTCACTAAATATAAAGGCAAGACAAATCCCATTGAACATCTTCGCGAATTCGCAACTAACTATATGGATATCACCTACGAACCCACATACTTGATGAGACTTTTTCCCAAAAGTTTGGCGGGTCAAGCCCTTGAATGGTTTTCAATGCAAAAGGATATCCAGACATGGGATGAGCTCAAAAGAAGGTTCATAAAAAATTACGCATACAATATTGACATGGACACCTCTATCACTAGCTTATGCAATCTCACACAAGAAGAGTCGGGTGAGACATTTATCCCATTCTTTCAAAAATGGAGAAGCCTCGCTAGTTGATGTCACATTGACATTCTTGAAAGAGAAAAGGTTGACATGTTTGTCCAAACACTTCTAGGGCCCCTCAAATTCGCATTGCAAATACATTGTTGCACAACCTTCACAGAATTAGTGGAAAAGGGGGTCCAAATTGAGAAAGCCCTTATCGCAAAGGGAGAACTGAGGTATGGTTCCAAAAACACAAACACCAACCCACCCGCTGACAAAAACAAATACTGGGTCAAGAATAAACATGTTACAAATGATGGTGTCGTCGACGCCAAGACTGCAAGTCCCGTATTGGCTCTGAAAGGGGTGCAACAACAAAATAGACCAACAACGACATTGACACCTCCCCCCAATGCTCCTTCAAATAGTCAAAATGATCAAAACCGACAAGGACAATATCGTCAACTAAGAAAATTCCCTAAGGGTCGCACATACACCAATTTAGGAGAACCCATTGCAGATGTCCTCAAGAAATGCATCCAACATGGGGTCATCACACTTTCGGAAATAAAACCTTATGACCCAGGACAATTCAAACCAGTATGGTGGGATGACAACGCAATTTATGAATACCATCGAGTCAAAGGGCATACAACCTCCAACTGTCGACAACTGAAAAACGTAATCCAAGACCTCATTGAAAATCGCACCATCGAAGTAGGTGGATCGCAATTCAATTCCAACTCAGATCATACTATCCACAAGAATCCACTACAGGATCATGGTCCCCATAATGCTTCCACTTCAGGTCCACAAAACCAGGCTAACTTCACCTGAGCCAAGTATGATTACTCTGGTGGACCAATAATAAATAATGTTAGAACGGACGAGGAGTACATCAACACCATTACGATCAGGAGAGCACCACAGTGCAATGCTACTACGCGAAGTGGCAAGGTCACTATAGCTGGTCCACCTCCCCCTAGACAAGCCAAGATCATTATAGCAAGCCCATCTGCTGAACAATCACAACCAACTTCATCTGCTAAACAACCAAAACCTGTCTCAACCCCACAACAGTGGAAACCCAAAATTTAGTTCAATCTCATTGGCCAACTAGGAAAGACTCCTGCACAAATATCTATCCTTGAGCTGCTTCGTATTTCTCCCGCACACAAAGAAATCCTGGATAAAAATCTCTTAGAGTCGTCAGTCCTGAAGGACATTGATGTCAATCAGTTTGAAACTATGGTGGGATATCTCACCACGCCGCACCATGTTACCTTCTCAGATCAGGATTACTCATCATCTAAAACCAACCACAATGATGCGTTACACATAGAAGTTTTTTTCCACAAGCACAAGGTTAGACGGGTTTTAATAGATGGCAGAGCAGGGTTGAATATATCCTCCCTTAAACTGGTTAAGGCTCTCAGATTCTCTGATGCATGCGTAGACCCAACAAAAAGCATAGTGATCAAAGCATATGATGATGAGGAACGCTCTTCGTGAGGTGTTATCTCTCTCCCTATCAGAGTGGGACCACTCATTGTCGACACAACTTGCCAGGTCCTGGATTTGGAACTACCATATAACATTTTACTTGGCCGTCCATGGATCCATGCTTTAAAAGCCGTTCCGTCGACATACCACCAATGCCTCAAGTTTCCTTTTGATGGTACATAAGTAACCATATACGGAGACCTCGACCCTTTCCAATATTGTACCAATTTAAGGGGTATCTCTGAAAACCAAGTACCTATTAACCGGGAAGCACCTGGCTCCTCGTCCAAATACATCGACCCTTCCATGCTCAGGTCATCTTCCACATCCACTCCATCCACGTCTTCTGACATATCACAACCCTCCACCAACCCTAAGACCGAATCAACTGATAAAATCTAGGACCTTGGCTGCGGAGAGTTCAAACTAAATACAGCATACAGCATAACTACAATACCCACTCCTCTAAAGATATATGGTCGACCATGTTTCAGAATGGAACCGCAAGAAACATTCAAAGTTCCACCGAATACAGTTTTCATCAAGTGGGGAGACATGAGTGATGAAGACCTTACCGACATCACAGGATGGATCTACAAGGATACAGTCTCACTATCTCCACTACCAGTCCAGAAATATGGCAAGGGTTACAATATCATGAAGGCTAAAGGCTACGATGGTACTAGTGGCCTTGGAAAAAATAAAACTGGTCGAAGAGAACCCATAGAAACTTTCCAAACTTCGAAGTATCTTGGATTAGGGTTTGGCTCACTCGATAATGACGATCGACGTACCGCTGGACTTTCCAATGAGCAAGTACATGCTTCTGAAAGTGTTGAGACTACTAGGGAAAACCTAACCGAAATAGACTCCCACGAGTGGGAATTTGGCTCCGAACGATCCCTAAGTGACTGTTGTCTTGATGATTTGTTTGTCGAACCAGGGGAATTGACCTCTGAACAATGATTTTGGCAAACATTCAAAATTGAGCGGGCACCAAATAGTCAAAATACCACTACCACATCGCATGACACGCAACAACCACCATCCGAACCCCCTCATTCTAATCTATCTAAAGTATCAGATGACATTGATAACCAGGGCTCTCAAACCTTCACCCCGTATTATGACAACGAATATGACACTAGTGAAGGAGAATATTGGATAGAGTCCGATGTTGAGTTGGACGATGATAACCTCATCTACAACATCAACGAATCCATCTGTATGCTATCGACATCCTCACCTGAATTCACTAGCCTTGATGATGGCATTTCATTAGTCTACCCTGAACTAGTCGATTGGGACCAACAAGGACCGCCAATTCTAGACACATTCCAAAATGATGAAGCCATTGCTGAATTCATGGGATTACGTGAAGGAATACCCAGTGGGGATCACAAATCAGGATTTTCTATTGATCTAGACTGCACGACATACTTCGGTGAGATGGTTCAGTCCTCTAGTCGCAAAAGTAAAAATAAAGTAAAAAATGAAACGTCTCTAGGTGAAAACTGAAAGGCACCTCTTGACAGTAAAATAGTAAAAACAAAGGACGTATCTGCGGGTGAAAACCTCTCGGAGGTGCCCAAAGATGGAGGACTGGATTTCTCCCCGTGCAACAGGAGAGATCGGCCATGCTTGTTGAGGACACCATAGAGGATAACATTTCGACTCCAGAAGACCCCAAGATGGTCCTATTTGCAGCATCATTGACTGATGAAGAAAACCAGAATTTCATAAATTCTTTGCAGAACAGAAAATAAACTTTGCATGGTCCTACACCAACATGCCAGGATTGGACCCCAAACTGGTTCTACATCATCTGCCACTAGTACCCAATGCTAAACTAGTCAAGCAGAAGTTGCGCAAAATGCACCCACAAGTTGCTCTATTGGTTAAGGCAGAGTTAAAGAAATTACTGGATGCCGGATTCATAAGGTCTATAGATTATGCTAAATGGATTTCCAACCTAGTACCGGTGACAAAGCCAAATGGACTAATTCGGGTATGTACAGATTTTCGGGACCTAAACAAAGCATGTCCAAAGGATGACTTTCCTTTGCCCAACATTGACATCATAGTCGATTTAACTGCAGGACACGAGATGCTATCCCTTATGGATGGTTTCTCTGGTTATAATCAAATCCGCATTGCTCCTGAGGACCAACACAAAATAGCATTTACTTGCCCATGGGGTACATACTGTTGGAACGTCATGCCTTTCGGTCTCAAAAATGCAGGTGCCACATACCAAAGGGCTATGACTACGATCTTCCATGATATGATGCACAATATAATGGAAGACTATGTAGATGACTTATTGGCCAAATCAACAACAAGGAAAGATCATTTGAAGGTACTTGACAAAATTTTCAAGAGACTAGAAGAGTACAAGGTTCGATTGAACCCTAAGAAATGTGTTTTTGGGGTCACGTCAGGTAAGCTATTGGGGTACATAGTTTCCCGAAGAGGCATAGAGGTCGATCCGGCCAAGGTTAAAGCAATCATAGACATGCCTCCACCCAGAGGGATCAGTGAACTCAGAACCCTACAAGGCAGAGTGCAATCTATTCGCCGCTTCATAGCTCAATTGGCAGATAAGTGCCACCCATTCCAGTATCTATTACGCAAAGGTGTCCCCTTTGTATGGACAGATAAATGTCAACATGCCTTCCAGCAAATCAAAGATTACCTACTATCAACACCAGTCCTCATGTCGCCTATTCATGGAAAGCCATTAATTCTATACATCTCAACCACTAGTTCAGCACTGGGGGCATTACTGGCTCAAAATGATCATGAAGGGAAAGAAAGAGCAATCTACTACATCAGCCACACACTGATCGGTTACGAGCTGAATTACACATACATTGAACGTGCATGCCTCGCAGTTGTCTTTGCAGCCCAAAAACTAAGGCATTATATGCTCAATCATTAGACACAACTAGTTGCCAAAATTGACCCATTGAAATACCTATTAAGTCGAGCAGCGCTAACAGGCCGATTGGAAAAAATGGGTCATGATCCTAAGTGAGTATGACATACAGTACATTGAATACAAGGCAATAAAAGGGTAAGTAATAGCAGATCAACTGGCAGATGCGCCAATGCAAGCCTCTCATCCGTTGGTAATTGATTTTTTGGACGAGTCCATCTTCCATACGGAACCAGCAACACCATGGAAGCTGTATTTTGATGGGTCTCACACTGGTCATGGCTCAGGGGCTAGAATCTTATTCATCACACCACAAGGGGATTCAATTCCTAAGTCATTTTGAATTGCTTTCCCTTGCACAAACAACATTGCCAAATACGAAGCACTGGTTAGAGGTCTCAAGTTGGCAATCAAATGGAAAATTCAGACATTGCTTGTATTCGGGGATTCCCAGCTAGTAATCAACCAAGTGAATGGTGACTATGAAACAAAGGATGAGAAGTTGCTTCCTTACAAGAGGATGGTGGATAGTTTCCTAACATACTTCCAATCAGTGTCTTTTGAACAAATCCCCAGGGTACAGAATAAAGCAGCTGACGCAATGGCTACTATCAGTTCTCTCTTGGACATCCCTAAAAATGTGTCACAATTTGAGTTCCTAGTAGAACAGCTGTTGATACCGGCATATGATATCCCAGAGTCAGAAATGGTTTGCGAACTTGTTGGTCCCAACTCTCCCTGGTATCAGGACATTTATGACTATCTAAGGACTCACACCCTTCCATCGAACCTATCCAATAACCAAAGGAAGTCCTTCATTAGGAAATCCGCAAGGTATGCCATTATCAGTGACACCCTATACCACCGTAGTTTCGACAATACCCTCCTTAGATGTCTTGACACCGATGAAGCATGTACGACCTTACAAGAAGTGCACGATGGTATATGCGGATCTCATTCAAGCGGTCCTACTCTGGCTAAGAAACTAACGAGACTTGGATATTATTGGCCGACAATGGAAAAGATGCAATAGAATATGTCAGAACCTGTCGCAAGTGTCAGATCCATAGTGATTTGGTCCATGCTCCAGCACAGGAACTTCGGCCAATCACTTCTCCGTGGCCCTTTGCTCAATGGGGACTCGACCTCGTGGGTAAGATTCATCCAACCTCCTCCAACGGCCATAAATTCATTATCACCGCCACTGAGTATTTCACAAAGTGGATCAAAGCCATTCCATTGACATACATTACTGGCAAACAAATATCAAAGTTTATCCTCAATTACATCATTTTCTGGTATGGCCTCCCACAGTCCATCATCACTGACAACGGACGTCCATTCAAAAACCAAGACGTACGTGAGTTATGTGAGCGATTCCATATCCAACACCACTTTTCATCCCCATACTACCCCCAAGGAAACGGCCAAGCTGAGGCGTCGAATAAAACCATTATCAAGATCCTTAAAAAGACTGTCAATGACGCTGGCCGCGATTGGCACATACAACTTAACCCTGCCCTGTGAGCTTACCGAACTAGCATTCGTACGCCTACAGGAGCTACCCCATTCACCCTGGTTTTCGACGCGGAAGCCATCTTACCCATTGAGGTCGAAAATCCTTCACTGCGGGTCTCTTTAAAGGGTCTAACTAATGAAGAGGAATACCGACAATCACGCTTACACGAGCTGGAAATGTTGGACGAAAGAAGACAAAACTCACTGAATCATCTCCAGGCATATCAAAATCGCCTTTGTCATAGTTACAATAAAAAGGTCATGGTCAGAAAGTTTGACATTGGCGACCTGGTTCTCATGCAGAACCCTAAAAACCAAGCAGACAGAGAAAAGCCAGGAAAGTTTGAACCAAACTGGCTGGGTCCATATATCATCATATCTTCTTTTGGTTCTGGAGCATATCAACTGGCAACTCCAGAGGGGGAACAATTGACTGAGCCCATCAACTGTTTACACCTCTGAAAGTTCTACGCATAGCATAAGAGGACAAAGCTGGAGGGCCCTAAAATACAAAAAAATTTGAAAAATGAAAAAATCGTCACCTTGATGAAAACCTGGCAAACAGGCATGGGTGACACCAAAAAAATAAAAAAATCACAAAAATAGTAAAAAGAAAAATAATTCGTCCAATAGTGAAAACCTGGCAAACAGGCGCTTTGGACAAGTACCATGGTGAAAACTTGGCAAACAGGCGCCATGTGTAATCAATCATTGCTCTGCCATCTATTGTCACTTGGTCTAAACTTGGCTTAGGATGAAAGCTATCTTCACCATTATTCCGCAGGTCACCGTCACATCCTACTCTACCTGTCCTAGTGGATGAACGATTGACATCAAGCCTTGACGACTGTTTGTCCAGCAAGTCAATAGCATCTTATCTGTATCCCTTGCAAATGGCTAAATCTTAAACCTGACCGGGGGCAAAATGTTTATCATGCAACTGCGGTAAAAAGTCCTAAAAAAAGACAAAAAACATCATAAAAAGTCCTAAAAAAAAAAGAAGACAAAAACATCATAAAATGTCCTGAAAAAAGACAAAAACATCATAAAAAGTGGCCTGAAAAAAAGACCTAAAAATCATAAAACGTCCTGAAGAAAACCAAACAAAACATTCGACCGCACAAGGCACACAAGTGCACTGTCATCTCTGGTCTAAGTCAATCAAGTCAATAAGTCCATGTCATTGTCGAACTATGTTGTCTCTGCGCATTTGCTACGTAGGCAAGGCCATCAGTCGATGAGTCCCCGAGACATTAGGTCAGTCCTTTTAGGATGGTCAAAATAAAATCATGGCATTTGTCATAATTGTCACATCGGTCAAATAAGTCAAACAGTCAAAATCAAACACAAGATAGTCATTTGAAACGTCAATGTCAAAATTGGTCAAAATTAGACAACATAAGCCAATCAATCATACAGTCAACATCAGTCAACTTGCCAAAACATATTACTCAAAACAATGTCAATCTCGTCACTCTTTGGTCCTCTTCAAGATGTGTCCTTCTTGGAGTTAGACCTCGTCAAAATGTCCTTTGCCTTTTTCAGGATGTGTCTTTCCTGACAATAGGCCCCATCAAACCGTCAACACCGTCAAATTGGCAAAACTCTTAAACTGTCAAAACTGTCAAATCGACAAGAAATCAATCTTTGGCAAAAAAACATTGGCAAACAAAATAAAATGGCTATTAATCTTTCTGGTCTATCTTGTCTTATCTTTTGATTATCTTGGCTATTTTGTCTTATATTTTTATTGTCTTGTCTTTTGGTCATGTTACTAGCTACCTCGAGGATGTCCCATGAAGGATTTAGAGGTGCGATGACGTTTCCTGGCTATTTTATTTTCTTTGACTGTTGTCTATGGATTGTCTCAACAAAAGGACTGGGGTAACTTCACCCTTAGTATGAGTTAGGACATTCCTTGTCTGTGACTGTCTATTTTTCAAGTGGATGACCTTGCACACCTTGGTCTATGTCATATCATGGTGTTTGTTGTCCATTTGTGTCATTTTTATTGCTCAATGATGATTAAGAGCAATAAATATTAAAAGTCCTATGGTAAGGTTTGAAGGATTTGGTCTAGGAACTTACATGCATCTCCTTTAGTCTTGTCATCTTCTCTCACTCGTCTCATATAGGCATTGCATCCATATCATCATCCATATCTTTTGCACTAACATTTCTTTGTCTCTTCATATTCTACTCTTCTCATCCATTTCAAGAGCACACCCATGTTCTGGGAACCTGTCTGTCCTCTCGAGGGGGCATACCAATACCCTCCTTATCATTCTTCCTCATCTTATTTTGCACTGGGGCATATTTTTGACTTATTTTCTTTGTCACAATGCGACATGCTACATTATGACAAAGAGGGGCAAAATGTGGACACATAAAATTGTCCTAGGCTTTCAACTCTTAGATTATTCAACATTGCCCCTTTCATTCTTAATAATTAAATAATTTTTAATTATTTAATTATTTTCTAAAGTCATAATTCTTCTATTAATTAAATAATTTTAATTATTTAATTAATTCATTTTTATCTTTATTCCTCCCTGATTAATTAAATAATTTTTATTTATTTAATTACGCCACTAATTAAGCCTTCTTTCTAAAATTAAATAAATTCTTATTTATTTAATTTTTGTCCACTTTCCACTATAATTAAATAATTATTTAATTATTCATTAGCCTCTTCTCTCATAAATTAAATAAATTTTATTTATTTAATTTAGTCCACTCTCTTGAATTTTGAATTAAATCATATTTAATTCAAAAATGATTTTTGTCACATTCCTCTATAATTAATAATATCTTTATTATTTAATTATTTACTGGTCACCTGGAGTAAATAAATTTTATTATTTAATTTCTCTAGCAACCTCTTTGTCCGTGCCAGTCTTATCTTCAAATTAATTCTTATCTTTTGACATCTCATTTAATTTCGACCCTTGATTGAATTATTTTATAATTCAATCTTTCATTCTTAACTAATTTTGACCTAACCCTAATGCACACAGCAACATTCAATCTTAAACATTGATCTTAGGGTTTTTGTCATCTTCTCATCCTGGCCACACATTCAAAATTGCAGTTTTTATAAAATGGCAATTTTGTTCTCATTTTGTCTCCCTGGCTCTCTTGACCTCTTGCACTCTTGGTTTCTCTCATGTTTAGATTTCACTTTAGGCTACTATTAATTTTACAGTCATAGTCATTTACAGTCATAGTCATTTTAATCCATTGTAGGGTTATTTTATTTTCTGCAAATCCTTCAACACTTGCATAGGGCTTAGTCTTTAGGCATAGTTGCTCATACAAATCTGAGGGCATTTTATTTACTGCAAGCTAGGAGGTGTAACAAAGGTCAATCATGGAAGGTGGAGACTTAGGGTAACATTGTCCCTTTTGTCTTCACATCACTTCCTTTGTACTTTGTTATTTCATAGGAATTTTATTGTTATTGTGCTAACCCCTCTAACTATTTTAGAATTTTCCCTTGATCACAAAAAGTACATACTTATTATTATTAAATACTAAAACAAGTAGAAAACAATATAAACAACTACATAAAACATGATGAAAAAGTAGGAATCATGCATTTTTCATTTTTAGAAAAATTGTACAATTGGATGACTTGGACATTTTGTTCACACAATGGACTACAAGAGTTAAATGAGAGAGTTTTAAAACCTAGAAACGCTTCTTGTGTACTCAATCACATGAGAATTTATGAGAGGAATATTGCACTGCACTTGAATGTGTAAGCCATCCATTCTTGACTTTGTTGGAAAGGAATATTTGAATACAAAAACTTGTATTGATTCTTCTAGAGTAACTTTGAAGAGTTCAAAGTGATTCAAATGTAAGACAACCTCTCAAAATGCTAATACTATTTTAATAATTAAGAAAAATAATTATTATTAAAGGGTTGTAATTTAAATGTTTGAATAAAACTGACCAAAATTATAATATATTATTTAATTTTTTATCTATTAAATTTAAACTTTTAGAAAGTACAATAAAATAAAAAATAACATTAAAATTATAATAATTTTAATAAAATAAATACCACTATAAAATATCAATTTAAATTTATAATCTCAATATTATTAAATTTTAAAAAATATAAAATAATAAAACAACAAAAACAATATGCTTCAAAAATAACTTCTATTCTAATCTTTCTTACAAAATTCTTAATAAGTACATTTCAAATTTAATAAAAATAGTAAAAGACCAAAAACAAATATCAATATGCTTCAAAATAACTTCTATTCTATTCTTTTTTACAATATTCTAAGTAAGTACATTTCACATTCCATGTTTGGACAATAGTACGCTCCTCTCCATTTCAAAGATTTCACTATATATACAATCGAACTCATAAGTGGAGGATACGTTTTTTTTTAACTGATTCAAATGGCTTTTCTTTAGGTCTTTGATTCAGATGGTTTTGACAATGTGTAATTCCTATTATTCTGTCAATCGGTGAGGCCACACGAAAATTTTAATATTCAATTTATCATAATTGTGTGATAGAAAAAAGTGTACTTCTATAACGGGTACAACGGGCAATTTTAGTTTTTGTGAAGAGTTTGAATTTAATTATTATACCAATCGATTAACTCTAGTTTCTAATGAATATATAATATATTTATTTTAAAAGTTATAATTTTTATAATATTTTTTTTTTAGTTTTAGTAAAATTTTATGATTATTTTTTTATCAATTATTTTGGATTAGTTATAAAAATAATGTAAAAGTTTACATGCTGATAGTTAATGGATTCATTAAATCTCTTACAATGTCTAAGTATTTTTCATAATTCTAATAAGAAAAAATTCAAACCCATTGGCTTACAAGATCCCCTCGAAATACAATCCTCCATTAAAAAAATAGACCTCTTCCAACAACATACCCACAAATCTTGAGAACTAAAAGTCCCCCCTGTAAATATACAAAGTAAAAATCAAGTAGAGAGAAATATATGTACCAACTTTCCACAATTCCTCATTATCAGGGCAAAGATTTAATAATGACATTATTATAATATTATTTGAACAATAATGTTACATATTATCACATAGATAATGAAAAGTTTAAAAATGGGTAAAATGATATTATGCGTAAAGTGACGTAAATTAAGTTGAGATTAGAAAAAATTAAATTTATATAGCCTTTAAAAGGATACAATTTACTTCATAAGTTGTAACATTTTTTAAACTAAATTATAAAATTATATAGCACAACAATTAAACTAAAAATAATAGGCTAGTCTCAATTATTTAACCTCATATTGTTATTTTACTTCTAGTGGATAAAAGAAGTTGCGATTATAATTTTTAATTCAAAAGTTTGGTCAAAACAAGGACTGTCAACCTTTGGAATCACCAAAATATTTTCATTTCTATTATTAACAAAAAAATTGTAATTAGACACAATTAATAAAGATAACAATATATTCCTTCAATTTACTATCTATCAGACTTTAAATTCATTGAAAATACAATATAAAAATTAATATAAATTCAATCCAAAATTAATATAAAAACTTCAAACAAAAAAAAAAATATATTACATAACCTATCAAAACTCTAAATCAAACTAATAATCCTCTTATTTATCATTAAACTTAAATTTAATAAAAATACTTTTATTTCTTTATCACGGCATTGATTTCAAAAATCCCCTTACCGACATATAAAGAACATTTAATTCTTTTAAATAAAATTTTCTATACAATTTTCTTTTGCCAAAAGTCTCATAGTCCAGAATACATATTTCAACTAGATTCTAAATCCATTTTGTCAGAAACCACTTCCCAACGGTCAACAAGCTTTTCCTTTGCCGTGTGCCATCTGCTGGGTAAATGAAGACCGCAAGCAAAACAATTACTTATTATTCTCTGACCTTGTAATTGTTTCACATTAGAAACAGAAAAAATAATTATGCAGAAATTAATTAAACTCAATCCTTTATTTCTTATCATCATTTAATTTGTTTTGACTTCGATTAAAAATTCTGAGCCACAAAAGACCTCAAGTGATGAGGGAAAATATTGGATGATCTCTAAGCCATACAAATATTTAATGTTGAAATTGCTAATGAGCATCATGTTTATCGTGGTGATATTCTTTGAAATCATTTGATTAAAGACTTTTGAATGTAGATAATCATTACAAACGAATGTGCAAGATTAAAGGCCAAGGCAATGGAATAATTTCCACTTAAAAATAACTTACTGAGGTTCCTTGGAAACGAAGTAATGTAGAAGTGCTTGGTACATCATTATTCTCAAATGAAATGAAATTCTTGGTTTCAAAGAAAAAATAGATATCGATAATTTCTCATTGATAATCGTGTTGATAATACTAAGTTGTTTAATAGTAAGCATATAATTAAGTAGTTTGGTTTTTTGTTTTTGTTTTTTTAATCAAAATGAAAAATATGAGATAAAATTATGTTTTCTAATAGTTAAGTTTTGATTAAGAGGGTTTCAATTGAATCTAATCAATAGATGTGTTGGTTGATGTAGCATTTTATGATGACAATTAGTTTGATAAAAAAATTCTAGGGGCTTTTAATTGAGGTCATTTATGTGGTGTTTTTATGGAACATTTTTTCTTTTTCCCACATGTTATTTTAAAGGTCAAAATAATCATGCTTGGGGGGTCAAATGAAATCATATAGAGTCGATATTTTGCATGTACATAATCTTTGAAATTATCTTTATAAAAAGTATAATGTATAATATTTTTTTTACTATTAAAATTGCAATTAATTTTATAAGCAAGGTAGGTCATTTAGAAAAAAAGAAAGACATATTTGAGACAACAAAAAAAACAACAAATTAAGTCAACTTCTTTGTCTTGCACTTGATGGTCTGTAACAACAAATATATTTGTTTTGAATTTTGAGATAAATTCTCAAGCCAGTGGGATAAACATTCTCTCCTATTACAGATACTATGAACTCACCAACATTTATTTCTATTTTTTTTATTAATATAAATTGTTTAAGCCTCTAACCTTTTAGAAAAAAAAAACAAATTAAATCAACTTTATTTACAAAATTGTACTCTATTCTTCATTGGTGTCCTTTCAATATAAAAAATTCAATTTTAATAAATAGATAGAAAGAAATGCATTAGGATAAAAAGTATGCGTAAATTAATATTAGTACTTATTAAAATAATAATAATAAATTGTCAATGAAAAGTGTTAAAAATATTTGTGTAGTAGATAGTAAAGCTAATGATCTAATTTAAAAATAAATAAAAATATTTTACTTGTAATAAAATTTACGTATTATAATAAAATATCATTCACTATAAGTAATAGAAAATAAATAAAATATTTAACAAAAACTAATAAAATAATTTTACAATAGAATATCATTCACTAGACCTATGGTGCAATGTGCTAAAGGAAAAATGTTGAATTCTGAAGAACAAGAAGATGAAATCTCAAATGAGGAGGAGCCCTTAGATTGAAGCAAAAAAGAGTCGGAGGTGGTTCTCAACAAGGACCTTGGTGAGGACTCTAGCAACAGTGAGGAGGATGATGAGGAGGAGAGCCCTCATTAGAAGGAAGTGAAGGACTTGGAGGAAGATGAAGAAGATAGTGCTTAACAAAATGATAAATAAAATGAAGAGGATAATGTGCAAACAATGGCTAACCATGAGCATGAATGTGTGTTAGAGAATAGGTCTTTGGATTATTACAAGACCCAATTTGTTGTACTATAGGAAAAAGTGGAGAGGTTGGACAAGGATTTTAATAGATTGATATCCATCACACATGAAATTATGATCAGGGCTATCTTTGGAACTATGAATGGACTGGCTAAGGTTAGGAAGTGGCAGAGGAAAATGGAATCTTCTCAAGACATGGATAAGCTGACTAAGGATAATGCTATTGAAGGAAAGGATACCTGGAGTGATGAGCTAGACCAATTAAAGATGGAGTGGGACTTGATCAATGGTCCTAAGAATTAGCTTGGGTTTGTTGTTTCCTCGTTTTCAGGCTTGTGTGCCTATTTCTTCTTTTGGAATGCATGCTTTTGGGTTTGGTAATGTTTTCTATAGCTTGTTGTTTCCTATAAATTTTTAATGGTTTCTTTTTTATGCTCTGTTGGGTGGTTGGGTGGGCTATTGTTGTTTTACACTCTAGATCGGTCCATTTGTTTTCTTGTGTCTATTTTGGAGGTTCTAAACTATTGGTTGTGATGCATGAGATCTAAAGTTTTTTTGTATGGGATCAAGTACCTTACCCCTACTTTTTTAACCGAAAATAAAAAATGATATAATTTTTTAATTTAAAAAAATTATAGATAAAATAACATAAATCACGAGTCTATGTCACCTTTAAAATATTGGTAGATTGTTTCTAGTTATAATTGATTGAATATGTTGAATGCTAATATTTTAAATTATAGCCTAATATTATTGCAAACTGAGTTACACTATTTTTCTCTCACCCTTAACAATATTTATATGTGATTAGTCCTTATTTGCCTAGTGCATGGAGAAGTCAAATATTTTTAATGGAAATATATTTTCCCCATACTATCATGATTTTATAATATGAAAGTATAATTTAATTATGATTTTTCAAGAATGTGTATGAGAAGATTATAAAATATTTAATAAAAATCCCATAGAAATTAATGTCAATTTTGAAGTAGTATGTATTCCAATATTCATGCAGAGTATTTAAAAAAATAATTTCCATCCCTATAGATACCTAGTCTATAAATCCTATGGTAATTCATTATTTCCATAGACATGTTACTATAGGACAAATTTCACACCATTAAAGATAAATTCCATATTGGCAACTTAGGTTATTATGTTTTAACTCATAATTCATTTTGTTTAGCATGCAATATATGTAATCATTCATGTGTCCATAAGATCTTGAATTAAATGTTTGATTTTGTTGAATTTATCCATATAATTCCTATTTATATTTTGATAAGCATAAAAATACTTCACCATATGTTGTGGAAGCTTAGACATATCCATTGATTTAACAAGAACCAAAGTGAGAATATTGTGTTCCAATGTTTGTTCTAGTATAACATGTGGTGGTCCTCTAAGAGTTAACTTGGTTGAAGGGATTATCTGTACCCTAAAAAATAAGCATGAAAGAAACTATGTGGAAGATGATTTCGTACTATGAATTATCATCATAAAAATTGGTACGTTTCCATAAAAAATAGTGTAGAGCAAGTGGATTGAAGAAAGATAGTGTTATCACCCTACCTAGTCTTCACATTTTATATGTTCCAATGATTCTAGTAATCCTTTGTCATATCGATTGGAATTTTTTTTATTTTTTATGAATTGATGTGATCATGATGATTAACACTATGAAAAATAATACATAAACAAAAATATCCCCTATTTTCCAAAATTGACTCAAACAAATCCATGGTAATGAGAAGAAGTTATAAATAATATGACAAAAAAAGAGCAAGATCCATGTAGCAACACATAAACATGAAAATGAATGAAATTATTATGATATTTTTTGTAGTGCCCCTCCATGATTCACCCTTTTATGATGTTGATAAATGTTGTTCTTGGTTAATTATTAAATTAAATTATTAAGTTAAAAAGTATTTTTATAACTAAATATAAATATATTTATTATTAACGATGGGATTATAATAAATTAGAAATGTGGGAAAATATTACATTATAAAATAAAATATTAAAATGGAATGTGATAATGGATAAATAGTAAAAATAATTAAAAAGATAAAAATATTTTCTATGTTGCACATGCGTAACTTCAAACAAATTATTGAAACAAAAACTTGTTCTTTTTGGGATTTTAGAGATTTTTATTAGATTTTTGTTTTCGAGAAATTAAGTGGTTTTCCTATGGAAAATAATTATTCTTTTTGGAAAAGATTTTGGGGTTTCGTGGTGGGGCATTACACTTGGTATTAGAGCCTAGAGTAATGCCCTTGTTGTGAACCCCAAAGGACAACACACTAGCAACTGAAAATGAAACAATTTTTTTTTTTATAGTGTAATGTTACATGATTATAAATTATCAACTTACATACTATCCTATGTCCTCTAAGGTTCATGATTGTATTATGTAGCTCCCATTATCTAAGTGAAAAAAAACATTAAAAATTATATTAACCAATTCTAACATCAATTATAATCTCTTCTACACATTACATATAATCAAGTAATCCATGAGAAACAACCATAACATGATCACAAAAAAATTAACTGATTTCATTCATTCCTCTTAATGTATACAACATCATTGATTACATAATCCATCACATGATAGAGTTTACATCAGTTTCCATCTTTACACTTACATTATGACAATAATGTCTCCTCATTACAAATGAGAAGTGTTCAACATGATACATGATACTTCAATTGTGATACAGTACAAATACAAATACAAGGATCACAAATCCCAAGATCAAATACAATGCTAAAGTCTTCAAATCAAGAGAAGTCACCATGAAAGGGAACCCAGGAGAATGAAGCACATTCCACCTAACTGCGTGGAACCCAAAGGTCCACCCCTCATGCTAGGAGACAACAAAGGGGCCTACCATCACTGTCAAACAAGGAAAATAAACTACACAAGGTTGACAAAACAACAATGATTAAGTATAGAACAACATTAAGCGAAAGAACACCACTTCTAAAGGCATACCATATCAAAGAAAGACAAAAATCAAGAGGATACTAAGTTGTCATAGGAGGAGTGTCATCACATAATTTGCTATGGGTTACCCCGGTGTAAACTTCCTAGGAGCTACCAGACCCCCATCCTAGGTTACCTTGGCTACCTCTACCAGTCATTAAACCCTGATACAAACTATGAGGGCTCAACATACCTTCCAGTTGGACCAGGCAGTTGACCTTGCCATTCTAGGCTTTCTCGTCTCACCTCAAGCCTAAACAAGCACTTGAGCCATGAGAGAGGCATCCATTATCTTAATTAATGTGAGATACTACCCAAATAACCTAATTAATTAATTATATTATCACTAATTTAAACTCTCATTGAGTTACCCTAGCACCTCTTTGTGTGTCAGACCCCCACTGAGAGCCACTCCCCTACTAGAAACTAGGAAGCCAATAAAATCAAAGAACATAGCCACTTGCACAATTCAATCTCAAACAAGATCACATGGCAAGGAAAAAAACCAATTTATTTCCAATTCTATATTTATTTATACTTAATGTTCTCCTTGTTTGGTTAAGATAAATACAATTTCACATAAACATGAAAACCTCTTTAAAAAAATACATGTTACATATGTTCATGCTCATATTTGCACACACACACACACACACACACATATTCTACTTATAAGAATCAAATACTTAGAAATAAGCATGGTTCACAGGCTTATATTCTCCAAAGTACGGTTTCTTAAAGATTTGATTTGAATTATAGAGTGAATTGGGTTAATTTGCAGTGCCAAACTCAACACATTACCACAATGGGACTATAATGTTGAAACTCCCAAAATTTACTCATTAGTTCAGATATGCAATGTGCCAAGACCATATATCATTTGAAAACACATTGAACCAAATCAAATAACACAAATATATCAGCTGTCACACACACATATATATACAATATAAGGAGACTCTTGTTAGGTCAATTTTCATATGTTCTTCACTCACTAGTTCCTCTAGGACTTAGCATTCCGTGAAAGAATCTCATGGAAAATTTAGGTTGGTGACAACCAATATAAGGGTTGATGGAATAGGGTATGTGCAGGGCCATCATGGAAAAAATAGGCCCTTAAGTGGCAAAAGAATCAGAAAAAATAGAGTTAGGCAACTTGACAAAAAAATTTGAATAAGTTATCTATATTATTTCAAAAATATGTAAGAATAGAATCTATAGCAAATTGATGTAGTTTCTAAACTAGTAGGTTTGTTTAAAAAAAACAAAAATCTATTTGGTGAAAATTTGAAATTTCAATGCAATAGTACTTAAATTTTAGGAAAAAATAAGAAGTAGGTGTTTGTCTGACCACCCTAACCACAATAAAATGATAATATTTTTAATAATATTTTATATATAAGTAGAGGACTCACATCTCGATGTGATGCATATATTTTGTAACTTTTTTTCCAAGTAAACAATTAATTATGAATTTTTATTACAAATTTTAAAAATATAAAAAAACTTGTATTTCGACCACCTTAACTTGGTCAAAACTTTATGAAATTCAATTTTTCTTTTTTTAATCCTATATTATGTGAAGCATATAATGTGATGCATGTTTTGGTTTCAAAAAATGTGATACCATTTGAAAGCTATAGATGTTTTTCAATCAGTCTATCAATCAGGGCTTAGTCATAATTTGAATAGAAAATGAATAATAATTACTTATTAAATTCAAAGTAAAGCATAATTTATATTGGTTGAAACTTGAGAATCTCCTTTAAAAACCCTTTTCGTTTCATCAATTTTGGGTTAAAAAAAAGTCGTTAGCCACATACCCATCATATTGCCACTTTTTGGCCAATCATGATCATGCACATACCCAATACCTAAATATTGAATTCTACATAATTTTATTTAAACTATATCTATAGTCCACTAAATGTCTTCAAATTTCTTTGAAAACCATTCAGGGATTATATTGAATAAACTGGTAGTCTACTTTTGAAAAGTAACTAAATGATAGGTAAAGGCATGTAAAATACTTAATGAACTTGTTGTTTGCCAAAGCCATACACTAAAGGTGTCACCACTAGACAACAGTCAACTAACATTGTACAAACAAAAACAATACAACAGATAAGAGAAACCAATTACAAGAGAACGACTTACCAAGAATAACCCATAATAATGAAAGATGATAAATGTCTTTGAAGCTCTTCATATTTAGCAACAAATCAAGTTTCATTTCCTCTTCAAATCACGATACAATTAAACTTACAAGGACACTTGACCAACATGCCACTCTAGGTGTCTAACGCAAATTGAAAACTTACTATCAAGCAACGCCAGCTAAGAAATTGCATTATTTGGTCATCGAAACCAAGGGAAAAGTATTGAGAGAAATAAGTATAAAATTTCAATCAAAACATCACTTATCTATTACACCAGATATCAAATATCAGAGTGGAAAATCTCCAATTGAGGATTAGATCATAAGATTAAACACTAAGTTCAAGATATCGATTCAAAGTCACAACACATAGGATATATATGCTTATCAACTGCAACAGTTCAATAAGAGAGACCACCGAACTCAACAATAACAATTAAATGATGAATTCAAAGAATTCAAGGGTGTGAGTCAAACAGGTGTACAAATGATTAAATTCCCAGTGTATCTAAAAGGATAACCATATGAGTATCATGTGCAAGAAAAGACTGGGAGATATCAATATAATTTCATTTTCACTTTAAGCAAAAGGGTTGACTATAGAATAAGGATGGAGCAGAGACCACTCCATCTCACATGTAATGATCATTCATTTTAAAAGACATTGAACATGATATATTTGTAAGTCTTTGAAGCATAGCGGCCGACTGGAGATTTCTTGATTAAATTTTGACATAGCCCTCTCCTCCTCAATTCACATTCTATAGAGGGTCTAAGAAAACATGTGAAACTATTACAAGGTCTTTTCAAAGAATGATAAAATGATAAGACCCAACGTGGCATGCACAGGCTAGTTCGAGGCCATTAGTTTTTAAACCCTAATATCTTTTGTCTAAAGATTACTTCAATTAACAATGAGATCTAATGCTAGATTAACTTTCCTAAGACAAAGATTTCATATTCTCTAGAGGAGTAAAATATCAATCGAACTTATAGAGGAAATTTTAGCATGCAAAATCTAAATATGGATAGACTCATTTCTATCTCCATGGAAAAATTTAGCAAATACAATTGTAAAATGGTAAATCCTTACCATTTAAGATAGCCAATAAAGAAAAAATGGCACAAGAAGTAGCTATTTTGGAGTAATATATATAATTGTAGAGCAAGCATTATAAATCAATATCATTTGGGTATTTAGGAGAACTAATTCAAATACAAATTTTTATTTAACATCTACAGAATCAACCACACAGAGGCTTGGACTCAAGAAATACAAACTACCATTTTCTATCTAGACTAACATTCTTTTTCTAAACAAAATGAAAATAAGAAGGAAAATAGAGGAACCTGGAACAATTCACACAACTAAGCCGGTAATTATTGCTAGATTCAAAACCCCAGGTTGCAACTACAACTTCCAATTTTCCACTCTGCAATTTTAGCAACCCCAAATTCCACTATTATTGAAAACCCCCAATTTCTAAAATTTTCCAAACTTTCTTCAGAACTAGTTTCCAAGAAGCCCCCAAAATATATTCACAACAAGCATTCTAGAATTAGTTTTTCCTCTAAGAAAAATAATCGAATTGCCCTTGTGCAGTTAACTCCACTCCCTTTATTTATTGACCACTTCCTTAACTAATGCAACATAAATCTCCTATTTAAAATTCATTTATCTTATCTAAACTCCCGACAATTGCTTACAACCTTTCTTCAACAAGATTATTATTAGTAATTATCTTTATTATTATTTTCATAGTTAACAACTTGTAATTTACACACATACAATTAACTATTCATTATATTTAATTTATTTAAACTAAATAAAAATATTACTAATAATTTATTTATCAAAACTACAAATATATTAAAAAATTTAATTAAATTACCAAATATCCGTCAACCTCAATAATCTCTTATTTAATATAAAATCAATCAAGATGACAACTCAAATACTAGTATACCCAACAATACTTGACCACATGTGAAACAAAAAATGACACAACGACAACACTAATGGAGGGGCACTACATCCTCCCCTCCTAGGGTTTGACTTACTCCTAGAAGTCACTAAGTTAAAACAAAACATACGAAAATAGAAGCACATCAATTATCAAGTAACCAAAATCAAACCAATACTTGTTCATACTGCATCACAGAGATAAATGACAACATTAATGGATCAACACGAACTGACCTTACAGATAGGGTGATACAATGGATACTCATCCTTGATGAGGATGATGGCTTAATGTGGGGGTCCTAGTGCTATCTTTGAAACAAAAACTCCATTGGGATTCGACACCCTTAGACCTGATAATCAGGTGGAGTCAATGCTCTGTACTTATAGCCTGCAGCAAAACATAGGGTCGAACATGCGCATAATGAAAATAGTCAGTCACACTGTGGAGGGAAAATCACAACATCATAGGGAACTTGCAAGCGAGTGATGTGACCCTATTCCCATTCACCAAACATATGTAGTGACACATAATAATAGATATCAAGTCATAATAGATTATACATCTAATGAATACATAGTCTTCATATCAATGATAATTCACATTAAGAATTAAACTTATCTGCCAATCATGATATAAGCATAAAACATGTAAGATATAAAAGGTTCATTAGATCAGATCATAAAAGTATCATAGTATCTAGGTGTCATCAAGAGTCACCATATATAAACACCAAAGTATCACCATATCCGAATGACATCCAACAATATCATAGTGTCCAGAAAATAGTATCATAAAGTCTAGCAAACAGCCTAAGTAGCTGTCCAATAAAAGGAAAACTATGGGGCTTTTGCTCCCTTATTACAATGGGGTTCATTTTATCTTATCCAGTTTCTTCACCCTCAGAGAGAGGAAATTTTTCTAGGTCCTCATCAAAATCCACCTCAATTCTCAGAGAAGAGGAGGGTTGAGCTCGAAGAGTTTATTTTTCCTCCTTAGATAATGAGGGCGCGTTTCGCCTACACCCAAAAGGCCAATCCCTGATAGCGGATGGTTTCTTGCTCATGGGATCTAGCTTCATTTACAAAATTTTCTTGTCCTTGGACAACTTAAGACAAGTGAGAATTTGGCCCAATGTCTCCTCACAAGGATCCCTCTCTTGATTGTTCTGGGAATCCAGTTGTTCCTCACGTTTGGACTTGTGGGAACTCTAGGGAGGGGTATCTCGGTGGTTGACCCCACAACCACCACCATGACCTCCCTCACATCCTCAACCTCGACTTGGACCTCTTCCTCTAGGCATTTTCCTACACATCATCACCAAAAGACAAATCAAAGGTATAAGATGAGAATAGTAGAAGGGAAAGAAAAAGTCCAAAATTCTAAGCTTCGTAATCACCATTTGCACACACGGATTTGCATTGTTAAGCTACACAAGGGTCCATAGTGCATCCCCAGTAGGTAGGATATCAATGCATTGTTCACTACACCTAGGGTCCTATCCTTTCCATTTATTTTCTGCACTTTTGGACCAAAACCATCTATAGACAAATCTCGAATAGCTAAACATAAACTTAAGTGTACAACCAACTAGGTCAATGTAATGGGCTCATGTGTACCCAGAGTTCCTAGTGTTTGAACCTTGGCTTTGATACCATGTGTAATACCCATGCTTCGAACCCCAAAGGACAACACACTAGCAACTAGAAATAGAACAATTCTTTTTAAAACAAGTGTAATTTTACACGATTATAAATGATCATCAACTTACATACTATCCTATGTCCTCTAAGGTTCACGACTATATTATGTAGCTTCCATTATCTAAATTAAAAAACCATTAAGCATTATATTAACCAATTCTAACATCAATTATAATCACTTCTACACATTACATATAATCAAGTAATCCATGAGAAACAACCATAACATGATCACAAAAAGATTAATCAATTTCATTCATTCCTCTTAACATATACAACATTGATTACATACTCCATCACATGATAGAGTTTACATTAGTTTCCATCTTTACAATTACATTCTGACAATAATGTCTCCTCATTATAAATGGGAAGTGTTAAAAAACATGATACATGATACTTTAATTATGATACAACACAAATACAAATACAAGGATAACAAATCCCAAAAGCAAATACAATGCTGAAGTCTTCAGATAAAGAGAAATCACCAAAACATGTACAAGGGAGGGGTACCCAATGGAGAATGAAGCATGTTCCTCCCAACCGTGTGGAACTCGAAGGTCCACCCCATGTGCTAGGAGATAGGAAAGGGTCCCACCATCACTATCAGACAAGGACAACAGACTACATAAGGTTGAAAAAACAACAATGATCTAGTACAGAAAAACATTAAGCGATAGAACACCACTTCCAGAGGCATACCAGATCAAAGCAAGACAAACATCAAGAGGATACTAAGTTTTAGTAGGATAAGTTTCATCGCATAATTTGCTATGGATTACCCTGGTGTAACCTTCCTAAGCTACCAGACCCCCATCCTAGGCTACCCTACGTACCTCTATTAGCTGTTGGACCCCCATATAAACTATGCGGGCTCAACATACCTTCCAGTCAGACCAGGTTGCTGACCTTGCCATTCTAGGCCTTCTTGTCTCACCTCAAGCCTAAACAAGAACTTGAGCCATGAGAGAGGCATCCATTATCTTAATTAATGTGATATACTACCCAAATCCTCTAATTAATTAATTAGATTATGACTTCTTTAAACTCTCAGTGAGTTACCCTGGCACCCCTTTGTGTTTCGAACCCCCACTGAGAGCCACTCCCCTACTGGCAACTAGGAAACCAATAAAATCAAAGAACATAGCTGCTTTCACAAACCAATCTCAAACAAGATCACACGGCAAGGCACAATCCCAATTTATTTCCAAATCCATATTTATTTATACTTAATGTTCTCCTTGTTTGGCTAAGATCAATACAATTTCACATAAAGATGACAACCTCTTTTACAAGATACATGTTACATACATTCGAGCTCAAATTTACACATATAGACATATATATCTATATATTATGCTTATAAGAATCAAATACTTAGACATAAGCATGGTACACAGGCTTATATTCTCCAAAGTACTATTTCTTAAGGATTTGATTTGAATTACAGAGCGAATTAGGTTAATTTGCAGTGCCAAACACAACGCATTACCACAATAGGACTATAATGTTGAAACTCCCAAAATTTACTCATTAGTTCAGATATGTAATGTGCCAACAACATATTTCATTTGAATACACATTGAACAAAATTGAATAACACAAATATGTTGGCTATCACACAGACACACACACACACACACATATATATATATATATATATACACAATATACATAGACTCTTATTAGGCTGATTTTCATATGTTCTTCATTCACTAGTTCCTATAGAACTTAACATTCCATGAAAGAATCTCATGGAAAATCTAGGATGGCGAAAACCAATCTAAGGGTCAATGGAATACCTAAATATCGAATTCTACACAATTTTATTTAAACTATATCTATAGTCCACTAAATTTCTTCAAATTAGTTCGAACACCATTCAAGGATTATATTGAATGAACTAGTTTTCTACTTCACGTAACTAAATGATAGGTAAAGGCATGTAAAATACTCAACGAACTCGCCATTTTCCAAAGCCATATGCTAAAGGTGTCGCTGCCAGACAATGGTTAACTAACACTGTACAAACAAAAATAATACAACAGATAAGAAAAACCCATTACAAGAGAATGACTTACCAAGCCGAACCCATAATAATGAAAGATGATAAATGTATTTGAAGCTCTTCAAATTTAGAAAAGAATCGAGTTTCATTTCCCCTTCAAATCACAATATAATTAAACTTACAAGGACACTTGACCAACATGTTGCAGTAGGGTTCTAAGGAAAATTGAAAACTTACTATCAGGCAGTGCTCTCTAAGAAATTGCATTATTTAGCCATCGAACCCAAGGGATAAGTATGGAGAGGCATAAGTGTAAAATTTCAATAAAAACATCACTTATCTATTACACCAGACATCAAATATCAAAGTGGCAAATCTCCAATTGAGGATTAGATCATAAGATTAAACACTAAGTTCAAGATATCGATTCAAAGTTACAACACATAGGATATATATATGCCTATTAGCTGCAACAAAAATAAGAGAGACGATTGAGCTCAACAATAACAATTGAATGATGAATTCAATGAATTCAAGGGTGAAAATCAAACACAAGTACATATGATTAAATTCCAAGCTGATCTGAAAGGATAATCATTTGAGTATCATGCACAAGAAAAGACTGGGAGATATCAATATAATTTCATTTTCACTTTAAGCAAAAGGGTGACATTCTACAGAGGGTCTAAGAAAACATGCGAGACCATTACAAGGTCATTTCAAAGAATAATAAAGTGATTAGACCCAACGTGACATGCATAGGTTGGTTCAAGGCCATTAGTTTTTAAACCCTAATATCTTTTGTCTAAAGATTACTTCAATTAACAACGACATCTAATGCTGGATTAACTTGCCTAAGACAAAGATTTCAGATTCTCTATAGGAGAAAAATATCAATCAAACTTATAGAGGAAAGTTTAGCATGCAAAATCTAAATACAAACAGTCTCATTTTAATCTCCATGGAAAAAATCAGCAAATACAACTGCACAATGGTAAATCCTTACCATTTAATATAGCCAATAAAGAAAAAATGGCACAACTAGTAGGGATTTTGGAGTTATATATATATAATTGCAGAGCAAGCATTATAAATCAATATTATGTGGGTTTTCAAGAGAATTACTTCAAATACAAATTTTTATTTAACATCTATAGAATCAACCACATAGAGGCTTATACTCAAGAAATACAAACTACCATTTTCTATCCAAACTAACATTTTTTTTCTAAACAAAATGAAAACAAGAAGGAAAATAGACAAACCTAGAACAATTCACACAACTAAGCTGGTAATTATTGTTGAATTCAAAACCCCAAGTTGCAGCTCCAGCTTCTTCCAAGTTTCCACTTAGCAATTTTAGCAACTCCAAATTCCAATGTCACTGAAAACCCCCAATTTCTAAAATTTTCCAAAATTTCTTCAAAACCAATTTCCAAGAAGCCCCCAAAAGATATTCATGACAAGCATTCCAAAATCATTTTTTTCTTCCGAGAAAAATAATCCAATTGCCCTTGAGCAGTTAACTCCACTTCCTTTATTTATTGACCACTTCCTTAACTAATGAAGCATAAATCTCCTATTTAAAATTCATTTATCTTATCTAAAATCCCAACAATTGCTTACAACCTTTCTTCAACAAGATTATTATTAGTGATTATCTTTATTATTATTTTCACAATTAACAACTTGTAATTTACACACATACAATTAACTAAATTCATTATATTTAATTTATTTAAACTAAATAAAAATATTATTAATAACTTATTTATCAAAACTACAAATATATTAAAACTTTTAATTAAATTGCCAAATATTTGTCAATCTCAATAACCTTTTATTTAATATAAAATCAATTGAGCTAACAACTCAAATAACCAAAATACCCAATAGTACCTAACAACACATGAAATGGAAAATGACACAACGACAACACTAACGGAGGGGCACTACACCCATGTTCATGCACTGGGCAATCTAGTTTCATATGAGCCCATTACGTTGACTTAGTTTCTTGTAATCTTAAGGTTACGTTTTCCCTTTTGGGTCATCCTTGCTTATCAATCTGAGATTTGTCCTTAGATGGTGTTTTTCCAATGGTGCAAAAGACCAGTGGAAAGGATAGCACCCTTGGTGTAGTGCACAATGCACTGATATTCTTTCTATTGGGGATGCATTATGGACCCTTGTGTAGCCTTGTGATGTGTTTTCCAGTGATGTGAATTTGTGTGTGTATGTGAAGAATGTGAGTAAATCTGGAATTTTGTGCTTATGAAGTGATAAATTATGGTTTTTGTTTCTGAAAAGGTGTAAAATTATGATCTTGTGTTGCATATATTATGATATTTAGCATTGTAAAATGAATCAAGTGGGAAGTTTTGCATGTAAATGATGAATATGTAATAAAAAGTGTGTGCCTTGTGAGCATAATTTCACTGTACTTTGTGGAAGTATAGCATTTTTATGTACTGAATCAACTTTGATGATGGATATGTAGCAAATGGTTTACGACGTAATTGTTGTTATTCATTGATGTGGATCATTTTTTGACATTTGGTTTGCTTGATTATTTGATGTTGCTTATATTACGTATATTTTAATTCTACCTTGCAACTTCCAGGAGTAAGTAGAATCTTAGAGGGGGAGGATGTAGTGCCCCTCCATGATTCACCCTTTTATGATGTTGATAAATGTTGTTCTTGGTTAATTTATTAAATTAAATTAACTTAAAAAGTATTTTTATAACTAAATATAAATATATTTACTATTAACGATGGGATTATAATAAATTAGAAATGTGGGAAAATATTAAATTATAAAATAAAATATTAAAATGGAATGTGATAATGGATAAATAGTACAAATAATTAAAAGGATAAAAATGTTTTCTATGTTGTACATGCATAACTTCAAACAAATTATTGAAATGGAAACTTGTTCTTTTTGGGATTTTAGAGATTTTTGTTTTCGAGAAATTAAGTGGTTTTACTGTGGTAAATAATTATCCTTTTTGGAAAAGATTTTTGGGTTTTGTGGTGGGGCGTTACATATTTTCCTTTTAGAGCATGCAATTAAACCATTAATAGGTAAACTTTGATTCTCATTATTTACTAATATGATTTTGAAATCTCTACATATAATTTTTAACTAGCTCTTCTTCCTTTTTCTTAAATTTTAAGAGTTTTACAACCAATGTCTTAGGGTAAATATGGCAGAAGTAATAAGTTGTGCCACACTTAAATTATAAAGGAATGATCCAAATTTTCAACTTGAATCACTAAAAAGTGACATATATGTTTTGAATTTTGAAGTGATGTAAACTAATAAAATATTTAATTTTTAGTGTATTCTATGTTTGTATTTTTTTAGATTATTTAAATATAGTTTTTTATAAAATTGACATTACAATTTATTTGTTGATAAAATGATGAAAAATGAAGTTAAATGGGATGACAATCTTTCTATCGTAAATTTTAATTTTTCTCTTCATTTTTTTGTGTATATTTATAAGTTAAAACTTTGGTGCATGAATTTTCTTTTTCCCAAACTTGATAAATATATTTTTTAAATAAATATTAAAGTGTGGATGCATGTAAAACACAACTATTTCCATGAGATGTCACTATTTTTCTTAACTATTTTTTTAAAATAGAAAAAAAAATCACCGTAACAAAGAATCGTTTGTCTCATGCACCATATCTTTTTAAAATTTTAATAAAATTTAGTATTTTTTCTTGACTAGATAAATAACCTTATTTTTTTAGTTTTGATAACCTAATTTTAATAAAAAATTAAAATTATGATTAAAATAGGAAAAAAAACATATATTTTAAAATTACACTTATAGATCTACAAAAGGGCATTTTTATACTTAAAAAAAACTATTTACATGAGTAGGATCTATTGAAACATCAAGCTTTTTTATTCATCTTTATTTTTGGTAAATTGGTAAATTGGCCTCAAAGTGATGCTACATATGATTTTAGTGAACACATTTATTTGGAAAATTTTTGGCCACGCCTAACTTAGCTACAATGAATCTAGCTAGAATCATATGTTTGAGAAAAAATATTTTTTGTTAGAAATTCTTACTTATTCACTTGTGTTGAAAAGTGTGACACAACTTTGTGCTTTTTCCCAATATTGTAAGGAAAATATTTCATCAAATTGATGGCCAAATCCATAAGATAAGTGATAAAAACATGTGACAATGAAATTTATTTAAATTATATGAATGCCTGAGTCGCACTTGAGCTCAACTAGGAAGTAACCTAGTAAATAACTCTACCTCATTAAAATAAGTGGATAATGTGATTAAGAAGCATCATAAATGTAACAATGAATCACCTCTACGATCATAATTTATGAAACACATGATGTTGAAAAAATCTAATTGGTGAAGGTTACCTCAAAATATCATATTCCATAGAATTATTCAATATCCTATTGGAGTGAAAACACATAAGTGAGTCCCACTGTTGTGAAAAAATGAAAAAAAGTCTAATGGTTATGCCACAATAGTAGTTTACACTTTTTGGGAGATCCTGATTTTTGCTGAAATCACATATTTTTAGAAAATATAATGATTTAAGCCTTGAAAGGTCCATTTAAAGGATTCCAATTGAAGAGGGTTTGATCAAACCACCTTAGACCAATCCCCCTTGGATAGAACCCCACTATTTTTAAACCATACCTATAACAGAGTCTCCTTTACACCTATCAAAATGTTGATAGAAAACCACTTTTGATTTACCTTTTGGGGGATCAAATGAATTCATTTAAATTTATTTTTTGTAAGTATGTAGTCCTTATTATAGGCTTCCAAAGAGTATAATTTTAATTAAATTAAATTTTATTATTATATTTATTTTTTATTTATTGTGAATGTAGGTTTTTCACCAAAAATCAAGCTCTCTGTTTTGCACATGTGGAAAAATAGAATATTACTAATTTTTTTTTGAAAAATATAAGTGCATCAGATATGAAGTCCTTGATCCAACAAAAAAAAAAATTGAATTTTGATAGATACAAACAAAGTTATGTGTTATACGGTCTGCCTATGTCTGAATTGTAATTGGTTTGACTTCAAAACTTGATTAAAGAAAAAATATTCCATAAAACACTATGAAACCAATTGGAAGCACTATATATTGTAGTTACAAATCTAAATTCAAAAAAATTAGAATTTTATCCTTCATGGAAAAAAAGTTATGTGTTATACGGAGAGAATCACTCCTTAAAAATAGTGTTTACTGAAAAAAATAGTTTTCAAAGGAGATGGAAAAAGAAGTGCAATCTGATTCCAAAAATTTTGAAAAAAAAAAAATTCAGAATCTATAGACAAAATGTCACAAATGACTAGTTTGCATCATCTTCAAATTCCTCATGGTTTAGCCGCTATAGGTGTCTGAAAGTGAAGATTTAGTTAGAAAAAATTAGTTCAATGAACAATTTGGCCAAAAATTGTAAATCAGTATTGTGGGATCACCCCTAAGAAACATTCTTAAAATCACCTTGGTTCAATCAAAGGGATGTTTAACTAAAAAATATTTTATCAAACCTAGTCAACACATGCATGATGCTATATTGACATGAAAAAAGTTGTATTCTTGAATGTAGAAGTGGATCAAAATTAACAAAATTGTCCATTTAGTTAGTCTTGTTGACTAGTTAGAGGAAATTTTTTATTTGACCCATGATTTTTCTTTGGTGATATTGGGATCTCAATCCAACCCCTTTCTATCCTAGTCATTTTTTATTAAACTTTCTTATGTGTAACCATTACATAGAAACATTTTCTTTTCTTAACCACATGTTGCATTTTTCTAAATTGAAATAGTCAATGTTACATCATGAATGTGGAGCTTGAATGAAATCATCTATTGAGAAGATTTTGTGTCCCTCATAATTACCTTTCTAAAAAATATGATATATAATATCTATTTCAAAATTATATTTTATTTACTTTATAAGAAAGATAGGCCCACTACAAATGGTACCAAAAAAAATTTAAATCTTTAGGAAAAATGGCAAAACATGTCATTTAAAAAAACAAATTGCACTACACCTATTTCAATGTCCTTAATTCAACAAAAATAATGATAAATAGGAAAAGATAAACATGGTATGGTAAAATGAAAGTATAAATTTATAATAGTACTAATTAAAAATTATTCATAATTTTTTAAATAAAAATATTAGCACTCTAGATATTGTAGTTAAAAATATAATTCTATGAAATCATGGAAATATTTTACTTAGTGTAAAATTCATGCATTATGGTAAGATATCGCCCACTATATAAAAATAATAATTTTCTTTAAAAAAATGACAAGAATATATTAAAAAATTCAAAAACAAAAATAAACTAAATCTACAAAGAAATAATAGAAATAACTAGTTTACACTATCTTTAAATTCTTGATAACTTTTTGTTACAATTCATAGAATATGTTGGATGATAAAAAATGTTAATTTTATGGCTAATAAAGTTGAAAAGTGGGACACATTGTTGAATAAGCAAGACAACTAAGAGGTGGGGTGAATCAGTTGTATCTTATTAAAACATCAAAACCCTCATTAACATTGAAATCCGCATGAATTCATTAAACCCTTAATCTATTATGAAGTTTTAACATAAATAGTAGATAACGGAAACTTAAAAAACTAAAAACCAAACATAAGAGAACACCAAATTTATGTGGAAAACCCAAAAAGGGAAAAACCACGGTGAGGATTAGATCATAATATAAGTAATTAAAAAACTGGTTACAAGGGCTCACTGCCAAAATAGGACACTCTATCTAGAAAGGCTCATTGTCGAAGTACAAAAAGAAGAAGATAGAGAAGAAATGTTACACAAAGAACATGATCTCAATGCAACAAATATTCCACCACAATAGCTCCAACACCTTTGCAGTTTGTTTGAATGATTGTAGACACCTTCTACTCACTACATCTAGTAATCCAACACTTGAAAGTTTGGACTTCTTTGCTCAAATTCACATCACTCACATCATACACTTCACACATTAATTTGTCTTGCATATATCTTAACCTCCTTTAACAATTCAACTCATACTTATACCGTCCTCAACCTTGAAACCCTCTCCAAGGTTGGTAATGCACCTCAAATGTACAAATTCAAATTAGGTCAACACAAAAACACTTTCATGTAAATAGAAGTGAATGCAAACCACAACAAAACTTAATTGGGACTAAAATCAACAACACGACTTAATCACATGCTATCAAAAACAATATTTTTCCTTTGTATGTAGTGTAAACATCAAGTCGATTACTACCCATGCAAACACCATTAATCAATTAAGTACATGCTTCATCAAACTCAAAGATGACTTGAGAACCACACTCCACACTTCTATATAATCTAGAATAATCCTCAAACCACCTAAGATCTAATGAATCCTTCACACCAACTCACAACTGAAGAATGTACAAGCCTAATACACTCAAACAACTCTGTCATATACCGTAACTTAGAAGAAACAATTTTGGAACACCAAACCATGAATCCTCTTGAAATAGGTGAGAGACCAACACCATAAAATCTCTTTTAGAACTACAAGTTTTGAAACACAACTATGAAGAAACATAGAGAAAAGATATTTCTCCTAGACAACTTTGTAATGCATAGTTCACACATTGGTGAACATAACTTATTCTCTATAATGATCCATTACCATAAATTTTGAATATAACATCTTTGAACACCTATAACCAACATATCCAAGCCACATAATCTCATCTTCACCCTAGAAGAAATGCATAGAAAAAACATTATTTCCTCTTTTTATCAAATTTCTCAATATCCACAACATATTTAGCACATACAAAAACAATCTCTCTCAACGACTATAAAATTGAAACAAATGAAAACAAAATCTTGTTGACATCAATGACAACACCTTCATACTTGTATTTTCAATCTCCCCCTTTGACATTGATGGTAATTACACAAGATGTGAAAAACCATCAAAGACAACTTTCCCCTTGTTTTTAATGATTAGAAAATGTACAAACTTTCTCTCCTTGATACTTTTCACTTTTTAACATGATTCTCTCTCTCCCATTTGACATCAATGGTAAAGGAATTTTTTTTGTTGCATTGTTCTCCCCCTTTGACTTTGCACAACCTAATTTCAATTGGTCTAAATACTCTTTTCCATTACTACTCTGAATACTTCCCCTTAGGAGAACACATAAATATGCAACAATATACAATATCACTACCTACTCTCCCTAAGAGATAACCATCAACATCAATCCAAAATAATTGATAGACCATGAGATCCACCAAATTGATGCATATCCTTATGCATCTAGTTCAGATAAGGAGAGGAAATGACCCCCAACTTCTCCCAGAGATACTCAAAAGTATCCTTAAGAAGATCCTTAGTGAATATGTTAGTAATCTAATCCTTTGTAAGAACATATTAAATCTTCACTTCATTCTCCACAACATTCTCTTTTAGAAAGTGACATCTAATTAAAATATGTTTTATCTTTGAATGGATCACTAGATGCTTCAAAAAATTTATTGCACTTGTATTGTCACAAAAGATAGAAATAGGCTCATCATACACCACTCTAATATCCTTCAATGCTTGCCTCATCCACAATACTTGTGTGTAGCAAGATATTATTGCAATGTATTCAACCTCAACAATAGATAAAGAAACTAAATCTTGTTTCTTACTTAGCCATGAAACCAATCTACATCCAAGAAAGAATGCACCACCTCTTATACTTTTTCAATCATCCACACAACTTGCCAAATCTACATCTATGTAAGAACTCGATGTGAAATTAGTATCTTTTGGATACCATAAGCCATGATCTAGAGTGCCCTTTAGGTATTTGAATATCCTCTTCATTATTGCAACATGCGACTCTCTAGGATCTTCTTGAAATATAGCCACAAGACAAACTACATGCATGATATCCGGTCTAGTAGTAGTTGGATATAGTAGTCCACAAATCATATATCTATATTTACTTTGATCAACCTTAGAGGATTCATCATTCTTGCTCAATTTGCAACTAGTAACCATAGGGGTACATATTGGTTTGGAGTCTTCCATTCCAAACTTCTTCAAAATTTATTTGACATACTTTGACTATGAAATAAATATTCCTTTATGTGTTTGATTGATTTGTAGCCCAATGAAGAAATTAATCTCCCCAAATAGAGACATCTCAAACTCTTTCTGCATCTCTTCTGCACACTTCTTACACAGATTCATTTCCTCCAAAAATTATGTCATCAACATACACAACTACAATCAATATTTGACCTTTCTTATTCTTAAAGTAAAGGTTACTCTCAGTGGTGCCTTTATTGAATCCTTTTTGTATTAAATACTTATCCAACCTTGCATACCAGGCTCTAGGAGCTTGCTTCAGTCCATACAATTCCTTCTTCAATCTGTAAACCATATTAGGTTTATTTGATAATTAAAATCCTTCCAGTCGTTCCATGTATACTTCTTCCAACTCTCCATTCAAGAAAGAAGACTTCACATCCATCTGATAAAATTTTAAAAAATTGTGTTGCAAAAGCCAAAATCATCCTAATTGCTTCCATTCTAGCCACTAGAGCAAATGTATCCTAAAAGTCTATTCCTTCAACTTGTGCATAGTCTTTACACACAAGCCTTGCCTTGTTTATTACCACTTCTCCATTCTCATTCACTTTGTTTCTAAAGACCCACTTAGATCCAATTATGTTTTTTTTGCTAGTCCCGGGACAAGTTCCCAAGTATTATTCTTCTCAATCTGTATAAGTTCTTCTTCCATAGCTTTCATCCAATTTTCATCTTTACATGCCTCAATCACTGTCTTAGGTTCAAATTTAGAAATTAGACATGAATTTACCTATTCTTCAACAACTTTTCTTCTTTTCAACACACCTTTTCTTTTGTCCCCAATGATTTGTTCTTTAGAATGATTTCTCTTCACATACTTAGGGGTTTTAGGGGTCTTTTCTGAAGCTTCTTACTCTTCATCTCGTGCTTCCTATTCCTTATATTTTTCTTCTTATTCTTTGTAGGTAGGTTTATCTGATTCATATCCATCTATCTCCACTAAATTTTTCAGATCTTCATCCACTTTGACACTTTAACTCTCAACAATATTTCTTAGCATTTTTTTGTAACATCTAAAAGCTTTGATTTTGGTAGAATATCTAAGGAAGATACCTTCACCAAATGTTGTATCAAACTTTCCTAAGTTTTCTTCATCTCTTTTGATATAACATTTTCTTCCAAACACTCTAAAGTACTTGATAATAGGATCCTTCCATACCACAACTCATAGGGAGTTTTTGTACTATTTTATTTTACTTGAATTTTGTTAAATATGTAAACATTAGTATGAATTTATTCTCTCTATTAGAATTCTGATAGGTTAACTTATTTCATCATAGTCCTTGCAGCTTCTTAAACAGTCCCATTTCTTCTTTCAACCACTCCATTTTACCGAGGAGTTCTAGGGGAAAACAAATGCCTCTTTATGCCATGATTCTCACAAAACATGTTAAATTCATTGGATTTGAACTCTTCACCTCTGTTAGAATTCAAATTTTTTATCTTCAAATCCATTTCATTCTCAACCATAACTTTAAATGCTTTGAATCTATCTAGGGCTTCAGATTTTTCTCTAAGAAAATTAACCCACATCATTTTAGAATAATCATCAATCAAAGGAATGAAATACCTATCACCTTAACTCATCTTTCATCCCTTTGTTTGACTTGTGTAAGAGAAATGTAAGAGACATGTAAGAGCTCTTAAATGTTTTGTTGGATGGACAAGTCATGTGGGAGGGAAAATTCAAATTGGGAGAATATTTCCTCAAAGATGCCATTTTGAATGAAAATGAGGAATTAATAAATTAATTAAATTGATTTATTTGTGCAAGTGGGAAAAGCTAGAGGATGGGACTTGCATTATATTTAACCTTAATCATGATTTAGTTAAATTAAGTGAAGATTAGGTGATTTGAATTTTTTAGTTAGATTTATGGATTAAAATAAATCAAAAGGAGAGGAAATTGATGCATTATCCATTGAATTAAATACATTTGATTTAATTAAATGAAGAAACTTTAGGAGATAATTAAATAAAGTGATTTATATAATTAAAAAGATAGCCTTAGGAGATCAATGAAATAAACTTGATTTATTTAATTAATGGGCGAATATGATTTAATTGAATATGAGGAATGCATGATGTAGATTTTATGTGTCTACATTTTTCCCCTTTTTGAAGCAACGTACTTGCTATTTTGGTTCAAAGAATAAACTTGTCGTTATCAAAATTTAAAAAAAATCTTTTTTTTTGGATGCCCCAACGGAAAGAAGTATACTGGTAGATTCCCCCCTTGAGAGATCGAGCGAAATATTCGATGTGAGGGTCGATCTCACAATAAAGAGGTTCAAAATGGACATATGAATGGTTATGATAATGATGCAAATGAGACAGTTTCAAGATGCTTAGAATAACCAATCTATATTATTATAAACAACTTAAATGATAATGCAATGCATGTGAGATGGACGAGATGGATGATGTGATATGCTAGTGTATGTGTAGGATCATGATGGGCCAAAAAGTGGCGATATGATGGGTTTGTGTAGGGTATGTGGCTGATGACTTTTTTTTACCCAAAATTGATGAAACGAAAAGGGTTTTTAAAGGAGATTCTTATCTTTCCAACAATATAAATTACGCTTTACTTTGAATTTAATAAATAATAATAATTATTTTTCTATTTGAATTACGACTAAAGTCCTGATTGATAGGCTGATTGAAAAACATCTATAGCTTTCAAACGATATCACATTTTTTGAATCTTAAACATGCATCACATTCTATGCTTTGCATACTATAGGATTAAAAAAAAAAGAGTTTTGAAATTCATGAAGTTTTGACCAAGTTAAGGTGGGTAGACATATGAGTTTTTATATTTTTTAAAGGTTGTAATGAAAAAATTATAATTAATTATTTACTTGGAAAAAATTTACAAAAAAATATGCATCACATTGGGACATGAGTCCTCTATTTATATCTACAATATTATAAAAAATATTATCATTTTATTTTGGTTAGGGTGGTTAGACAGACACCTACTAATTATTTTTTCGCTGAAATTTAAGTGCTATTGCATTGAAATTTCAAATATTCACCAAATAGATTTAAAAAAAAAAAAAACCTAGTAGTTTAGAAATTACATTCAATTTTATATAGATTCTATTCTTACATATTTTTGAAATAATATAGATAACTTATTCAAATTTTTACCTCAAGTTGCCTAACTCTGATTTTTTTGAATGTTTTGCACTTAAGGACCTATTTTTTCTATGATGATCCTGCGCATACCTACTATGATTATGAGATTTATGTATGCTAATGATTTGTGGATGCAAGATGGATGCACTGGCGATGATGATTAACTATCCTGGTATGATATTAGCATAGAAAAGAAGAAATGAGGTGATGATAAGAGGATTCAACAAGCCAACTTTATTAGAGATGATGATGAGAGATGGATGATTTGCTTATTAGGAATTGGGACTTTAAAAGGGCTACTTACCTTATGTTTGATAACACAATGTATAGGCATGATGCATCAAGGTATAAAGAACCAGGATGGAATTGCACCTAGTGTGATGGACTTTGACTCGACAAACAACTAGGAGTATTCTTGTTCACACTTGACATACATAAACCTTGGTAGGATGCACCTAACAAAGAAAGTATTCGCCAAGTTATATTACAAGAATGTCCAACAAGCTTGTTGGAAATTCTTGTAATATAACTTGGCGAACAAAAAAAGAGATAATGATCAATGCCCCATTCCTTTCTCTCTAAATCGCTTTGATCAGACATCATCAAGAGGTCATTGGAATGAGCGTGCAATAAGATAAATAAAAAAGAAAAGATCAAGCACACAAACAAGTCAATGTTCTTCATACCTCTAGCCAAAGGTATTTATTTTGTTTAGGATAAGAACCGAAACGATTTCCAATAGATAATTCCAAGGACATGTTAGTGGATGACGACATGTCATTTTATTTATCCAAAGTGTTTTGCCAATAGATAATGCCCATTGTAGGAAGGATGCATCCTAGGACATGTTAGTAAATCATGGAAAGTTGATAGGTTGTTCAAATGGCTATTGATATAAGGTCAATTGACATGTTCATGAATGATCAAGAGTTTGATTTTGCATTTAAAAGTTTGTTTTTTATTTATTTTGATTTTGCATTTAAAGTTTTCTTTTGTTGATTGCTATGGTTGTTTTTGTTTGTGTTTCCAAAGGATGAAGGTGACAATTGTTTTATTATGGATGATTGATTATTGTAGGTGAAAGTGAAATGGAATGGATGGATTTTTTGGGCTTTTTAAATGTTTTTGATGTTTCTGAAATGTTTTGAAATTTATGTTTTCCATTGTTTTCAATCAAGCAAAGTGTGTTGTAACCAAGAACAAACACAATCCTATGGATATGAAAGACTATATTTGTTGAGTCCCCACTTGGACAAGTCCAACTATGCTTATTTTTAGTGAATGGTTAGATGCTTTACCCCACTGGCTCCCCTCCATGACACTCACTTTTTAGGGAAGCCAAGCATCAGTACCCATGAAGCTACCATGGCATACTTTCCATTTCTACTAAAAACTGTAAAAGTGTGGGGTGACTTTAGAATGACCATTCATGCACCAACAAATAGATAGGGATTTTGGCCTTTCTACAACAAGGGTTTTAATTTAGACTTTCTATTCATAGGAGTTGACCCATCAAGGTGAGAGACCATTGTTTCCCTTCTCGTCGGAGCCAACTGTGTGATACTGGCCTTTGTTCTAGTACCCACTTTTATATCCCGATTGGAAATACTCTTGGCTTTAGAGTGTTACCGATTGAGTCATTCCCTTGGGTGAGTACTTCTCCCCCAAGGAAGGCCCTCTAAGATAAAAAAAAGTGAGCAAACATATCTATAACTCGATCGATCTTTGTTGAGAAACAAAGAGAGAATACATGTGATAGATTTACTCACACTCACAAGATGTTTTTTTCAATTTTAGTTCCAAAATGAAGTGTGGAGGCAATTACTTTATCGCAACCTAAGACCACCAAAAATATTTTTGATTGTCAAGATTGTCGTGAGGCACGAGAGAAGTGCATACGTATTTTCAATGGTGTTAGTTTGTGTAAGCAATTATAAGACAAAGTAGCACATGTTCTTTTTAAGTCCACAAAGCAATGATTCTGATTCGTTTTAAAGCACCAAAATGAGATATGAAATTTTTCTTTGTTCAATTGTTAAATCCGAAAACCAACTCTAGTAAGTTTGTCCTAAAGTTATTTTTAAGTTCCTTGTAGCGAAAAATTGAAATGTTCTTTCTAGAGCCTCAAAAAGATGTGAGTTGATTTAAAACTAAAAACTAAAGCATAGAATGGAAGCTCTAGATTATCACAATAAGCATTAAAAAATTCTTTTGTCAAGTTCAAGTTCAAGTCTCCAACTCAAATCTGCTCACTTTTTGCATAAGTCCAATGTCTGATCTCAATGTCAACCCTTCGAATGCCACACCTATGAAACCCCTTGAAGCAAAAAATGATCATACATTAAGTGCATTAGTTACATGCAAATCGATTAGTTTTAAATTCAAAATAAAGACATGACAAACATGTGTATAGTTAAAAATATTTTGTAATCATGCCATATACAGATATTAGTTGATTTTTTTAATGTTGCCTCTTTCTAAAAAAAAAGGCTCCAACTTGCAACAGGTTTTAAATGCTTACTTTTTCCTTATTAATGAAGTTGGGATGCTCAAACAACAAAAAGTCAATTTAAAAACACCACTTTCCCTTAACTTGCAAAAGTAGGGAACAAGTAAAAGACCATCAAAGATTTTCAAAAGGGGCCCACTTATTACATATACCAAAATTTCAAAATCTAGAGTTTGTCTCCAAATTACTCTAGTCAATTTCCAAATCTGTTAATAGCATTTAAAGACATGATTCCAAATCCTTCAAACACTCATGATATAAGATAACACAAGTTGGGAGATGTAGCCTTTACCACACTTCAATTTTGTGTGCCTAGCTGGAATAACAAGGGTGGTTTAAATGCAGTCAATGTCAGAGATTAAATGCATTTACTATGAGTAGTAAAGTCAGATCCCATTTGTTCATATGCATCGGATTTTCATTAAATTGACAACCACAGTCAACCACAAATATTAATTAAATCGATAACCAATCTCTGTGAGAGGATGAAGACAAATTCAAGCTAGCTAAAGAGGCTACTAGCATAGAAGATAACTCCAAAATCATATCCATCATTAGTTGCATCATACACCACTTAGTCATTCAATTCAAAAACTTTCATTTGAATTCACAAACATCTTCTTTGCATCCAATTCAGTCTTCATTCTCCTAGGTTCCCTGATGCTTGACTCCAATATCTACAAAGAGACGGTCTCAGGGAATGCCATGGTTGATAGATAGACACAAAAAAAAAATGAACTTTTTGATAGACAACCTGAAAGAAATGTGTTCATATGGACAAGCATGATACATGTTTGACATACCTCAAAGAATTGTAAATGCACATACAAGGTGAGAGAACTGTTTGACAGACCCCAAAAAAGTATAGAGGCACATACAAGGCACGAGAATTATTTAACAAAGGCACAATGCTTTGGTAGACAAGTATGCAAAATGTAGAAGCATAGAAAAAGCATGTAAACTATTTGATAGAATGCGATCTCAGAGGTCGCAATGGTTGCAAGATATGCACAAAATGGATTTAAAAATCTTTTGAAACTTTCAAAAAGTGGAAATTCTACAATGAGATGTTAGGAGTTTGATTTTGTTGTCTTAGACAAGCCTTCTATTCCCTGTAAAATGTATTAACAACTTGCACATATCCTAAGATGTTGTTATGAAAAATGGCACCAAAACAAAGTATGGTACTAAAATGGAAGAATTTAGTAGAACTTCCCAAAAAATTAATTGGAAGATGTAAATCATATCCACAACTAAATTTCTCCCTATGTGCGCCATGATGGGAACTTTGAGAGAAAGGTAAAAGATTCACTAAACATATGGAAACGTAATAATAAAGTTGTGTTAAAGTTTCCTCATAGAATGCAATCAAAGCACAAAAATCAATTCCACCAATAACATGACTTTATACCTAGACATGATATAACTAGTTTGAATGGACACAGACAATGGTATTAATAGAGCAACATCCAAAAATGAAAGAGAATTCCACAAAACAAGCTGCAAGTAAAGCCAACATTACGATAGAGAAATTTTTTGAAACAACGGTGGGCGCCAAAATGTTGATCTTAAATCTGCATTACTTCAAACAATGACCACAATTAGTATAGTTAGTCAATTCAAAATAAGTAAACACAAGATTCCTATGAAATACTTAACCATGCTAAAATATGCAAACTAAATGTAACAAAACAACTAAATGCAAGCACATAAAAACATGATAAAACCCTATCCCATAGTGGATTGGTGCTTCTTTGATGTGGAAATAAGCCCTTTCCCAATCCTTGATAAGCTCCTAGATGATATGATGAACAAGATTCAAATGCTTAAAATTGTGTATCAAGTTGTGGAGTTGTGGAGCTGTGGAGGATTAAAACAATAGAGAGGGTCTTTATTTATAGAATAGAATGATAGAAGAATGCAAGATAGGAGGAATGTGGGATAAAAGACAAACCAATGGCATTGTGCCACTTGTCAGCATTCCAATGGAGGGAGGTTGAGCACATTTTGATCAATAGGCAAATTTGAATTTTGAATTTGATGAAGTGACATGTTTAGGGGGGATGAAAGATGAGTTAAATTCCAAGTTTGACTTGTGTAAGAGACATGTAAAAGCTCTTAAATGCTTTGTTGGATGGACAAGTCATGTGGTAGGTAAAATTCAAATTGGGAGAATATTCCCTCAAAGATGCCATTTTGAATGAAAATGAGGAATTAAGAAATCAATTAAATTGATTTATTTGTGCAAGTGGGAAAAGCTAGAGGATGGGACTTGCATTAGATTTAACCTTAATCATGATTTAGTTAACTTATATGAAGATTAGGTGATTTGACTTTTTGACTTAGATTTATGGATTAAAATAAATTGAAAGGAGAGGGAATTGATGCATTATCCATTTAATTAAATGAAGAAACTTTAGGAGATAATTAAATAAAGTGATTTATTTAATTAAAAAGATAACCTTGGGAGATCAATCAAATAAACTTGATTTATTTAATTGATGGGCGAATATGATTTAATTATTAAATATGAGGAATGCATGATGTCGATTTTACGTGTCTACAATAGGATTTGTAATCGTTGGAAAATATCTCACTGCTTGAACTGAATTGATCCTAAAAAAAATATCAAAATTGATGTGACACATACTCTTATTCCATAGCCAACTTTTATTAATCTGAGTCATAAAAAATGACCATTAACACCCTTGAGTAGATAAACATTTCTATCTACCCTCTTTCTAGTAGCAATCACAATTTCAGATCCTTTTCTAATCTCACATCCATCTTCCTGAGACATAAGATTGTATCCTTTAATACACATTTTTCAAACACTCAAAAGTTTATGCCTTACACACTTGACATAGTAAACATCATCAATATTATTCTTTCCATCAAAATTGATTAAACCTATTCCAAAAATATTAGCATCTGAATCATCTCCAAATCTAAAAAATCATCCATCATATTTTTCAAGTTTAGAAAATTTACTCTTATCTCCAGTCATATGATTTGAGAAGCCACTATCAATGATCCAATAATTCTTGTCATGTCTAACATGAAAAGAAGATACCAAAGTACCTTTAGCCTTAATCTGTGTCTCATTTGTCTCTAGATCACTTTCCTTCACACATCTTTCAAAGTTAGTAGAAACAGATTCATGTTTTAAACCTAAGAATAAGCATTCATCATCATCAAGATATCCATAATCATATTCATCATCAAAAATACCAACATATTCTCTAGCATAATAGCTTTTTTTAACTTTCTTACCTTTATTCTCCTTGTTTTTTTCATTCATATCTCTATTTGGGAATCTTGAAGTGCATATTGACCTATTTTTCCACAACTAAAACATTTGAAAGTTAATTTACCTTTAATGAGTACCTCTTCTCATTCTTCTCACAAAGTTAGCCTCCACATCATCACTATCTTTTTGAACTGATTCTTCAATCTTCTCTATCTTAGTAGCCTTAAAAACAGTCTCAATCTTTGCACCATTATTAGTACCAAACTCTCTCATCTCAAAAGTAGTTAAATAGAAATAAAATTGTTCTCTCAAATATTGATCTAGGTTTTGATATTTCTCAATAGCACCAAATTTATAAATGTAAGCTTTAGTAAGGGTTTTACCACTTTAGTTCTTTGACCTTTCCTCCAAGACCTTTGATTGCACTAAATTTTTTTATCAACTCTCTTTATGTAATTTATGATATTTTCTTCTTTAGACATTCATGTTTTCTCAAATTGTGTCTTTAGATTCTACATCTTAGCTTATTTGACCATAATATCTCCTTCATAAATACTTACTAGTTTATACTAAATTTCTTTGGCAATTTTCAAATCCATAACTTTCACTAATTCAAAATTACAAGACTACTTAAAAGAACAAACCTTGCTTTACCATTTGTTTCATAGGCCTAGATCTCATCACTTTTACCTGGTCTATTTGCAGGGATAGTGTAATTATTCTTCATTACTTGCAAAACATATCCAAGGTAAACTAGATAGCCTTCCATCTCCACTTTCTAGAATGCATAGCTTGTGCCATCAAACATAGGGATCTCCTTTTTTTCCATCTTGGATCTACCTCAAGATATTAAGGTTTTCTCCAAGGAGCCTTGCTCTGATACCAATTGTTGAATGAATAAGGAAATTGAGAGAGTGTTGAATTAGTATTATCTTATCAAAACATCAAAACCCTCATTAACATTCAGATCCACATGCATTCATTGAACCCTTAATTTGAATGAAGTTTTAACATGAAAATAAAAAATAAAAAAAACCCAGATTTATGTGGAAAACCAAAGAAGGGAAAAACCACATTGAGGATTAGCTCACAATATAAGTAATAGAAAAACTGATTATAAGGGATCACTGCCAAAATAGGATACACTGTCCAAAAAGGCTCATAGCCAAGGCTCATTGTTGGAGCACAAAACGAAGATAGAGAAGAAATGTTACACAAAGAACATGATCTCAATGAAACAAATATTCCACCACAATAGCTCCAACATCTTTGCAGTTTGTTTGAATGATTGGAGACACCTTTTTCTCATTGCATCTAGTAATCCAACACTTGAAAGTTCACATTGCTCTGCTCAATTTCTCATCACTTATATCATACAGTTCACACATTCATCTATCTTGCATCTATATTAACCTCATTTAACAATTCAAATCATACTTATACTATCCTCAACCTTGAAACCCTCTCCAAGGTCGATAATGCACCTCAAACGTGCAAATTCAAATTAGTCTGGGACTAAAAAAATTCTGTAGTAGATAGAATTGAATGTGGACCACATCAAAACTTAATAGGGACCCAAATTGACAACACCACTTAATCACATGCTACCACAAAGAATATTTATCATTCACATGTAGTGTAAACACTAGGTTGGTCGTTACCCATGCAAACCACATTAATCATTTAAGTGCATGCTTCATCAAACTCAAAGACAACTTGCAAACCACACTCCATGCTTCTAGATAATCTAGAAAAATCCTCAATCTACTTGAGATTTAAAAAATTCTTTGCACCAACTCGCAATTGAAGAATGTACAGGCCTAGTACACTCAAAACACTTTATCATATATGTTGTAACTTGGAAGACCAACTTCCATAGCACCAAACTACAAATCCTCTTGACATAGGTAAGATACAAATACCATCAACTCTCTTTAAAAACCGTAATTCCTAAAACACAACTGCATAGAAACACAGAGTAAAGACATTTCTCCCATACACCTTTATAATGCATAGTTCACATACTCATGTACATAACTTCTTCTATTCAATGATCTATCACAAAAAGTTCTAAATATAGCATATTTGAACACCTGTAACCAACTTATGTAATCCACATAAGTAGATCTTCACCCTAGAAGAAATGTAGAGAAAAAATATAACACACCTCTACAACATAGATCAATACTACAACATACTATTTCCTCTTTTTATCAAATTTATCAATATCCACAACTATCTCTCTAAACCACTACATCGTTGACACTAGTGAAAACACAAGCTTGTTTCAACATCAATGACAACACCTTGATACTTGCAACACACATTTTATGCTTTAAACAATTAGTAGAATATTTCTGTGAAAATATTTTCTCATAATCATTAATATACTTATCTAGATGGACCAATCTACTCAATATGGAATTCTAATAATGTGAAATATCATTTTTAACATGAAAAATAGCTTGGTGTGTATATAAATAATAGGTACTAAGAAAGGAGTCCATGTAAAATAGTTGCACATCATCCTCAAAAAAGCCAAGTAAACACTATAAGAGATCCTTAATTCACGTGTTTTGTTAGTAGGAGATGTAAAATATGGTAACTTATAAGTAACCAAAGATATAACATATGAAAACATAAAATGAACCAAATTAGAATCTCCATGGTTATAAAAGTGTGGTAGATCATTATGATGCATAGAATTATCTGTGAGTTCCTCCAAGAAACACCCACTAGAACTCATAGGGAATGTTTACCATTAAAACACAATTTTTAGAGCCATCATAATCAAAATCATCATGGGTCAAAGATTTATCCTCAACATAAATAGAAGATAAGGAATTAGTATTATTCACCTCACTAAAAATATCATTAATTGACCATAAACCAAAAGATATAAGAGAAGGAATATCTTGAACTACATGGGGGGAACATCCTAACATAAACATGGTTTATTAGATAGAGGTACATATCTATTTATAAATTCTAAGTATAATAAAAATAAATCTCATCACTAGGTTAGGCATCATATATAAGAAATCCAAACTGGAATATATATTGAAGAGGTTTATCAAGAATATAACCATAAATAAATACATCCTTACACATAGAAGGTGCATCATAATCATCATATGTAAGTGAATATGAAATATGTGTATTAATAAATAAAATAATGCTCAGGTCCTCTAGGAATGTCAAATCTAGAGAGGCACATAAAGGGGAACTAACATGAGATGTCAAAAGAATAGGCTCAATAGGTGTTGAATCAATATGCTCAGATGTATTAAATGAATAAGATATCATATGGCATATTAATATTAGAGACAAATGTGGCATAGAGGGTAAGAAAAGTTTCAATAAAATTTGCAAAAAATTGAGTGTTAGAGACAGTAGGTGGGGAAGGACCATGGTAGTAAATAATGATGCCTTAACCTTAATAAAAATAAATAAATGAATCATAAGTAAGGGTAGATCCAAAACCTAATAAAATGCATAGATATAAAGAAATTACAAATATAAGATATGAATTATTTTGTTTTAAGCATCTACTATTTTAGTTTAATCATATCAAGTGTGGTTAATGCTAAACCCTTAATCCTATAGTGTGTGTAAAGATATTAGTGGCTATATTTTTGCTAGAATTACTCTCAAATAAATTATACTATCATTAATATAGGTTTTTATAGGAATTTAAATAAACCTAATGGGAATCTAAGGTATAAATAGAAGTTAGTAGTTACTTTATGATCATCATATTGAAAATTGTGATCTTATCAGAGACTTTTCCAAAGGTTTTCCTCCTTAAAGAGGCTTATTATTCTTAAGTATTATCAAGAATTTTTTAAAAATATCTTATTATATTATTCTCTTGTGCTGCTTATTTTTTTACAAGTAGTATTAGAGCATGATTGTGTTATATAGAAGATAATAAAAAAGGAAATTATTTTATTTATGAGGTCAAAGTAAAAACAATATATCTTTCTTAATTTGCAAAACACTTTTGAGTTTTGGAAGGATGATGAAAGATATATTGAATCTACTAGAACCCAGATTTGAAGTCATTTAAATTAAAATTGAATTATTTATTTTGAAATTAGTGTATCCACCAAATTCCCTCCTAGGGGTTTAAAATAACTTTTCATTTTTTTAAATTTCTCAAGAGTTGATTAAGGAAATATTGTATCTATTATAGTTTGGATTCTAGGTAATTTAGAGTAGAATTTAAGTACTTATTAAAAAAATAGAGTCTCAAAAAAAAATTCTCCCACAATTGCAAGTGAATTAATTTATCGTAGTTTTTTTTCTTAATGTTCACTTGTGATATCTAAGCCCTAATAAGTTATAGAACTTTTTTATATTATTTGGATTTGTTCCATGTACAAGTAATTATAAAATTATTTTTGCACACCATGGAGGGGGCTTCAATAATATGCAAGGGAAAAAAATCTTGTCACACATAGTAAATTTCTTGATAATCATGATCTCATAGTTGTGTAGAATATTTCCATAGATGTGGAATCCCTTTAGCCCATATATGTTTTATTGAGGGAGGAGATGAAATGATTCACTAGGAGTGAAGAGAATTAGGAATTACTAAAAATATTTGATTCTCTTGAGATCTATATGAGATCTAAGCAAGTTGATTCATGCCATGATATTTTGGAAGATCTCTTATAAGGGACAATAATTATTTTGGGTAAATTATTTTGATATGCAAATTGATTAGTAGGTCCAAATAATTCTATACCTAGGAAATTCACACCATAGATGAATATGTGAAAATTCAATGAAAAGGATACAACCAATTGGATCTAGTAAATAGAAAATCTCTTTGATATTTATTATCTTTGATTTCAATAGTAGGTTAAAATAGAATCCTTATACTTCCAAAACCAAACCAATTCGTGTGATATTGTTGGCTATATGTGAAGAGAAGAAAAAGAAGGGATGTGTTGTCACACGGTTTATTTTTAAGAGAAACTCACTATAAATTATGGGGAAAATATATGAACAATTACATCAACTAGCTTACAAAATTAAAGCAACATAAGTATAGTCAAGGAATATAATTAACAATCCCAAACTTTTCCTTTAATAACTTGGAGAATTTTATTGAGGAAAATTTTGAAGGAATTATTTCTAAGGGGTTTAAAGGACCAAAATCAAATGTGAGGTATGCATGTGTTGGAACACGTTTATTATTACACCAAAATATTGACTTTTTAATGCTTCTAGTACAAACGCTAGAGATAAATGGATCCATGAGAGGTGGTTAGACCATGTCCTGAATCTAAAGCTTGAGATGCTAGTGATTAGTCCAACAATCCCCCCTCAGCGTCACTCGAGGGGATTTGAACCTGTGACCATGGCTCCAATGCCATTTTTTGGAACATGTTTATTGTTGTGCCAAAAGATCAACCTATTAATGCCCAATACAAATGCCAAAGATAAACAGATACATAGGAGGTGGTTAGTCCATGTCTCAAATCCAAAGAGATACATTGGTGATTAGTCCAACAACATGTTCCATCCAAATTATGTGTACCAAATAATGATTATGGAAAGGTAGGAAAAGGGTGAAAATCTAGCTAAAATAAGGGAGGAATTTCTTGTAAATAGATATTGGAGGTCTCTTGCATCATTATTTCTTCAAGCTTTGATGTTAGTTCCTCAATGAGTTAAAGAACAAAAGGATAAATAGTTATGTTTCAACTATGATGGAACATATAATAAGGGGCATAAATGTGCTGAGAAGAAGTTTTTCTATATTAAGGAAACCTATGATAAATAAAATGATGAAGAAGAACTAGTCATGGCTATTATTAATTCAAAATTAAGACTTAGAAATAGAAATAGAGGTACTCTTTATCACCCTACAAAAAATATGATAGGTTATAAATTTATAAATTGAAACATCTTCTTAGCAACAATACATAGAGCCTCAATTATCTAAAATAATTTTGAGATGAACCTAAATTTTTAGAAAAATATTGAAGATAATTGTATCAAGGTGTAGACACTCAAATTTTTCCTCACAATCATAACGATATTCGTCTATTGATTAAATAGATATTACTATTTACTTAATCAATTCATTCAATACTTTCTTCTATTCATGCATTTCATCAAATCATTGAACCATCTCATGCTCGTTCAATATCAGTTGCATTAATGTTCATGTCCATTTGCGCTATCATTCATACCCATTTGCATAATAAATCATAAATCATTTATAATCCATTTGCATAATAAGTCACAAACATCATTTCCATATTAAATCAATTATCGTTATCATCCATAATTGTTTCATATCCATCTCCATTAATAAATCAACTATCATAGTCATTGATTATTATTTCATAATAAACTAATTATCATAACTTTCACATTAATCATATCATTTGTGTAAATCATTCATGAATTATTGCATTTTAGTAAAGCATCTTTAATCATTTTATTTATATTTAATCATTTAGGTTCATTTTAATCTAATATCCCTTTATCACTTTAACTCTCATGCATAACATTTAACCCAACAATGTGGGATAATGGCATTTACTTCTCTCACATCTTTTATCCCACATTTCATCTTCAACCCCTCTCCATCCTCAAAGAACTCCTATTTAAAAGGGGATTTCCCTCTCATTTGGGGACTCACAAATTTTTCTCACAAATTTACATACTCATATGATCTTTGCATCTTGCTTGCATTTCTCATTCACCATAGCATCTTTATTGCATTTTGTGCTCATAAAAATTTGAGAGAAAATGCATAAACGAAGATCTTGGTGATAGGGAGACAATGGAGATTGATTTCTTTTAAAAGCATTATTTTGTTTTTGTAGTTTAGATTTGTATTTATGGTTTTGCTTTTAATTAGAATAGCTCTATTGATGTGGGCTGAAATGGCGATTCTTACTCCATGGAATCATGGATTTTTATGGCCCTACAAATTGGTGAACCCGACGTGACCACTTGGATGAATATTTTCATATTTTGCATGCACACTAATCTGTAGAAAAATGGAAAGACAAATATGATATGATCTATATTTTGCATCAATTTCTTTGCATTTTATATGATCTACATTTTGCAGAGCTTTGATTTCTTCACATCTGAATATGAAATATATTTTGCAGGATCAACAACTCCAGATTTGATATGATATACATTGTCTCATTTTGTAGTTGAAAGGAAAAATATCATATCAATTTTCTTTGCAGCAAGTTACATTGAAACAAACAAAAAAAATCATTGGAATAATTTAAAAATGTATCACTTACACGATCTAGTTTTTAGTTTTAACATTTAAATTAGATTTTTAGTTTTCAACTTTTAAATTAGATTTTAGTTTTTAGCTTTTAACTTTTAATGTAGAGTTAGCTTTTAATTTTTAAATCAGATTTAGCTTTTAACTTTTAATAGCTTTTTCTAAATTAGATTTTTCTTTTTTTTTTTTAATTTTGATCTTTTTAAATTTAGTTTTATTTTAGAATGTAGATTTAATATAGATTTATTTCAGATTTAATTTAATTTAATCTAGATTAGATTAATTTTTAGAACTGGATTAATTTTAAGGCTTAGATTAATTTAGAATAGTTTTAATTAACTTAGACTAATTTTTAATTTACTTTCTAATTTAATTTAGATTCTTAGCCTTTTAATTTAGATTTAATTTAGTCTCTAATATCTTATTTAGTTAGATTTTTTTTAATTTAGTTTAGATTTTAGTTACTAATTTAATTTAGATTAGATTTTTCTTTTTACAGTTTTTCTTTCTTTCTTAATGTAGCTTTTAAATTTAATTTTTATTTTGTTTAGCTTTTTAATTTAGCTTAGATTTTTAAATCATGAAAAATCATTAATTTAGATTTTACTTGGATTCTTAGTTTATTTTTGATTTTTTAGATTTTGACTTTCTAAATTAGATTCTTAGTTTAGAGTTAATTTAGAATTTAGATTAGAGATTTAGATTTAAGTTAGTTTTTAATTCTTAGATTAGTTTTTAACTTTAGATTAGTTCTAATCTAGAGTAATTTTTAATATTGGCTTTTAGTTTTAGATTAATTTTAATTTAGAATAGCTTTTAATTCTGATTAATTAGAATAACTTTTTTTTTAAGTTTTTAATTTGCGCTAACGTTTAAATTAGATTAGTTTTTAATTAGTGTCTAACTTAGATAAGTTTTAAATTTGGATTAACTTTGAATCTAGATTAGTTTTTAATCGCTAACTTTAGATTTTGAATTTAGATTAACTTTTAATTTTAAATTAGCTTTTTTTATCTTAGATTAGCTTTTTTTTTCCTAGATTAATTTTCTTTAAATTTATGTTAGTTTTCATTTTGGTTAAGTTTTGGTTTTGTGACTAATTTTTTTTAATTTGGTTTCTTTTGCTAGGTTCATTTGGAAAAGAATTGAAAATCAAAACATACGCTTGTCAAAGAAAGGAGGCATGAAACTACTAATGAGATTTTGATGCAGGACGTTCGTCGAAGACATGATTTTGAAACCAATTGTATTTTAGATTATAAAACACTTCAATTGGTGCATTAAAAATGAACAATTGTCTTCTTCCACATAGGCTTAACTAGGGGGTCAATGAACATGTGCTTGATTCTGTTTGACTGTGCTTGAAGGTGGTAGGTGATTATGCTCTCACCTTGTAAAAACTAGGTGATCAGAAAACCAGACCCACCTTATTTTTTGTCACCTTCACGACTTAATAATCGAAGTATCCTCTCCCCTTGCACTTTCGAGTGATCCTGGGTGTAAGAGAAACGGTTATTATTTCTAGAAATGGGCCTGCCTTAAGGGAAAAAGTACTCACCTTAAGGGACGACTCGACCGGTAACAGGCTAAAGCCAAGCCACTTCCAACCAGGATATAAAATGGGTGCTTGAGGAAAGTTCAAGTACCATGAGTGTGGATGTGTCACACAGATGGAGTAGTACTCCCATAAACCCTATTGAGCATAACCTCTTCAGGCCGGAGTGCCACCTAATTGGTGATTAATCTCTCACCCCATGTGTGGCCACTCGAATTGATGCCCTAACTAAACACCTATTGTTTTAGAAGCCAACCATTTTTAGTCGTTGCTTGGTATAGTGCAGGGTACAATATCATGCCCGAAGATACTCACTACTGACTCCCTTGAGTAGAGATAGCAGTTCTTGGGAAGTGATGACCCAAGAATCTGAAGTTGGTGTGCTCGAATGACGTTAATGAGCCGTGGAGGGGAGCCAATGCCACCAAACTTCTAAGCTATCCGCTCTCGAGAAGGAAAGGTGTTTAGCACCAATCTGGGGTATATCGGTGGGCTATATCAAGTATAAAAACCCTTGGCCTATTAGGATTGTGCTTGCCTCATGTGCTTTTGCATACACCAAAAAATTGTGCTTATCAAGTGTTTTCTAGATTTTCAAACAGTATTCACCACATTCACAAATCTGAACACAAACAATTGACCTCAAACAAACATCACACCTAGTAACTTGCAACACCTCAAAAAATTTCCAAAACCATCAACCAAACATGTCTAATTGCTATCCTCCATGTTCACCCTCAACCTATGAATGAAACCAAAGGATTGAATATCTTGACCATCATTTGAAAGAGCTTGAGAAACAACTTGAATCCAAACATTTGAAGGAAGTGATACAATCATCTCATAATCCTTTATCCTTACCCAAAACTACATCATCCAAGTTCAATATCCATGATTTTCTACAAAGGCTAAATGAGAAACCTAAATCTATTTCCTCAAACACAAATAATCTTGAGCAATCCTACCATGTTATGCATCTATATTCATCTCCCATAATTCAAAATAAACCTCATGAGTCTTCCACCCAAGTTAATAATTTCATCCAACCATCCTCTCTCATCATACCATCTCCATCCAATGACTCATGTCAATCTCTTATTCCAAAGCATGCTAGCATAGACTCCCCTACAAATCAAGATCAAATTATTGTTTCCATTCCATCCAATGATACCAAAAATTTCCAACCCCTTCCAATCTTTGACCAAGATCCCATTTTTCAAGAACCTCACGATGATCCACTTATCTCTTTTTGTTTCATTCAAGATTATTCCCTTCCATCTCAAGAGAAAAGTATACTTCCAAGTCTTCCTTCCACCTCATCTAATGAATCCATACCATCTCATGATTCCATCATATCCAATGATCAAGATATGCTTTTCACAAAATATCAGGATTCCCTTCCTCATCAAGATCAAGATATACCTCCATTCAAGGATACCCTTTCATTCCATGATGATGTCCATCATTCTCATGATCAAGATATGCCTTTCATACCACTTCATGATGATTCCATACCTTATAAAGAGAAAGCTAATCCATCTCCTACACCTCATGATCCTTTTCCAATTCAAGATCAAAGTACACCCTCATCCCCATGTCAAGATCCTATCACCCATCCTAATTCCCCTCATGATCACAATCCTCCACAAGAGTCTATCACCCCTATTCAAGCTCTCCATGAACCTCTTACCTATCAAGTGGGTTCCCTCACTTTTATGTGGTCTACTCGACGATCTTGTTATTCCTTCCATATCACATCCACCTCATGATAGACTTGCATCTTGTTTCATAAATAATACATATCCCATTGGCAAACGAATGTGTCAAAGTATGAACTACAAAGGAAAAGGATTAGACCTTCATGAACAAGGTATCCTAGAACCCCTTTATATCCAAGAAAATCCATATTATCATGGCCTTGGTTATACACCTCATGCTGAAGACATTGGTATCCATCGTAACCCTAAATTCCATCAACCTTCCATCTATCCTAGGTCCTTATACTAGTTCATCAAGCATTCCATCTATCCTTGGTCCTTATCATCCAAACTCTAGATCATCAACCCTTCCATCCATATTGGGACCCTACATCCCTTCATCCCCTATTCATCAAGAACAACAAAGGAACACATCCTTGATTCCCTCTCAAAATTCTACCTACATTAACCCATGCATAAGACCTCCATATCATTCATCTCCATCCACCCATCCTATTTCTCTTGGAAGCAATTTGGGTGCCAAATGTCCAAAGCTTCCATATCAAAATCCACATGTATTAAAGGATCAACATGTCTCCTTGAAGAGCCATGCAAAAAGAAAAGAACATTTGATCCCAAGTCAAAATAAAAATCCCAAAGGCCACAAAGGCCCATCAAGTCAAAAGAAAAAAAATCAAAGGCCACAAAGGCCCATAAATCAAGAAGAAAATTTTCAAAGGCCACAAAGGCCCATAAAGCAAAAAGAAGAATCTAAAAGGCCACAAAGTCCCATGAATCAAAAATCAAAGTCAAAAGCTATGTGGATTCCTAAAAGTCTCGTAGAAGCAATAAAATCTAAATTGGCATCCAAATTTGCTAATCCAAAAGCTTCCTCCTATCATCCATCTAAAAACCTATCACCTTCCAAATTCATTTTTCTTCCATCACTCCACCACCCTTCAAGGTGTGTGTTGATGTTGATTTTCCCATCCTTTTCATCTATCAATCAACAATCCTTCCAACCTCCTATCCATTATCCAACATCCATCCCCCATTATCCTCCTTTAATCCAAACCTTTGAATAAGTCCTTAGCTTCTTCCATCATACCATTAATATACCAACGTTTATGAGCCTAATCCTCATTTCCATGGTTTATTAGAACACATATTCAAGGGATATTAGTTGTGAAACTTGATGCTTGAGTCCTTCCTCCATCTCCCCATCATGCATATATTACCTTCCATTTTCATTTATCCCTATCCATATCCTATCTTCCATATTCCTCTTGTACTCTACACTTGGGGGCAAGTTTCATCCATCCTTTCATTCATATCCATTATCCTCTTTATGTTCATCCTTTACCTTTCCACCTTTGATCTTGACAAGGTTAAGGATCCTCTTAAATGTCGTACATCTTATCCTTCACCGTATCCATATTCCACCATTCTATCTTAACGCATCCTTTCTTCCCTTCCTTGGTCTTGATGAGGAATAGGAGAAAAATACTTAGGCATTGTGTCCATATCTTATCTATTTGATCTTTATCATCTTATTTATTGTCCTTATCTTTACACTCTTCCATTCCATATCTCCTAGCTTATCAAAATCCATGTCCCATTTCCTTCCTTTGTTCTTGATGAGATTAGGGGAAAAATTACAAACACATGCTTTGGATTCCCTTTCATATCATTATGTTCTACCATTCCATCATAGTTTACATCCTTATCATTTATCCATGATTAAATTATCTCCAATGATTGGTCACCATGTCCCTTTGCAACCTTGAATCTTATCATGTGAATCATATTGGAGCCTAGTTGTAAAACATTATCCAATCCTCATATTTTTTTGTCAATCAATCCTAAACAATCATCAATCTTATCGTGCTTAGAGGAATCAATGATCCTAAGTACTTATCATCATCATGCCTTATAGAATCGATCATTCCTGGCATCCAATCAACGAACCATTATCATCTTTTGACAAAGGATATTTTGCTTGTGTGACATGTTTTGCAATGAATCTTTCATTTTGATCTATCATTTATCCATGGTTGCATTACCTCTATTGTGGAATATCGTATTCCTTCAATCAATCATATCACATTTCATTTAACTCCATCTTTAAAACTTCAAAAAAATTCAAAAAAAATCATAAAATGTCTTGAAATAATCCAAAAAAAAATCATAAAATGTCATGAAATAATCCAAAAAAAATCATAAAATGTCCTTAAAAAATTCAAAAAATCATAAAATGTCCTTAAAAATTCAAAAAATCATAAAATGTCAAAATTTAAAAATCATAAAATGTCCTCAAATAAAATTAAAAAAAATCATAAAATGTCCTAAAAAATCGCAAAAAAAATAAATCATAAAATGTCTTGAAAAATCAAAAAAGAAAAAAAAAAATGTCCTTAAAAAATCCAAAAAAATCATAAAATGTTATGATGAAATCCAAAAAAATCAAATATTCCAAAAATCCCCAAAAAAAATCCAAAATTCCAAAAAACAATGACACTTTCAGATAACCACATGGCTTTTAACTTCAACTAAATAAAAAACATGCAAGTGTTTACAATCGAGCAAAAATTATAACATATATATCAACCCATCTTACAAATCCAACCAAACACATAAATTGTAACGAGAATCATTTTTTACATCAAAGCAGGACTCCTGTTTGTTTGTTGATCTTTACTTATTTTATGGTTTTATCTTTGGTGACAGGCTTTTTAGCTTCTTCAGGATGTCTTGGACTAGAGAGGCAAGGATGGGGCATGTTCATTTGTTTGTTGTTTGCTGATTGTTTCTTAAATTCATAGGATGACTCGTCTTAGGACATGGTTGTCTAAAACCATCGAGGACCTATGAGTCTAATGTGGATGAGAGCATTCCTTGTCTGATAGTGTCTTCCATGCAATAAGTATTCAGTTCATCTAAGGTTCTTATACCTAGATGCTTATATTTTATTACTAAATAAAAATGCAAACAATATTCAGGTCGTCTAGATGTTCATGTTATCTAGACGCTTATACTATTTTGTGACATAATAAGCTCAATGATGATAAAAGCACTTAAAAGGCACAAGAGGCTTCATCACCTTCATTCTCTTCCATCTTGCATTTCATTTTCTTCATATTTCTTGTCGCAAAGAAATCAATCAATTGCTTAACTCACTGATATATGTCTCTTGAATCAAATCTCAAATCAATCAACCTGCTTCTCAAAATTTTATGTCCCCTTCATCAGTCAATCCATCATTGCAACACCTTGTCTTGCGTAAGCATAATTTTTCAATCAGCTTCATCAACTCATCAACTTGGCTATACTGATCATTTCCATCAATTGTTCAGTTACGCCCATCAACTTTGCATTTTCATCAAAATGTACATCACTACTTTATCACTTGCGCAATATCAAGTATCTAATCACTTTCTAGACATCTGTCAAGAGATCAATCTTCTTACAATCTATTTGATCAATCTCTTGAGGGGGCATATCATTCTTATCATAATCCTTACCAAGATATCTTTGGGGCATGTATTAGTTGATCAATCTTTTTCTTTGAAACGACGCGACGAGCTGCATTGTCTCAAAGAGGGGAAAAATGTAGACACTCAAATTTTTCCTCACAATCGTAATGATATTCGTCTATTGATTAAATAGATATTACTATTTACTTAATCAATTAATTCAATACTTTATTCTATTCATGCATTTCATCAAATCATTGAACCATCTCATGCTCGTTCAATATCCGTTGCATTAACGTTCATGTCCATTTGCACTATCATTCATACCCGTTTGCATAATAAACCATAAATCATTTATAATCCATTTGCATAATAAGTCACAAACATCATTTCCATATTAAATCAATTATCATTATCATCCATATTTGTTTCATATTCATCTCCATTAATAAATCAACTATCATAGTCATTGATTATTATTTCATAATAAACTAATTATCATAACTTGCATATTAATCATATCATTTGCGTAAATCATTCATGAAATATTGCATTTTAGTAAAGCATCTTTAATCATTTTATTCATATTTAATCATTTAGGTTCATTTTAATCTAATACCCCTTTATCACATTCACTCTCATGCATAAATTTAACCCAACAATGTGGGATAATGACATTTACTTCTCTCACATCTTTTATCCCACATTTCATCTTCAACCCCTCTCCATCCTCAAAGAACTCCTATTTAAAATGAGATTTCCCTCTCATTTGGGGACTCACAAATTTTTCTCACAAATTTACATACTCATATGATCTTTGCATCTTGCTTGCATTTCTCATTCACCATAGCATCTTTATTGCATTTTGTGCTCATAAAAATCTGAGAGCAAATGCATAAAGAAAGATCTTGGTGATAGGGAGACAATGGAGATTGGTTTCTTTTGAAAGCATTATTTTGTTTTTGTAGTTTAGATTTGTATTTCTATTTTTTCTTTTAATTAGAATAGCTCTATTGATGTGGGCTGAAATGGTGATTCTTACTCCATAGAATCATGCATTTTTATGGCCCTACACAAGGTAATTTTGAGATGAACCTAAAGCATTGAATTCTTAGTGTGGAGACTCAAGTTCAAATCCTAAAAGGGACATCTAATTTGGAATTCTAAGTTGTGACTCTTGGACTTCCATAGTTGGCTTCAAATGTGGAACTGGTTTCTAAATAAGTGAATTTATAAGTTGTGACTCTTGGTCTTCCATTGGTTATTTCTAGTGTGGTTGCTCGAAGAGAGCTAATATTAGTTTCATGTTTTTACTCACAAAATTATTACGTTGATCTCATGTTGATGCTCAAATGAGTAAAAAAAAATTGTAAGCAATTATCAATATAAAACAAATAAAGTAGGATTTATTCTTTCTACATAGAAACAAAATTTCCACTTAGAGAGTAGTCAAATTTGAATAAATTTTTCTAAAATCTTGAACCATTCCCCAAAAGAATATTATACCAAGTAAAAAAATATTAAAAGGTCTTAAAGAAATAATGGATCTATAATCAAGTTGATTGGGCTTTGATGAAAAACTAAATAATTTAATTCAAGGTCTAAAAATTACCATAAAAGGGGAACCTAAGGTTTGAAACTCATTACTAAAATTGGAATCATTAATATGAAAACCTTGTTAAATAATACATTATGCAAAGAGTGAAAAATTACACTTCAAAATAGAACTCCAAATTTTTTTGAAATCTCTTACTCCAATTTTGAGTAGATGGGATCCATATCTCATTCAATTTTGAAATAATAGGAAAACGAGTAGTAAAATAAATTTGTATCCTTCACTGAAAGTGTAGCTACAAAAAGGAGTATCCACATATCATTTCAAATAGTTCCGCCAAGGCTAATTAATTTAAATAGAAATTTTTTACTATACATGAGAGGAAAAGCATCTTGGTTTCCAAGGAATAAATACCAATCTTGACCATTCAAATTAAACTTAGTTTTGACCTTAGGACAAGATAGCTAACAAGAAGCACTACACTTGGTAAATACATATTGAATAGTTCAAACAAATCATTTAAAAAAATTGAGGGACTGAATCTGATGAAAATTAACCATAAAACATTATTTGAGGTAAAAAATGTAAAACACCAAAGAGATTGTTGATTCATGAAAATCCCATCAATGAAACGATTATCATTCTACATAAGCTAAGACTTGATGACTTCCCAAAATTTCCAAATGAATTTGACAAAAAAATTCCTTACAATCTTAACTAAAAATGGGGTATTAAAAATAATATAATATAAGAATTAGGAGATCATGGAGATAAAAAATAAGCACAAGTGAACAATGTCAAATATTATATTTAGTCGACCCAAAATATAATGTTGAGAAGGTCATACATATATAGGCAAGGAAGATTCCATCCACTTATCATGTGGATTGACAAGCGCCCCATGAAGTGGAACAAATGGTAAGACAAGTTAACTATAGGCATCAACCTTAAGATCAATTAAAATTTTCAAATCAAAAACCTATTTGTGTTGCAAGGTGTGCATTTTTGGTGTCCTTGTGTTGTGCAACATAACACTTGGGTTCATGACATGGCTTAACTACCTCCCATGGATTCATTAGCTTTGGTAGTTGTATCAATAATTAATAGGTTCATCTTTTGGTGCAACAACAACCATATTTGCAACAATTGGTATCAAATCCTAGGCCATGGGTTTGAACTCCTCGATTGTGTTGGGGGGATTGTTTCAAGGTGTGTGCCCTTGTATCCTTGTGTTATGAAGTGTATCAATTGGGTTTGTGACATGGATTAACCACCTCCTATGGATTCATTAACTCTGGTGGTTGTATCTAGCATTAACAAGTCAATCTCATGATGCAAGGAAAACTATCTTTGCAACAATTTGACCAGGTTATCAACCTCGGTGACAAGTGTTAGGTGACCTTTGAGGTGAGATAAAAATTCTTCCAACCTTAAAAGGTATGTACATGAGGTTTACCAAAGGACTTGGTAACCTCAAGAGGCCTAAAAGGTTGCACATTCAATTAGACAAGATGTTGTCTAACCTCATCAACCTAAGTACACTTAAACTTATAGTTAATAGATAAATTATTCACTCTAACATATAATTACAAATTCCTCTAATTTATGCATCTATATGTGAGATATAAAAATTTACAATGTTTGGAAAGAATATTCAAGGACTCGTTCCTTTCAATTTCCCTAACGATTAACTTGGCACATTTGAGAAATATCTTACATTAATGACCATAGTTAATTTTATTGATTTAGTTAAATATTTTTTATCTAAGAACATCAGAGGATGAATTAGAGTTAAGAGTAGGAGAAAATGATGAAAAATAGGTGAGTAAGAGACATTTTTTTTATCCTTTGATTTGACTAGCTTCAATGTGAGTGGGAGTTGAGTTAGCTAGAGTAGAGATATTAGATGTGGGAGAAAGGTAAGGAATAGATTCCATTGTTTGAGTTGATAGATTTTCTCATCTCCTAGTGGTTAATCCATCAAGATCTTGTAACTAATTATTTATTATGTGGTTGAAATTGTTGGCATATGGCTCTGAGAGATTAGTTTTGGCTACTTGTGTTGTCATTGATGGCAACTAGAGTTAGCAGTATGATCCATAATATTAGCATTGGTTATACTGGCAAGGAAACTAAGACTCTATAATCTACCAGCAGGAAGAATGAAGAACAAGATATATTTGGTTGGTAAGTTGATCCGATCACTTCTTCGGATCATTATTTCATGGTGTGGATCTCCAGGAAATATTTCTTAGCATTTACACTATCCTCTGATGAGTTTTGTGGTATAGTATTAAGTTAGAGTTTGAGTTAGAGATTCAATAGCATGTTTCATGGTTTATTTTCCATTGTGGCTGACATGTGTCATATGGTGTATCATGGATATATGTGGAATATGTATTTTTCTATTTCCTATGTTTTGAATCTTGGTTTGGGTCCCTACTAAATTCTAGCCAACTTGTGTGGGTATGCATCAATTCTAATTAGAGATTTGAGCCGACACAAGGAAAAATATTATGTTTTATTGTGAGGCTGACATACATTGAATTTATGATTAGTGGGTATATAAAGGAGTTTGGTAAACCATTTTGTGTGTGGAGTAAGTCATGGTAATAGACATAATTTAGTAGTGAAGAAGTGTCAAGAAGAGAGTGAAAAGAGTAGATTTGTTATTTGAGGGAAAAATAGTTTTGGTATACAGAGCAGAGCAAAAGTGAAATCTGGTCAAGAGATTATGTTCTGGTCAAGAACCTCAGTGGAACTAAATTATGGCATTTGTAGATGTTGTAGTCTCAGTTCAAAATTATGTTCTAACTTCAATTATATTTTGGAAGGAAGTGAGCCTTTCTCTTTTGAGCAGTGAGCTCTAGACAGTGCACCTAAATGCAAATGCATTCTCGTTCTTTCTATTTTACTTTTAACAAAGTAAACATTGTGGATTAATCTCCATCGTGGTTTTTCCCCTAACAGCGTTTCCACACAAAAATATCTAGTGTTATGGTGTTCATTAATGAGATTGCATGATTTCATCTGTTATGTGCTACAAATGCTATATGAAGTTTAATTATTGTTGTTAATGGTTTTTTATCTATCTTGGAAATCAAAATCATTGAACACTGATTCACCCCCCCTCTTAGTGTTCCCAGTGTCCAACAATTGGTATCATAGTAGGTTCCTCTTCAAAATTTTAACAGCTTGAGGTGAATATTGAATTACAATGGATGTTGGTGGTCTTCAATAATAGCTTATGGTAGCACTTGATGATCTTGACCAATCTAAAGCGGAGGTCATGGAATTAAAGGAAAATCTTGCAGATGCCAAAAAATTCATTCAATCACTAAAGGATAAGATAAATGAGTCAAGGGAGAAGAGGAAAGAGTTGTGTGATCAGTTGAAGGAAAATTCTGGATGATTTCCATCTAAATCAAACCCTAAAAGAAATAATAGAAGAATGTGAAAAGCTAGCCAAGGACAATGCAACTCTAAAAGTTGAGATGGAATATGTGGAAATGAAGTTTACCAAAGAGATTGAACAAAATAAGAAGAATGAGGAGAATATTTCCCAATCCCTGAAAGAAAAATTTGAAGAATGCAACATAATTAACAATGGAACCATTCAGCTGGAGGAAGAACTGCAATAGGCCAGAAACTATGAACATGAGATTGAGAGATAGAATGTTACTCTTGGAAATGAGCTTGCTATTGCAAATGAATTCAAGGAAAATTTTAGGATAAGTTCTGCTAAGCTTGATGAGATAACCAAAAATTAGAAGGATATAAATGACAAGTGAGGTCTCGGCTATGAGAAGGGTGAAAGCTCTGAATTTGAATAGAAGAACTTTGAAAAGAAGAACAAATGCAGAAGACATCTGGTAACACAACCAAATGCTCAAAGATTTAATGGATATTGCTTTAATTGTAATAAGTTTGGACATATGGCTTCTCAGTGGAGTATGTGCAGGATCATCATGGAAAAAATAGGCCCTTAAGTGGCAAAAAAAATAGAAAAATCAGAGTTAGGAAACTTGATGTCAAAATTTGAATAAGTTATCTATATTATTTCAAAAATATGTGAATATAATTTGTAGCAAATTGAATGTAGTTTCTAAACTACTAGGTTTAAAAAAAAAAAAATTTTTTGAAATTAATCATTAGTGTGAGAAAAAGAAGTAGGTACATCCCCCCTAATAAAATGATAATATTTTTATAATATTTTAGATATAAGTAGAGGACTCATGTCCCAATGTGATGCATATTTTTGTAATTTTTCCAAATAAATAATTAATTGTGAATTTTTATTACAACTTTTAAAAAATATAAAAAATTGTCTAACCAGGTCAAAAATTCATGAAATTCATAATTATATATTGCATGGATTCAAGTGATACTTGAGATATGTTCCACTTTCAAAAACCCTTTTTATTTCTCCTTAAAAACCCTTTTCAATTTTGGGTAAAAAAAAGTTGCCAACCACATACCCATCATATTGCCACTTTTTGGCCCATCATGATCCTGCACATACCCAGTGTAGAAGAAGGATAAACCCTAGTACTCCATCATTTTCTAGTCAATGTTTTAAATGAAAAAAGTTTGGTCATAAAGCATTAAAATGTAGAAGTATTCCTGTCAATACAAATAACATTAAATGCTATACCTATGGAAGATTTGGACATGTTGCTAATCAATGCAGGTTAGGAGGAAATAAGTGGAATGGCTAGTATAGACAAAAAGGTCTAGTATGTTTCAATTGTAACAATCTTGGACACCTTGCAAAATTTTGTAGGAATAGAAACATGAATAAAAGAGGTCTGGTTTGTCAAGGAAGAAATTCATAGAAAGCCAACAAAGGAAAAGAGAAAGAATCTGTGGAAAAGATAAGAGATCAAATGAAGAAAAATTGGGTGAATAAAAGTGAATTTAATGAAGAAAACAAGGTTGTACCAAAAGCTCCCTCTGATAACTCTTCCGGTAATTAATATTAGGCCAATGGCCTAGGGGGAGTTTTTCACAAAAATATCTTTTCCCCCTATGTATAATTGGCACCGAGTTGCTAGATTTCGTCAGTCGTTGTATTATTCACTAATGGAAGTATCAACAATCATATGTTGAATTGGATGAAATGGTATAGGTCCACAGTTGAATTCTTCGCTTGTTGTCTAAGTTTGCAGAGTGACTGAAACTTCTACGGAAACACATTTAATGCGATAGATAGTAAAGTAGGTGAAGTTATAAAAGGGGCATTTGGAACCCTAATTCGTCATTTTCCATTGAAGGATAATAGGTCAAGAGCATTTTTGCAAAATTTCAAAAGTGCGAAAGGTGATCCTTGTAGCGAATTTCCAGGTATTTCTATTGATCATTGATTTCATATATATTTTTGCGATCAGTAGGACTCTGTTTGAGGTGAAACATGAAGCAAATCAAAGGAACAATAACTCTAGATGAGTATAACAGCCAAAATATTAGGGATGAAATAAATTTGTTGTTGCTCATCGATTTCAGGAGGCTTGAAGGATCAAAGCATAAGAGTTTGGATATATGGAGTGAATATCCTCATTTCGTCAATGCATAGATAATTTGGTTTGTTCTAAACAAATTGGATAGTGATATCCTTACTCTTGAAAAACCTTATCAAATTTCTAAGGATGTGATGATAAATCTAACGGGCTTATGCAATGTTGGTGATATACTGAAGAAGTCAATTTGTAACGTTGAGGTCGAAGGCCTAACCAGAATAAGGGGGGATCAGAGGGATTTGATAATTATGATGATTAAAAATCATTTGACAAGGTATGTTTCACATGGAATCTCTTACAAGATCTACTTCAGAAATTGAGAAGGATCAACCTTGGCAGGTGTTGCATATATCGCTCATAAAATGATGATTGAAAATGAAGACTTTGACCTATGTAGTCTGTTGAAGGATCAACTAATGGAAAATGTTCAATTAACAAAGGATATTGACTACTCCTTCAAGTTTGGCACTATGGCAATATGTATTATGATGTATTTTCTAAACTATTTTCTTGTGAAGGACAATGTAGTGTGGAGAGAAAATATGCTAGTTTGTAAGCAAATCTTCAATCATTATAACTCTTTTGACAATTATGAACAAGTGTATGAAAGTTTCTTTAGAAAGATGTTAGAATGGTTTGGGGAAAGTGTTACCCCTCTTCCGGTGATGTTAACTGAAGTTGGTTCATCCTTTGGAGAGGCAAGGAAAAAGTACAAGAGAGGAAGTGATATGGGTGGTGTCACTCATCTGGTACCCAAGTCAGCAAAGGTTGAAGAAAAAGGGAAGAGACAATTGGTAGTGGATGTAGAGGATGAAGTTTTTGAAGAATATAATCCAAGAGATCAACCAAAACCAAGTGAACATGAAATAATAATAGCTAAAGATAGTGATGAAGAAGGTGCTCTGTTCAAGTCAAAGATATTACAAATCATTCAGGATGTGGATGGTATGCAAAAGATATTAGACATATGGTTAAATGGACCATCTTATGAGCAAGATATTATTGAAAATTCTTTGGTGAAATACTTTGTTGTTAATAATATTGAGTTGGAGAGTCTATAGGATGTTCTCCTAGAAGAACTAATTGAGTGTGTCAAGGAAACCATGGGATCTGTGCCTCTAGACAAAAATGAGGAGGAAATAATTTCCCATTTAAAGATGCAATTTAGGCTATCTCTTTCCAAGTTGAAGAAGAAAATGAATGTGTTGAGGCAGTGCATTGATTCATCCAGTAAAGTTTTCAATTACTGTCTTAAGTGGCCCGATGTGGTTGGCAAGTACAAGGACAAGTTGGAGGAAATAAAAAAGGAGCTTGTCAAAACTGGAAAAGATTGCAATATGCCTTTGGACAAGAATGGAGATGTTAAGAAGAAGGTTTATGCTTTGTAGGTTGAGCATGCAAAGGTCCACTCTACTAGGAATACTCTTATTGATACCTTCTGGAAAGTGAAAGACATGACTGAAGGAAGATTAGAGCAGATGATTGAAGTGCAAAAGTTAGGAGAAAAGCTAGAAGATGCAATCACCATTCCTGAATCCCTTGTTCAAATCATTAATATAACATCAGAGAATAACAACTTGATCATAGCTATTGGGATTACAGTGAACTCTTGGAAGAAATTCCTTCCAGAAATGAAAGCTAAGTATAAAACAATTTTCTAAATTCTTACAACAGTTGTCCAAATTTTGATCAATTGGGGAGAATGGAGTAAAATACTAAAGGGGGGAGAATAAGAAGAGAAGTGTAGAGTAGATTTAGTAGAGCTTTGTCATTGATGTCAAAGGGGGAGTGAATGTAGTGAAAAATTTCCTTGACATCCATAGGGGGAGTAGTAATTTTGGTCTTGTTGAGTTTTTGGTTTTGACACTTAGTCAATTTTTCACTAAGTGTTTCCATCAATGCCAAAGGGGGAGATTGTTGGCATATGGCTCTGAGAGATCAATTTTGGCTACTTATGTTGTCATTGATGACAACTAGAGTTAGTAGTATGATTTGCAGTATTAGCATTGGTTATACTAGAACATAAAATAAGACTGTAATCTACCGGCAAGAAGAATGAAGAATAGGACATCCAGTTGGCAAGTTGACTCAATCACTTCTCTGGATCATTATTTCATGGTGCGGATCTCTAGGAAATATTTCTTAGCATTTACACTATCCTTTGATGAGTTTTGCAGTATAGTATTAAGTCAGAGTTTGAGTTAGAGATTCGGTAGCATGTTTCATGGTTTATTTTCCATTGTGGCCGACATGTTTCATATGGTGTATCATGGATATAAGTGGAATATGTATTTTTCTATTTCCTATGTTTGGAATCTTGGTTTGGGTCCCTACTAAAGTCTAGCCGACTTGTGTGGGTACGCATCAATTCTAATTAGAGATTTAAGCCAACACAAGCAAAAATATTATGTTTTATTGTGAGGCTAACATACATTGAATTTCTGATTAGTGGGTATATAAAGGAGTTTGGTAAACCATTTTGTGTGTGGAGTAAGTCGTGGTAGTAGACATAATGTGGTAGTAAAGGAGTGTCAAGAAGAGAGTGAAAAGAACAAATTAGTTATTTGAGGGCATAATAGTTTTGGTTACAGAGCATAGCAGAGTAGAGCAAAAGTGTGATCCGGTCAAGAGATTCAGAATCTGATCAAGAACCTTAGTGGAATTAAATTATGGCATTTGTAGATGTTGTACTCTTAGTTCAATTTTTTTTTGTGACTTCAATTATATTTTGTAAGCCAATGAGCCTTTCTCTTTTGAGCAGTGAGCTCTAGGCAGTGCACCTGAATGCAAGTGCATTCCCCTTCATTCTATTTTACTTTTAACAATGTAAACATTGTGGATTAATCTCCACCGTGGTTTTTCCTCTAACAAGGTTTCCATGCAAAAATATCTAGTTTTATGGTGTTCATTGATGAGATTGCATGATTTCTTTTGTTATGTGCTACAAGTGCTATATGAGGTTTAATTATTGTTGTTAATGGTTTTTGATCTATCTTGGAAATCAAAATCGATGAACACTGATTCACCCCCCCCCTCTCAGTGTTCCCAGTGTCCAACAGAAACCACTTATAGAGTACTAGGGATCAAAATCTAGATCTTTATTGAAGACAAGTAATAACTTTCAATGATATAACCAATTATAAATCTTAAACTTTATAAGATAAAATAAATATTTTTTTTTTCTAGAGTAGTAATATTCTTAGTGTGTGACTTGTTGAGATCAAGCTTTTTCTTCTTTTCTAAAATGAGAATGTTGAATATGAACCAAGCCCAAACCACCATAATACTTAGGAATAAAAAATTTCTAACTTATTATTAAGGTCCATAGAAGGCACCTTTCAAGAACACTAATAAACATGTGCAATTAAGAGAACTTTGGATGTACTAAAATTTACTAATGAAAGGAAGCTCCTTATTTTTTTAAAAGGGGTAAACATTTTTGAACTGAAGCTATGAACTAGTGAGGCAACACACAAGGGACCTCATCCCAATATAACATTCAACAATAACACCCTAGCGAGGTTTGAACCTTGATGGCAAGAACATCAACACTGCAATATAACCATCACACTATGCCACTATTGAAAAAAGGAAGATCCTTAGTTATCTAGTAGTTTGTACATATGATTCTCCATGATATACTACCTTAAAGAAGAAGATATTTGAAAGTAAAAGGAATACCCAAAATTAGAAAAGCTCCCTACAATTAATCATTTTATTCAAACTAAACTAAAATGGGCAATAATGATTGTTTGTAAAATTAAATCTTTTTCTATTAGATACTGAACTTGATGTCAAGTAGTAAGACACTTTATTTAACTTATTTTATCTTTTTCCTTATCAAAGTCTGTAAATAAAGAAAAAATTATCAATAAAATGACATTTTACAGGCTATTAAAAATGATTACAAGGATTATACTTCACTTATTTATACAATATCACTAAACTAAAATAATAAATTAAGGAATTGACTTGAAGCATTACATCTAAGAAAATAACATGATGAGTTTGGTGGAGGAAATGGAAAATACACCACTCATGGATATCTCCTATCCCCATAATTAAAGTTTGAATTTTGTGGGGTGATATCTACTGGCATAGTCAAAGCCATGGAATATTAATTGTTGGCTCTCATGAAAGAAGTGACAAACATGCAAGGGTATCTAAAATGAATAATGGATTTCTATTGTCTTGTCATTGATATTCCATAGTTGTGAATATTGAAAAATATCTTACTCTCTTCAAAACTATTTCAATCTAGCCAAGGAAATAAAAGCAACCAAAGTTTTCTAGTTCCATAGGGTTTGTTTGGTAAAATTGGACGATGACACATAAGGCTTTATGGTGATAAATATTCAACATATGTTGTTTATTTTATCTATTATTTTCTATGTTTTTTTCTTTATTAACTATTAATAGGTGGTCAAATAATGTGTTTTCTTTTACGAATTCTATATGATATTTTTTAATTGTTTTGAGATTTCTCGATCATTTGATCTATATTTCTTTATTAACTATTAATAGGTGGTCAAATAATGTGTTTTCTTTTACGAATTCTATATGATATTTTTTAATTGTTTTGAGATTTCTCGATCATTTGATCTATATTTCTTGACCACCTATGTCAATCATTTTATTTTATTTTCTAACTATTTTATATCTTGAAAGTTGATAAAAATGAAGAGAATCCTTAGCCTTGCTTAAAGTAGCTAAATAATAGAAATTAAAAAAATTAAAAAAAAATAAAAATCATTCACTATCCCATGACACTTCAGCTATGGAAGAGCCTAGTAATATATCTAAATATGGCTATCACTCCAAGTTATATTCCTGAATTCTCTTCTTCTCCTCTTGTCCAGCAATGGCTGAATAATTATCTTGATTTGCTTTTCTAATTATTTAATATCTCAGAAATTGATAAAAATGAAGAGAATCATTACCCTTGCTAAAAGTAGCTAAATAATAGCAATATATAAAAAAGTAGCATTCACTATCCCATGACACTTCAGGGATGGAAGAGCCTAGTAATATATCTAGATATGGCTATAGTTTCAAGTTATATTCCTAAATTCTCTTCTTTCTCTTCTTGTCCTCTAAATGAGAGAATAAATTATCTTAATTTGCTTTTCTAACTATTTTATATCTCGAACATTGATAAAAATGAAAAGAATCCTCACCCTTACTAAAAGTAAGGGAATAATAATAATAAATAAAAGAAAAACGTTCATTATCCCATAACACTTAGGACATGTAATATTCCTGAATTCTCTTCTTTCTTCTCTTGTCCGCTGGTGGCTGTTCGGGGAGCACGTGAGTAAATTCACAAGTAAGTTTGGTGTGATAAACTGGACAGGGAAAGGCGAGAAAATTCAAAGGTTGATTCAACTTGCAAGCTCGATGCCAGAATAAATAATTTTTATTCTGGCCACGCGGAGATGTTCCGTTAACGGTGGACCCGGCGTATGTTAACAGGTTAATTTCCATGTAAAAACAAAAGGAAACCGGGGACTGGCAGTCCAGGGTCGGCGGAGAATTTTTTGTAGGGCCTTAACGAGCAGAATTAGGTGAAGTTAATTTGATATTTAAAGGCATAATCAACGCTCCGACTCTACGTTAAGACTCTGTCACAGATAAAAGGGAAACAATATAAGAAATAGAAAATACCTATTACTTGCCCTAATTATCGTTTGGAAATTACAGGCATCGTCGTGGAAAGAGCGTAGTGGGTTCCACCATTCCTTGCTACAATCGGTACCAACGCTATTGAATGGAAGGCATTCAAACGAGGAAGAAGAAAAGGCGAAAAAGCCTGCTATTGAAATCAGGTTTACGGGAAAGAGAAAGAGAAGGGCACTTATGTCAGATGCCGCCTTTGTTGTGGATCCCTTTTTACATTTGGATGGTCTTACTTTCAGCAGCAATAATCATGGACATGAACTCCAGCGCGCCTTACATTAACAACAACTACGCTTTGAATCAGCACTATGGTGGGCAGGTAAATTCAGAAATTGATTCATTTAAAACTCGTACTCAATTGCCATATATGAGATTTGTTGCTTCAGTTTTTCTTTTTCTTAGCGCTACTGCTGTATTATCTCTTGGCTTCCATGGATCCAAAATGACTTTTTCATTTGTGCATGATGATCTTGGCACTGAAAACTCTCCAAATTTAACAATTACATATACTAAACTTCATTACGGATACTTATTCTCCATCTAACTAATTAAGTACGATCTGGCCTTTCTCTGTCTCTGCATTTATCTGTTGTTGTAAACCTATTTCAAAGTTTTGTTTTTGAATTCTTCAGTCCATAACAATCTTGGATTCCGTCTTGTATCTCAGTCACACAAGAAAAAACTGACCTTTACTTTTGTGGGTTAGTAATATAAACCCATATACATGTCTTGTGATCAGTACACCATCGTAGTGGCTATAATTTTCAGTGCAGAAATGGTCATGAAAGATTGGAACGTAGCTAACAAGAAAGTTTCCCTCATAAATTGGAGATGCCTGTTATATGCAAACCTGGCTGGTTGGTGATGGCGATTGAAGAATTTTCTCAACGAAAATGTGAGGGTATCAATCAGTAAGCGAATTGTTTGGTAGCATCTCAGGAAAGCATTTTCCTGGATTTTGAAAATTTTGGGGTGCATGCACCTGCTGACGGTAGCAGTTTTGATGGAACACCTCGCTGATGACATTTCAGAATTGCATGGGGTAGCAATTGCTATAAAACCCAAGAAATATACAGACGAGTTGCAGGTGCAACCTTAAAATGTGGTGTGAATTTTTCCTTCACAATTTGGAGTCAGTCTTCTGAAAATTTATTGGGAGAGAAGCACAAATACCATGTTTACAACGAGTTCAACTTGAGATAAGATACATTCTTGGAAGCATCCGGTAAGCAAAATAAAGAATCTTGATGCATGATGCTAGAATTGTTTCTTTGCTTTTGAGAGGAGAGCTGCATCTGAGATAACTTTAGAAGTATCTAATGTTCATTATCATGTGGTGTGTGATTTTGACTGTATACTTTCCAACATAAGAGCAATTAGTAGTTTCCTGTAGGATTTTATGACCAGTATTCCATAAATGATTCCAAGTATGGTTAAATAAGAATATTATTTATCTTGAGAAGACCAGATGAGAAAAATAAGGAAGCCCCTTCCCTAGCTGGTCCCAGTCCCAGCCTCACTGCGCACAAGCTGACAGTTTCCTTATTATTTATATGCCACATGTTAATATGGAAAGAGTTTGCATTGTGAATGTGAGATTCGCTAAGATATTTTTAATGATTCTTTGATGTTGTTTGAGGATTAGCTCCTCCTATATTTCAAACCTTCGTGAAAATGTATTGGCTTTGCATTGCAATTGCTGAGGATTTTATATCATTTAAGAATTTGTTTTGTTACAGGGGTACTATGTTACTTAATACAGTAACACAGGAGCATGAAGAGTTAAAGATTGAGGAGTGTCTATACTGTCAAATTCATGAAATTCATCAGATCAAGATCCTGACTTCATCTCTAATAGCATATCTTCAATGGATGACGCAATCAAGTAACACAACATACCCTCATCTATTGAGTTCAACCAATTGAACTACAACCCTTCAATTATCATTCTAATTCTAACTTTAATTGAAAGACAACTCTCAATGTGCAGTTTCTCTTAACAGTCCATCTTCAACCTAGCATCTCTGCATAACATTATGATATGCAGTAATTGTATTTTTAACATGTCTTTCTTTCATTAGGAGCCAACAGTTGTATTTTTTGTGCTTTACATGACGTTATGGTTAAATTGTTATGCTTAAAACTGTACTTTCAATTATGGTTGCTGTAGTAAGAAATTTACCATCTAGAAGAACATGATACTTATGCAAAGAAGAAAAATATATTTAACAGTTATCCTCATAATTGTTATGCTTGCACAGCTAATTGCTTTCGGAAGAATTAAATAATAACATATGCCAAGTATTTAATCATTTTCCTTGACCTAAGTGTTGCTTTGAAAGATTCTCATTACAATTATTTAGCAAGTATCTAATCTCTCTCATTGACTTAATGTTCCAAAAGCTATCCACACATACATCTTTTGTGCTGAATCATTACAGGCAGATTTTACATATTGAGAACATTTTTGACCATGCGGAATGGGATATCATCATCTTCTAATTCAATTAATCTGAAACGTTTGTTTTTCCCTTGCAGGACATCGAACAACTAAAGCAGCTGTTAGTGCACCTGGATGCAGCAAGATGCAACTTAGAATTACGGAACCAAAACCTGGAGAACAAATTGGAAAGGATTCAGGAGCTAATAGGAGGAATGCGCAGAGAAAGAGACGAGGCAGTGCAGCAAAGAGACGAGGCAATGCAGCAAAGAGACGATGCCCTAGAACAGTTGTACATAAAGTATCAGTTGACACAACAAACACACCAAAGCAATATTATTTCAAAACCCCCATGGCCAAATAAGCCAATTGGCTCATCCCCATTAGGCCTAGACTTCGTACCTCTTGCGGGCTCATCCCGAAGTTTCTCCGTGGACGAAGAAGATTGGGATTGGCCTCACCCTGTACGTCGTTTTGACTTTCCCACTGACCCACAGGACGATTTCCACCAAGCTCTTCTGACTCCACCCCCATCATCCATCGATCACATCGACCGCTCGAATCTTGCAGAAAAACCACCAGTGTTTGACCTCCCAGAGGATGAGCACCCGCAGGAGCAGGAGAACGATTTATCATTTCAAAAACAGCAGGACCCTGAGCGTCAACAGCACGAACAGATGGACCACGCCAGTCTGAGGCGAGTGATGGAGAACTCGATGGCCGCACCTGACTTGTGGCAGAAGGAAACACCTGCCGTAAGACAGACGTCCACGTCTCCCATGCTTTGCATGCCCGAAGCTTCTTCAGAAGGAGGTCAAGGTCGCATGGCGTACAGCAATCACCAACCGCAAACAGCCCGAATTCTGAACCCTATTGACTCCAACTGCTGCGTCCAGGCAATGCCACTCCATCTACCCGAGCCGCCAGAAGCGGACCCGGACGTAATGCTAAGCACTTTACCGGAACGGGGAAAGTTCCTAGAGGCGGTCATGCAAGCAGGGCCTTTGTTAAACACCCTTCTCTTGGCAGGGCCGCTTCCTGAGTGGAGACACCCACCGCCTGCAATGGAAAACGTGGACATCCCCATGCTGTCCATGCGCTCACCCTCTTTCGGTCACGTGCAGACCCCCCATATGCCCTCCTCGGATTCTCTGCCTGTCACCCCACCCGTCTTCTCGTCTTCTCATTACACCCCTAGTCCAGATATATCCACCACGATAAAAGACCCACATGCGCCGTCTTCCACATTTCCTAAGCGCCTCTACTGGAAATCTATGAATTCGCAGGACTCTGCCATGGTAGGCTCTCCATTGAAGTTTGCACAGATTCACTGAATCAATATTTATTGGAACAAACTGGCTAATATTTATTAACGACAGCCAATTGTGAAGAGATGCACATGTTCAATCATTGTACATGCAATCTGCATTGAAGCACTCTATTATTGCTCCAAGTAATTTTTAGCTATCTAAATTATTTTGATATTTTATATGGTTTAACATAACTATGCAATTCAATCATAAACGTTGCATTCTCTTCACGGGCTTGGATACAAAATTTTGTTTGCTTGTGATCGTATCGCAAGAAAAAGCTGGCGCATGGGACACCGAACACAGTATCAGTTTGTCTGATTGTCGTCATCTTTGAGAAGTTGAGCAATCAAAATTGCTTTTGTTTGCATGTTTAGAGACGTATCAGAACTGTTAAGTATCGGAGAGAAATACAATATTGTACTTTTTGACTGTTCTTGAGAATTCACATGCAGCCATTTTGAAAAGATAAGGCATGGCCGAGGTTTTGCATTCACAATGATTTCTCTTCGTATTTTTCAAGCTGGTCTTAACTATCAGACGTGTTTACAGGTTTGCGTGATATTTAAGCTGAGGTTTGCGTAAAGTGTATGCTCAGCTTGCAAATCACGCGTTTTCACACAGTTAACTTAAACATCACGCATATTTGTCAAATCATACAGATGTCTGTCATGTTTGAGTTAATTTATCTGTCTTCTCAAATGTTTATGTTATTCAGAATTTAACCAGCAATTGGATCTATAGGTTTAACGGGCACATCAATAGTTTTTTTAAAATTATAGAAAGATTCTTTAGATTTTTATAGTGTTTTCATACTGAGATCCACAAAATATATGTGATTTATTGATTAGATTATTTATAAGGTAAAGGTAGTGCAATATTTATTTTAAATAATAATTTATCAAATTAACTATAAACTACAAAATCTGAATTCAAAATATCGAAGAACTTCACATGCAATATGAAACAATAAATTTAAAATTATTTTAAATATAGATTTAATAGTTGGATTTTTAGATCTTTTAGAAATATATTTTTGAGATTGTCCTCTGCTTTATTATGTAGGATAATAAAAATAAATGACAAATGACCAAAAACATACAAATATAAACACAGGTACCTATTTGCAGAAATAAATGACAAATAATAGAAAATGAACACAAAGCAAAGTAAAAACCCATCACCAAAAAGACCTTTCATTTACTTATAAAGCAAAGTAAGAAGACACTGCATAAATAGAAATGTTAAATGCACAGTTCATGAAAAATATCTATAACTAGAATGTATAAAGTAAGAATACACTGCATAAATGAAAATAACTATAAGTACCTACCTAAGACTTGGGATATTAGAGGAATGTGTAGAGGATGCTTGTTGTTGCTTTCAATACATACATACATATACATACATACATACATACATACATATATATCTACAAACATGATACATGATGATTTGGCATTGTGGGTTACTCTTACAACAAGGAAGGTTAGAATTATCACTCATAAACATACTTTATAGGAGGAAACACCATTAAACATGATTCACAATCACTTTCCAAAAGATGAGATATAAAATAAATCAGAAAAAGATCAATATACATAAAAGGAAATCCTTCTCATATAACTATCCTATTTAATTAGTTTTCATTGGGATAAATTTTCCTTATCTATAGTTACACTAATTGCACATGAATATGCACTTGAAAGCGAATACAATGCATGCTATTGAATGCTACACTTAACTTACATATTGAACACCCTAAATACAATATCAAAAACTCATAAAACTACAAGCATCAAATACAATGTATATATTTTAATTTTGTGAGTAACATTTATGTTGTATAATCTTTGAGTCATTTCTTTTAAGAGTATTAAACAAAAAACACCATAAATATAAACATCAAGTAGTGAACTGGCTATACATGTCAAACTAATCAAAACAAAATAAATCTGAGCTATCATTTATGAAAATCAAAAGTCACAAATACTAAATCTGAGATATTAACTCATACAAATCGGACTTCTAACGAATATAACATTTGCTACTTGGTTGCTCATTCGTATGCTAATTCGTGTACCTTAACCCACAATGCCAAATCATCATGTATCTATATATATCTAAATCTATATATAGATATATATATATATATATATGTATGTGTGCATACATACATACATATATACATACATACATATATAATTTAATTGCATCCTAATAAGAATTAGGACTACCATTGTTTGCACTTTGAAAGGAGATTGATGTTTGTTGTTACCTCACACCATGGACACACAACTTTATATATATATATATATATATATATATATATATATATATATATATATATATATATATATATATATATATATAGATGTATGTATGGGTGATCCCACAATAGTGGTTTACAATTTTTGGCGGACCTTTGAAATTATTTTTATACTAAATCTTCACATTCAGGCACCTATAGCAGCTAAACCGTGAAGAATTTGAAGATGATGAAAACTAGAGTCTCATCACATTTTGTCTGTAGATTCTAAAAATTTTTTCTCAAAATTTTTGGAATCATATTCCCTTCTTTTTCCATCTCCCACAAAACGGTTTTTTTCAAAAACAACATTTTTTAAAAGTGGCTTAACCGTATAACACATAACTTCTTTTCCATGAAGGATAAAATTCTAATTCCTTGAATTTAGATTTGTATCCGATATCTAGTGCTTCCCTTGGTTAGATAGTTTTTATTGAATATTTTTCTTTAATCAAGTTTCAAAGTCAAACCAATTAATTCAAACATAGCGTGACCGTATAATGCATAACTTCTTTTGTATATATCGAAATTCATTTTTTTCTATTGGATCAAGGACTTCAATATCTAGTGCACTCATATTTTTCAAAAAATAAAATTGATAATCTTCTATTTTTCCACATGTGCATAACAAAGACCTTCATTTTCAATGAAAAACCTATGTTTAATAAAACTAAGAAAACAAATACATATTAAAATTATATTAGTTTGGATAGCTTGTTAGGGACTACGATTCCATTTGGGTGAGTGAATATTCCTCGGTTTCATCCTCAAACCAAGCTCGAAGTGCTAAAATTCAAGTTTTTTTTCTATCTCAGGGGGGAATAAGGAATAAAGGGGGTTCGAGCGAACCCCTAGCGGTTCAAGGGGTTCGTTCGAACCAGGGTTCATTCAAACCCCCCTTCTATAAGGGGTTTTGATGGCATTTTTGGTGGGAAAGTATTAAGAGGGTTCAGTTGAACCTAGGTTCTATCGAACCCCTAATTGGTTTGGTTGAACCAATAGGTTTGTAAGAACCCCTAAAATCAAGTTTTTTGCTATGCATTCATTTTTTGTGATTTTTCCTTCCTCACTTTGATTGTAAACCACTATTGTGACTTCACCCATATGTATGTATGCATACATACATACATACATGCGTACATATATATATATACATACATACAATGTGGGAAAAAAAACTAGCACCATGACCCAACAAAATAAAACAACACATGGCGAAAAGGCATGTAAGAGGAATGATTTTTTTGAACAGAGGTAGAACAATTACACACTTGGATTTTCAAAAGTGTGCACAAGAAATTAACCAAGGGTTTCATAATAATAATTCCTCACTCACAGGAATACAAAAGTGCATTTTCAGATAGATGAAGAATATTCCAGGCAAGGGTTTCATGAGATTAATTCCTTAAGCACATGAATTTGGAAAAAACCAAGCAAGGATTTTCACAAATACATATTTATTTTAAATGGGTTTGTCAATTTATGCCCATAGTGACATGGGTATTTTTATAAAAAGGTCGAAGCAGACCAAAAAATATTATATTGCATACATGTGTTCAAACCCATGAAATTCCTAATCATTTATGGAGATAAAATCATGAGACAATTGACTTTACCAGGTCGTATTTAATCATTTAACCACAAAAAAAACCTGTATTTGAAAAAACAAAGCAAGGGTTCTCACAAAAATGGCCTGTACTAAATGGGCTTGTCGATTTATGCCCATATTCACATGGGTTTTTAATAAAAAGGTCGATGTAGAACAAAAAATCATTTTTTGTAGAAATGTGGTCAAACCCACAAAATTCATCATCATTTATGTAGAAAAAATCATGATACAATCGACTTTACCAAGTTGTGAGCATGAGGTAAAATGAGGAGAGGAAATCATTTAACCCCAAAGAAACCCGTGTGTAAAATGCTAGTACCATGACCCAAAAAAATAAAACAGCACATGGTGAAAAGTCATGTAAGAGGAATGATTTATTTCATAGACAAGCAGTAATAATTTTTCAATCATCGAATAAACCCTTCATGGGTCATGAAAGATGCAGAAGAAAATCATTAACCAGTACCATTGTTTGCATATTCAAAGGAGAACGATGTTTTATGTTACCTCAAGCCGTGCACACAAGTAGGAGCTGTGGAGAGCCATCGCCATCTGCATTCGCTTCCATCGTTGAGAAGCTTCCAGATATAGCGTGCGGCAAAATGAGTGAAAAGAAAATGGGATACCCACAAAAAAACATTAGTCATATGCATCAATAGGACCCCAAATGAAGATTAATTGGGGTGTAATGTGTTTGGTGTCTGGTGCTTTAGTAAGGAGATTAATATGTAGGAGTGATTTTTTAATGGGCACCAAAATGATTTTATAAGGTGCTAACATGAATTAGACACATTGACTTTTGAGCGGATTTGAATGATAAAATAGTTTTAATTAGATATTAAAAGTGACACATTTAGGTTTTTTTTTTTTAATTGGTGGTTATAGCTAGTGGGTACTGGGATGTTAGGTGACGGCAAGTGGATGACAACTCTAAAAGGTGTCTTTTTGACCTCCGCACGCATATTAGACACTACCGCACTCTATCAAATTGCCCATAAGCCAAAACTTTAGTTATAAGATCTTAACTCGTGTGCGAAAAAAACCATAATTTTTTTTTGATTCGACATACAGTTTGAATTCTACGGTTGCACGAAGTTAGCCCTAGCGGATACTAGGTCTTCTCCCCTATGTTTATATTTTTGAAACAAAAATGTAGGGACTATTCATAGATTTGACAAATTTCCTACTCTTGACAATACTTTTGTTGATAACTGATCTTGAGATTTAGTTAAACATTTAATTGAACATTCAGTTCTATCACTATTGAATATCATGCATAGATTAGATTGCATGTTGCATGTTGGATTTTGGATTTTGGTATGTTAAAAGCAATGGTTGTCAAACAAAGTTTGAAGGTTTGAGTCAAGTAGCTGATGACTGCTTGTTATGATTGACATATTGAAAGGTGTCATGTAATTTGAAGGTTTGAGTCAAGTAGCTAATGATTTCTTATTATGATTGGCATATTGAAAGGTGTCATGTAATTTGAAAGACTATTCAAGTCTTTTCTATGTTAGAGAAAGGAAGGGAAAGCTTTATAATCTCTCAAGAGGGAGAGAAATGTAAATGAGTACTTAGCTTCTACAAGAAGGGTACTAGGAGAGTCTATAAGAATAGAGTGAAAGTAATCTTACACACTGAGTTGCTCCAGGTTCAATTTATAAAACTTTAAGATAATATTGTGAGTTTGAGCATCAATGGGAAGTATGTTGATAACTAATGCTTTAGATTTAGTTAAACATTCAATCCTATCACTGTTGAATATCATGCATAGATTAGATTGCATGTTGCATGTTGGATTTTGGCATGTTAAAAGAAATGGTTGTGAAACAAAGTTTGAAGGTTTTATTCAAGTAGCTGATGATTCCTTATTATGATTAGCACATTGCAAACCCGTGTCATGTAATTTGAAAGACTATGAGTCTTATCTATGTTAGAGAAAGCAAGGGAAAGCCTTATAATCTCTCAAGAGGGAGAGAAATGTAAATGAGTACTTAGATTCTATAAGAAGGGTACTAGGAGAGTCTATACAACTAGAGTGAAAGTAATCTTGGGTAAAAGTACAAAGTTGTGTCATACTTTCAACCAACTTATCAACATAACTTAATTTAAGTATTTCTAACTAAAAATCATTTTTTGTCAAATATATGATCTAGAAAGATTCATTCTAGCTAAATTAGATACCTCCACAACTTTCTCAACTAAAATTGTCGGCTAAAAATATATGGAGCACCAGTTTGAGTCCAATTTACAAAAAAGAAAAAAATTATTTGAAAAACTTGAAGTTTTAATAAATCTTACTAATGTAAATAACATTTTTTTTAGAAATATAAAAATACCCTTTTGTAAATCCATAAGTGTAGTTATCAAAAATATATTTATTTTAATAGTTTAATTATTATTTATTATTTATTTTTACTAAAAGTAGGTTATTAGTACAAAATATTAGGTTGATTACCATGCGAGAGAAAAATACTAAAAACTATTTTAAAAAATTGAAAAAAATGATGCACTAGATAAAAGAATCTATTTCAAGATGGTATATTTTTTTTTCCATTTTAGATAAATATTTAATATGAAAGTTGATGTTTGATGGAAACAAGTGCTTTTTGATTCACATACATTTTAATATTTATTTAAAAATATATATTTATCAAGATTGGAAAAAAATATATCCATGCACTAAAGTTTCAAGTTATAAATACATAAAAAAAAATTAATTAAAACAAAATTACTATAAAAAGTTTGATGTCCATTGCAACTTCACTTTTTAGCATTTTATCAACAACTAAATTATAGTGTTAATTTATTAAAAACTAGTTTAAAATAATTTTTTAATTTTTTGAAAAAAATACAAACATAAAATATACTTAAAAATATATATTTTACTAGTTTACATCATTTCAAAATTCAAAGCATATATGCCACCTTTTAGTGATTCAAGTTTAAAATTTGGATTAGTGTTGGTCATTTCCTTTATAAAGTGTGACACAACTTTGTGCTTTTACCCTCTTGCACACTAAGTTGCTCAAGTTCAATTTACAAAAATCTAAGATAATATTATGAGTCTCAGCATCAATGGGAAGTATGTTGATAACTGATGCTTGAGATTTAGTTAAACATCTAGTTCTATCACCACTAAATATCATATATATATATATATATGTATTATTAGACTGTAGGAATCGGGTAGCATGACCCCCTATAAACTGTAGTGCACTTGGTAAAATTTTTAATGTGACTGGCGGTGCTGGCGCGACACACCCTCTAGTACCACGGGGGTGGGGGAGACTAGACCTCATGACCAACCTCCTACAACAAGAAAGATTTATCCAACTGAGGTAGGGCCCCAACCCTAATATCATGTATATATTAGATTACATTTTGCATGTTGGATTTTGTCCCATGTGGATTTCTTTATTTAGAACAATTGTTTGTAATCTGCATGTAATATGAAAGATAAACTGTATGTGGAAGATGTAGTGAAAAGCCTCTATAAGGAGGGGTCATTGTAATGGATTTAATAATTAGAGAAATAATAAAGTTTTGTTTTTGTAAAACAAGTCTCTATTCTTGTCTATGTTTATTAACTGTGTTTATTATTTCTTGTTCATTTCTTGGGCCTAAGAATTTACAACTATGAAGGTGAGTCTTAATTTTTCATGTTTCTAGTGTTTATTGTTGCTCTATTTATTGTTAGACCCTATCTTTATGGATTGTTAATGTCTAAACCATTTTTAGTGTCATTTGTCAATGGCCACCACATGTGACTAGAGTAATTTGAATCATTTTATTTTCTCATTTGTTCCATGTAGCTCAAATATGTCATTGAAATTAAATGAAGATAAAGAGAGGTAGATTTTGTGACTTGCTTTAAACTTTGTACATAATAGCAATTACTGCATTTAGCACACCATTGACATGTCCAAGTGCAACCGATAAATTTGTATTAGCATAAATTTCACAATAACACCTTTTCTTATCATTTTTTGTCATTTAAAATTGAATTTATTATGGCCAATTTTTTATGTGAAATGCAAGATGCCACTAGTGTGGCCATTGATCTTAATTTTTTGTTATGTGCTACAAACAAACATATGAAAAATAGAATGCATCTTATTCCTTTGATGATAAGTTTTCATTGGTGTGTGACATGATGATTGCCAATATATTTGTGTTGCCTCAACATTCCTTATATTTTAGGAAAGTTGTAAAATTTTATTTACATAAGTTCATCTCCATATTGTTAAAATATTGCATCTAAAGTGATCATTATCAAAAAGATTCTACAAGTGTTGTTCCATATGACAATTAAAGATACATTAGAACGTCACATACTAGTGATAATTGTCTTTAGTCACCAACATGAACAATAAAGTGTCTACAAAATAAAATATGCAAGGTATTAAACATCAATTTGAACAATTTTTGTTCAATTCATAGATGGACACAAGTAAATTTCAATAAATGAGTCTTTCATTGTTAGAATTGGGTTTGCTCTATTGGCATCATTATCTATGCTAGAAATGTCAATCGCCTTTGTAGTTGGTGAAAGTGTTTCCATATCTTGTCAATAAGGCACCAAAAGAGTATTGAATGAGATGACATTGAAATATTGAGTATCATTGAATAGTTTTAAAGTATTAGTGTTTTTCTAAGAATGAAAAATAACTTAATGGTCTTTTTTTATCAAAGAACCCTCTTTCTATACATACATATATATGTATCTATAGATATATATGTAGACATTGAAATCTTGCTAACACTCATTACTATATCATCACCCCAATCTTAACATCTAAAAATAATCATTCATTAAAATAATTCATCTTACATTAATTAATTCATATTGGTCAAAATTAAATTGATTAAATAATATTTATTATTTAATTAGTTTAAATAAAAATTCTTCACATATATTAAATAAATAAATTATTTAAATTCATTAATCACAATATTTCAATAAAAAATAATAAATCATTTAAATCTATTATCAACAAAAAAAAAAACATAATAAAAATAATCATAAATCAAATCAAAAAATCAATTCATTAAAATGGTTAATAATTCTTCAAAAATAAAAAACCACAAATCAAGCCAACTAATTATTTAAGAAAAATAAATAATCAAATCTATTAATTCATTAAATGATCTAATTAAATAATAGTAGCTACATTACCCTCATCCAATCCACCTATCCTCATCCATATCCACAAAATTGTATAAATTGAGATTGAATCCTTCATTTTCAACAATGATGATCCTAATTTGAGTAGGTAGATGTCTAAATAAGCAACAAACATTTGACCATCAAATCAAGAGAATATCTTTTAGCACACTAGAGGTGGCATACTAAATTAGAATAATACATTTTAATTATTTATTTATTTATTCTTATTCATTTATTAAAAATTGTGCTTATAAGATATGTATAATAGGGATCTTCTTTCAATTTATCTAAAAATCCATCCTCTATCATTTTGGAAATTAATAATATATATTTCTAAGCTTATGATAATTTTTTTTAAAAAAAATTACAAGATAATTACTATATTATGGGTAAAAGCAAGAAGTAGAGTACACGAAGAGGGGAAATTTTGGGCCAAAAGAAAAGTTTTGAAGGAAACTTGTACGTGTTATTTTAAAAACGCGTACGCATTACGGATCAGGTACCTGAGCTGGAATCTGAACGTGTACGCACTCAGCTATAGGTATGCGAACCAGAAACGCGTATGCGTTTCAAAAGGCGTACGCATTTTGCGAAGGTATTTATTTTTTTAAAATAAACGGCTACGTTTCATTTTCACTCACTGTTTCAAGCCGCGTCAGAGAATAGAGGTTCTTGATTGTGTATACGTTTCGAAGCTTGTGCAGCTTGGTGAAAATTTTGACTGCCACCTCCTCCTGTCAACACACCCGACCTCAGTGACATCCAAGTTGGTTGAATTCTGCCCTTTTTTGCTTTGTATCTTGTTTTTTTTTCTTTGTAATTAGTATTCAATTTTTGTTTCTTTAGTGTGTTTTAGTTCATTTTTTTATAGTTTTTAATTGCATTTAAAAAATAAAAAATGTCAACGAAATAGATAACGTTAAATTGTAAATTGAAAACCATAAAAAATAAACCTAAATTGGACACATTTAACTTAGAAATCAAAACCCTAGGTTACAAAATTTACATAGATCCCTAAAAACTAATTCACACAGGTTAATCCTTGGTCCTAAACCCTAAAACATAAACCTAAAACCCCATTTACCCTAAAAAGTAAACCTAAAACAAGCTATTTACCCTAAAATGTAAGTTTCGTAAAACCCTAAATTAGGGATCACAATTTATAGTCCATAGGTTCTACCTGTACACTTTGGTATGTTGTTGGTGATCCACACAACTACCAATGAAATTCATAAAATTGACTAATAAAGGAGGTGCAAACAATCAATGCATAGATATATATATATATATATATTAACCAAAAAATTATTGATTTAATTATAATATATATTCACATAATATAAATTTGATAGCTAATTTTATCTTAGAAAACTTCATGATTGTATAATTTAACTTGAGAAAGTGTACTACTGAAGTAAAATAATGTACCTCATGTGAAACTATGTGCTTGATTTCATAAATGTATATATCATGATGCTAGTTGATATGAGCATGTAATCACTCTATATCAATGTTATATTAGCTTATATAGTGTATGATGTATTCTCTTAAAAAAAAAATAGAAATGCAAGTCATACTTGTTAATCTAGACTATGTGCAATATGGATAGAGCTAGACACATAAATGTTATTAAATCAAATAAATATTAAAATGTGAAGCATGAATTATTTCTACCCAAATCTTATTTGGATGAGATCCTTTGTGAATTAAATGTAAGGATGCATTATGATCATAGTCAAACCTTAATTTATAGGATATTATTCATAAGATCTATAGGTTTTGTGTAATCTAATTCCTATTTTAACTCTCATGTGTAGTGGCATTCTTCTAGATTAGGAAAACTAAATGTTGTACACTTTCTCTAAACTAGTGTATCAAAGATAACTTATAGCATGAACATTTCAATGGAAAATTCAAATTACTTTTTTGAGAAACTTGATATATGATGATTTGTAAATGCAAGTGAATTCTATAACCAAATGTTTAGTTTATAAGTTTATTTAAATTTATTGAATTTATCAATTGATTCCTCACTTAGTGGTAGTTAGGTTCTTTTTCGAAAACCCATGTGTCTAGAGTTTATATAAATATGAAGGAAGAGTTTATGCCATATAAAAGTTTCAAAAAATATATGATTACAAATTTTTTTTGGTCTAAATCACTTTAGATCCCCTCTTCCCTTTTAAATCATCCAAGAGTGCGTAGAGGTCCAAATAGGTGAACAAAATCCATCATAACTTAACAACTTAGTTATATAATTGAAATCTAAAATTCCTAATTGTTGCAAAATCCATCGTAACTCAACAACTTAGTTATAATTGAAATCTAATTTATTCCTAATTGTTGATATATATATTGAAGCTATTCCTAGAATGTCACATATTTTATTCAAAGCACTAAGTTTAAGTGGTAGGGTTTCTTATTTACTTGTAAAAATTTATTAAAAAAACATAGAAATGCAAGTCATACTTGTTGATCTAGACTATGTGCAATATGGATAGATCTAGACAAGTTGTATAAATGTTATTAAATCAAATAAAAATTAAAATGTGAAGCATGAATGATTTCTACCGAAATCTTATTTGGATTCAAGATCCTTTGTGAATTAAATGTAAGGATGCATTATGATCATATTCAAACCTTAATTTATAGGATATTATTCATAAGATATATAGGTTGTGTGTTTAATCTAATTCCTATTTTAACTCTCATGTATAGTGGCATTGTTCTAGATTAGGAAAACTAAATGTTGTACTTTCTCTAAACTAGTGTATCAAAGATAACTTGTAGCATGAACATTTCAATGGAAAATTCAAACTTTTTTGACAAACTTGATAGATGATTTGTAAATGCAAGTGAATTCTATAACCAAAGGTTTATTTTCTAAGTTTATTTAAATTTATTGTTCATTGATCAATTGATTCCTCACTTAGTGGCAGTTAGGTTCTTTTTTGAAAGCCCATGTGTCTAGAATTTATATAAATATGAAGGAAGAGTATGCCATAGAAAAGTTTCAAAAAATATATGATTACAAAAAAAATTGGGTCTAAATCACTTTAGATCCCCTCCCCCTTTTTAAATCATCCAAGAGTGCATAGAGGTCCAAATAGGTTCAAAATCCATCGTAACTCAACTACTTAGTTATATATAATTGAAATCTAAAATTCCTAATTGTTGCAAAATCCATCGTAACTCAACAACTTAGTTATAATTGAAATCTAAACCCTAAACTCTAAAAGCATTCATTTTGTTGTAGGACCTTAAAATGAAATTTGGTTTCCTTAGGAAACTCCAAAAAAATTTATTCCCTTAAGCCATGGAACATTTTGTCCTAGCTCCTTACTAGACATAGATCCCCGTAAGCCATCCTATCACCCTAAATCATAAATTGATGTCTTAAGGGGTCCTAATAATGACATTTCTTTAGGGGATCAAAGAAGTTCTCAAAATTTGGTGAATAGAGTTGAAGCTCATCTTTTTTTATTTTGTACATTGCAATTAGGTCACTAGCATATATCTATGTGTCCCTTTAAATGTATTCTATTAAATTTTCATTCTTATCTTTAGTATTCTTTGAAAACAATGAATGAGATTATAAATTTTAATGTTAGTGTTAAACTTATAATTTCTTCTTAACTACTTTGTCCCACTATAGAGAACTTGTGTCTCTTATCATGAAATTTGAAAATTTAGATAAATCAATTTATGTCATCGGATTTAATTAAATTCTATGTCATACTTGACTAATAAATCTATTCATTTTGTTGTAGGACCTTAAAATGAAATTTGGGGTCCTTAGGAAACTCCACCAAATTTTATTCCCTTAAGCCATGGACCATTTTTTCCTAGGACCTTACTACACATAGATCCCCTTAAAAGCCATCCTATCGCCCTAAATCATAAATCAATGTCTTAAGGGGGGATTTGACATTTCTTAAGGGGATCAAATAAGTTCTCAAAATTTGGTGAATAGAGCTTGACTCATCTTTTTTTTTATATTTTGTACATTGCAATTAGGTCACTAGCATATATATATGTATGTGTCCCTTTCAATGTCTTCTATTAATTTTTCATTCTTATCTTTATTATTATTTGAAAATAATGAATGAGATTAAATAAATTTTAATAAAACCCCATAATTTCATTTCTACCCTTCATATTAACAACCCCACACTAGACTCAATTTAATGTGTGTACATATTATATGAATTTTTAATGTTATGGATTTTTTAATGTTATAAATCGAATGGTCTTCAAATGAAATATATTTTGAATTTGTGCATGTTCAATGTGATTTTTAAATAACTTTCAAATTGTGTGCATTGTTTAATTAGTTTGTTGATATATATTTTTTAATTTTTTAACATGCAGTTGCCATATCATTGCTCAGATGGATCCACTATTTAATTTAGAGGATTTCATGTCTGATCAAGAAATCCCTATAGATCTCAGCGTACATCCTAGTCCACCACATGAACAAAACCCTAGCACACCTCCACATTCTCCACCGCCTAACTCCCCACCCCCTCCTCTAGTTGACCAGGATCAACTAAGAGAGAATATTCGAGCAAACCTGATTGTCATTCAAGGAAATATAGATCTCATAAAAAATGAGACTAGAGTTCCTCTACATCTCGCATGGTTTGCATCTACGATGCAAACTATTGTCGATTCTATTCGATCTATCGATGCAGACCTAGATAGGTTCCATCGATGGAGAGAAGATATGAGACAATTCTATGTGGATGGATTGTCATATAAACAAATCAATGACCTAAAAATTACTAAACAAGCCATATGCCAATATTTTGTGAACCCCCAAACAAACCAACCAATACCACCAACAAAAAAATGAATTTCAATTTTATGGTGTAGGTACCCCTAGATAGCTGCTCATTTTTGGGAGAGATGGTGGATGGTGTTTGATACTCCACCACATGGAAACAGTGAGGTTCCCTTATCCTTTTTGAGAAATTTATGGGTTGAGTTTGAGTTGGGTAAAAAATCCAACTATTTTGATATGAGGTCATTTCAGGGAGCTGGGCGTGGCATGCCCCAACATAGACTAGGAGCACATGTCGATCCTCAGCGACATGCTCTAGTTGATCCTATTGTTCCTCCTCCTTCTCCTAGTGTTCCCGCTGCATTTCAACAACAAACCATGTTATCAACATTAGGAGCATTGAGTTCACTTTCAGGACATCTCACGTAGCAAACTACACACATAGCCACTAAAGTGGCCAATAGAGAGCATGGAGGCTCGGGCTATAGGGATACTTAGGCATCCACTTCAGGTGGCACACATGCATCTGAGACGGGGTCATACCTAAATTTACTATATTCTGAGGATCGTCCTACATAGGTATGTTCATCTTTTGAACTTAAATTTAATTCAAGTTTGAAATGTAAAAAATTCATGTAAATAATAACATAAAACTATATATATAATATAATATTAATTCAATAAGTTTGTGTTTGGTGTAGACGTGTGATGATGTGACTAAAACTCAATATGATCATCATGTGTATATGTCGAGTGTTGTAGATCTGGGTTCACCTTTTGGACAGGTACTTGAACCAAAATATATTAAATAATTTGTGTGGATATATATATAACTAATTTAATTTGAATTTGTACACATGTGTGAATTGATATATTATATCTAGATGCAGGGAGGTCATACTATCCCTAGTATTGACCAACCACAAGTTATAGTGCTGAGCACTCCTAAGACATCATCAGCTCAGATGTGTGCTTTCAAAAGTTTGTTAAGTTTAAATTAAATACACATCATAGATCTAATTTAATTTTTTCATTTACATACACATGTGTGAATGATCTATACAAACTGTTGTACATCTATATGTGTAGGGATTTGATGAGATACCCATGGCAGGCCGCGTACCTGAGACATCATCAACATTTATGCATGGGAAATCTCAGGTGTGTGATCATGAGGTCATATCATTCGAGGTTGTAAACTTTACTTTAAATCTCCTATACAATTTTTACGAACCTTTTATATATATATATATATATATATATATATATATATATATATATATATTCAAGGTTTTCACATATTGTTTGCTTTATATGAATATGCAGGATATAGTAGATCAGGCATTTGCATCTTCTCAGCTGATAGTTATGGTGCCCATTGAATAAAATGTGCCAGTTGATTCACATGACCATATGGTAATTTATACATATTAGAAATCATTTTTACTATATTTACTCGATATTTAATTAGTTTTTTTATTTAATCTAAAAGTTTATATTTTCAATTTTAAATATGTTTAATTATATCAAAATTTCTAAATAAATTTAAATCTAATTTCAAGTTTCTTGTACTCTTTTACAGCATGATGCGGGTACATCTAGTCAACATGGAACAAAAAGGAGACTTGATATGACTGATCAGCCTGAAAGTTAGATCGTTTTATATTTTATGGACTATAGATCTCTTGTTTTATTTCAATATATGTGTTGGACTTGACATATAAATTTTATGGACTATCTAGATCTCTAGTTTTATTTTGAACATGTTATTATCATATGTGTGTTTATTTATATCAGTTGACTTTAATATGATGATTATATATGCAATCAATTATGAGATCGTGTTATGTTCATTTTCATGATTATATGCATTCATACATATCTATATTTATATTTTATCTAATTTTCAAGTAATACATGCACTATATAAATTCTTATCTAGAATCAAATTTAATATATATAATTTATCACATGGTTAGGTGACAAATTAAAACATTCCTTAAATAGTTTCTTAAATCATATTCATAATAAATTAAGGCAAGTAATTTTAACTATTTTCCAATTACATAGAAAATATTTGAACCAATAAGCAAAAAACTATCCCCTTGTATGTATAAAATGTATAATCTATACAATTGAATAATTCTATAAAAAATGGTAAATAGAAAATATGAAACATGTATAATCTATAAAATTGGAACAAGATATTTAAAAAGTGACATCGAACAAACGTATATAATGTACATCAAGATGTATAATACAACTATATAACATGATGAAACATATATGTGCATGTAGATACAATTAAAGCTTATCAACTTTTAGGTGAATACCAAAAATTGATATTTACATAGTCTCTTGATAAAATAGTTTTTTTAGTTCAACAATCACATCGTAGACCAACTTGATGAGAACTTGCAAAAATAATTAATGTAAGTAAATACAATTTTTATGAGTCATTTAAGTAAAAAATCATGCAAGAAAAGAACCGTATATAGTAAATTCCATACAAATTCAAATGATGTTAGACATAGGATGGATTAAGGGGACCTAAGAGGATATATAGCTTAAGGGGGGTCTTAAGAGAATGCCTTAAGGGGAGTTAAGACGATGCATCTCATGAACCCTAGGATATGACTTAACAGGTCCTAAGAGGATTAAGGAGATGTAAGAGGATATGACTTAAGGGTCCTTTAAGAGGACGGCTTAAGGGGATGCAAGAGGGTTGATTAAGGGGAGTTGATAGAATGACTTGAAGGGATGTAAGAGGGTGGATTAAGGGGAGTTGATAAAATGACTTAAAGTGATGTAAGAGAGTGGATTAAGGGGATGCAAGAGGGTGGATTAAGGGGAGTTGATAGAATGACTTGAAGGGATGTAAGAGGGTGGATTAAAAGTTGATAGAATGAGTTGAAGGGATGTAAGAGGGTGGATTAAGGGGAGTTGATAAAATGACTTAAAGTGATGTAAGAGAGTGGATTAAGGGGATGCAAGGGGTGGATCAAGGGGAGTTGATAGAATGAGTTGAAGGGATGTAAGAAGGTGGATTAAGGGGAGTTGATAGAATGAGTTGAAGGGATGTAAGAGGGTGGATTAAGGGGAGTTGATAAAATGACTTCAAGTGATGTAAGAGAGTGGATTAAGGGGATGCAAGAGGGTGGATTAAGGGGAGTTGATAAAATGAGTTGAAGGGATGTAAGAGGGTGGATTAAGGGGAGTTGATAAAATGACTTCAAGTGATGTAAGAGAGTGGATTAAGGGATGCAAGAGGGTGGATTAAGGGGAGTTGATAGAATGACTTGAAGGGATGTAATAGGTTGGATTAAGGGGAGTTGATAGAATGACTTGAAGGGATGTAAGAGAGTAGATTAAGGGGATGGAAGAGGGTGGATTAAGGGGATGCATGTCATGAACCTTACGATATGGCTTAATAGGCCCTAAGAGGATGGATTAAGGGAAATTATGAGAGTGACTTAAGGGATGCAAGATTGTGGATTAAGGAGATGTAAGAGGATATGACTTAAGGGTCCTTTAAGAGGATGCTTAAGGGGATGGAAGAGGGTGGATTAAGGGGAGTTGATAGAATGACTTGAAGGGATGCAAGAGGGTGGATTAAGGGGAGTTGAGAGAATGAATTTAAACCCCAAGGGGTGTTGAGAGAGTGACTTAAGGGATGCAAGTGGATGGATTAAGGGTAGATATATGAGGATATTGATTGAGGGGTCCTAAGAGGATGAATTAAGGGGTGTTGAGAGAGTGACTTAAGTGGATGCAAGTGGACAAATTAAGGGTAGATATATGAGGATATGGATTACGGGGTCCTAAGAGGATGGATTAATGGTAGTTGATAGAATGACTTAAGGGGCTGCAAAAGGATGGATTAATGGTACATAAGAGGATGACTTAAGGGGTTTTAAGAGAATGGCTTAAGGGGATATGAAATCAATTATAAAGTATCAATTAAATGTATCTAGAACTATATATAGTTACCTATCTCTAGATTTGAATTCCATCGTAATATATGTGCATCTCCTCTCTTTTTTGTAAAGCATCTAATTTTGGGAGGCCTGAAACAAAAAATGATATAAAAATTTAATTAGGAAATGATTAAAGACATATATATATATATATCAATTAAATATATATACAACTAGATATACTTACCAATATTTATTTACTGTATTGTACCATTTGCATCCTCTCTTTCTTGTAATGCATCTATGATTGTCTCATGATCATCCATTGAAAGTGTCCATAAAACTTTATTAGCAGGCCTCCCTTGATATCTAACTAGTTTTATATTGGTTGCCAAAATCAAATGTGAATTTAATGTATAATCTTCTTGTGACTTTCATAATCTTCAAATGCAGGGAAGCCATTCTTTCTCATCAAATATTTTTGAAGCCAGGTGCCAACAACAACCACTAAACTAGTTGGATACTCAAATTTGTCATCATCCACTCTAGTATGGACCAACTTATGTTTTCTCTCAACACATCTAGCCAACCAACACTCTATTTGCTCTTCATTCCCTTGAGGTGGAACAACAACATACACATGTCCTACAAAAATAAATACAAAATTCAATAAAGAGTGACTTATATTTTACTCACATATAAGAATGCATACATACAAAATTCAACTCAATAAATAATGTACGTTCTTGTACAAGATCTTAAATATAATCATAATCATCTGATGCGAACACTTGATTATCTTCAATTGTCATTCCATGTTGAACATGTGTCGATGTAGGTGTTAAAGCTCTTTGTTTCCATTGTTCGACCCATTCCATATTTTCACATGCCTACCAATCACCTACAATACAAAATTGACAAAAACATGCCAACTCCCTTGTCCATATTATCCATGTGTTTGCATTCGAACTCTTAAATGAATGCCATTTTGCAGTTCCATTAATTGTTTCACAATCTTGTCGAGAAAAAATATCATTTTCTTCAACTAACCAAAAGAAGCATCGAATTATTGATCTCTCACTTGTTCTTGTAGATAATTTGGTATTGCACCAATCTACAATTGCACGTGCATCTCTAAATTTCATAGCATCCTCAAATTTTAGTTGCTCTCTAGCAAGAGCTCTTTTCACACATGCACCTGCTCCATCGTGTTCTCCCTTACCATGACCAGCTTCAAAAAAACTCCATATGTGTTGGATATTATTTTCCTTATGAACTCTACATAACCAATAAAACATTCTAGCATTTTTAAATTGACCCGTGCAATTATCTGACCATATGAGATGTTCTAGCATTTGAATTCCTCTCTTTTAAATTTTTTATAAAATATATCAAAACAATATTGTGCAAACTCGGATGAATGTAATTGATTATCACTTACATAAAAATGGTACTCTCTCAAAAAAATTCTATTATCTACTATACTATCTTCAGCATGTCTATAAACAATGTGAAAAAATATAGCTACTTGCACTGAATTATAATACTGTGATTGAATTTCTTCTTGTGGAGCAAGAGTATAATTTTCATCAAAATCAACAACTGACAATATAGTTCCAATTGGGAATGTGTTTTTACATAAACGGAATTGATTATCAAGCCAATGAGCATTCTGAGAGTGTTGAACATATTTAGGTACAAACTTATCTTTAAATTCAGTAATTAAAAACATGCACACTAACTTTTTCCATAATTAGCTCAACACATTTTCTAGTTTTTCCATATTTTAAAGAATACTCAATATTTTTAATTTTTTTACATCCACTAATTGTTTTCCAAATTCATTTGAACTACTTTCATGCATACATTTTCCTAATAATGAAAAGTTACCACATTTATTGTATTCTCCAGAAATGCATGTTTTTAAAAAAAAAGAGTTTCCATTTAAAGAGGGATTACAAAACAAACCTGCTATAAAATCTTTGATTCTTTCAGGTGGCATATTAATACCACAAATTTCCTACATAATTTGGTTAGCATGCAAAGTGCATCATATATATTGAAATATATCAGAATAATAATGAAATTGTACATGAGTCTTACAACAACAAGAGATTTGTTGCTTATTAATTCTAACATAAAAAGGTTTACACCTTTTGAATGATCTTTGACTTATGCTAATATTCAATGGTAAGATTGAAGCATCTAATTTCTTTTATATAATTCAGTTTGAGTCATATCTAAGAGATGCTTTGGACGAGGTTCATGAATTTTGGAACACACCCTTAATTTTAATACGTCTCTAATGTTAGGTGATACTCTTGTATTATCATGCCAAAAAAAATTGATTAAAGATTTAATTTCATAAATTAATTTCATGTCTGATCTTGGGAGTCTACCACTAAAACTCCAACATTGATTAACAGGATCCTTTTCAATACTTTCTCTTCTTTTAGCAGCTCTTATCAAAGTTCTAGGATTTAAGTTTATACATTTACCAATCTTACTTAACATTCTTTTATTTGAAGCTACTTTATCAACTAGAGCAATTGTTATTGCACGACGAGCCACATTCTTATCTTTTGATTGACTTTTCTTACCAATAACATCAATAGCATTAGCAACACTAGATATGACTTGTTCTACTGAATCATCTTTCTTTTTTGGTTTTACAAAAACACCTAATTTTTTCATCACTTTTCTCATTTTCAACATTCTCATCAATTGCACCATGAGTTGACATTGGAATCCTAATTTATTTCTATAAAAAAACATTTTATATATTTTATTTCCATAATTTCTAATTTTTCTTGAAGAAACTTTACCATGAAGGTTATCTAGTACATCTGTTTCAATTGTAAAAAAAACATTTTCACCTTCATCCATAGATGGAATTTCATTTTCATTCGCGCAAGGGGTTTCATTTTCATTTTAAAATGTAAAAGGGATTTCATACTCATTTTCATCAATATTAGGGATTTCATTCTCATTTACATTCTCATAAGATATAATTTTGTCATTTTCTTGTTTCTGCATTGTTTCAACCCTAATATTATTGATCTCATCAATGGTGTATCTAGCTTCATCTAAACAAGCAATATCAATATTATGAAAACTTGGGTTTGAACACATACCTAGATAGATTGTTTGAATAGGTGCATTTTCCATATCATTGGGAGGTGGATTTGAAGACACACCTGAAGTTGTTTGCATATCATTCAAAGTTGAAGTTGAAGGCACAGTTGGGTTTGTCTCCGTAATTGTATTTTCTTCCATATTCACCATCTCCACATTTGCACCATCTACATTCATTTCATCATTCATTGCTTCCTCTTCAATATTATTGGAACTAGATGCTTTCAAATATTTCATTTGATGAATCATTTCTCTCCTTTCCCTTTGTCTTTTTTCCTCCTTATCTTTATTTTCTTGAATTTATTCCTTTTTTTTGTCTTTGCTTATCACCCATGGTTACCAAACCCTCTTTGATGACGAAAACAATAATTCAAGAAACCTATTTTCAAATTCCCACCTCCTTCAAATATTCAAATTAAACTATGTACTATGAAGATCATTTTTCTATAAACTCTGAAGTACAAAAACATCATGAGTACATCCAAAAATTCACTTTTTCCAAATCTTCTTGTAAAAAGTTCTTGCACTTCATTCCACTTCAGAAAATTCAACCTACACTGTAGTACCCCTCCATTTATGCTTATGTTTTTTGGTTGTATGTTTTCATACTATTAGACTATGGTACTTTGTTTGGATATTTTTGATCACTGGTTTTGAGTGACAGTGGATTCACTTTGTGACATGATGATACATTGTATTATGATTTTTGATTTCCGATATGCTTTGAGATAGCGTAGATGTTTTCCTTCAGATATTATTGTTATGAATATGTTTATGATGGATTAAATGTTATTTAATTTGTTAGTCTGATGTGACGTGTATTGGTGTGGAGAACAAAATTGCATCACTCGCTTGCGAGTGCCCTGTGATGTCCATGATTTTCTTCACACGGTGTGCCTGTATTATGGATTATATGTATATGCATGTTATTTGCTTGGTTGCAGGATTGCAGGTACATGACACTGACTCCACCTAGTTGCTCAGGTCTGAGCATGTCAAGACTCAACGAAAATGTTGATTGGGAGGTATTAGCATGGTTCATCCTAGTCTAGTCTTAAACCCAGTCATAATACATTGTCAGTTTATTTTGGAGTTTTAGATTGTCTTGTCTTTTCCTGTTTGGATTAATTGCTTGAAAGGTAAATTTTGCTAATTTTAATGATAGTTTATTATTTCTTAATTTACTATTATTTAAATTAATTTTTAAATGTTAAAATAAGGTTTTACATTTTATCTAATTAATTAATTAGTTTGTTTGGTTAAATAATTTGATCCTAAAAGATTAAATTTATTTAATTAAATAAATTAATTAATTAAATTAAAATTGTTTTAAATGTGTGTGAATAAATTTAAATAAAATTGGAAATTAATTGTTATTTGGAAATGGCATTTTAATTATTAAATAAATTTTGCAATTTGAAATTTGATTTTTAAAAAAATAAATAAAATGCATGCAATCTTGAAAGGAAAGATTGTCAGGAAGTTGTTGGAAGATTTTTGTTCTTCTCGACAAGTGTGCTAGTTACATTTATTGCTTTTGGTTAAGGAAATTCTCAGAGATTATTTGGGATTTGGGAAAACACAGAAGGCTATTCCACACAATGTAACCATTAGTTAGTTATGTACTTATGTCTAGGGTGATTAGGTTATGTCTAGGTAACCATGTTACTATCTCCTAGCATGGGGGGTGGACCTACGGGTACCACATGGTTGGGTGGAACGTGCACCTTACTCCGTTGGGTCCCCAGTTTATGATCATGGCAACGAGAGCTTCATGGATGGAGAGCTCGTACTTTGATGCATATGTATACTTCTTTATTGCATAATGGAAAACTTGTATTGTAACTTCCCTCAATTGTTTATGAGGTGAACATTTGTAAATGTAAATTGTAAATATTATTTGATCTACCTCATCAGATGAATGAGTATTGTAATATCATATCAAATGCAATGTAAGAAAACATATTTGTACTTTAAATTATCTTGAATGAAATTTCAAATGATGTGCAATGTTTACCTTTTTAATGTTTATGTTAATTAATTGCAAGAAATGCGAAATACTAAAGTCGTCTATGGAAACTCAAGTAGTGTAAGATCACGTAACTTAGTGAATGTATGCAACTATTTAACTTAATATTATTACTTAAAAAAAAAAATTATTCCACTTTTATACACAATTGCAACATTCCTTAGGTTATTAAGATGGGGCATTATAGATTGGTATCAGAGCCAAGGTTACAAACACTGGACGCTCTGGGTAATCATGAGCCCATTAGGTTGACCTAGTATGTAGTGTTGCTATCTGTTAGCCTTGGTTGATTAGTATCTAAGACTCGTTATTGTTATGTGTAGCAACATGCTTAGACGAGGTGGTAGAGGTCATGGTAGAGGTCAAGGTGGAGGCCGAGGGCCGATCCCTCAGGTTACTCCCCCTCTGAGCCCTCATCAGAGTGATCAGGTAGAGCAGTTGGATCAGAGGAATGAGGGACAAAATCCTGAACAGTCAGGAGTAGAGGGTTCACAGATACGTCAATTATTAGAAGAGGTCCTAGCTCGGCTTGGACCTAGACAGGAAGTTGAGCATCAGGATGCTATTACTATAGGACACATGAGGGATTTACTAAGGGCACACCCTCCTACTTTTGATGGTACAGGAGGTGGCTTAGAGGCAGAGACCTAGCTACTAGACTTGGGCAGACGCTTCGCCATGCACCCTTACAGTAGCAATACCCAGGTGAGATGCGCTATTATGCATCTGAGAGGATTTGCCTCTACTTGGTGGTGCCTAGAGGAGCAAAAGCTCCACTTAGATATTGGGTCAGTGTCTTGGGAGATGTTTCTGTAGAGGTTTAGAGTATGGTTCCTATCAAAACACTAGAGGTAGTGTCAGGCTGACGAGTTCCATGATCTAGGTCAGTTGGCTCTATCTGTTGAGCAATATGAATGTAGATTCTATGAACTCAAGCAGTATGCTAGTATTGGTGATGATGAGCCTATGCTAGTGTAGCACTTCATCAGGGGTTTAAACACCCGCATTAGTGGTGGAGTCAAAGTTTTTGAGCCAAGGACTATGGAAGTTGCAGTGAAGAAGGCTCGAATAGTGGAAGAGAACCTTGTTATAGCGTTAGGTGGTCATACAGGAGTACAGATTGGCAGTGCTCCTGCAGTAGGTTTTAGTCCATGGAGTGGACAGGAACAGACAAGAGGTTCCTCTAGGAACAAACATACACCCTCTAAGGGTGGGCAACAACAACAACGTACACCTCAAAAGAATAATAATACACAACCACAACAAGGTAATAGTCCACAAATAGGAAAGGGTCACAACTGGTGGCACAACAAGTGCAATAGGTAGGATTAGCCTACGCAGAGTGCTCAGTCTACTATTAGTAGAGGTAGTTTCTAGCAATCCAATGCACCTTTGAGTGGTAGAGGATTCGGTAGAGGCATAGGTTGTTACTTGTGTGGACAGCAGGGACACATTGCTAGATAGTGTCCGATGAGAGGTTCTACTGGTTTTGGGCCTCGACCTACAATTTCAAAGCCTACAGTGGGTGATGCAGGACGATCACATATAGTATACGCTGTGGTTAATGACCACCAAGCCGATCACCAGAACATAGTGGTCGAGACTTCAGGTAAGTTACATGGTGTTAGTATTTCCATTCTTTTTGATTTTGGAGCTACTGACTGCTTTATTTCATCAACCATCATTGACCGTTGTGGTCTTGTGGCAGTAAAGGAAGGTGGTAAGTGGCAGGTTGAATTCACCTCTAGGGTGAAAGTAGTAGTAGAAAACTTAGTACATAATTGTGAACTTAAAATTGGTATGTTAACTACCTTAGTAGATTTATATGTTACACCTTTAGGATCGTATGACATAGTTTTAGGTATGGATTGGCTAGCATCTCATCATGCTATGATTGACTGTCGACTTAAGACAGTTACTTGCATTAATGATTTAGGTGCAAAAGTGGAAATCATAGGTATTCAAAGACCTATCTCTTTGTGGATGATATTTGCTATGCAATTAAAGAGATGTCTTCGTCAGGGTTGTCAACTATTTGCAACAACAGTTACTGATCTAGAAGAAGGTGAGAGTTGAGAGGTATCTCTTGATGATCATCTTATTCTTAGGGAATTCGTAGATGTGTTTCCTGATGATATACCTGGAATGCCACTGAAGAGAGATATTGACTTTTGAGTTGACCTAGTTCTTGGAGCTGAGCCTATATCTAGAGCTCCATATAGGATGATGACTCAAGAGTTAGAGGACTTTCATATTTAGTTAGAGGAACTATTAGAAAAGGTTTTCATTCATCCAAGTGTCTCCCCTTGGGGAGCACCTGTCATCTTCGTAAAGAAGAAGGATGGGTCACTTAGACTGTGCATTGACTATCATCAATTGAACAAGGTTACGATTAAGAATCGTTATCCTTTTCCTAGAATCGATGATCTTTTTGATCAAATCAAGGGAGCTAATGTGTTCTCTAAAATTGATTTGAAATCTGGTTATCATTAATTGCGAATAGCTGAAACAAATATTCATAAAACTACATTTCGAACTCGTTATGAGCACTACGAATTCACAGTAGTACCGTTTGGGTTAACAAATGCACCATCAGTATTTATGAGTTTAATGAATGGTTTTTTTCATACATACCTTGATCACTTTGTCCTTGTATTTCTCGATGATATTTTGATCTATTCGAGAAACATGAAGGGACATGAACACTTGAGATAGGTATTGCAATGTTTAAGGGAAAATCAATTGTATGCGAACTTGAAGAAGTGTGACTTCTTTCAAACTAAGATAAAATATCTTGGACATGTGATATCTGGAAAAGGTAGTGTTGTGGATCCTTCAAAGATTCAAGCTATAGTAGATTGGCCCGTGCCTACTAATGTAGGTGAAGTGCGTAGTTTTATGGGTCTAGCTAGTTACTATAGGTGGTTTGTTGAGGGATTTTCTAGAATTGGTCATCCTATTACTTCTCTTCAGAGGAAAGGGAAGAAATTTGTTTGGACAGAGTAGTGTCATTTGGCTTTTCAGACACTTAAAGAAAAGTTGACTAATGCACCTATACTGATTGTTCCTGATCCTACTAAGGATTTTGTAGTTTGCATTGATGCATCTTTAGAGGGCTTGGGAGCAGTTTTGATGCAAGATGGGTGTGTGATTGCTTATGAGTCTCACAAACTCAAAGATCATGAATTAAACTATCCCACTCATGATTTAGAACTAGTTGCATTTGTGCATGCATTAGTTCGATGGAGGCATTTCTTATTAGGACATTGTTTTGAGCTTCATACTGATCACCGTAGTCTACAATACATTTTCACGCAACCTAACTTGAATGCTAGACAAAGACGGTGGATGGAGTTCTTGTGTGAGTATGATTTTGAAGTGAGATATGTTCAAGGAAAAAAGAACATAGTGGATGATGCTCTTAGTCATCATCGACATGAGATCTTTGCTACTACTCTTGAAGTAGATTTGAGAGGTCAAATATTAGCAGCACTTCCTATTAATAGATTGTATCAGGAAGTAAGGTCAGAGATTGAATCTGGTAGACCTTTAGAAGGTCGATTTGCAGGGTATGTCCTTGAACCAAATGGTATATTATGGAATTTAGGTCATATCTATGTACCACATTTTGAGGGCCTTCGTACATTAATTATGACTGAAGCTCATCGAGCTCCATACTCAGCTCATCCAGGTGTTAAGAAAATGCATGCCGATCTTCGGCAATTGTATTTTTGGCCTGGTATGAAATGTGATATTGCTAACTATGTATCAAGATGTCTTGAATGCCAGCGAGTCAAAGCTGAGCATCAACATCCTGGTGGATTATTGTAGCCTCATCTCATTCTTGAATGGAAATGGGATATTATATCTATTGACTTTATTGTAGGGTTACTTACGTCGTCATATCGACATGATGCCATTATGGTAACTGTTGAACGATTGACTAAGGTAGCTCATTTTTCACCAGTATGATCATCTTATAATGCTTCATCCATAGCTAGGATATTCATGGAGGACATCATTAGATTGCATGGGATTCCTCGTAGGATTATTTCTAATAGAGATCCCGTATTCACTTCAGCCCTATGGACTTCATTACAACATGCTCTTGGTACACAGTTGAACTTTAGTTCAGCATATCATCCTCAAACTGATGGACAAACAAAGAGGGTTAATCAAATATTAGAGGATATGCTTAGGATGTATGTAATGGACCAACAATCACGTTGGGAGGATTATCTATATTTAGTAGAATTCACTTACAATAATGGATATCAGAGTTCAATAGGTATGCCACCATTTCAGGCATTATACGGTCATCCTTGTCGAACTCCATTGAGTTGGGATCGACTAGAGGATAGAGTATTACTTGGTCTTGAGATGCTTTGAGACATGGAGCAATAGGTTGACCGTATTAGAGAACATTTGATAGCAGCACAAGATAGGCAAAAGAAGTATGTCGATGAGCATAGAATCGATCGACAGTTTGCTATTGGTGATAGAGTGTTTCTTCAAGTGCGACCGTGAAAGAGTCCAATCCATTATGGAAAAGGTTCTAAGCTTGTGCCTCGTTTCATTGGGCCATTTGAGATCTTAGAGAGAATTGGTCCTATGACGTATCGACTCGCCTTACCACCTAGTTTGTCACGTATTCATGATGTTTTTCATGTATCAATTCTTAGACCATATCATCCTGACATTTCTCATGTACTTGATTGGAATGTGTTATAGGTAGAGGACGGGCAGCTGGCTTTGGAGCCCGTGGCCATTCTACAGCACCAGACGCTTGGTCTCAGGGGTCGAGATGTTGATCAGGTGAGGGTCCAATGGGATCCTAGCCATGAGGCTTCTGCTACCTGGGAGGATGCGACACGCATGAGGGAACTTTATCCCTATCTATTCGTAGGCTTTTAGAAGCAAGCCTGATCCTAGGGGGGAGGATGTAGTACCCCTCCATTTATGCTTATGTTTTCTGGTTGCATGTTTTCATACTATTAGACTATGGTACTTTGTTTGGATATTTTTGATCGCTAGTTTTGAGCAACAGTGGATTCACTTTGTGACATGATGATACATTATATTGCGATATTTGATTTATGATATGATTTGAGATAGCATAGATGTTTTCCTTCAGATATTATTGCTATGAATATGTTTATGATGGATTAATTGTTATTTAATTCTCCAGTCTGATGTGACGTGTATTGGTGTGGAGAACAGAATCGCATCACTCACTTCTGAGTGCCTTGTGATGTTCGTGATTTTCTCCACACGGTGTGCCTGTATTATGGATTATATGTATATGCATGTTATTTTCTTGGTTGCAGGATTGCAGGTACAAGACACTGACTCCACCTGGTTACTTAGGTCTGAGCGTGTCAAGACTCAACAGAAATGTTGATTGGGAGGTAGTAGCATGGTTCATCCTAGTCTAGTCTTAAACCCAGTCATAGTACATCGTCAGTTTAGTTTGGAGTTTTAGATTGTCTTATCTTTTCCTGTTTGGATTAATTTCTTGAAAGGTAAATTTTGTTAATTTTAATGATAGTTTATTATTTCTTAATTTACTGTTATTTAAATTAATTATTAAATGTTAAAATAAGGTTTTACATTTTATTTATTTAATTAATTAGTTTGTTTGGTTAAATAATTTGATCCTAAAAGATTAAATTTATTTAATTAAATAAATTAATTAGCTAAATTAAAATTGTTTTAAATGTGTGAGAATAAATTTAAATAAAATTGGAAATTAATTGTTATTTGGAAATGGCATTTTAATTATTAAATAATTTTTTGCAATTTGAAAATTGATTTTTTTTAAAATAAATAAAATGCATGCAATCTTGAAAGGAAAGATTGCCAAGAAGTTGTTGGAAGATTTTTGTTCTTCTCGACAAGTGTGCCAGTTACATTTATTGCTTTTGGTTAAGGAAATTCTTAGAGATTATTTGGGATCTGGGAAAACACAGAAGGCTATGCTATTTTTTTTCATGGGAAAAATATCAGTGCTCTGTTAAATTTTTGTTTATGCCTTTGGTACTATTGTATATTTGTGGAGGCTCTCTATTTTGTATTTTGGGAATTGGTGTTCGGGAAAGGTTCTGGAAGCTACAGGCAATAGAGGTTTTTCTTCACTAGACTAATTTTTGGAAGCTAAGGAAATAGGTATTTCCCTTTGTGTATTAACTTATTTGTTTTTGAAGGGAAATTATATATATATGGGAAAATGAAATTTATATTTCTGGAATTAAAAATTAGAATTCATTTGGGAAAAATTATATGCGTACTGTTGAAAATTTTATAGTTTTCCCTATTTCCTTTTGAAACCCTATTGAATATTTATTTCAAATAAACCTCTGTAGAGTTTTCTAAAATTCTCTGTAGGAAAACCCTATTAATTTGCATAAATATATATATATATAATATATATATATATAATATATATATATATATATTTATACATATATTTTATCTTATATATAAATTAGATTGTGAAAGAAACTTATTTTTAATCATATGATTATTTAATTGAATTCACCGTATGGGTGAGTTAGGGTTTAGAATTTTTGAGAAATGGAATTAAATCCACGGGCTAAATTCGTAGAAAATTTGTTTAAAAAAAAAATTAAAGAAAATAAATTTTAAATGTTTGGGGGAGGGCCGAAACCCTCCCCCATTTTCCTTATGGGTGGGTGCAGCCACCATGGCTGCGCACAGTAGCCAGGGGCTACTGGGCGCAGCCCTGGTAATGACTGCGTCCTCCCTAAAGGGAGGCTGCGGCTGGAGCGGCGAGTGTATAAAGTTTAAGTTTTATTTTAAATTTCATTTAAATTTTTTAAATTGTAAATTCTATATTTTATGTTTAAAAATTCAATTTTTATTTATTCTTATATATATATATATGAATATGAGTATATATTAATTGGAACAAATATAATAATTTATATATATTTATTTATATATAAACATATATGAATATATGTTTGTATAAAAATATTTGTAAGATTTGTAATTTATTAAGTTAGAAAAATAATTTTGATAATTTAAAAAAAATGCATGTGGAATTTAAGATTGAGAAAATATAGAATATACTCTTATGTGAAATTGAGAAAATCAAAGAAATAGATTAAATGAAACAATTACTTTTATTATTTTCAAAAAAGATCTTTTATTAAGTTGACTTATATTCATGTTGTTTTCACACTGATTTAAGTGGATTTAGTAAATCCGAATACTAGATGTTTATATTTCCTTATTTGCTTTAAAATTGTATTTTCTTTTATTGGGCAAATGGGGATTATTATGTGATTTCAAGTCTTCCAGTCATAGTTTTTTTAAGGGAGTTAAATTTTATAATAGTTTCATGTGTTTGAACAAACTAGGGTAGTGCACTTGGTTTTGTATGAAAAATAGACACCTGATTTTTATGAACAGGTTGTGATGTTCATTGTGGTATATCTGGTATTATATGTTGAATTTTGTGCACTCCGTCTATCCTAGTTAGACAACTTAGTATACCTTTGTTATGTTTAGGGGAGTGGCTCTGTGTGAGGGCTGGCACACAAAGTGGTATCAGGGTAACTTACAAAGAGTTAGTAAGTCAGTGATAACTAAATAACACGGTAGTTAGAAATAAAATCCTTAATAAGATGATTATGCCCCACTTATGGACTCTAGAGCTAGTACAGTCTTGAGTATAAGTTGAGAAGGCCTGGAATGGAAATTCAATATCTTGTTACCTTAAAAGATATTCGACTCCACAATAGTTTGCAAATGGGGTCAGGTTTCGTAAGAGGTTACCAGGGTAACCCAACTATGGGGCCGAAACCTAGGAAGAAACACCAGGGTAACCTTTGCAATATTGTGATGACACTCCACCTAAAATAACAGTTAACCTTGTGTACTTAGTACATTCGATTGTCTTAAAATTTGGAAGCAATGTAACCATTAGTTAGTTATGTACTTGTGTCTAGGGTGATTAGGTAATGTCTAGGTAACCATGTTACTATCTCCTAGCACGGGGGGTGGACCTACAGGTACCACATGGTTGGGTGGAACGTGCACCTTACTCTGTTGGGTCCCCAATTTATGATCATGGCAACGAGAGCTTCATGGATGGAGAGCTCGTACATGGATACATATGTATACTTCTTTATTGCATAATGGAAAACTTGTATTGTAACTTCCCTCAATTTTTTATTAGGTGAACATTTGTAAATGTAAATTGTAACTATTATTTGATCTACCTCATCAGATGAATGAGTATTGTAATATCATATCAAATGCAATGTAAGAAAACATATTTGTACTTTAAATTATCTTGAATGGAATTTCAAATGATGTGCAATGTTTACCTTTTTAATGTTTATGTTAATTAATTGTAAGCAATGCAAAATACTAAAGTCGTCTATGGAAACTCAAGTAGTGTAATGTCGCGTAACTTAGTGAATGTATGCAACTAATTAACTTTATATTATTACTTTTAAAAAAAAATTATTCCACTTTTATACACAATTGCAACATTCCTTAGGTTATTAAGACGGGGCATTACATGCACTTTGTCTCTTCCAACAATTTGAATAGAATATGCCCTGCACAAGACAAATTTGCAATAAAAAATGTAGAAAATGACACTTTCGAACTGTACTACAAAAAAGGAATGTTGTAAGAAAATCGTGTTTTACCAGTATTTTCTAAATTAGGAAAAAATGGCTATATTAGAAATGCGTACATGTTATGTTCAAGAAATACGTATGCATTTCATAACGCGTACGCGTTGTGTTTTCCCAACGGGTCAATGGGTAACGCGTATGCGTTATGAAACACATACGCGTTTCATTTGAATAACGCGTATGCATTTCTATAACGCGTATGCATTATTTAAAATTTTAATTTCCACACCACATCTAGCTTTGGTTTTAGGCTTGGGAAAGGCTTGGCAATCTGAGCCTTAGCCTTTGACCTGCAACTAAAAAAATAAGGCAGATTGAAGAAGAATGTCCAACTTTGACAACATAGCTGATGGACTTTTTTTTTGAATGAATCTATAAAATTAAAACCTATTAGAGAACACAATTTCTACTTTCTAAATATATAAATTTTGTTAAGATTGAATTATTTTTTCTATTTTTTAATCAATTTCTAAGTAAACTAGTCCTTAAACTAGAAATATCAGGTTTTTTTGGTTTTTTAATAACTTTTTATTGGTTAAGTTTCTTGTAAAAAAAATTATATGGCATCAAACTTAAGACAATTCTATACACAATGAAAAAAAAATGAGTCAAAAAAATATTTTTTTTAGGTCCAATTATGTTGTCCGTACACGTTGATTTTAAAAAACATCAATTAAAGCCAATAAAAATTAATAAAAAAAAAAAACCAAAAATTACAAAAAGAAATCCACATCAAAATTTATGTTGTTAGCTCTCTTTTCCCAAAAGGAATTAGCAAAATAATTTTATTTGGGTCAAAATGTGTTGTCCGTACACCTACTTGGAATGGTAAAAAAAAGGACTTTTGAAAAGTGTTTTTTATAGATCCCTATCAAAATTTAATTTATATAATCTGGGTATTTTAATAATTTACAAATTTGAAAACTAGATTCAAAATTATAGATTTCATATTCCTGACTTTTTTTAAAATTCATTGTGTAAGTGCCTCAAATTTTTAGTCCAAGTGTGGCAAATTCTGAAAAATAGCAAAAATATTTCCACTTTTTTATCTTTTTGTGTACCCAACTTCTTGCATCAGCCCTTTTATTTTTTTATTTTTTTACTAATATGCAAAGAGTACATCTGAGAGATAATAAGTAAACATCTTCAAACATTTTAATTTCAATATAAAATTTTAATCATATTTGTGTGGTAAAAAACTACCCTTTATTAAATTCTAAAATTACTAGAAGGAGAAATGAAATTTTGAATGTGCTCCCCCTATTTTTTGAAAGGGTATTTTATTTCTTGATTCGATTTCCAAACAATTTTCGGAATTAGGATCAAATTTCACCTCATGAACCTTACTATTATATGTATACTTCATTATGCAATGAAGGGTGGAAAGGACTCCTCCCATAGTATGGGTTCATGGTCTTCCAAGAAGAAGATTATATGAAAGGGAATTTGGCATGACATAAATGAGGGTAGGCAAAACAACATGACCTAGTCTAATAGGTAATGTGATAATTCATAACGGTTCTTTACCCACATTATTGAAACAAAGAATAAATAAAGCATTGAGCTAAATGAGAGACCTATCCACACCAAGCTTGTTTAAAAGGACAATGCTACAAACATTAAGAGCTAGCCTATTATCCATAAGGGTAATTCCAAACACCAATTTTATTAATGACAACCATTATTATGTCAAGGAATCATATTTATTTTGAACTTCAAGAGGAGACAACTCATTTTGATAAAATATAATATGTAATTTTTTAAAAAATTGTTCAACAAAATTTGTCCTTGATGACAAAGGAGTAATTTCCTTGACAACAGGTAGTGATCACTGATGTATAAGAAGTAAGACTAGCTAAATTTTGAGAATTAAATAGAATATCATTAAATTATCATTACATTTTGATTATAATGAAGAATACTAACTGTAGTATGCTTGCAATATCATTCATGGTAATAGACATGATCTAGAAGTCTTATCTGGCGTGTTTGCTCGGTTAGGGTAGAGAGATTTCTTTGGTAATATATTCACGATATGTATCTATTCCTAAAGGAAAGTTTGGCTGTATAGTTTGAATGGAGAGTATGTCTACACTTGTTCTATAATATTTCAATGTTTTTGTAAGATATGTTCAACATGGAAAAAGATTAAAGTGACCAAAGGATTGTTGTGCTTGTTAGTTAATTGGTTGATGTTCTAGAACTATACAAAATAGCTAGCAGTGTGCAACATCTAGAGATAGCATGGTAAGTTAAAATAGGTCTAGGTTAAGGACTAAGTGGAAGTGCATGACATCATGTTGGATTTGCAACAAAAAAAAAATTAAGTCCTACCCACTACACATTTCATATAATTTGAATTTAGGTCCATCCTATGTCATCCTATTTAATTACATATCCTTGGCTAACATGAAATGATGTTTATTTAATTCCTTGTATATAATTTAGATCTCACTTCACATGATAGGTATGTGCATGTAATAAAAGTGTGAGTGATAGTGAGAGAAGTTGTATGAGCAAGTGTTATTCAATGTGAGCTGCATCCTAATCATTGTGCTTCATCATCAGAAGATCAGAAGGAGTGTAGGAGAGTGCTTAAATTAATATTAGATCTTGTATAAGCTATGTAATCAATATTGAAGTTATCAAAGATTTAACTTTATAATCTAGTAGGATTGGTGTTCTACTCTTTGATTTGGTTCTCAGATCTTTGTATTGGGGTTAGGTGTCTCCAGTAGGTTGATATCTACAAACATAATAAGGGGTTGGTGTCTCTAGTAGGTTGGTGCCTACTCCATGACTGTAACTTATTCATTATTTTGTAAGGCTGGATCAGAAAGTAGCTCCAAGAAACTCTTATCATCATGGTTTTTTCCCATTTTGGAATTCCACATATATTTGGTGTTCATTGTGTGAATGTATTCTTATGTGATTACATGATTTTTTGTATCTCTTTTGACTCATGTTTCATGTTTGGATTTACATGTTAAATAGATTTGATCTATTGATTCACCCCCCTTCTTAGTAGATTGTGTGCCCTTCAGTTGGTATCAGAGCTAAGTTCCTTTGAAGAAGCTTAACAACTTGAGGTAAATTTGGGATGACACACTTAGTGGCTCAAGAAGGACTAACTACAAATAAGCTACCACTCTTTGATAGATCCAATTATGCATTTTGGAAAGTAAGGATGGAAGCATACTTGATGGCCCTTGGGTTTGAGGTTTAGAAATTATTTGTGGATGGATATGAGATCCCTTAAAGTCCCCTAAGAGATTAGGATAGAAGGAAGGCTTGTGAGAATAATGCTAAGGCAAGGAATGTTATTTTATGTGGATTATCTAACCCTGAGTTTATAAAGCTAATACATTGAAAGACAATGAAGGAAGTATGGAATAAGTTACACAACATTTATGAAGGTGATGGAAAATTCAAGCAAGGAAATCTTGAAACTCATCAAGGTCAATTTGAAAGTCTTAAAATGAGGGAAGAGGAAAACATTGCTGCATTCCTACTCTGGGTTGATGAGGTAGTAAAATCCATCAAATGTATTGTTGAAGAATTGAAAGTTGGTATGATTGTACAAAAGGTTCTCAGATCCCTTCCTGAAAGGTTTCATTCAAAATTGTGTGTTATGGAGGAAGCTAATAATTTTAATTCTCTAACTATGGGTGAGTTACAAGGAATATTTTCTTCCTATGTGATGAGGATTGATAGTGATAACTCCACAAGGAAGGAGGAAACATTCAAAGCATCTAAGAAGAAATTTGATCTAGATTCAGATGATGGATTAGATATGGAGGAAGAAACTCTTATCAGGAATTTGTAGAGAGGTTTCAGAAAATATAAAGGTAAGTTTCCTTTGAAATGTTTTAAATGTGGTGAAGTAAGAAATTTTATGACTAAGTGTCCATTCAAGGATTCCAACAATGTTGCACAAAAGCATGGAAATAATTCATTCTCAAAAGGAAAAAAATTTAGAAGAAACAAAATATTTTCTACATCAATGAGGAAGGCTACTCAACTAATTAAGAGGATCAAGACATCTCCAAAGATGAAAGAGAGAAGGTTGTATTCATGGCTATGGAAAATAGTAAATATTATGCATAAATAAATTTTGAAAATGATGATGTTGAGGTAGATCATGTGGAAGAGTTTCTCTACACTGGAAAAGAGATTAAGAGACTAAAAAAATGAATTGTTGAAGAAGTGAAGGATAAAGACAATTTGTCTCAGAATCTTGAGAAGGTGGAGAAGATGATCATTGACTTGAAGATTCAAGCAAAAGAATGAAAGAGGATTTATGAATTTTTGATTAAAAGGTCGGTGTCAAGAGACAAAGACTATGAAATTATTGAACCTAAAATTATGTCACTAAGGAAAGATCTTGATAAAATAAATAATCAAATAAAGATGAAGTTTGGAAAGAGTTTTGAGATATTGGATCATATAATAGATAACCAAATATCACCATATATTAAAATTGAACTTGGTTTTACTGATATGTTGAAGATAAAGTGACTAAGCAGCATGTGAAGTCTACTAATGAGAATCCAGAAGAGTGATTTTGAAAATTCAAAGTCTGAACAAAGTGTAGCAATCAATAATAGTAGGGTGTAGAATGATGGTTCCATCCAAGTGTAGAGCTACAAAAAAATCCAAAAGACAAGATTCAAAAGGAAATATTGGGTTTAATCATTCTTTTTCTAGTTATTGTTTTAATTGCAATCATTTTGGTCATAAGGTTGTAGATTGCAGAAGGGATCTAATAAGAAGAAATAACCTTGTTAGTAGTAATGCTTACATCTTTGTATAATTTCAATATTATGTCACAAACACAACAATTTTGGACATAATATAAATTACATAATTAATTTTGTGAGTCCACTATTGGAAACAAAAATAAAAAGTTTAGAATGTCAAAACAATGAACCAAATAAATTTTGGAAGAAGAAATTGGAGGAGAAAAGATCATAAAAATCCATGGTGTCTTAAACTGCATTACATGCTCAAAAGGAGAAGAATATATGGATCATTAATAATAGATTTTCAAGTCACATGTCTAGAGATAAAATTAAGTTCATGCATTTCAAGAGGTTTGATGGAAGTTCTATAACACTTCAAAACAATTCTATTATTAAAATTACAAATAAGGGTATTTTAGTCTTGATGGTGGTAAGACAAAAACTTATGATGTTTTGTATGTTGAAGGATTGACACATAATATTCTAAGTGTAAGTGAAATGTGTGATAAAAGTTACAAGCTTTCATTTAGTGTTAAATATTATGAAATTGGAAAGATCGGTACTAGAGAGTTGATTCCAGAAGGAAGTAGGACTTACAGTGATGTACTAGAGAGTCGATTGCAGAAGGAAGAAGGATTGACACATAATATTCTAACACAAAAGGTTGGGGCACATTAATTTTGATGATATTGTGAAGATTAGTTCAAAGGGAATGATTAGAGACATGCCAAACATCAAGAAGCCAAGGTCTACCAACTGCAAATCATTTCATGAGGGGAAATAGACAAAGACCATATTTCCTACTAACGAATATTCTATAACAAGGCCATTGGATTTCATTCATATGGATCTATGTGGACCAATGAGGAAAAAGAGTCTACAAGGTGACATATATTTCATGATGTTTATTGGTGATTACTTTAGAATGACTTGGATTACTTTTTTGAAAGAAAAATTAGAATCTTTTGAGAATTTCAAAGCATTCAAAGAAATGGTTGAGAATGAAACTAGAAGAACAATCAAGTTTCTAACATTAGATAGGGGTGGATAATTCACTTCTAATAAGTATGGTGAATTCTATGAGCTACATGGGATTTGGACACAAGTTTTTGCTCCTAGGACTCTACATCAAAATGGAGTTGTTGAAAGAAAGAACGAAACTATATAGGAGATGGCTAGAATAATGTTGAGTTAATAATTTTTACTAGATATATATTGGATAGAAGTAGTTTAGACCTTAGTGTATATTTTCAACAGAGCTCAAATCAAACCAAGGACTAGCAAAACACCACATGAAATATAGAGAGGAAGATATTAAAAGGGATTAAGAACACTCAAGTAAGTTTGATTCTATATTTGATCAAGGTATTTATCTTGGCTATTCTATGACAAACATGACATATAGATGTTAAAACAAAAGACTAAAAGGGATCGTGAAAATTTTCAATGTTAGTATTGATGAGATAATGTAGTCTATTGATATTCTGAAAGCAAAAGATAATAAATATCCAATCCATGGTAGTGATTAAGAATCAAAAATTTGATTATGAAAATATACTTATAGACTCTAGCTAAGTATGTGTAAAAGAATCATTTTGAAGATTATATCATAGGAGATAAGTATAGTGGAGTCCAAACCAATAAAATACTTGAGAGAGAAAATGAATAGGTATATTTTGTATTATTGGGTATGTGCAGGATCATGATGGGCCAAAAAGTGGCAATGGGGAAAAAAATACATTTTTCATCAACCCAAAAATGCGAAAATGTCGAGTTGAGTTTTTTGTGGCTTAGGTGTCAGTACACACCTCCAAAGAAATTCCCAAACCAAGATCTCCATATTGGATATCCAATTTAGATCAGATATTCGATTCAAATCATATATCCAATCCAAATTGGATATTTGATTTGAAGCAAACATATTAAAATATCCAATCAAATGAAACATATATATTCACATTCACAAACAGGTTGCAGACGCATAGTGAGGAGGTTCTCCGCATATCAAATATCCGATTTATTTGATATCCATTTTGAAAAGGTTAGATTTTAGATTTTTCTTTGCTTTGATCGAATTTTGAATTAGATTTGTATAATTTCAATTAGTTTTTTATGGATTTTTTTTCAAAATAGGGTTTTGATTGAATTTTTATGAAAAAATTGAGTTTAGAATGGATTTTGATTAAAAATGAAATTTTTTTATGGATTTTGATTAAAAAATAATTTTTTTATGGATTTTGATTTTAAAATAGTTTTCTTTATGTATTTGTATTAAATTTAGAGAATTTTATAGATTTTTGTTAAAAAGTAGGGTTTTTTTTTGTTTAAAAAAAACTAGGGTATTTTTACAATATTTTCATTTAAACTGTCTGATTTCAATTAGATTAATTAGTTTTTAACTTTAATCATGCATTATGGCTGCTGAGAATGAAAATGCACAAATTCCAAATGATCCACCAGTTGAGAATGAAAATGCATAAATACCAAACGCTTGACCACCTCTACTGCCATCAATTGGAGAATTAATTGGTGAAAAATTGCAGCAATTAAAGGGCATTATGAAGTTTATAAGAGAATCCCTTGATTATTCATGATGTCAAACACATTGAAGTATATAATTAAAAATATAGAAACCATCTCCACCCAACATAATTCCTTTCATTCGTGGCAAGAAGACATGAGGGAATATTATGCATGTGGATTGTCTTATGATGATGTGAAATATCTCGGAATAACCAAAGCCCAAATAACCTCTTTATTTGTTAACCCCCGCACTAGTTTTCCAGTTAATGTTAATAAACCAAAAAATTCTATATAAAATGGTGCACGCATAGGGACATTGTAGATAAATTTTGGGATCGTTGGTGTATGGTTTTTGATAAACCACCAAACAAAAATTGTGATATACCATTTTACTTTATTAAAAAATTATATGTTGAGTTTGTGTTAGGGCATCATGTCAATTACTTTGACATTAAACCCTTCCAGGGCATTGGTGGAGGTATGCCCCAGGATAGACTAGGGGTAGTTAGAGTAGTCCCACGCCCATATGTTCCCCCTCCTCCCCTTCCTCCGCCACCTCTAGTATATCATCCAGATATTATGCAGGATGCGGCCACACAAACTATCCAGGCTATTCACTCTTTGAGTGGCCTTCTGGTTTCACATGCTTCTATAGTAGCTCAGCCACATTTTGGTGATGTTACTAATGGTTCGAGTGTTGTTGCATCATCCTTGTCAGGTCCACATATTTTTGTGCCACATACTTGCTCCATGTGCTGCCAGATATGCTTGGGTCCTCTTGTACAACCCACCGAGCATCCCTTGGAAACTTCTTATTATGACCTCCATAATGTGGAAATTATAGATCAAACTCAGGGGAGTGAAGCACACCCTACAAAGCCCTCTCCTACTAGAGAGGGGAACATTAGAATGGTGACATAGGTAATATTTAACTTGTAAATTCATAACTTGCATTTTTTTTAAATGAATATTAATAAGGGATAGTATAATGTACTAATATTTATTTACATGGTCTATTTAACAGTTGATGTCTGAGGAGGAGCTCACACAGGTGACTGATAGCACCCTTAGGGCCATTTCATTTGGCCTCGACACACACAGTATATATTTTCTCACTCACTCATTTATATTTTTTTATTATATACTTGCTTGTCATTTGAATTGTCATAAATGAAATTATATAATAACTTATATGTTTATCTTATTTTCCTTTTGTAGGAAATACCTAGTGCGAGCAAGGTGTAGCCTTGTCTAGATTATGGAAGTGCAATGTTACATAAGAGGAAGGTAATTGAAGTCAAATTTGATTGAATTAAGAATTTTAAGATCTTATATTGATTATACATACATCGACATAGATTGGTAGTTTCATATGTACTTGTCATTTTTATGTACAGGCAGTTATGAGCTATACATCATTATTGACAAGTGCAAGCAAGGTGCAACCTTGTCCAGATTATGGAAGTGCAATGTTAGATAAGGGGAAGGTAATTGAACTCAAATTCAATTGAATTAATATTTTTAAGATCTTATATTGATTATACATACATCAATATAGATTGGTAGTTTCATATGTACTTGTCATTTTTATGTACAAGTAGTTATGAGCTATACATCATTGTTGAAAAGTGCCACAACACCTGAAGGAGTATGTATTGGAACACTTGAAGGAGTAGGTGTTGAAACACCTCAAGGAGGAGGTGTTGAAACACCTAAAGGAGATAAAGAAAAAGATTAGCCTAAAGAGGTATGTGTTTATTTTATTTTGTGTTTGGTATTTACATGTTCCTATTATCGACAATTGTATGCTAAATTGGATCAATTTTATGTTTTTGTTCACATTTATAGATTAACATTACAAAAGTTGGTTTGGTCGGTTCTTTGAGAGGGGCATATTCTAGGACTCCTGACCCTTTGAAGAGATAGATAGTTTAGGTAATCAAGATTACAATTTTAGAGTTCAATTATAATTCAATGTATATTGATTTTGATGTTAATTATTCAATTTTAAATCATATAGTATAACTAATCTCAACTGTGGTTTGAATTTTTCTTGTGTAGCTACCTTCAGAGCCAATGAGTGCTAGAAGGAGGCTCCATTTTGATATTCCACTAGTAGTTTAGGATGAGATAGACATTTTGGCATATAAATTTTGAGTAGACATCGAGATGGCATATGCCACATTTTGTAAAACTTTGTTTGAGTTGATGTTGATGCCATTTTTGTATATGGAGATACACTCAAGATTATTAGATAATTTGATATATAGAAGTTGACAATCAAAATTTAATTTCTTCCTCATGTGCATGATTAAACTCTTTGAAAATTTAATCAAGTGAGCAATGGTTAAATATCAATGTACAAGAGCATAAAAAGGAATGGTTGTATTATGTAGTTTATATTCATATCACTGATTACATTGCATTGCACATCTTTCAAATTCAAAGCATTATTTCACATTGCATAACTAACAACTAGATGCTGATAGATGAAAAAAATTTAGTTACAATATAGTTTTTACAAAGTCAACCTAAGAAGTTATGCAATTACTTCACATTGCATAACTAATAACTAGGAGCAATTTTCAATTGCATGTGCTTGTCATGGAATTTTATGAGACCACATTTCTTTGAGGCATTTTTTCAAACAATTCACTGTGTTGTCTATGCCACCACATTTTTCATACATGTGTATGAAATCTTTTTATCAAACAGTTCATTGGCTTATTGTTATGGCTAAAAGCCTAAAACAAGTGCTTTCAAACAAGCTATGGATTGATGTAGAGTGGGGGTGAAAACATATGTGAAAACTACCCTTGACTCCTTTAGACCAAATTTGAGAACCAATAACATACCCCTATCCTAGGCTAGTGAATTAGCCCTCTTTCACAAAGTGAGTGCCCTTTAAACACTTGATCTTCACAAGAACACCCCAAAATTTTTTGAGTTGTGTCATAAAACAACAAATTCTAAGATTATTCTACACCTACAGGTCCTTTAGCAGAATGTCCCATGAAATTGTTTGTTTACCATGCAAATCCATAGGGTTTATTGAAAGGTCCACTTTCATAACTCCCCTAACCATGCCACCAACTTAGACACCTTTATTATGAACCCAATATGCTTAAACATTAAAGAGATTCTCCCACTCTCATTGATTTTAACAAACCCTAGGCTAAAAGCTTCATTTTCATGTAATTTAAGCAATGATTTGCTTAGGATAGCAACTCCAAGACTCACAAATCATTTCCCCTTTCTTAAATGGACTTGCACACATTCAAATCAAATTGTACACATCCTCTCCACTGAGCCACATGAAAGGTAGAGTAGGTGGAGGGCTTCAATAATTCATAATTTACTCAAAAATGAAAATTTTGTGTTCACTACTTGCCTTGAGAAAACTTGGCACAAAACTCATAAAAAATGAAAAGAAAGCACTCAAACCAACTTTAAAGGGGTCTCAAGCCTGCTTCCCCCAAAATGATCTTATTGATTCTTCACAAAATTACATTCATCAATCCCCAAAATGACTTCCTCAACCTTTTTTAAGACTCTCCCCCACACAAAACAACTGACCAACTCCCCATAAATGACTTACAAACTAAGTTACCTATTCAGGTTCGGGTGTTCGGTTTTCTAGTTTGGCTAAAAAAAATTTGGGGGTGGTTCGGTTCATTTTGGGTTTGTTAGAAAAAAAAGATGTAAAATATATATATATGCAGCATAGAAGCATGAAATAGGATTAGAATATCACATAACATCATATAAACAACAAAACCACCATAAAATTGAATGCCATTTAAAACATGCATGATAAATATTCATTGTTGAAACTTGAATTGTGGTTGCTTGATATACAGAGTCTATTGATGCCAAGGTTCAATTTGTATGATTTTGAAAATAGAAGCCAATTGAGTAGAGTTATCAGTATTCTTTAGAAATCATAAGAATTTATTTAGTACACTAGCCATTTTGATGTCTTCTTGCAATCTCAAATGCTAAATCTATGAAAAAGTTAACTTTGCTGCACACTATTTTCCATTAAAAAGAAAGCAACAAGCTATGGACTCATGGCTTTTTTTACACGAAAATTAGCATTGGAGTTCAGTTGGAGGCTGAAAAACTACTTGTAATTACATAAATAAATCTTGTTCTACAACTTGTATGGCTTAACCGACTATTCCATCACGTCCAGATGGTTACGTTTAGGTTAGGTATGGTCCCCTTTCGCACCCAAATCAGCTGAAGCAGTTCAAGCTATGTTCAATTAGCAAAATCCCTTATGAGTCAAAAGTACAAAAGGAAAAAATCTTTGACAGACTATTTCTCAGAAACTGTGATGCCTAAAAAAATTTTGTTTGAGGCTATGGGATCATGTTGGGCCCCTCTACAATAAACTCTCTTGGTTTTTGTTATCTCAGAGGTGTTTTCCCATGGTGGAAAGTTTTTAGCTGAGGGAAAAGTTATTAGATGCAAGTAGTGTAAAGTTGCAAAGTGGTGCAACTTTCATTCAGCAACTCATACAACCAAATGGACTATTACAACATGCTTGGATGGGTACTTTTACACTAGGGATGGTCCTCTTTTTCACCCAAATACGCTGAATCACTTCGAGCTACATTGGACCGACGATTTCCCTTAAGATTCCAAAGTGTTAAAAAGAAGCAATCTTTGAAGGGCTATTTCTCAAAAACACTGATGTTTACAGACTCTCCATTTGAGGCTATGGGATCATGTTTGGCCCATCTACAATAACCTCTCTCAGTTTTTGCTATTCCCAAGGTGTTTTCCCATGGTGGCAAGTTTTTAGCTGAGGGAAAAGTTGTCAAATGCAAGTAGTGTAAAGTTACAAAGTGGTGCAACTTTCAGTCAGCAACTCGTATGACCAAATAGATTATTCCAACACATTTGGATGGGTACATTTATGCTAGGGATGGTCCTCTTTTGCAACCAAATATGTTGAATCACTTTGAGATACATTGGACTGACGATTTCCCTTAAGAGTCCAAAGTGATTAAAGACAACAATCTTTGAAGGGCTATTTCTTAGAAACTGTGATGTTTACAGACTCTTCGTTTAAGGATATTGGATTATTTTTGGCCCATCTACAATAACCTCTCTTATTTTTTTCTATCTTGAAGGCGTTTTCCCGTGGTGGCAAGTTTTCAGCTGAGGGAAAAGTTGTTAGATGCAAGTAGTGTAAAGTTACAAAGTGGTGCAACTTTCATTCAACAACTCGTACAACCAAACAAACTGTTCCAACACATCCAAATGGGTATGTTTACACTAGGGATGGTCCTCTTTTGCAACCAAATATTTCAAATCACTCTGAGCTCTATTGAACCAACGATTTCTCTCAAGAGTCCAAAGTGCTAAAAGGAAGCAATCTTTGAAGGGCTATTTCTCAAAAACCATGATGTTTACAGACTCTCCATTTGAGAATATGGGATTTTGTTTCACCCATCTACAATAACCTCTCTCGATTTTTTCTATCTTGGAGGCATTTTCCTGTGGTGACAAGTTTTCAACTGAGGGAAAAGTTGTCAAATGCAAGCAGTGTAAAGTTGCAAAGTGGTACAACTTTCATTCAACAACTCGTACAACCAAATAGACTGTTCCAACACGTTCGGATGGGTACTTTTGCCCTAGGGATGGTCCTCTTTTGCAACCAAATATGTCGAATCACTCTAAGCTACATTGGACGAGCGATTTCCCTTAAGAGTCCAAAGTGCTAAAAGGTAGCAATATTTGAAGGGCTATTTCTCAAAAACCGTGATGTTTACAGACTCCCTATTTGAGGCCATTGGATCATGTTTCACCCATCTACAATAATCTCTCTAGGTTTTTGCTATCTCAAAGGCATTTTCCCATGGTGGCAAGTTTTCAGCTGAGGGAAAAGTTGTCAGATGCAAGTAGTGTAAAGTTGCAAAGTGGTGCAAAATTCATTCAGCAACTCATACGACCAAACAGACTGTTCCAACACATCTAGATGGGTACTTTTACGCTAGGGATGGTCCTCTTTTGCAACCAAATACGTCGAATCACTCTGACCTACATTGGACCGGCAATTTCCCTTAAGAGTCCAAAGTGCTAAAAGGTAGCAATCTTTGAAGGGCTATTTCTTAGAAACCATAACATTTTCAGACTCTCCATTTGAGGCTATGGGATTGTGTTTGGCCCATCTACAATAGCCTCTCTCAAATTTTTCTATCTTTGAGGTCTTTTCCCCTGGTGGCAAGTTTTCAGCTGAGGGAAAAGTTGTCAGATGCAAGTAGTGTAAAGTTGCAAAGTGGTGCAACTTTCATTCAACAACTTGTGTGACCAAATGAACTATTCCAACACATCCATATGGGTACATTTACCTTAGGTATGGTCCTCTGTTGCACCCAAATACACTGAATCACTCCGAACTACATTGGATTGAGTGAAATTAGGTGAAAATTTGATGCAGACACAAGGGAACAATCACAAACTCTTTACAACCTACCTATTTGAGGCATCTAACAAGATTATTCTGACCTCTTTGGATAGTCCAAAACTCCCTTAAAACTTGACAAGCAAGTAAATACACATTTCCCTCTTTAACCCCCTTAAACCCTTGTAATAGTGAGAAACTAGTTTTTGTCCAATTACTCCACAATTTTCCAAAACACTAGACCAAAAAATGAATGATTCAAACACCCATATCCAAGTTACACAACATATATGACAAACAACATAGACTCCTTTGGACCAACATTGACTTCCTCTACATTCACCCTTGAAAAGGCTACTCAATTAGCCCAAATATGCAAAGCAACATACCTTCAAACACCACATAGACCCTTGAAACCTTGGGGAAAAAAATAAATTGCTAAGAAAACAAATATTCTACAATTGGATTCCATTTGTACGAATATGTAACCATCAAATCAGAAAACCCTTGGTTTTAGTGTAATTCTTGAGGGTTTATTGGATGTAGCACTTCCACAACCTTTCAGACTCTGCCACCACCTTAGAAACCTTTATTTAGGCCCTAATATGCTTATAAAACAAATAAAATTTTGGTATCTCAAATATTTTTGTAAACCCTAGGGTAAAAACTCTATTTTCAAGTGAAAAAAACCACCATTTTTAGATTGTTAACTCTTCATTTTATTTCAAAAACCATTTCTCCATGCCTTCCACTCTTGAAATATAATTTTTTAAGCCCTACCAAATCATCCCACTGAGTCACATTGGCACATAGTAGGTGGGATGAGATTCAAGCCATTAAAATTGCAAAACTCTTATTCCCCTGTTCAGGAACCTGTCTAGAGAAAGTCTGAGTTTTGAGGCACAAAATGAATAAAAAAACCATCTATTAAGAAGTAAGAATAAATTCAAGATATGTAATAATGTTTATACATAAATTTTTGATACAAAAATGCTTGAATGGCCTGTGCATAGGCAGAAAACACAAGAAAAATAATAAAATCTAAACTAAGCAATTGAAACTTTATTGATTCAAAGAAAAAAACTCCTTCAACCAAACCTGTCTTGAGCCCTTGAAGGCCTTAAGTAAATTTCTATTCCTTGTAATCCAACTCCCAATTCCTTTAACCACCAATCTTAACTGACTTTTGAAACCTTAATGACCGTTGAAGGCCAAAATACAAACATTTTTCACATTAATATGACTCATAATGAAATGTTGCACTTTTCCACTTCTAACTTTACTAAGACCTCACTTAATGGATTGAAATAGCATCATTACATGTTCAAAACACTGTTCTTGCTTGTCCCTAAACAAATTTAATAATTTTTCCTTCAAAGGCTACAAAGCAACAACTAGGACAAGTTGGGATCTCCATTTTTTTTTACCCTAAAACCTAAAAAACTCCTAATACATGACCATTGATCCTATTAGATCTCATTAAAGACAAAAACTAAAAATATTAACACTTTACTCATTGAAATGATCCACAATGATATTGTGGTGTAGGTGCTCCTGCACCAAAAATTGTGGTTACAACTTGCTAATGTCAATGAAACATGGGGGCAGCAAGATTTAAGGTTGGATCAAGCTTGTGTAGGTCCTAATAGATGTGTTTAATGAATTTATAGGGTGTGGAAAGGTTGGAAACATTGATTTCCTTAAAAACCTCATGAAAGTTGCTAAAACTAAAGTTCTACCGAAGTTGGATTTGAGGAGAAAAAGTGGTAAGCCACTATAATTTATTATATATAAATAGGAGATATTACAAAATTTGGTTCAAACAAGCATACCAGAAAGAAAGAACTAGGAAGAAAACCTTTGGTTATAGCTTGATTAATTACAAAAAGTTATTACAGAATTGTCCCAATAACAATAACAAAGCATACACCTATATGACTAATTCAGACTATGAGTTTCCAAAATACAAATCCCTTTACATTTTAAACATACCCTTTATACAATGCTAGACATTTGACCCATATTTTAGAAAACATCACTGGGTATAGATTATGCCCATATGCAATTATGACCTTTTTACATTATTTCCAATTTAAGAATTCAAATTTTACAAAATTTTCCTATTGGAGGCATTCAAGGCACATTCTTCCACAATAGTAGTATGTTCATGTTCTGGACTGACAAACACCTATACAAACCATCAAGGTAGCTTAGAATAACCAATCTATATTATTCTAAATGACACAAAATATGATGGGATGGTAATGCAAACAATAAAAGAAGCTTATAATAACAAATCTATATTGTTGTAATTTGTCGCATACCTCTCTGAAAGGATCAGAGCTGGCTATTGTTGCAGCAGGTCCATGATCAATCGTTCCAGGAATATCACAAAAGCTACCTGAAAATGAGAAATCTATATTGTCACAATAGAAAATATGCTTAGACTAACAAATCTATATTAATCTAAACAACTTGAATGATGATGAATTGGTGATGCAAACTATAAAAGATGCTTAGAATAACCAATCTATATTATTCTAAATGACAAAATATGATGATATGGTAATGCAAACTATAAAAGATGCTTAAAATAACCAATCTATATTGTTGTAATCTATCACATACCTCTCTAAAAGGATCAGAGATGGCTATTGTTGCAGTAGGTCCATGATCAATCATGCTAGGAATATCGCAAAAGTGGGAAAATGAGAAATCTATATTGTCACAATAGAAAAGATGCTTAGACTAACAAAACTATATTAATCTAAACAACCTGAATGATGATGATTTGGTGATTCAAACTATAAAATACACTTAGATAACCAATCTTAATTGTTCTAATTTGTTGCATACCTCTCCAAAAGGATTAGAGTTGGCTATTGTTATAGTAGATCCATGATCAATCCTGCCAAAAATATCACAAAAGTGCATACAAAATATCACTATTAAAGACACCTGCATTGCAATAGTATATAAAATATTAGTATTAAATAAAGAACACTAATGAAATTAATCATAATGAACATAAGCATTGTACCTTCCATTCTAGAAAATACTATTCAAGTGTTCCTGAAGGGTCATCTCTTTGCTTAAGAGTATCCAATATTGCTTCATAATTGTTTTGTCTTTGGTATGGCATGATGCTTCAACAACTTAACATTTGTTGCTATAACAAGGTGCGAATACATGAGAATGGTTTTGTGTTTCTCATAGTCTTCAAATGTAAGTATGCCATTCTTTCTAATCATGTATGTTTGCAACCAAGTTCCTACAACCACAACTAAACCTGTAGGATACACGAAACCATCATCATCTTCCATCGGTTGTGTTAGCTTATGCTTTACTCACACACATCGATCCAACCAATAGTTTGATCTCTCTTTATTCCCCTATAGTGCAACAATTACAAAAACATGTCTTGGCTATAGTAGATATGAAAGCAGGTCGTAATCAACTGAACTTTCCATTGTGTCATTTGTCATGGATATTGTTTGAGATAAAGGAGTTAGATACTATGGTACCCATGTATCCACCCACACACTTGAATCACATTGACCCCACTCGCACTGAATACAACTCTAAAAAAAAAATCCAACTCTCATGTCCAAATGGTCCATGTGCCTGCATCTGAGCTTCGAAATGAATGCATCTTTGAAGAATCTTTGATTGTATGACAATCCAATCTACCTCCCACTGTACCCTCCTTAATGAACCAAAATAATCTGTGCACTGTTGAATCAAGTGTTCCTCCCTGTGACAATGTTGAACTACACCAATCAACAATATAATGTGCATTGCTGAATTTTTCTCCTGAAATCTTCAATTGCTCCTTAACTAGAGCTCTCTTTACACATGCACCTACTCCATCATGCTCCCCTTTCCCATTTCCAACTTCAAAAAAACTTCAAATATGAGGTAGACCCCTCTCTACATGCATTATACTCAACCAATAAAACATACAAGCATTCGTGAATTGACCTATGAAATTATCTGACCAAATTAGATATTGGCCTAGTGCTATATCATGCTCCTGCAAGAACTCAAAAAAAATCTCAAAACAATGTTGGACATACTCGGATTAGTGAGATCTATCATCACTCATATAAAAATGTTACTCTCTGATTATCTTTCGATCCTCCTATGTACTATTAGGTGCATGTCTAAACGGTATGTGGACAAAAATAACAATCTAAATGGAATTGTAATATTGAGATTGTACCTCATTTGGTGGTTGCAATGTGTAGTTTTCTATAAAATCAACCACTGATATAATAGTACCAATCAGAAAAGAGTCCTTACACATCCTAAATTGTTGATCCAACCATGAGACTTATGACTATGCCTTGCATACTTGTAGAAAAGATTGTCCTTAAAATCTGAAATAAAATCAACAACACTGAATTCTTGTGTAACCAACTCACATCTAGAACCTTCACCTCCACTTTGCAAAGTATATTTGACTATCTCATATCTCTTTTTCTCAACAAGCTTCTTTCCAAATTCATGTTCAAAACTCTCATGAAAACATTGAACAAACTTTGACAAGCCACCACATTGTGAGCACTTTGCATTTAAACAATCATTTCTATAGAAAAAGAAACCATCATCTCTAGAACATAAAAATAGATCTAGCAAGTCCCTTGATGATTTCAGAAAATGCATTGCACCACACTCCTACAAAATTTCATTAGTATGAAAAGTAGAACAGATATAGCATAATAGCTCATGGTACATTGAAAACTCCACATGGTAGTTGCAACAACAAGTATTACGAATCTTAAGAGGCACACTATAAAATGGCTTCAAACCCTCAAAAGTCCTTTGTGAGATTTCCATATTTGGAAGTGTTTCAATAAATTTTTTGAACAACATTGTTTGGCTTGATTCCAAGAAATGTTTAGGATGTGGTGTACGGTCTTGATTTCCAATTATTAACTTTAAAACATCCTTTGCATTGGGTTCTACTCTAGAGCTATCATGCCAAAATCAATGAAATACATGCTTTACATTATCGGTTAGCTTATTATCAACATGTGGAAGCCTCTTGGAAAAATCCCATGTATCATTTTGAAGAGGATCATCTATTCTTTCTCTTCTTGTGAGTTCTATATCCAAATTTTTATGATTTATGTCAAAATCAATACAAGTTTGTCTCATAAAGCGAGCCTTTTTCAATTGATGGCTTACTAGGGTGGCTGTAATGACTCTCCGAGCAGCTCTCTTATCCTTTTCCTTGTTATTTTTTCCAATAGAATTGAGAGCATTAAAAATATTTTTGACAATAATAGATTTTTTTTCAGTCTTCTTGTTCACAAGAATCTTCAATTTGGCTAGCAAAGGTCTCATCTTTTGCATTAGCAATTGTACAAAAATTTGGCATTGCTCGGTCAATGTCTTATCGCTAAAATATTGGTTGAAAAGTCTTCTAGCCCACAACTAAATAGTTCATGTTGACCTCTTTCCTTCAAAATTATTTATAATGTTCTCATCAAATTCAAGTAACCATTTAGGGGTTCTTGAAGGTCTTGAATTTGGAATATGTCTTTCTTCCACACAAGGTTCTTCATTTCTCATGTAATCTGGTGAAACATAATTTACACTTGCTTCAATATAATGTTCAAAATCTTCATTTCTAACATTTTCACCTTTAAAATTTTCACCTTTAACATTTTCAATATCAATTTGAATAATTTCATTCCCAATTTCAATATCATGTTCAACATCTTCAAATCCAACATTTTCACCTTGAACAATTTCATTATCAATTTCAATATTTTCATTCCCAATTTCAATATCATGTTCAACATCTTCAAATCCAACATTTTCACATTGAACATTTTCATTATCAATTTCAATATTTTCATTCCCAATTTGAATATCATGTTCAACATCTTCAATTCCAACATTTTCACCTTGAACATCTTCAATTTCCTCTTCACTTGAAAGACCATAGGGCTTAGGTTCACCAATATTTAACATACCTTGTCTTCTCTTCCTATGACCTTCTCTATCTCTTTGTCTATATGCTTCAATTTGTTCTTTTGTAAGCTTTCTCTTATGTTTTTTCTTTTGATGACTATTGCTCCCTATTGTACCTCATAAAATATGCTAAAAAATCATTGCTTATGAAAAATTTGAGTAGAAGATTCTCCAAAAAGTTGATCTTTGTCTCTTCCTATCTAAAACCGCATGTATGTCACCTGTAAATAGAATGTAGAGTCTGTTGGAATACAAAAAATGACCCACATGGGGCTTTTCTATGGCCCAAAAATCCAATATTCGATACATTTGAATTTTTTAAAAAAAAATTGTAACGGTATAATTTTAGTTCTAAAAATTGGATATTCGATTTATGTACACATAGACCTAAGGGTTAACGGTATAGGGTAGAGGGTTTACAGGTTAAGGGTTTAAGGTTTAGGTTAT
>VDFB02000003.1:243618124-243747562 GCA_007258455.2 Sequoia sempervirens | reverse complement strand
AATATTATACATAATAGTATAATATATTATATATTAAATACATAATTCGGTAAGAGATTATCATAAATTGTATATTATATATTAAATTATAAACTTTATTGCATTTTTTAAATCATATATTATAAATTGTATAACATTTTTGTAACTCTATATAGAACATATCAGATATCAGATTCAAATTGAATAGACACAAAATTTAATGCCTAGGGATTAGCCTTAGGCTTGCTTTGGATTTTGGTTTGGACCTGCCAATCCTAAGAAGTCAACACAAAAAATGTGTTTAACAACTTACCTTGCTTTTCCAGACTTTCGCATATGGTTGACAACTTTTTTTAGCCCAAAATTGATGAAATGAAAAGGGTTTGTGAAGGAGCTTCTCAACTTTCCACCAATATAAATTATACTTTAGTTTGAATCTAATAAATAATTATTATTCATTTTTATTAGGAATTGCGACTAAAGTCCTAATTGAAGCCTGATTGAAAACATCTATAACTTTCAAAGGTATCACATTTTTTGAACCCAAAACATGTCACATTCTATGCTTTTCACATATAGGATTAAAAAAAAGAAAATTGAATTTCATGAAGTTTTGACCAAGTTAAGGTGGTCGAGATATGAGTTTTTATATTTTTTAGAAGTTGTAATTAAAAATTCATAATTAATTATTTACTTGGAAAATAAATACAAAAAAATATACATCACATCTGGACATGGTGCTCTACTATAGAAAAATATTATAAAAAAATGTTACCATTTTATTATGGTTAGGGTGGTTAGATAGATGCCATTTTTTTTTTTCCTCGAAATTTAAGTACTACTGCATTGAAAATTTCAATTTTTCACCAAATAATTTTTTTTAGAAAAATAAACCTAGTAGTTTAGAAACTACATTCAATTTTACATAGATTCTATTCTTACATATTTTTTAAATAATATAGATAACTTATTCAAATTTTTACTTCAAGTTGCCTAACTCTAAATTTTTTGAATTTTCATTGCCACTTAAGGGCCTATTTTTTCCATGATGATCCTGCACATACCCTATTATCAAAGATTAAACCGAATTATTATACAAAGGTAAGGAAAGAAAAAAGTTGCTTAGATGTTATGGAAGAAGAGTTATCTGAAATAAAGAGATGAAACTTGGGAGTTGGTTCCAAGACCTAAAGGTAAGAATGTTATTGGTGCCAAGTGGGTCTTTAGAAACAAGCTAAATGAAGATAGAAAAGTGATCTCGAACAAATCTAGATTTGTGTGTAAAGGATATGCTCAAGTTGAACTTATTGATTTTGAGGATACAATTTCTCTAGTAGCAAGGTTGGAAGTAATCATAATGTTTTTGGCTCTATCAACATTCAATAATTTCAAAGTGCATTAGATGAATGTGAAGTTTGCATTTCTAAATGGTCAGTTACAAGAAGTCTACATTGAAAAACTAGAAGGCTTTCAATGCTTAGATAATCCATATTTTTTGTCTAGATTGAAGAAGGCTCTTTCTAGACTCAAAAAGGTTCCTAGAGCTTGGTATTCTAGATTGGATAGGTATATATAATGAAAAGGCTTCATAAGTTGTGTGCATATTAAATTATACATACAAAGTTGAAGATGATAAATTATTGATTGTCGTGGTTTATGTTGATGACAATATCCTTGGAGACATCAATAATTATATGTGCAAAGTGTTTTGGGATGCAATGCAGAGTGAGTTTGAAATGCCAATGCTTGGTGAATTATCTTTCTTTCTTGGTTTATAAATTTCTGAATAAAAAAAGGGATATTCATCTCTCAAAATAAGTATATAAATAAATGTTAAGCAAGTTTAAGATGGAAGTATGCAAACCGATGAGTACACCTATAGTTATTTGGTGTAAATTGAGTAAAGATGATGAATTTACTTCGACGGATCAGACTTTATATAGGTCCATGATTGGAAATTTGTTGTATGTGACAACATCTAGATCATACCTAATACAAGTAGTTGGGATGGTGTCTAGATTTTAGAAAACACCTAAGGAGACTCAAGTTAAAGTGATAAAGAGGATATTCAAATATCTAAAGGCAACAATGGATTTTATTTTATGGTTGCTAAGAGTGAAAACTTCAATTTGACTACATATACATATACAAATTGGGTAGGAAGAATAGATGATCAAAAGAGTACAAGTTGTTGCAAGTATGAGCAAGTATGGTGGTGTTGTCATTAATGTTGTCATTGATGTCAACACAATACAGGATGTTGTAGATTGTGCATGTATAGTTGATATGTTGTTGAGATGTTGTGAGTACATGGAGCTATCTTTATAGTGTTGTAGAGATATTGATATGATGGGTTACCAAGTGCTTTTGAGAAAATTAATAAAGAGTGAAGTTAGAGTTATGTATGTGTTGAGAATGTGCTCTGGTATGTGCTCCACATTTCTTCTGTCCTGATCATATGCTTGTGCATATTTGAAGGGTTGTTTAAGGGCATTTGTTAGTGATATCTCCTAGCTTGTAGCTTATGGTTTGATGGAGAGTGAAAGTTGTGCTCACTGATGTGTGAACTGGGAAAAATTTTTCTACTCTACATTCCTCTGCTATTTTTTTAGGTCTTGCAGATCTAGAATATGTCTTGTGATGATGTTCCTTGTGTTTTGGAAAAGATTTTCATGGTATGATGCTCTAGAAGATGAGTTTCATTATTATTGTGTATATGTACTATCTAGATGGACTGGTGAGAAGTGTTAAGTGTTTAAGGTTTTTGCGGATGATGTGGATGTATCTGAAGGTATCTGAAATTTGTTCTCAAGCATAATGAAGCATGTTACACCATCTATGTATTATCTTCTTGTTGGGAAGCATGTACTTCAATGTTTATTTTTGTTTTCATTAGGTTTGGATGACCTGGTGTTTACACTTCATATAAAGGATTAAGAATCAATTGAGGAAATGAATGATTGATTTGTGACATTGTTTTGGATATTGGTTAAGTGTTGGTGTGGTCCACTCTCATTCCTTTCCACTATGGGAATGTTGAGTTTTTGACCTAATTTGAATTTATGAAATGAAGTGTATGTAGCTAAACTTGGAGAAATTTTCTAAGGTTGAATAGGGTATAAATGCAAGTCAAGATGTTGCAAATAAAAAAATATCAAAGAAAGAAGAAAAGTAGAGTTGTGCGATAGTTAATTGAGGCAACAATACTTTAATGTGTTAGATTCCTAAAATTAGTGAGCTAACGGTGTCTAAAATTCTTCTGATCAAGGCTGCGAATGTGTGTAATCTATTGTGGTGGATTCCTACTATAATCTTTTGTATCTATAGGCAGTGAGCCTCCCTGTTGGATAGTGAGTCCTTTCTGTAGGTAGTGAGCCTTTGTATCTAGGCAGTGAGCCCTTGGTAGTGAGCCTCTTATATTTGGTTTTGCTATTACTCTATATTGTGAGTTAATCCTCACTATGGCTTTTCCCTCATTGGGTTTTCCACATAAAATCTGGTGTTCATTATGTTGATATTACTTTTTGTTATATGCATTTCATGTTCATACTTAATAACAAAACTGTGCGGTTGTGAATTTGATAAGTGTTTGAAATTTGAATTTGAATTTGGTGACAATTGATTCATCCCCCCTCTCAGTTATCTTGTTCCTTTCAACAATTGGTATCAAAGATTTGGTTCCTTGGTGAAGAGCTTAACCTCTTGAGGTAGATGCAATGGCACATGAGTTGGCGATCCCTATTTTTGATGGATTAGACTATAGTGATTAGAAAGTGCAAATGAGAGGTTACATTATCTCTCTTGGTTACAAGACCTAGAAGGATGTTGAGATGAAGTATGTTGCTCCAACAAGTGGTCCTACTACTACAGATGAGGTTTTTGCTTAAGCGTAGAATGATGAAGTGAGGTATGCTATCTATAGTACTTTATCTAAGACTGAACAAACTAAAGTTATTTCTTTGGGAACTGCTTACGAAGTGTGGAAGAAGTTGGAAGAAATTTATGAAGGAAATGATAAAGTGAAATTGTCAAAGAAGATAACATCAAAGTGAAGATATGAGAATTTAAAAATGGAAGAAGGTGAAGATATTGCGAGCTATTTAAAAAGAGTTGATATAGTAGTGAATGATGTGAAAATACAAGGTGACACTCTGACTGATGAAGATGTGATAGAGAAGATCTTGATGAACCTTCTAGAGAGTTACAGTGATAAGGTTTCAACTATTGAAGAAGTGTATGATCCTAAGTTTACTAAAGAACAACTATTTGGCACCTTGATTGCATTTGAGATGAGAAAGTTTGGAAAGAAAGAGAAGATAAAATCAACATTTAAAGAAACAAAGATTAAAGATGATCCAGATAGTGATGGTTCAGATGAGTTGGAAGCAAACTTTACAAGGAAGTTGAAGAAATGTATCGGTAAGTATAAAGGTATGCTTCCCTTAAAATGTTTCAATTGTGGTAATATTGGTCATTATGCTTCAAGATGTCCAAATAGAGTTGTACATAAGAAGAACAAAGATCATAAAGATAGAAAGGATTATAAGTTCAAGTTATATTATGTTAGAGAAGAAGTTGGTATCTCTATTGATGAATCTGATTATGAGGGTGATGATAGTGAATTCTTGTTCGTAGCCTTGGAGAATAAATGTGTGTCTGCTAACTCTAGAAGATGTGCAAGACAAAGTGATTCAAAGAACAAGAAGAGTGAGATGTAAGGTACTTTGGTTACTTCCTTTCATGCTAGATAGGATGAAGACTATTGGATAATTGACAGTGGATGTTCAAATAACATGACTGGAGATAAAAGTAAGTTCACTAAACTTGAAAAGTATGATGGGGGCTTGGTCATGTTTGGTGATGATTCAGGAGAAAATATTGTTGGGAAAGGTACAATTAGTTTTGATGGAATACACAAAATTGATGATGTATATTATGTAAAAGGAATAAGGCATAACCTTTTGAGTGTTGGAAATATGTGTAGCAAAGGTTTCAAACTTTTGTTTCATGATAATGCCTATGAAATCAGAAAAGGGTCTAGAACTATGGTTGCTACAAGAAGGAGAACTTATGGAAACATCTATCATCTTAAGGGTGTTGATGGTTAGTGCCTTATATCTCAAGTTAATGAATGTTAGTTGTGGCACCAGAGAATGGGACATGCAAAATTTGATAATTTGGTCAAGATTAGTTCAAGAGATGTTTGAGATCTTCCTAAAATCATAAAGCCCACTAATACTATTTGCAAAACTTATCAGCTGGGGAAACATACAAGATGCAATTTTAGAGGAAAAGAGTAATCAACTACCAGAATACTAGAATTAATTTGTACATACCTTTGTGGTCCTAATAGGACAAGAAGCCTAAATGGTGATAGGTATTTCATGTGACTCCTTATTGATGACTATTCTCGAATGACATGGGTTAATTTCTTAGAGAGAAGACTCAGGCTCTGGATAGGTTTAAAGTGTTCAAGGAAAGAGTAGAAAATGAAGTGAACCTGAGAATCAAATTTTTGAGATCTGATAGAGGTGGAGAATTCACTTCTAGTTAGTTTAATGCATTTTTTGAAGAGCATGGAATAAAAAGACAATTTTTTTGTTCCTAGAACTCCTTAGTAGAATGGATTTGTTGAGAGAAAGAACCAAACTATACAAGAAGTTGCACAAACCATGATGAAAGAATCAAATGTACCGATGTTTACTGGAGAGAGGCAATACACATTGCTATTTATGTTCTTAACAGAGTCTAGATCAGAGGCAACAACACAAAGACTTCTTATGAGTTATGGACTGGTAAGGCTCCTACTGTGAAGTACTTTAAGGTGTTTGGAAGCAGATGTTACATTAAAAGAGATGATGAGAATCTTGGGAAGTTTGATTCTAGATGTGATGAAGGGATTTTCCTTGGATACTCAACTACCAATGAATCATATAGATGCTTTAATAAAATATTGAGGAAGGTTGTTGAGAGTGATAATGTGAAGGTTCATGAGGATATGCATAGAACTGTTGAGATAAGTGAAGTTGAATAAGATGATCCTATTTTCAGACAAATACCTGAAGAGAATAAGGAAGAAGAAGAATAGATTGAAGAAGAAGAAGAAGAAGAAACACCATAATTTATTCTCAAGACTCCTAAGTATGTGCAGGAGAATCATCCAGAGGAATAGATGATTGGAGATAAGATTGAAGGTGTGAAGACAAGAAGCAAAGTAGCAACTAAGGTAAATATGTGTTTACTTTCTAAAATAGAACCTAAGTTTGTGTTTGAAGCATGCGAAGATGAGAGTTGGGTTAGAGATATGAAAGAAGAGTTGCAGCAAATACAAAAGAATTAGACATGGGAGCTAGTTCCTAGACTAGTGAATAAGAATGTAATTGGTTTGAAGAGGGTGTTTAGGAATAAGTTGAATGAGAATTGTGAAGTTGTAAGAAACAAGGTGAGACTTGTATGTAAGGGATACTCACAAGTTGAAGGCATAGACTTTGAAGATACATTTTCCTTGGTGGCAAGAATGGATTTGTTAGTGTGAAATGGGTACTTTATCTAACTAGTTCATTCTTAGCTAGTTCTCCACTAAAGTCCTCTTCACACTAGCTTAACTTTACATAGGGATAAGGTGGTTGAGCCTTTAATGACCTGAGTTGTCATACCTCATAGGATGCCGACACTTTTCATAATCTAGTTGCATCTATCTCTCCCCTTGGCCTCTATAACCAAGGCATTTCCTTTGTAATTCTCAAATTTGAAGCTGAATATAGCTTTTCATTCTTGAGAGGAATACGGTTTATTCCTCCTCATATTTTTGTTTTTTCTTTCCTTCATTCATTAGATTTCTGGTAGGCTAGTTAGGAAAATCTCACAAGAGGCCATTAGGATGTTTTTGGAATTTTCTACCCAAAAGGATTTCAAGGTATATCATATGGATCTCAAGTGTGCATTTCTGAATAGAGAACTAGAAGAAGAGGTGTACATGGAACAACCTAAAGAATTTTAATTACCAAAACAACCATATATGGTTTTTAAGTTGAAAAAGACATTGTATGGACTAAAACAAGCTCCCAAAGCATGGTATGCTAGATTGGACAAATATTTGACAAAACAAAATTTTAATAAGGTCTCTGTAGATAACAATCTTTATTTCAAGATGGAAGGAAACAAAATTTTGATAGTGGTAGTATATGTTGATGATATCATCTTTGGAGGAAATGAAGGTATGTGTAAGAGATTTGCAGAGGAAACACAGAAGGAATTTGAAATTTCCATGATTGGTGAGTTGAATTTCTTTCTTGGTCTTCAAGTAAATCAAAATGATAAAAGGTATATTCATTTCACAATTGAAATATATCAAAGAGTTGTTAAATTTTTTTGGAATGGATGAATCCAAACTGGTTAGTACTCCTATGGTGACTAGATGTAAGTTGAGTAAAGATGATGAATCTACTAAAGCTGATCAGAGCAAGTACAAATCTATGATTGGTGGACTATTGTATCTTACTGTTACCAAACTAGATATCATGCAAGTAGTATGTTTAGTTTCTAGATTTCAAGTAGAACCTAAAGAAGCATATGTTATAGTTGTAAAGAGGATATTTAGATATCTTAAAGGCACTTTAGATTATGGCTTGTGGTATCCTAAGGATATTGATTTCACCTTAAATTCCTATACTGATGCAGATTGGGCTGGTTGTGTGGATGACCAAAAGAGTACTAGTGGAGGTGCTTTCTTTCTTGGTGGAAGATTGATTTCATGGTTAAGTAAGAAACAAGATTTAGTTTCTTTATCCAGTACAAAAGTAGAGTATATTGCTACAACATCTTGTTTCACACAGGTTTTGTGGATGAATCAAATACTGAAGGACATTTGAGTGATATGTGAAGAGACTATACCTATCTTTTGTGATAATACAAGCACTATTAAAATTTCAAAGAACCCGATAATGCATTCAAAAACAAAACATATATCTATTAGGTATCATTACTTAAGAGAAAAAGTATTGGAGAATGAAGTCAGGCTAGAGTATGTGTCTACAAAGGATCAGATTGCATATATAGTTACTAAGGCTCTTCCCAAGGATACTTTTGAGTATCTTATGGAGAAGTTGGGGGTCATTGGCCCTCCAAACTAGGTGCACATGGAGGTGCATTATTCCAGTGGATCCACAAATTCTTCATTTATCTAGACTGATGAATGGGTCTACTCTGCAGGGAGAGTAGAAATTTTCATTGTTGCAATATGAGTTGTATGGGTGCACTCCTAAGGTGGAGTTATCAAAGATTTTTATCTTTTCCATTGATGTCAAAGGGGGAGAAAGAGTCATGTGAAAAATAGTAGAAGAGGAAGAGAAGGTATTTGCTTGGAATATTGAGAATGCGGGATTGTTGTGCAGGTTTTCTAATCTAGAAAATAAAGGAGAGTGTTGTCTTTGATGGTTTTTCACATCATGTGTTTCCATCAATGACAAAGGGGGAGATTGTTGCAAGTATGAGCAAGCATACTGGTGTTGTCATTAATATTGTCATTGATGTACACACAATACATGATGTTGCAGATTGTGCATGAATAGTTGAGATGATGTTGAGATGTTGTGAGTGCATGGAGCTATCTTTATAGTGTTGGAGAGATGTTGATATGATGGGTTACCAAGTGCTTTTGAGAAAATTAATAAAGAGTAAAGTCATAGTAATGTACATATTTAGAATGTGCTCTAGTATGTGCTCCACATTTCTTTTGTGTTGATCCTATGCCTGTGTGGATCTAAAGGGTTGTTTATGGGCATCTCTTAGTGATATCTCCTAGCTTGTAGCTTCTAGTTTGATGGAGAGTGAAAGTTGTGTTCACCGGTGTGTGAGATGTTTTAATAGTGATGTTTATCTATGGACTAGGAGAAATGTTTCTACTTCGCAATTCTTCATTCTTTTTTTAGGTCTTGTGGATCTAGAATATGTATTTTAATGATGTTCATTGTGTTCTATCAAAGATGTTCATGGTATGGTGCTTTGGAAGATGAGTTTCAATATTACTGTGTGCATTTGTACTGTCTAGATGGATTGGTGAGGAGTGTTCAGGTTTTAAAGGTTGTTGCAGATGATGCAGTTGTATCTAAAGGTATTTGAGATGTGTTCTCATTCATAATGAAGTGTGCTACAGGGTGATACAACAATATTGGTTTACAATTTTTGGCCAAACTGGACACTGAACTAATTTTTTCTAACTAAATCTTCACTTTTGGGCACCTGTAGCGGCTAAACCATGATGAATTTGAAGATGATGCAAATTAGTGATTTTTGACATTTTTTCTATAGATTCTAAATGTATTTTTTCCAAAAAAAATGGAATCAAATTGCACTTCTTTTTCCATCTCCTTTAAAAACTAGTTTTTTTTAGTAAACACCATTTTTGAGTGACACTCATCGTATAACACAAATTTTTTTCCATGAAGGATAAAATTCTATATTTTTTTTAATTTAGATTTGTAACAATTGATATCTAGTGCTTCCAATTGGTTTTATAGTGTTTTATTGAATATTTTTTCCTTAATCAAGTTTCGAAGTCAAACCAATTGCAATTCAGACATAGGCAGACTATAGAACACAAATTCTTTTGTATGTATCAATTTTATTTTATTTTTGTTGGATCAAGGTCTTCAATATCTGGTGCACTCATACTTTTCAAAAAAAAAATGATAATCTTCTATTTTTCCACATGTGCAGAATAGAGAGCTTGATTTTCAGTGAAAAACCTACATTTACAAGAAATAAAAAATAAATATAATAATTAAATTAAATTTATTTAAAATTATACTTTTTGGGAATCTTATAATAAGGACTACATACTTACAAAAATTAATTTTAAATGAATTCATTTGATCCCCCAAAAGGTAAATCAAAACAGTTTTTTAGCAACATTTTGATAGGTGTAAAGGATACTTTGTTATAGGTATGGTTAAAAACCAGTAGGGTTCTATCCAAGGGGGTTTGATCTAAGGTAGTTTGATGAAACCCTCTTCAATTGGAATGCTTTAAATGGAACTTTTAAAGGATTAAATCATTATATTTTCTAAAAATATGTGATTTCAGCAAAAATCATCTCCTACAAATTATAAACCAACTTTATGGGATCACCCTACATCATCTGTGTATTATCTTCTTGTTGGGAAGTGTGTACTTCAATTTTTATTTGTGTTTTAATTAGGTTTGGATGACCTAGTGTTTATACTTCATACGAAGGATTAAGAATTAATTGAGTAAGCATGTGATTGATCTAGGATGTTGTTTTGGGTCTTGGTTAAGTGTTGGTGTGGTCCACTCTCATTCCTTTCCACTATGAGAATGTTGAGCTACTGACCTAATTTGAATTTATGAAATGAATTGTATGTATCCAACCTTGGAGAAAGTTTCTAAGGTTGAAGAGGGTATAAATGAAAGTCAAAATGTTGCAAATAAAAAAATATTGAAGAAAGAAGAAAAGCAGAGTTGTGCAAAAGTGAATTGAGGTAGCAATACTTTAATGTGTTCTAGATTCCTGAAAGCAGTGAGTTGATGGTGTCTACAATTCTTCTAATCAAGGGTGTGAATGTGTGTAATCTATTGTGGTGGATCTTTATTGTAATATTTTGTATCTATAAGTAGTGAGCCTCCCTATTGGATAGGGAGTCCTTTCTATAGGAAGTGAGCCTTTGTATCTGGGCAGTGAGCCTCTTGTATTTAGTTTTGCTATTACTTTATATTGTGAGTTAATCTTCACCGTGGTTTTTCCCTCATTATGTTTTCCATGTAAAATATGGTCTTCATTGTGTTAATATTTCTTTTTGTAATCTGTATTTCATGTTCATACTTAATAACAGAATTGTGTGGTTGTGAAGTTGATATATGTTTAAAATTTGAATTTGAATTTGGTGACAACTAATTCACCCCCCTTCTCAGTTGTCTTGTACCTTTCAACACAAGTGGCAAAGCTTTATTTCTTGGTGACAGTCTTGTATATTGGTTAAGCAAGAAACATGATTAAGTTTATTTATCTATAGCTAAAGTATAGTATATTATAATAGCCTCATGTTGTACTTAGGTATTATGGATGAAGTAGAACTTGAAGGAAATGAATATAGAGTTTGATGAACCCATTTCCATTCTATATGATAATACTAGTTCTATAAAAATTCCAAATAATTTGGTAATGTACTCAAATAAAATGCATTTTGAAATCAAATATCATTTCTAGGGGAGAATATTATAGAAAAGGAGGTAAAGTTGGAGTATGTTGAAATAAAGGAGCAATTAGTAGACATTTTCACAAAAAATCCTTCCTAACAATACTTTTGATTGTCTTTGGAAGAAGTTGGTAGTTGTTTCTCCCTCATTTGGATCAAGAGGAAGTGCATGTTTGGGATAAAATTGTCTCCCTGCTTCAAGAAGGATTGGTGGTCTTGCGAAGTGTTTTCCAAAGCACTATGGTATGGACTCAGGGGGAGTCTATATGAGAAATAGGTTTGGATAGATTATGTAGAAAGTAGTTGAACTTTTCCATTGATGTCAAAGAGGGGGAAATATGAATCAAAATGCTAAATTCTTTAAGAAACAAGAAATGGATCATCCAAGGGGAGAAAGTGAAAATAAAGGTGAGGTGGTTTTCTAATCTCGATGCATTAGATTTGTCTTCTTGTGAGACCAACATTTTGTTGTTTTCCATCAATGAAAAGGGGGAGATTGTTGAAGAAAATTCATTGTTGTCAAAGGATTAATTTCCTTGATGAAAGGTAGTGCTCATTGATGTCTAAGAAGTAAGGTTAGATAAATAGTGAGAATTAAATGTAATTGTACTTGAATTATCATTGAATTTTGAGTATAATGAAGGAGAATAATTTTAGTATGCTTGCAATATCATTCATGGTGACCAAGGTGATCCGAAAGTCTAATATGGAATGTTTGAGGTTAAGGCATAGAGATTTCTCTAGCAATATGTTCATGATCTATATTTCTTGAAGGCGAGTTTCACTCTATGGTTTGAATGGAGAGTGAAAAAAGTCTAACATTTTAAAATAAGTGACAAAAGGCTCACTGTGCTTATTAGTTGAGTAGTTGATGTTTCAAAACTATACGATAATGGCTAGTAGTGTGTGACATCTAGAGATAGCATGAGAAGTTAACATAGGTCCAAGTTAAGGACTCTAGGAAGTGCATGGCATCATGTTGGATTTGTAGCAAAAAAAAAAAACATTAAGTCCTACCCATTACATGGGTATGTGCAGGATCATTATGGGCCAAAAAGTGGTGATATGATGGTTGTGTGTAGGGTATGTGGCTGACAACTCTTTTTTAATCCAAAATTGATGAAAAGAAAAGGGTTTTTAAAGGATATTCTTAGTGTTCCACCAATATAAATTGTGCTTTACTTTGAATTTAATAAATAGATATTATTCATTTTCTATTTGAATTACGACTAAAATCTTGATTAATAGGATGATTGAAAAACATCTATAGATTTAAAATGGTATCACATTTTTTGAATCCAAAACATGTGTCTCATTCTATGCTTTGCATCCTATAAGATTAAAAAAAATGAATTTCATGAAGTTTTGACCAAGTTAAGGTGGTCAGACATACAATTTTTAATATTTTTTAAAAGTTGTAATAAAAAATTCATAATTAATTATTTACTTGGAAAAAAATTACAAAAAAATATGCATCACATCGGGACATGATTCCTCTACCTATATCTAAAATCTTATAAAAAAATATTATCATTTTATTGTGGTTAGGGTGGTTAGACAGACACCTACTTATTTTTTCCTTGAAATTTAAGTACTATTGCATTGAAATTTCAAATTTTCACCAAATAGATTTTTGTTTCTTAAATAAAACAAGTAGTTTAGAAACTAAATTAAATTTAATATAGATTCTACTCTTACATATTTTTGAAATAATATAGATAACTTATTCAAATTTTTACGTCAAGTTGCCTAACTCTGATTTTTTTTTAATTTTTCACCACTTAAGGGCCTATTTTTTCCATGATGATCCTACACATACCCACATGTTTCATGTAATTTTAATTTAAGTTTATCCTATGTTTTTCTCGTTAATTGTGGATTCTTGGCCAACATAAAATGATGCTTATGTAATTTATTGTATATAATCTAGAATTCAGTCCATATGATAGGTATGTAAATGTAATAAAAGTGTGAGTGAGTGTGAGAGTAGCTTTGTAAGAAAGTGTTATTCAATGTGAGTTACATTTCAATCAATGTGTACCATCATTAGATAATCATAAGGAGTGTATGAGAGTGTTTGAATCAAGATCAAATATTATGTAAGCTGTGTAATCAACATTGAAGTTTCACAAGCTTTATCTTTTTAATCTAGTGTAGAGTAGGAAAATGCATACCCTTGCATTTTAACAATTTTTTGGCCCATCCTTGCTTTATTTATCCTTTTTTATCACTTAATTGGTCCTATTTTGTGTCCACAAGCCCTATGAATGACATATTTTTCTGGTTAATCTTGACATTCTCTAATGCATAAATGTTAATTTAATGACTCCATGAGTGTGTCCCTAATTTTTGCGTTGAGACTAAAATTCCACCTAGGGTGTCTTAGTCCCCCAAGGATCTTGGGACCCTAATTTTTGAATCTTTGGATTGGGCCCCTTTTTGTGTCTATGCCCCAAGTTTTTTAGGACTTGGAACTAAGGTGCGATCTAGGGCATCTTAGTCATCCTTGAGTCATTTTAGAGATTTAATTTCAAATTCTGGCAAGATTTAGCCTCCTTTATTCAATGAATTCATATGTCAGTTTGGTGTGATATAATTTTGGGATATTAATCATAGATAAATATAAATACAAGGTTCCTTGATTCATTTCTACCTAAATCTTGTGTGAGATCTTTTATCATAGCATAATTGAGTTCACAAGAGCATTCAAGAGTAGATTCATCAAGCATTTGAAGACATTTCCATATTCAAGCATCATATCAAAGAGTTTTCTTGCATCAAGTGTGTTGTTGTGCTAACATTTGTGATGTAGGGTTTTGATTCAAGCAAGTAATTCAAGTTTTATCTTTCAATAATTCAAGATCCATATCCATTGAAGCCATTACACACAAGTTTGCAGACTTTGCAAGGATTTGGTGAGTTGTAGCATCACATGTTGTTCACTCACCATTTCCTTCATTATTTCTATTTCACTTTAAGGTTTAATTACCAAAAAGGGGTTTGACCAAGGAAAACCCCCATTCACTAACAAACAAGTTTTTCCCTTTTGCATATTTGTGATTATAGATCTGGGTTGTAGACTTGAAGATCACTTGGAGTGAAAAGTTGTAAAAGTTACAAAGTTGCATTACAATGTTGTCATCCTCATGAAAACTCATCTATAGGCCTTATTCAGAAGTTTCAGAACTTAAGACCAGAAAGGAAGCTAGTACAAACCTTGGAGCTTAGGATCTTATTCATAGTTTGTAGAAATTCAGAACAAGACTAATATGCCATCTTGGGAGTCTTAGTCCTCCTAGGATCAAATTTTTAGAGATTTTTAGAGATCTAGTTCTGAGATCTAAAGACTCCACATTTTCCCCAAAAAATAGTAGCAGGACTAATATGCCATCTTGGGGGTCTTAGTCCTCCACAACATATTTTAGCAGTGTCTTTGTATTTTCAAAATCCTCGTGATATCTCCAGATTTTCCAGGTGCACACATTCCATCATCCTATTACATAATTTCATCATTTTCATCTTTCATTTAGCTTGCATTGCTAGTTTTAGGTCATTTTTCATACCACAACGTGTTTTCAAAAATTTTATTTTCCCTGCATTTTCTTTGTGGTGAACCCCTTAGAACTTAAGAAACCATTCCTAGGACCCTCCTAATTGAGAATTGGCTCACCTTGTGAGGTTGTTAGTCAATCCAATTAGGACCCCTAGGACATTAGTGAATGGTTGAGTGAGAAATGTATGATATCCCAAAAAGGTATCCATTTTTCCATTCATCATTTTGTTGAACCCGATGCTTTTTTTTTTCCTGATTTGGAGTCTATTAAGTCCTTAGATCTAGATCACATTCATTCTTGCATTGCATCTTGCACTAGTGAAAGTGCATCTAAGGTATCTTGCATCTTGCATTGGCAAATTTGCATTTAGGGTTTCCTATATTTGCATTAGTGAAAGTGCATAAAGGTTGCATATTTAATTTATTGCATTATTTCATTTCATTAAAAAAATGAAAAGTGCATTGTTCATTCTTATTGCATTCAAAATTGAAAAAAAATTGCATTCAAATATTGCATTTAATTGCTTGTTTCTAACTACTTTTTCTTGCACTTATTTGCACATTTTTCTATTTCTGAATATCAGCATACTGCATAGGAAAATTGCAAATACTATTGACATTCTAGAATTCCCTATTTTTCTGCAAAAATCTTTTGCTAGGACTAAAATTCCCTTCCTAGCATTTTAGTCCCTCTCTCTATTGTTTGTTGTCTGTTTCAGCCTCTTGAACTTCAAAATCTCATCAGGAGTACCAACATAACCTTCCTAGCATCTTAGTCTCTGTTGACTTTGATTCTCAAGTTTTGAGGCTTTGAAATTGCTTTTTTTCTTTTTTTGGGCTACTTTATGTTTTCTATTTCAATTTCCATATTTATTGTTATTCCAATTTCTTTCATTTCAAGTGTAATTGCAAGCATAGAATATTTTTTTCATTTCACTTTCTTTGTTTTATCCCTTGTATGATCTATAGTACTTGGTTTCCTACTAATACTTTGGTTAGACAAAGTGCAAGACTCATGGCATCCCACGAGAAGACACTCATTATGGATCTTGGGTTATAAGGCTCTCTTACTTCTGGTGTTGGAACTAGTTCACTAGGTATGGACCATACCTTTGACACCTCTTTTTATATACCTACCTTACCTACAAGTATCATTCCAAGTGTCCAAAAAATGATTGATCATATTCCTCAAGAAAAGAGAATGAAAATGCATGAAGACTTAGCTCATTTACAAGATAGTGTATGTACTAAAAAAATTTCAAACATTGTTATAACTTCCATAAAAAACCTTCACCGCATGATGGAAAGTGATGAGGGATTACAAGTTGTGTGTAACATAGCTCAAATCTTTGGAAAAAATCTTCCTCCCACCACTAATGGTGCTCAAGCCTCAAATAATATACAAAGCCAAGGAGGAAGTAAAACTGCTCCCTCTTCAACCATAACCTCAATTCCCACCTATACAATTCTTCAAGTGACCACAACAATACAACCAACTACTAGCATCCTTCCTACCTCAAACATTTCCACTAGTGTTCCTTATACTTATGTGGCATCTAATCTTATATATCCTCTTGTAAGCAATCCATTTATTATTCCTTCCACCACATACATACCACCACCATATTCATCTCCATCACCTACTACAAGAAATTAACCTATCATTAACCATCTCTTACAAAGTATTTCATCCATCCAATGCCAAGTATTCAGGTGCCATAAATCAAAATAATAATGTTCCACCATCATACTATGTCAAAAGTAACCCACTATCCTTGGAGATATTGAGAACTCCAGTGCCAAAAGGTATAGAGATCCCTAGATTTGAGAAATATGGAGGAAAGGGAGATCTTGCTAATCATGTTAATGCCTTTACTACTTTGTGTAGTGAATTTATCCTTGAAGACAAACTCTTTGCTAAAAAACTTCCCCAATCCTTGAAAGACATTGCTCTAGATTGGTTTTCTGCATTACTGAATAACTCAATTCATTCATTCAATGAACTTTTTGAGGCCTTTATTAATCATTTCCAAGTGCACATGGTCCTGAAAATGACATTAGTTAATTTGATGAGATGCAAGCAAAATGAGGGTGAAAAATTCACAAACTTTATTTCATGCTACCAATCACTTTATTCCCAAATCAGTGTGAAAATTATTGATTCCTACCTTCAAAACATGTTCATAGAAAACTTACAAAGAAAAATAAGGGATAATCTTACCATGAAGAAGTTTCCTTCCTTCATGCATTTATGCACTTTCCTTCAAGATTATCAGAATTCCCTAAATAGTGGTGAACCAAAAACCACAACTACCATCCTGAAAAGACTAAAGCCTCAAACCAAAACACTTATGAACCTTTCAAAAGACAAAATAAAAGTTTCCTTCAACTAACTTCCACCTCCTAGCCTACCCAACCTATTGATACCCAATTAGCTACTATAAAGAAGACTATTCCTTATATCTTTAGGGATTGACAAAGATAGTTTACTCCCTTACTTGACACACTTCATAACATTATGACCCAACTCTTAAACAAAAAAAATGCTTGCCTTACCTCTCATTTGACCCCTTGACCCTAGCAATTCATTACCTCTAAAATTTAGACACAATGCCTATTGTGCTTATCACCAACAAAATGGACATGATATAGAACATTGAAAGCATCTTAAACATCTTGTGCAAGACCTCATTGATTATAATCACATCCAAATTAGAGGTGTAAATGAAAAATGTAATAAGTTTGTGGCCCCTCCCAACCAAAATTTGTAAATATTTATTGACCCATATTCCCAACAATAATATTTCATTTGTTAAGGCGAGTGACACTAAGCCCTATGTGATGAATGGTTACACGGATGATGAGAATTTGAACAATCATGAAAAAAGTCCTATAGATGATGATGAAAAGAGTCATATGGATAATAATGAATAAATTCGTATTGATACAATTATAGGAGTGGTTGACGTTGAGCCTCATAAAAAAAAACCATTGACATTACTTACTCTTTAGAAGAAAAAGTCAAACATGCATTTGATGGTCCTCTTTACATAGCTAACAGAATCAATAACAAGCCCACTCCTGGGATTTTAATTGATCATGTCTATGGAGATAATGTAATCATAGAATAAATTTTATATGTAGATGAACTTACTCAAGATAGATATGATAAACCAAAGGAATGGATTAACACATGATGGTTTTTCTCATGCTATGATGGGCTTGATCACACTCCCTTTACAAGTAGGACTGAAGAAATCAAATGTATCATTTTCTATCATCTTTAATTTGGACCAATTTCATGTGAAATTAGGCTATAAATGGCTTCGTTCCATGAATGTGGTCCCATCCTTTGTCTATAAGTGGTTAAAGTTTCTAGTTGGCAATGAAATATTTATAATGAACCATAGTGGCTTTAGACCCCTGTCTTCCCATAGAAATTTCTCCTTAGATTTTTTTTGGCCTAAACCTATGGAACTTATAAGGCCCCATGAAGACTTCATTTTCCTATCCCACCAAAAATTAAAATCCAAATGCATATCCAAAATATCTCTTGAAAACTTTCCTCCACCCATGATTGAACCTCCACCCATGCTTGAACCTCCACCACCTAAAGAAAAAAATGTTGATTCCAAAACCCTTCCAACAAACCAAGACCCATCCATGAACAATCCATTTCCTATTTCCTACAAGAGACCTAGAGAAAACCAAACAAGTCCTAATCCACCTCCTAAGAAAATTTATAAAGTCAAAGAGAAAGTGGTTGAACAACCTTCTATGGTTTCTTCCATTCTTCCTTCAAAAGAAGAAAGGGAACCTATGGTTGAAAAACCTACTCCTACACAAATACAACCTGGAAATCATAATAAAAGAAACCACAATGCTAGAGAGCATAGGCATAGACATAGTGCTATTTCTCAAAAGAAGAATAATGATAACAACATTGAAAATCAAAATCCAAACTTGAAATAAGAAATAAATGATAACCCCTCCTCTCTTACCAGAACAAACAAAAGCTATATCCTCACCACAACAAGGACCAACAACTTCTATGGATATTATTATTCATCCTCCTGTTGTGGTTAACTTGGATGGAAATGAGGAAATAGCTAAAATCGATGAGGAAGTGCTTAATGAGTTAAATTTGTTATTTTCCTCTTTTATGAGCTTAAATGACAACCATGGTGATCCTCCTAACTTGAGAAATCCACCATGTGTTGAACCTAGTGATTCTCCTAGTACAACACTTGATGTTGTCCCTCTTACTAGTGATCTACATTCTACATATACTGAACAAGACTAGGATGCAAATGAACTGCTAAATGGTTGACTTGCATGTGCTTTACTAGTCTTTTATCTTTTCTTTTTCTTTTTCTTTCATTTTCATTTTCTTCTTTGTTTTCTTGCATGTGCGTACTGTGATCCCTCGTGATGTTTTGTTTTATGTTTCTCTCTCTATGTACATTCCTTTATTTGTACCTTTATTCTCCTATATATGTCGTATACTTTTTCCTTTTGATTAATCTTTTATATTTTCATTTCATTTTCATTTCTTTTGTTTTCCTTTTGGGGATGATGCAAGGCACTGAGATATTCATGTCTCCTTCATGTTGACCCAAAATATTTTTCATTATCTTTTATTTTCCTTTCATTTTCCTTTTCATTTGTCTTGTGTTTTCCTTTTTGGGATGACACAAGGTGTCGAGGCACCCTATGTCTCTTCCATGTTGACCCAAAAGGCTTTCTTTTCTTTTTTTTCTCTCTTTGTGTCATTCTTCTAGTTCTGTGTATTTGGGGAATGATGAAAAACCTAAGCTCTCTGATATCATTGCAGCAAAGAACATCTAACCCAAAAATCCATAGATCCCTTATGTGTTTGGTGTTTTCATTTTGGGGGCAACCCCTCCCTTTTCCTTTTTCTCTTGCATGATGTAGCTTTACTTGGAAACATATGACTTGGCATAAGGCTTTTCAAATTGGCTCTCATTTCTTCTTTCTTTATTGCATTTTCATTTTCTCTCCTTTAGAGTAATTGGTCACAGTATGGTGTTTGTATACAGTCAAATTTGTTCTGGATGATTAATTAAATGCAAGTTATTTAATTAATAAATCTTTAATTCTTCTACTTAAAAATGAAATGAAAAATTTATTAATATATTTCATTTTCTTTAATTCTTCCTATTCTAAATCATTTTCTTCATGTCTTAATTAAATGAACAAATTTAATTAGTTTGTTTTATTTAATTAGCCTTCTCTCATTAAATTTGAATTTTAAATTCGAATTTAAGCACTTTTCTACTAACTTCTTCTCACCTTCTAATATTTAATTTTGCATTTATCCTCAACAAATTCTAAAAAATTTGGGACACTTGGTCTTCATCTTAATTTGATTCCTCTTCACACTTGGCAATTTGTTCTTTTAAAGGGAACACACTCCCCTTTTCTCTCTAACCTCTTCATCTTCAACCGTCCATTCTCCAAAATAAATCCAAACCATTGATTTTTGCCACCTAGGCTCATGCCTTGTAAAATCTATAAGTAGACCCTCATTTACAACAAAAGCGTATAGAGAGTTGAGCATAACTACACTCGGTAGAATTTTCATTAGCTTTATCATCTTAGCATTATTATTCTAATATTTTCATTTTAGCATTAAGTAGTTTAATCATGCCATTTCCACTAGAAGCATCTTAATTACAATAGTTTAATCATATCATTTTCATATGACAACATCATAGCAACATCATTATCTTTGCATATCATCTACAACTTGTTAGCAATCATGTAATGTAGGAAACATCTCTTGCATTTCTAGCATCTCTCATTCTTCAGGTTGTCATTTGGAAAGTCATGTGCACAAACAATCTTAGAGTAAAATGACTTAAAGAATCCTTGGAGATAGAGGACAATGAGACGCCATTGAGGAATTTGTTTGTTTCAATTTGATTATTGTTTGAATTCTTTGATATAATGTTTCACTGGTGTTTTTTATAACTTTTACTTGCTTATTCATGATATATTTTATATAGCACACATAAATTGGCAGCCACCATGGGGCCTAGTCCCATTTTTAACATTTTCAAGAAATTTTTTATGAACAAGTTTGTTCATGGATTTTGATGTAGTGCACCCAAATTCAACACATAGGTGGTGATTTTCAGTGCATACAAGCTCTATTATAACACATCTACTTGCTCTTTCAGTGCATCTACCTGCTCTTTCGAGGCATATATAGGATTTTGATTTCCTTTTTTGCTTTCTAGAATAGTGCATTTAGGGTGTTAACTAGTGCATATACTAAATGTTTTAGCACATATGCTATTTTTTTTAGTGTATACACCTTTGTTTTCTAAAATCTAAAATTCTGGGGACTGATATATATCTTTCTATTTTGTAGTTGCTTTATACGTTGTTAAAGACATTATTTGAGACTGCTAATGATGTTTGTAGGGGCTAGAGTTGTTTTCCTTTGATTAAATTAGGCATCTAGTTTAATTACAAGGTTAATGAACACCATGTATGTTATGTTTGCAAAGTGATAGGACTATGCTCCCCCTTTACTGGGTGACTAAAATTCCATACTGACTCTTTCATTTTATTGCAATAGCACCTGTAGAAGGCCTTTCATAGTGGGAAAAAGTACTCACCTTACAAGAATTACCTAAGTGGAATAGCTAAAGCCAAGCATTCCAACCCACTATAATCAAACCTGAATCATGATGAAAGTCACATTCAACAGTAGTGTGCATTGATAACCATCCCCAAAGCCTTTGTTCTAAAGGTTTGGAGGTCTCCTGAGGGAGTTCATCATTTTTCTGCACCGAACATAAACCCTTACTAAGAACTTTAAGTGTAGTAGTTGGCTGAGTCAATTCTTAAACATTATAATATTCACAATGCAATGGGAGGGAAGAATCTTCCCCCAAGATACTCACCATATAACTACTAGGGATTTCTAGCCAAAAGTGGAGGATTCAACTTTGGTCAAGACCCAAAAAAGGAAAAAACATGGGCGCCCTCTAGGGGGTGACATGACTGTGTGAGCTGAAATAGTTCTAAGATGTGGGCTATGATGTTATTAATGACCCTTGACATTAGAAGAGTTTGATTGATCTATTTTCTATTGCTCAATACCAATGGAAATCAAAGGGATTAGACCAAATCCTAGAACATACACTTGATTTTTAGATCATAGGATGAAACAACTATTTTACTACTTGCTCTGTGTTTGAAATCATCGTTCAAAAGATCATCCATTAAAAACACTCAATTCATTGATTTAGAAACAAGAAAAACCAAACAAACTTTTAAAAAATGGTGACATTTCTAGTTTAGTGCATAAAATTCCTATTTCAACGCATTGAGTTCATATTCTAATGCATATAGGGTTCGTTTTAGCGCATTTTCCACATCTTTCAATGCATAAGCTTTCTATTCTAGCACATTTTCCGCATCTTTCAATGCATAAGCTTTTAGTTCTAGCACCTTTGCCTCATCTTTCAGTGCATCAGCTTCCTGTTCTAGCACATTTAAGTGATAATCTCCCGCATTTAGGCTTTTTTTAGCCCATTTACCTCATGTTTTAGTGCATATACTCCCTATTATGGCGCATTCATTTGATACTCAAACATAGAGCTAAATTGAAAGTCTGTTAGACAACTTGAATCATATTTAGGGATCCTTTTTAGAGTAGAGATCATTTCGGGTATGTGCAGGATCATGATGGGCCAAAAAGTCATGATATGTAAGTGATATGATGGCCCATGTGGCTGAGAACATTTTTTATACCCAAATTTGATGAAATGAAAAGGGATTTTAATGGAGATTCTCATATTTCCACCAATATAAAGTATGCTTTAGTTTGAATTTAATAAATAATTATTATTTATTTTCTATTTGAATTATGACTAAAGTTCTAATTGATAGGCTGATTGAAAAAAATCTATAGCTTTCAAACGGTATCACTTTTTTTGAATCTAAAACATGCATCACATTATATGCTTCACATACTATAGGATTAAAAAAAAATGAATTTCATGAATTTTTGACCAAGTTAAGGTGGTCGACATACGAGTTTCTAAATTTTTTAAAAGTTGTAATAAAAAATCATAATTAATTATTTACTTGGAAAAATTAAAAGAAAATATGCATCACATCAGGACATGAGTCCTCTTGCTTATATCTAAAATCTTATAAGAAAATATTATCATTTTATTGTGGTTAGGGTTGTCAGACAAACATCTACTTATTTTTCCCCTGAAATTTAAGTACTATTGGGTTGAAATTTCAAATTTTCACCAAATAGATTTTTTCTTTTAAAAAAAAAAACCTAGTAGTTTAGAAACTACATTCAATTTGCTACAAATTATATTCTTACATATTTTTGAAATAATATAGTTAACTTATTCAAATTTTTACGTAAAGTTGCCTAACTCTAATTTTCTAAATTTTCATCGCCACTTAAGGGCATGTTTATTCCATGATGATCCTACACATATCCTTCCTCATTACTTCATTGGTTTAAACATCAAGAAACTAGCTTTTACAAGTGAAATCCATTTAATGAAACTTGGATCAAACAACTTAAAGTTCGAAATCATCAATCTCATCTCTGATTGTTAGCTAAGTTTCACCATCAAGATCTATCATCCTTCATCATGAAACAAACACTGTACATCAAATTTAACCATAGTCTCATCAATAGGATCCATCATCCTATTTGACTTAGGTATTTTATTGGCACTCCCAAAAAAAAGATCAAAGTATAACAAACCTTTATCACTTGCATGCCCGTTTTAACAAGAGCTCAAAAACAAAATCTTAGAGAAAAAGAAGCAAAAACCCAAACCATCATGGCAAAAGGAGAAGAAAATCCTTTTCAAGAATTTCACCAACTTGAAACAAATGAGATAACTGATGAGGACATTGAACAAGCTCAACAAGACCCTAAATTTCACAAGTTCACGGAGAAAATTCTAGAAAATGATGGAGATAAATACTTCTTGATGTTGGCCAATCAATGTGTAAAACTACCCAATGACTTTGATGTAAATCAATTGAAGGGAGCTCCCAAGAAAACAAAAGTTGACTCATGAATAAAAAATCCAATGAATGCTTTAACTCAACAAATGCAAAATCTTCAAAAAAAAATCCAAGACATGCAAAGAGGAACAACAAAGAGATATTTGTTGCAAGACATCTGTCCTTATCCCTTTGAATTTTTTTTTAATATGATACATTTTCCACCAAACTGTGATCTTCCAAAATATGACAAATACAATGGAAAAAATGATTCACAAGATAATGTAAGATAATTTTTCACAATGAGCTTGGAATTTACACATGAAGAGACCTATCTAATGAGATTATTTCCATGAATTTTGGGTGGTCAATGCATGGAATGGTTTTCAAAGCTCCCACCAGGTATTAGATCATTTAAAGAGCTAGTAAATAAATTTATCACCCAATATTCATACAACATTCAACATGAAATAACCATGAAGGATCTTTGTAACACAAAAGAAAAATATGGTGAATCATTTCTTACATTCTTACAAAGATGGAGATAATTATTTGCTAGATATGCCTTCCCTATACCTCAGAAAGAAAAGATGGAGATCTTCATTGATAATCTAAACAGTGAGATGAGTTATAGAATCCAATTACAGTGTCCACCCAACTTTGAAAAGATGATTTGAAAATGAACTCAAGATTGAAGAAGCCTTGGTTAAAAGAGGAGTATTAAAAATCTATAATGAAGGAACAAACTCAGCTAACTAGGTATGTACAGGATCATGATGGGCCAAAAAGTGGTGATATGATGGCTATTTGTAGGGTATGTGGCTGGCGACCTTTTTTTTACCCAAGATTGATGAAACGAAAAGATTTTTTAAAGGAGATTCTCAACTTTCCACCAATATAAATTATGCTTTACTTTGAATTTAATAAATAATTATTATTCATTTTCTATTTGAATTACGAGTAAAGTCTTGATTGATATGTTGATTGAAAAACATCTATAGCTTTCAAATGGTAAACAAGACCCTACTCTTCCAATCATCATAACAACAATGAAAAATATAAATTTTGGACAAGAAACAAGACTACTGGTAATGATGGTGCAGCTGATACACATAATGTAAAACTGGTTTTCAATTTATCAGGTGTTGCACCCAAAAACAATCAAAACAACAGTGAATCTAAACCAACTCCACCACCACAACGTAGAAAATTTACACCTTTAGGACAATCAATTGAATCAACATTAAAATAAATTCATGCAAATAAACTCATAACATTATTGGAGGCCTGAGATTTTGAACCAAGAGTTAAACCATCAAGGTGGAATGATGCATATTATTATTATTTTCATAGAAACAAAGGTCATAAAACAAATGATTGTATACAATTAAAACATTTGGTGCAAGACTTGATAGATAGATGTGCAATATCAATAGGACCTCAAATAAATGTTGATCATGGAGCATTTAAAAACCCTTTACCAAACTATGAAAAAGGAGAATCCTCTTCAACAAACAAAGGGAAAAATGTGAACTATGTCTATGATTCTACCATCCTTCACATTTCTGCAGTTGATAATCAAATCAATGACATCAAAATCAAAGATAAACAAGACATTATTGCAACTGATAATCAAATCAATGATATTAAACTCAAGGATAAACAAGACATTGTTGCAATGGATAATCAAATCAATGACATCAAAATCAAGGATAAACAAGACATTGATGCAGTTGATAATCAAATCAATGTCATCAAAATCAATGCTAAAAAAAATAACCTACTAGTAAATGTGACCACAGGAGCACAATCCAAGTTTGTATTGAAAGTAAATACATCTAAAACACCTATTGCCCCTTCAAATCAATACAATATTGTAGACCAATTGCAAAATATTCCAACACAAATATCCATACTAGAACTTCTCAAAATTTCATCAGCCCACAAGGATATTTTGGAAAACGCTCTAGTGGACACCATAGTACCAACTAATTTGGAAGTTTTGCAATTTCAAGCCATGGTGGGACATTTGACTGCACCCCATTGTTTATCATTCTTAGAAAATTATGATGCATCCCTCACTCATCCACACAATGTGCCACTCCATATTGAGGTTATAATCCATAAACATTGAGTCAAATGTATTTTAATAGATGGAGGAGCTAGTCTAAATATATGCAACTTAAATCTTATCCGTGCATTGGGATTTTTTAGAAAATACAATATATTCCAAAAGAAATATCACCATAAAAGCTTATGATGATGAAGAAAGATCCTCTCAAGGATTGATTGTATTGCTAATTCAAGTGGGACCAATTCAAAGGGATATAATCTTCAAAGTTTTAAACAAGGATTTGGCTTATAACATACTCTTGGGTCAACATTGGATACATGAAATGCAAGCAGTACCATCAACATATCATCAATGCTTGAAATTCCCTTACAATGGACAAGAGATCACAATTTCAGCAGATTCTAATAATCCTCAATACCAAAACACTCTCAAGATAGTCCAAGATGTTTTTGTACCACACAATAGAGAAGCTCAAACTTCTATTTCATCAAGTAATGAAGGACAACTCAATTATTTTTCAAATCAATTTGAGAAAAAGGTTTAGTTGAAGGATAAAGGAATTGGTGATTCTATTTCCTCAGGTAATAAAAGCCAACAAAATTCTTTGTCAAAGTAGTTTGAGAAAAATATTTAGTTAAAAGATAAAGGAATGGTTGAGTATTCTTTTGAACAATCCTTATGTCTCTCACATCTACTACCTTCTCAAAAATCATATGGACAACCCTCAACATATAGACAACAATCTTCATAACCCATCATGATCTTTGATGGTACATTTGTAAAAGAAGGTACTCTAGTTGATGAATCTAAAGACAAAGATATTCTAAAGTGGATTTACAAAGACAGAGAACAATCCCAAGCAACAACTTCTACTCTACCAATAGAGCAATATGGTAAAGGGTTCACAATCTTAGAAAAGATGGGATATGAAGGAAAAGGTCCTCTTGGAAAATGAAAAGAAGGTATTGTGGAACCAATTTAGCTTATCACAATCAATGCAAAAGATAAGACAAGGCTAGGATATAAATAAGAGACAAAAGAAGCAACCACTTAGAAGATTTGTGAGCGAATTCTCCAACTACAAGCTAGTTTTGAAATAGACTCAAATGAATATAAATGGGATTCACTATTTGAAGAATCTTGTCAAGACAAAGAAATTGATGTGATAAAGAGGTATGCACCCATATGTATGGAGGGAAAAAGTTCAGGGTCTAGACCACTTGAATTTGGATCACAACATATTGATGAATCTAGTGAGGAAAATTAGACATCAAGCAAGATAGATCATTCAGAGGGTAGTAACATTATAGACCTTGACATTTCTATCAAACACCTTGAAAATTTTTCCATCATGACACTTATCACCTTTGATCCTGAAAAATCTGATGATTCTTTACCTTTGATACATCCCAATCTCATTGACTGGGAACAAATTGAGTTTCTTGATATCCCTATCTTTTCAGATGATGATGACATTGTCAATTTCCTTTGTTCTAACAATATAGAAACATGTTCCATCAATGAATTTCATAATGAAGCTTCCAATCAGGGGAGTGCCAAATCTCTTTTCTGCAAAATAAAGAATAAAAAATTGATATAATGGTGAAAACCATGCAATGGCAGTATTAGATCATGAAAAAGTAAAAAGAAAGAGTGTATCCAATGGTGAAAAACTCTCTGAGGCATTGAAGGATGAGAGATTTGACACTCTTCTTGAGAATTATCATGAAAGATCTTCAGTATTGGTTGAGCCTATGCAATCCATAAATATTGGTGATATAGAAACAGTACAGACCTTACACCTAGCAACATCAATGATAAAGCAAGAAAAGCCAAATTTCACCAAATTCTTTGAAGAAAAGTAAAATCAAATTTTCTTGGTCCTATATTGACATGCCAGGAATAGATCCAGATCTAATAATGCAACATTTATCCATAGCACCTGGAGTGAAGCCCATAAAGTAGAAATTGAGAAAAATGCATCCACACATTGCCCTACTAGTGAAAGAAAAATTTAAAAAATTATTAGATGTCGGGTTCATCCAACCAATTAACTATGTTGAATGGATTTCAAATATTGTACCAATCTCCAAACCAAACAACATAAAAAATGCACAGATTTTAGGGATCTTAACAAGGCTTGTCCAAAGGATGACTTTCCTTTGCCCAATATACACATCATTGTTGATTTGACAATAGGACATGCTATGCTATCACTCATGGATGGTTTTTCAAGCTATAATCAAATAAAAATTTCATGAGAAGATTAAGACAAAAAAAAATTCACATTCCCATGGGGTACATTTTGTTGGAATGTCGTGCCTTTTGGATTAAAGAATGTTAGATCCACCTATCAATGTGCAATGACAACAATCTTTCATAACATGATGTGCACATTCATGGAAGGCTATGTGGATGACTTGATAGAAAAATCATTCACTAGGGAAGGACATCTAGAAATCTTGGATAAAATCTTTACTTGATTGGAAAAGTTCAATGTATGATTAAACCCAAAGAAGTGTGTATTTGGTGTAACATCAGTAAAACACTTAGGATACATAGTATCAACTAAAGCAATTGAAGTAGATCCAACAAAAGTTCAAGAAATCATGGAAATACCACCTCCTAAGAACATTGGCCAAATAAGATCTCTACAAGGAAGATTCCAATCCATCAGAAGATTCATCATGCAACTAGTAGACAAAAGTCATCCTTTTACTCACTTGTTACACAAGAATTTTTCTTTTAGATGGGATGAAAGATGTGAAGTTTCTTTTAATCAATTGAAACAATATTTGATGAATCCACCTATATTGGTACCACCAATAGAGGTAAAACCACTTCTACTCTACATAGCAACTACTGAGGTATCTTTGGGAGCTTTGCTAGCACAAGAAGACTCTACATTAAAAGAAAGGGCCATCTACTACATCAGTGGAACACTGAATGGATATGAACTTAACTATACATTCATTGAAAAATCTTGTTTGGCAGTGTTGTTTGGTACTCAAAAATTGTGACACTATATGTTAACACATACCAACAAACTAATAGCCAAGATAGATCCATTAAAATATATACTCAGCAAAGCCACTCTAACATGAAGATTAGAAAAGTGGGTGATGATATTGAGTGAAATTGACATTCAATATGTGGGTATCAGGACATAATAACCTGGCCAAAATAACCCTGGATAGAATAACCTGGCCAAAATAACCCAAGCACAAAATAACCCAAGGTCATAATAACCCATGGACAAAATAACCCATGGTTAAAATAACCCATGTACAAAATAACCCATGGTCATTTTAGATCAAGCTAGTAAACTAGAAATGACATAAAATAAATTATAAATATGATTGTGAGGCACCATAGAGGCTATTTAGGTCATTTTTAGACCATATATCCATTATATACCCCTAAAATATCCTTAAAACACCTTTAATATGCTTAAATAACCTATAAAATGTTAAATAATTATAAAAATAAAGGCAATTTTGTGGGAATAAGTTGATTAAGAGTTATTATGAAAAGATATAAATGAAAAGGCATTAAGAAGATATATAAAATGGTAGAATTAAGAGAAGTAAAGAAGGGGAGAAGGGGAGAAGAAGTAAGAGCATGTAGAGTGATAAGAAGAGGAGAAATCCAAATTCATAAAAGAAGATATTTTGTAATATATTTTTTTGAACATAATTTTAAATTTTCCTATGGTTTTCTAAAAGAGTGTACAAAAAATCAATATACTTATTAGGGAACCAACACATTCTTCATAATTTTAATATATACAATGCCTCTTCAGTTTTTAACAAGTCAAAAAAACATGAATTTACTTATTGTAGATGGTTACACATTTGTGTTTCATCGACAAGGCATCAATAAATGATCTGGCGTTGTTGTGAATATTTTACAAATAAATGTTTAAGTCGATGCTATACTACGACACAAACAAAATTTGGTGATGTGATCCAGGATTTAGTGAATTGCTTCAAGCATTGCATAGCTCAGTCTGGAAATTCATCAAAGCAGTGAAAAAAATAGTCTCCAAGAGAATAGAATAGAGAAATATATGGTTGGATACACTGGGCAACCAAATAGGAAAAATACCATGAACTCAAAGAAAGACTAAAAATATTAGTTGATGGTTATGACAACCATAACATTTTAGATTATATAAGAGGCATCACTCATAATTTGACACTTTAATTGAAAATTTGAATAATAAGGTTTTTTTAGCAACATACATGTAATGTTTTCCTTTCTCTATATTCTTATGGGGATATTTTGTCCATGGGTTATTCTGGCCATGGGTTATTTTGGCTTGGGTTATTATGACCCTGGGTTGTTTTTTCCCTGGGTTATTATGACCAGGTTATTTTGTCCAGGGTTATTTTGGTTGGGTTATTATGTCCCGTAACCCAATATGTGGATAGAAGAGAAATCAAGGGCCAAGAAATAGGAGGTCAATTAGCTAAAGCACCATTGCAAGATGAACATCCCATGCACATTGAATTTCTAGATGCAGATGTCCTCACAATGATAACACAACATTGGATATTATACTTTGATGGGTCTTGCACTGAACATGGATTGGGTGTTGGAATCCTATTTGTTACTCATCAAGGACACACTATCTCAAAATATTACAGGTTGATGTTTCCTTGCACAAACAACATGGTGGAATATGGAGCACTAATCATTGGTATCAAGGTAGCAGTGGAATAGAAAATCACAAAATTAGATGTTTATGGAGATTCTCAATTAGTCATAAATTAGGCTAATGATGACTATCAGAAAAAAGATGACAAGTTGATGCCATATAAGTGAATGGTAGATGACTTCAAGAAATACTTTGTTAAGATCAATTTTGAACAAATTCCAAGAGTAGACAAAAAAATTATAGATGCCATGGCAACCATTGCTTCTCTTTTACAAATTCTAGAAAAAATGAAGTCATTATGAATTCATGGTGGAATAATTGTTTAATCCTACTCATGACAATCTTGAATCCCAAGTAGTGTACCATCTAGTTGAGGCTGATTCTTCAATCTATGGGAAGATTTATACCTATTTGAGAGACAATACCCTTCCACCTGATCTATCTCAAAACCAAAAATGTAACTTTATCTGTCAAGCATCCCAATACACCCTGATAGCCAATACACTTTATCCATGACGTCTCGATGGTACTATTCTCTGATGTTTTGAATGTGATGAATCTAAAACTTGGAGAAATAATCTTTTCAATTTGTTAAGAACTACAATAAGTGTCAAGTCCATGGAAATATCATACATGTACTGGTGTAGGAGTTGCAACCATTCATATCGACCTAGCCTTTCTGTCAATGGGGACTTGATCTTATGGGTAAGATTCATCCATCTTCCTTTAATGGACATAAATTCATAATAATAGCCACAAAATATTTCACATAGTGGATTGAAGTCATCCCATTAACCATGATCACTGGTAAACAAATTGCCTCTTTCATCTTGAACTACATTGTCTGTCGGTATGACATCCCTAGCTCCATTGTCACTAATAATGGTAGAACCTTCAAAAACCAATATGTACAAGAACTTTGTGAAAAATTTCATATCCAATACCACTTTTCCACACTCTATTACCCTCAAGGGAATAGCCAATGAAAAGCCTCAAATAAGACCATTTTGAAAATCCTAAAGAAAATTGTCAATGATGTTGGACATGAATGGAGTGTTCAACTAAACCCTACCTTGTGGGCATACCATACTACCATCTGCACCCCTACAGGAGCCACAACATATGCCCTTGTGTATGGATTAGAAACCAAATTACCTATTGAGGTTGAGTTACCTTCACTCTGGGTGTCATTGAAAGGAATCATTTTTACAGGAAGACCATCAAGTAGCTAAACTATAGCAATTGGAATTGTTAGATGAATGTCGTCAGCATGTTGTTGATCATTTGAAAGCTTATCAAAAAATAATTTCAAAGAGCTATAACCACAAGGTAAGAACAAGAACATTTTAGGTTGGTGACTTGGTGGGTATGTGCAAGATCATGATAGGCCAAAAAGTGGTGATATGATGGGTATGTGTAGGGTATGTGGCTCACAACCTTTTTTTACCCAAAATTGATGAAATGAAAAAGGGTTTTTAAAAGAGATTCTCAGCTTTCCACCAATATAAATTATTCTTCACTTTGAATTTAATAAATAATTATTATTCATTTTTTATTTGAATTACAACTAAAGTCTTGATTGATATGCTGATTGAAAAACATCTATAGCTTTCAAATAGTATCACATTTTTTGAATCAGAAACATGTGTCACATTCTATGATTCACATATTATAAGATTAAAAAAAATGAATTTCATGAAGGTCAGACATACGAGTTTTTATATTTTTTAAAAGTTGTAATAAAAAATTCATAATTAATTATTTACTAGGAAAAAATTACAAAAAAATATGCATCACATTGAGACATGAGTCCTCTACCTATATCTAAAATCTTATAAAAAAAAAATTCATTTTATTGTGGTTAGGGTTGTCAAGAGACACCTTATTTTTCCCTGAAATTTAAGTACTCATTGAAATTTTAAATTGTCACCAAATAGATTTTTTTTAAAATAAACCTAGTACTTTAGAAACTACATTCAATTTGCTACAGATTCTATTCTTATTTATTTTTGAAATAATATAGATAACTTATTCAAATTTTTACGTCAAGTTGCCTAACTCTGATTTTTTTGAATTTTCCACCACTTAAGGGTCTATTTTTTCCATGATGATCTTGCACATACCCTAGTACTAAAGGAGAATCCTCACAATCAACAAGATCGAGAAAAGAAGGTAAAATTTGAACCTAATTGGCTAGGTCCTTTTGTCGTTGTATCAATCTATGGATCTAGAGAATATTAATTGTCTACACCTGAAGGGGACCTATTTGAAGAACCTATCAACAACATTCATCTTGAGAAGTTTTATACATAACTCATCCAGTGCATGGTTAAAAAGCAGAAAAATCCAAAAAGACTAAAAAAGTAGAAAAATCCAAGAAAAAAGCAAAAAATACAAAAAATACAAAAAAGCAAAAGATTAGAAAAATACAAAAAAGAAAAAGGAAAAATCAAAAAAGAGAAAAAGGAAAATACAAAAAAGTAAAAAGCAGAAAAATCCAAAAAGAAGAAAACGGAAAAATATTGTAAAAAAAAATTGGAAAAATGAAAAAAAAATAAAAATCATAAAATCAGGAAAAGTGCAATAAAAATAAGTAGTGAAAACCTAACAACAGGCGCTATTTGTGATAGATTATCTTTTCCATTTGTTGGAACATGTGTCAGTCATTCGATTTTCACCATCTTTATGCCTGTTCATCATATGAACCTCATGTAGATATTTTGGTGTCATGGTCATGTTTCATCTTGGCTTGGTGATCATTGTGTATATTCATAATAAAGGGTTAGTTCTCACTAGGGAAAAAATCCTGAACTCACTGGGGGCAACCTACCTTGAGCTTAACACAACAAACAAGCAACAGTAAGAAAACACAACAAACATAATGATCACAATGAAACTCAACATTGAACATCATTCATAATATTTCAAAAAAACAACCATCCAAATCAACAACCAAATCAATCAAAGAAAATATCACTAGATGATGCTCTTCTAAATCATGGTTTAATCAATTTTGCATGAATGTCCAATTGTTCTACATCTTGATTTTCATTATTATTTCTCTGGAGCAACTAAAGGATGTCATGGACTAGAGAAGCTATGATCGAGTATGATATATTGTTGTCTGTTGTCTGTGAGGTAATCAATGCTACTATGTAAAGTATCATTGATGACATTCTAGATTTGCATGGGAAAAGGATTAACTCTTGTCTATTCTACACAAGCAATATTCAAGTCATCTCAATTCAATTATGCCTAGATGCTTGTATTACCTTGCAATATCAAAAATCAATGGAAGTTGTACTCAGGTCATCATGGTTTAATTATACCATCAATTTTTGTACTAACTTTCAACATATTAAAATCTCAATGATGATAACAAGCATGAGAAATTTAGCTGACATGATGACAACACTGCATATTTAGATTTGCATGGTTAAGATAAATTACATCCATATTAGTTTTTGCATATGCATTTTAGGTTTTCCAAGGCTGGAAAATTTCAAAATGATTTTATCTCTCATTAAAAGAATGAGTACATTTGACATAAACAAAAAAAAGATCATTCACATGTAATTGCATAAGCATTTTCATATCATACATACATTAGAAAGTACTATCATAGATCATCCATCCATGCATTAGATCATATATTTGCATTAGAAGAATACAAAAATAAAGTGCATCACATCTTATTTGCATTATCAAATCCATCTTATACATCATAAATCATCATTCATAAAGCCATATAGAATCATAATCCATGTGTCATCATTTCATTATTGCATCCATGCATAACCATGGAATAATCACATAAACATCACATCACATATAGAGAAAAAATCAAATGCATTCATCATAGGCATTCATCATAAAAGGCATGTAGACAACATATAGATCAATAGTCTCTACTGCATCTTATATAATCTCAAAATAATCAATGTCAAGTGTACAATGATATAAAAAATGTGCAGAGATACATCAACAAAATGGAAAAATATCATAAAGCCCCCAACTGAACAAGTGAATACATCAAGTGTTAATACATCAAATATGAAGACAAGAGCTATGTGCTACTCCTCCCAGACAATGTAGGCCTTGTTGTGCCTGCTGCAGCACCACCAGATGGACTCGAACCTAGATCCCTACCTAATGGATCTCTGAGAGGTGGCCTAGTCAGACCCCTACTTGTGGTCTGTGACTAACTCTGACCTGACCTAGCACTGACAGACTTTGCATAACTAGGGGCACACCACTCTACAAGAACCGCTTGATAATATTGTAATCTTTAGCACTTTTCCTCTCAAGTCAAATAATGAACCTCTCTAAGCATATCCCCTATAGTAGTACCCTTAGACACTCTGCAATCTCTCAGCTAAAGCCTTTGTGTGCTTGCTTCTCTATCTAGCCTCATCTCTCTCTATTATTAGAAAGGAAATCCTCACTTGGGCCTGTGCTAGTTGTCCTTGTAAACTCTCCACCTATAACTGTAGAGCATCTATCTGTGCCTGCTACTGATGGGAAGGCACATGAATCTAAACATGGAATGGCCTTACCTACTACTCTCCTGAGGGAACCATAGATCTCCTCTTCTGAGGTACTCTGAAATCTAGCATCTCTTTGGCACCTCCATCTCCTCCATCTCCACCACCATCCTTTCCATCCCCACCATTTCCCTCCTCATCACCAGCTCCCCCATCCCTCCTCCATCTCGATGCATGTGATGGTGCTCTCTCATCATCCTTGAATTTTGGTACTGGCTCATTAGGACTCGATATCCTCATTACAATGTGTGTGTAGAAATATTGAGCATACTCATCTGTCATCACACCAACCAAGATATCTAGACAATAATCCCATACCTGTTCTTGTAATCAAAAATACTCCTCATAGGCTACATCATAGGATAGGGTGGGTTCCCACTCTATAATTTCCTATTGTCTCTGCACATATAACACAACTCCTTGTTGCATCCCCTGAACTCAACCACCCTCATGAGCATGAATCTCTCAATCACAAGCCAAGTCTATCCAAACAAATACCTCAATGTGCAAACATATGGAATCTTAAGATCATCCTTGGGTCATTGCTCACAATCTAAGTATGGTCACCATGTAACTATCTCCAAATAATCAAGGACTTGCCACTAGTACTCCAATTTTCCTAGCTTGTGCTAGACAATAACACTTGCGTACCTGAAATATGGTATGTCGACTAGATGATCTCTCTTTGCTACAAGATGAGCCATAGTTATATGATTCCAAGCCCAAATCTGAAGCAATGTCACTCTAGCCGATAAACTCACCACTCCAAGTTACACCACTTGATGCAAATCATGATACAAATGTGCTAACATATAGGAACCCCATGCATATCGGATCCCTTTAGTGATCATACTCTCCAATATCCTACCCCAGCCAATAGATAGTTCGTTTGACCTATGGTTGGGACATAAGAAACCTCTAACAAATCTAGCTAAAACAAATGGTAATGGCTCAGATGAATCAACCATATCCTGCCACCGGATCTCATAACCACTAATCCTGTCATTAGCAAAAATCCTCCTCAGTGCCTTGGTACCTCCCTACTCTATATGATAATAAACAACTAACTCTCCAACCACAAGATCCCCCAATATCCAGTACACATCCTCTAGAATAACTATCATCTCATCGATTGCTAGATGGAATGTGTTGTGGTCGCTTTGCCATCTCTTAGCTAATGTGGTCAACAGACCCCTTGTTTATCCTATATTGGGGCATATCAAGCAAAGAGGACAAACCACATTGTCTAATAACATCCAAATCTGCCTACACTAGACATGGAATCCTATCCCAAGTCTTCAAGTAGCGCTCCTGAAACTGAAGAACTCATAAGTTCTATCATCGTAACGTATCAAAAATCAACATTTTATCAATCAATTTAATCAGCTCAAATAAGATTTTGATAAAATCTCATAGAGTGTATATCATTGACCCTCATCTATCATGAGGTCAATCATCATCTATCTTATCATTGACTCTCACCTATCATGAGGTCAATCATCATCTATCTTATCAAACATCATCAAAAACAACGACTGATGCAATCATCAAACAACAAAAACAAGGAGAAAAATCAACATTTCCTCAACTCTGGTGTCAATGCACAGAAATAGTGCATCTATGCACTAAATTAATAAATACACTACAAAATCTCATCAATGTGCCAAAACAGAGCTTGAATGTGTCAAAACCCTAGATGTGCTAAAACTTTCAATAGATGCACTAAAATCATGAATGTACTAAAACCCTCATCAGATGCACTACTTTATGACATAAATCCACTAAAAATATAAATGTGCTAGAAAAGTCAACATATGTGCTGAAACAGAACAAAAATGTGCTAAATTAATGTATGCACTAAAACATCCACTCTATGCACTATAACAAGCCCTAAATGCACTAAAACACATTATCACAAAATTTAAAACATGAAAAATGTGCCCAAAAAAATTTAAATTTCAAAATGAGGTTTCTTGGGGTACATACCAGAGGTCCATACGCAGTGGGGAGGTTGTGTCATTAAACTCACTTGAATCGGTGCGTGTGGTATGGGATCACTATTTTGCTCAAATCACTCAATCAACTCAATCTCCAATTGCAAATGAATTCAAATGAGGTCCCTTTGCACCTTTTTACCATTTAAAGGGGGTAAATGGAGGGTATTTAAGTGCACCAGGATTGTTTTCATTTTCAAAAAGGGCATTAATTAATCAATTGGCAAGGTCATTCTTCATTATTGAGAGATAAATCATCTCAACATCATAAAATTTGAAAATCATTAGAAAATCATAAAGAATTCAAAAATTCAATAAATCCTAAAAATTCAAAAAATTCATGTTTTATCTCCCGAGGGGGTATACATGCATCATCACTTGGAAATTAGAATCTAGGGTATATCAAAAAATTTATCAGCACTATCAACAATTTTTTCTTTGAAGCAATGTGTCGCAAACACATCACTTTAAAGAGGGAAAAAATATATACACTCAAATTTGGTTTGGACAATTAATTAAATACAAGCTATTCAATTAATAAATCTTTAATTCTTCTACTTAAAAATAAATTGAAAAAATTATTTATATAGTTCATTTTCTTTAATTCTTCCTATTCTAAATCATTTTCTTCATGTCTTATTTGAATGAAGTTTTTTTATTAGTTTGTTTTATTTAATTAACCTTCTCTCATTAAATTTGAATTTTAAATTTGAATTTAAGCACATTTCTACTAACTTCTTCTCACCTTCCACCTCATCTTGTGTCTCAAGATATTAAATATTTCTAATATTTAATTTTGCATTTATCCTCAAAAAATTCTAACAAATTTGGGACACTTGGTCTTCGTCTCCATTTGATTCCTCTTCACACTTGGTAGTTTGTTCTTTTAAAATGAAAACACTCCCTTTTCTCTCTAACCTCTTCATCTTCAACCGTCCATTCTCCAGATTAAATCCAAACTGTTGATTTCTGCCACCTAGGCTCATGCCTTAGAAAATCTATAAGTAGACCCTCATTTATAGCAAAAGCATATAAAGAGCTGAGCATAATTACACTCTACAAAAATTTCATTAGCATTATCATCTTAGCATTATTATTCTAATATTTTCATTTTAGCATTAAGTAGCTTAATCATGAATTTTTCATTAGCAACATCTTAATTACAGTAGTTTAATCATGTCATTTTGCATACAACAACATCATATCAACATCATTATCTTTTTATATCATCTACAACTTTTTAGCAATCATGTATGTAGGAAACATCTCTTGCATTTCTAGCATCTTTCATTCTTTAGGTTTTCATTTGGAAAGTTATGTGCACAAACAATCTAAGTGAAAAATGACTTCAAGAATCCTTGGAGATAGAGGACAATGAGACACTATTGAGGAATTTGTTTGTTTCAATTTGATTATTGTCTGAATTCCTTGATATAATGTTTCATTGGTGTGTTGTATAGCTTTTAATTATTCACAATACATTTTATATAGCACACACTATTAATAATTTCTTTAAAGTGGGGGAATACATTGGCATTATTTTGGACCGATTTCATTTTCATTTCTTTTCTTTTCCTTTTCATGTTTCTTGATGTGATTTTCTTTCTTTATGCAATGCATTTTCCCTCTTGGTGTTGTCTTTGGGTTTGACTTCCTCTAAGAGCGTGATACTTCCTTGTCCTTTCTTGGAAACATTAGATACAATGTTCCCCAGGATGATACCTAACACTTGTCCTCTCTTGGAAACAAGATGAGACCCTTTTTGTGCTTTTCCTCTCTTGGAAGAATTGGGTATGATGTTCCCTAGGATGACTTTTTATTTATCCTCTCTTGGAGATGTTAAGCACAATTTCCCCTAAGAGTAAGGCCTCGCATGAACTAAGAAAAATCCTTTTGAACATCCCTCTTTCTTGTTGCATCTTTTTCCTTTTTGTCCTTATTAAAGTCATGGAGGTATGACTTTGATATGAACTGCCTTGAGGCTTACCTAGTGAACACCTAGTTTCACTAGCCCATGTGAGCATGCATTTTTGTGCCTCATTAAAGTCATGGAGGTATGGATTTAATATGGTCCCTTGGGGCTCACGTAGTGAACATATAGCTTCACTAGCCTTTGTGAGCATGCATTTTTGTGCCTTATTAAAGTCATAGAGGTATGGCTTTAATATGGTCCCTTGGGGCTCACCTAGTGGACATCTAGTTCCCACTAGCCCTTATGAGAATGTGTTTTATTTGCATAGTGGACAACCCATTCCACTTGTAAACCTTATTTTTGGAAAAAAACCTAGACCAGGTCCACCACATTGGACAACTAGTCAAAGCTTGATCCACTACAATTTTTCCTTTTTCCTTTTTTGTTTGTCTTTTTCTTGTCTTTGATGGAGTATGTTTACAATTTGGTTATGGCTTCATCTATCATCTGCAAGCATGTTCCTTTGTGCTTATGTTGGTCTTGCCATAGGATCTTGATCCTAGGGGCTTAGCCAACATCTTGATTATTGTCATCCTATCTTACTAATATTTGTACATTTGAACCCCTCTTTATTGTGTGGTTGGCTACTTTAGTGTGAGTTTGAAGCAAGTTCATCCTCTTACTAAAGTGGGGGCTAAATGTAGTGTAGGAAAATGCATACCCTTGCATTTTCACACTTGTTTGGGCTCGCCTTGCTTTATTTATGCTTCTTATGGCTTAATTGGTCCTATTTTGTGTCCACAAGCCTTATGAATGACATAGTTTCTAGTTAATCCCAACATTCTCTAATGCATAAATGTTAATTTAATGACTCCATCAATGTGTCCCTGATTTTTAGGTCAGGAATAAAATTCCGCCTAGGGCGTCTTAGTCCCCCAAGGCTCTTGGTACCCTAATTTTTGCATCTCTGGATTGGGTCCCTTTTTGGTGTTTATGCCCCAAGTTTTTAGGACTTGGGACTAAGATGCCACCTAGGGTGTCTTAGTCTTCCTCAAGTCATTTTCATAATTTAATTTCAAATTTTGGTGGGATTTAGCCTCCTTTATTCAATGAATTCATATGTCTGTTTGGTGTGATATAATTTCAGGATATTAAGCATAGATAAGTATAAATACAAGGTTCCTTGATTCATTTCAACCTAAGTCTTTTGTGAGATCTTTTATCATAGCACAATTGAGTTCACAAGAGCATTCAAGAGTAGATTCATCAAGCATTTGTAGCCATTTTTAGATTCAAGCATCAGATCAAATAGTTTTCTTGCATCATGTGTGTTGTGCTAACATTTGTGATGTAGGATTTTGATTCAAGAAAGCCATTCAAATGTTATCTTTCAAGCATTCAAGATCCATATCCATTCTAGACATTAAACACAAGTTTGCAGAATTTGCAAGGGTTTGGTAAGTTGTAGCATTGTATGTTGTTCATTCACCATTTCCTTCATTATTTCTATTTCACTTCAAGGTTTAATTACCAACAAGGGGTTTGACCAAGGCAAACCCCAATTCACTAACAAAAAACAAGTTTTTCCCTTTTGCATATTTGTGATTGTAGATCTAGGTTGTAGACTTGAAGATCACTTGAAATGCAAAGATGCAAAAGTTGAAAAGTTGCATTACAAATTTGTCATATTCATAGAAACTCATTCACATGGCTTATTCAGAAGTTTTAGAACCTAAGACTAGAAAGGAAGCTAGTGTAGACCTTGGAGCTTAGGATCTTATTTAGAGTTTTCATAAATTCAGAACATGACTAATACACCATCTTGGGAATCTTAGTCCTCCTTATAGGCTCAATTTTTAGATATTTTTAGAGATCTAGTTCTAAGATTTGAAGACTCCACATTTTCCCTAAAAAATATCAATGGGACTAATATGCCATATTAGGAATCTTATTCCTCCACAACATATTTTAGCAACCTCTTTGCATTTTTAGAATCCTCACGACATCTCCATATTTTCCAGGTTTACACATTCCATCTTCCTATTGCATAATTTCATCATTTGCATCTTTCATTTAGCTTGCATTGCTAGTTTTAGGTCATTTTGCATATCATAGCTTGTTTTCAAACATTTTATTTTCCAAGCATTTTCTTGGTGGTGAACCTCTTAGAACTTAAGAAACCCTTCCTAAGATCCTCCTAATTGAGAATTGGATCACCTTGTGAGGTTGTTAGTCTATCCAATTAGGACCCCTAGGACATTAGTGAATGGTTGAGTGAGAAAAGTGTGATATCCCAAAAAGGTATCCAATCTCACATTCATCACCTGGTAGGGGTAGGTTTTCTCTCTTTGATTTGGAGCTCAGATCTTTTTATTGGGGATTTGTGTCTCCAGTAGGTTGGTTCCTATGAACACAATGAGGGATTGATTTCTTTGGTAGGTTGGTTCCTACTCCATGACTATAACTTGTTCATTATTTTGTGATGCTATATTTAGATAGTAGCTCCAAGCATCTCTTCTCACTGTGGTTTTTCCCATTCTAGGTTTCCATGTATATCTAGTGTTCATTGTATGAATGTGTGCTTATATGATTACATGATTTGCAATAGCTATTTTGATTCATGTTTCATGCTTGTATTTACATGTTGAATTAAACAATTTAAAATAGATTTTATCTACTAATTCACCCTCTAGTCTTAGTAGATTGTGTGCCCTTCATTCATACCCTCAAGTAAAGATACTACATCATTTGGTTTAGCATAAGGTGGCACAATAACTTTTTTTAAAGCCTCTTGAAGCATACTGTGATAGATAGGTGAGTTTTGAATAAAATACCACAATGAAATCTTAGTGAGAGTAACACAAAGCTATTACACAAGATCATACTCCTTACCATTATGTTGAGAAAAATGGGGTGCAGTAGGGAGAATAAGTTGCAAGAAAGGTATTGACAATGGAATAACTAGAATTTTCTTTGGTTTCTTGTTGTTTCTTGCATTGTAAATATGAGAAACAACATGGTAATGTTGTTGTTGCTATGATACATTTTATTTCATGTGGTTATGTTGAGTCAACTATCATGCAATATTTAAGACATGACCAAGAGTTTTTTGTTTGTTTGGTGATGGTCCAATAATAAGCACATGTTGATTTTGTGTTTGAGGTTGATTTGAAGGTGGTTAAATAAATAATTATGGTGTAATTATATTTATTGTTTTTTGATATTTTAAAACTTTAGAAGTCTTAGTGGATGATTTAGGTAAGATGAAGTCTTCAAGGGTTTCTCTAGGATATAAAAATTATCAATACTAAAAGGCTCATTATATGTATCACACAATTGTAGAAAGACATCTAACATAATTTTATTACTATGATTTCTCTAAGAGATTAATTAAAACATTAATTGTGAATTTGAATTTATGTTTATACTTCCTAACACTAGCTATGATCAAATACAACCACTTAAGTTTATTATAGATATTATTTTTAGAAACATGTTTGAGATTTATGTAGAGTATACAGATAGTAGTCAGCCCCTAAAATGTTGGAAATATTTGCCTCAATCTCACAGGCTTAAACCTCTAGAAGAGAAAATTCGGTATGACCTTCATTGTCTCTGGCCAACTAGCAGCTGTGAAACCTTATGAAATATTCAGGTTGTTGAGACCTTGTTGATGTCTTTCCAAATGGAGCCTATCACTGTGACATGTTGATCACTATGATAGTCTCTATCTCTCACCGCTTGGGTAGATCTTTGGCTGACAGGCCATTCTTATCAGATATCGGGGAGACCCTTGGCCAAAAGGCTTGCTTCAGTATGAATTCTTACTGATATGGAAAGTCTCACCAATAAGTATTCACTTAGAGTCTTCAGGGTAACACGGAGGCTTCGCTATGAACTCTTTGCAACATATGTTTGTCTCACCGATGCTCATTGGGGTAACATGGAAGCCTTGGTAAGAAGTCTTGCCAATGGTTGATTGTCTTGTAGATGGATGTGGTTTCGCTAACTGGATGGCATCTTCATTGTAACCTCTTGGTGAAAGCGGTAAGTCCTACCAACATTAGTGTTTGTTAACGGGTGTCTTCGGTGAGACTCCTAGCGACTGAAGTCTTTAGCGAAAGGTGTAAGCATTCAACATTACCTCTCAGTGATAGCGGTAAGTCTTGTCGACTATTAGACATTTTAGAATAACATGAAGGTTTGGTATGATCTCTTGGCGAAGGATGATAGTATTTCCAATGGAAATACTCTTGTCTATGTGACTTTGGAACTTTGGTGTGATGTCTCATTGAATGGTGATTGTTTCCCCAATGAGAATGTTGAGGTCAATGCAGCTTGTGAACTTGGTATAACATCTTGTTGATAGTGAGGACTCTTGGCGATAATGATGATCTGGCTTTGTGGCATTAGGGAGACACAATTAGTGTCTCACCGACATGTGAATACATTTTGAACACCTTTGAAGGATTGAACATCCTACATGGTTTGTCCTCGACCAATCAGAGAGCAGAATGGGAACTGCTAGTAGTTGGGTTGTTGCAGCCGTTATTGAGAGAAAGTTCTACAAATAGGGATGACATGGATATACTCAGGGATAGCAGATGTTGTTCAATTTGATGGTTATAGTAACAGTTGGATGAACAGTTCGATGAGTGATCAGTGAATTTAATTATGAGAGGATTGTAACTTAAGTATTTTGTACAAGGTTGATCATTGTGAATGTTGCTTTAAATTGACATCAGAGAGAGTGAAGCTCATACTTTGTATGTAATTTGTTTACTATAATACAAAGTGACTTCTCTTGGCGTGGTGGGTTTTTCTCCTGTAAGGGTTTTCCCACATAATTCTAGTGTTCATGTGTATATGTTATATTCTCTATTTCTATTATTTCTTAGAAGTGAATCTTAATTGGGCTGTAATTGGAAATTTAAAAGTATCTCTGTATTCTTCCATGAGGTTTTGACGTTAGGAGAGTTGTTTCCACTTCAGAGCCTGTCCAGTTGTGTTATCCTTGTGGGTACGTTGGGTTTTTTGGGTCAATTCTGTTCAATGGGAGTCTTGTAGAAGTTTTTTAATTCAAATTATAAATTAAGATGGCAAGCACGTCAGGAAAGATTGAAATTAAGAAATTCAATGGCAGCAATTTTGAGTTGTGGAAACTTAAAATGGAAGATCTGTTGGTTGATTGTGATCTTTGGATTGTTGTGTTTGGAATGAAGCCTACAGGCATGAAGCAAGAAGATTGGGACCTTGCAGATAGAAAATCAAAGGGGATGATAAGGCTCTATTAAGCAAATTTTGTTCTTTTGAATGTTCATGAGGAAAAGACTACATCTTCCTTGTGGAAGAGACTGGCATCTATTTATCAGGGGAAATCCTTGGTGAATAAATTGTTCTTAAGGAAGAAGTTGTATGCTTTGAGAATGCAAGAGGGAGGATCTGTTGCTGATCATTTGAATGCTTTGAACATGTTGATTGCACAGTTAACATTTGTGGGTGTGAAGATTGATGAAGAGGATCATTGTATGCTATTATTGTGTTCTTTGCCAGATTCTTGGGATCACCTGGTGATGGCTATTAGGAGTACAACATCCAGTTTCAAGATGGAAGATGTTGTTGCTTCTTTGCTATTAGAAGATATGAGAAGGAAATATTTTGAGATGGTGAAGGAGGCCCTTGCTGTTAGAGGAAGGTCGAAAGAGAAAGGCAAGAAGAAGGACAAGAAGTCCAAATCCAAATTAGAGCAGAGATCAAAATCTCCTGGTAAGAAGTCCAAGGTGAAGTGCTAGAATTGTGGGAAACTTCTTCATGTCTGAAAGGATTGTAAAGAGTAGAAAAAGAAGAAGAATAAGTACTCTTCTGACAATGATTCTTGTCATAGTGATGCAGATGCCTTCATTACAGCTTTGGCTATGCAGGCATCAGATGATGTCTGGCTGATTGATTCTGGAGCATCTTTCCACATGACATCTCATAGAGACTGGTTCACGAAGTATGAAAAATATGATGGTGGAAAGGTGTATTTGGCAAGTGATTCATCATTGGAAATAGTTGCTTGTGGAAGAGTTAGAAATCAATTCCCTAATATAAGAGTGAAGGGAATTAATGATGTAATGCATATACCAGGTCTGGCTCGAAACTTACTTTCTGTTAGTATGCTAAATGATATTGGAGTGCAAGTCACATTCTTTGGAAATGGTTGCAAGATGACTAGAGGCTCTATGGTGCTAACAAGAGGTGCTCGTGTTGGTACCTTGTATAAGCTTGATGCACATGTTGTGCAAAGCAATAGTGTCTCTGTAAAGTCATAGAAAGCTACTCATGGAGGAAAAGAGGAAAAAGTTCTTGATTCTGTAAAATCTATGGAAGGTAAACTTCCAATAGAAAAAACTATGCTTTGGCATCATAGGCTAGGCCACATTGGTGAGAAAGGTTTTAAAAAATTGAAGAATAAAAACCTGGTTGAGGGGCTTGAAGATTGTAACCTCGAATTTGAATTCTATGAACATTATATATATGGAAAACAACACTGTGTTTCATTTTACTCTAGTCCTCACAAATCTCCTGGTTTTCTTGATTATATTCATTATGATGTTTTTGGTCTAGTGAATGTTCCTTCTCTATCTAAGTCAAGGTACTATGTATTATTTATTAATGATTATTTAAGAAGGGCTTTTGTCTATTTTTTTAAAAGTAAATTAGAAGTGTTCAGTCAGTTTAAAGATTTTAAAAACCTTGTAGAAAATCATACTAGAAGAAAAATAAAATGTTTAAGGATGGATAATGGTGGTGAATTTTGTTCTGATGATTTCGAGAGGTACTGTAAAGATCATGGAATTAAAAGACATAAAACTACACCTTACACTCCGTAGCAAAATGAAGTTGCAAAAAGGTTCAACAGGACAATGATGGAAAGAGCACAAAGTATGCTAAGCAGTGCTGGCTTGGAGGAGAAGTTTTGGGCTGAGGCAGTTGCTACAACATGTTACTTAATAAACTGTTCTCTGAATTCTACTCTTGTTGAGAAAACACCTTTGGAAGTATGGTCTAGTAAGAAGCCCTCTTTAAGACATATTCATGTTTTTGGTTGTGAGGCATATGCACATGTGTTGTATGATAAAAGATCTAAATTGGAGAAAAAGGTTTTCAAATGTATTTTTATTGGCTATAGTGCTGGAATAAAAGGATACAAGCTTTGGAATACCGATACGGAGAAGGTTCTATACAACAAAAGTGTAATCTTTCATGAGTTGAAGCCTTCTACCTTGGATCTATAGTCAAAGACAAAATCAGAAAACAAAAAGGATGTAGTTGAAATTCCTTTGACACTAGATAAAGAGGAATTGAAAATTCAAAATATACTTGAAATTGAGGAGAGCTCAAGTAGTTCTGAAAGTTCTAAAGAAGAAGAAGAACCTCAGCCTCAATAAGTGAGGAGGTCAACTTGTGAAAGAAAGCAACATGATAGGTATGGGTTTTCTTTGATAGATTCTACTTGTGCCTATGCTTTAATTTCTAGCACTGATGAGCCTAAGACTGTGAAAGAGGCATTTAGAATGTTTGATTCAAACTCTTGGTTGGAAGCCATGAATGAAGCAATGGCATCATTAGAAAATAATGATACTTGGATTTTGGTGCCCTTGCCTAAAGGAAAAAAGTTGTTGGCTACAAATGGGTATTTAAAAAGAAAATAGGTTTGGATGGTAGTGTAGAAAAGTATAAGGCGAGGTTGGTTACGAAGGGTTATTCCTAGGTAGAGGGAATTGATTACGGGGACATTTTTTCTCCTATAGCTAAGCTGGCATCTATCAAATTTCTTTTGTCACTTGCAGCAGCGTATGACTTAGAGGTCGAACAAATGGATGTGAAGACAACATTTCTTCATGGTGATCTTGAAGAAGAGATTTATGTGTCCTAGCCTGAGCACTTTGTGGAGAAAGGTAAAGAGAAACTGGTATGCAAGTTAAAAAAGTCTCTGTATGGATTAAAGAAATCTCCTAGAATGTGGTACCAAAAGTTTGACATGTTTGTTTTGTCATTGGGATAAAATTTGTAAGATCAAAATCTAATCATTGTTGTATTACAAAGCTGAAAGTGATCAAGTCCTTATTATTGCTGTCTATGTTGATGATATGTTGTTCATAGGAAATAGTAAGTTAATGATTTTTGATCTTAAGTCTCAATTGTCTGCAAAGTTTGAAATGAAAGATCTTGGTGCAGCAAGGTATTTTTTGGGAATGGAAATAACTAGGGACTGGAATAGTAGAAAACTTTGGCTCAGTCAGAGTAAGTATATCAAGTCTGTTCTAGAGAGATTTTAAATGACTGATTGCAAGTAGCTAGTTGTTCCAGTTTTGCAGGGAATGAAGCTATCTACTGAACACTGTCCAAAATATCCTACTGAGATGGAGGACATGACCAGTGTACCTTATGCTAGTAATGTTGGTAGTCTAATGTATGCAATAGTCTGTACAAGGCCAGACATTTCCCAAGCAGTGGGAGTACTTAGTCGGTTTATGGCTAATCCTGGAAGGACACATTGGGATGTTGTGAAGAGAGTTTTTAGATATTTGAAGGGAACTTTAGAATATTCTTTGTGTTACCATGGGAACTTGGTTGAATCACAGAGGACTCTTAGTATTCGAGGCTATGTGGATTCTAATTGGGTAGGGGACATTGACAGCAGAAGATCCACCAATGGATATACTTTCATGTTGAATGGTGGTGGAGTTAGTTTGATGAGTAAGCGATAGGCTATAGTCACTTTGTCCACTACAGAGGAAAAATACATGGAAGCAACACACGCCTATAAAGAAGCAATATGGTTAAGACATTTGTGTTCTAACATTGGTTTTGATGCAAAGAAAATAACTATTTATTGTGATAGTCAGAGTGCTATATGTTTGGCAAAGAATCCTACTTTCCATGCTAGGATGAAACATATAGATGTACAATATCATTTTGTATAGGATATGGTGGAGGATGGAAAGTTCTCATTAGAAAAAGTGGATACTCTAGAGAATGTTGCAGATGCATTGATGAAGCCAGTGAGCACAAACAAGTTCAGGTGGTGTGCAAATTTGATGGGCCTCAGTGCCCATGAATTTCAATAGTTTTGTTGTGCTCTAGAGGTGCCTATGTGATCTTTGTTAAGTGGGAGATTGTTGGAAATATGTGCCTCAGTCTCATAGGCTAAAACCTCTAGAAGAGAAAAGTTGGTATGACCTTCATTATGTCTAGCCGACTAGCAGCTGTGAAACCTTATAAAATATTTAGGTTGTCAAGACCTTGTTGATGTCTTGCTAAATGGAGCCTATCACTATGACATGTTGATCGTTGTGATGTCTCTATCTCTCACTGCTCGGGGAGATCTCTGGCTAACAGGCCATTCTAATCAGATATCAGGGAGACCCTTAGCTGAAAGGCTTGCTTCGATATGAAGTCTTGCTGATATGGAAAGTCTCACCGATAAGTATTCACTTGGAGTCTTTGGGGTAACACGGAGGCTTTGCTATGAACTCTTGGTGACATTTGTTTGTCTCACCGATTCTCATCGGGGTAACATGGAAGCCTCGGTAAGAAGTCTTGCCGACAGTTGATTGTCTCATTGATGGATGTGGTTTCGCTTATTGGTTGGCATCTTCATTTTAACCTCTTGGCGAAAGCGATAAGTCATGCCAACATTAGTGTTTGTTAACGGGTTTCTTTGATGAGACTCCTAGCAACTGAAGTCTTTGGTGAAAGGTGTAAGCATTTAGTATTACCTCTTAGTGATAGCAGTAAGTCTTGCTGATTGTTGGACATTTTAGAATAACATGAAGGTTCAGTATGATCTCTTGGCGAAGAATGATAGTCTTGCTAATGGGAATACTCTTGTCTATGTGACTTTGGAACTTTGGTGTGATGTTTCATTGAATGGTGATTATCTCACTGATGAGAATGCTGAGGTCAATGCAGCTTGTGAACTTGGTCTAACATCTTGTTGATACTGAAGACTCTTGGTGATAATGAGGATCTGGCTTTGTGGCATCGGGGAGACATGGTTAGTGTCTCACCGACATGCGAATACATTTTGAACACCTTTGAATGATTGACCATCCTATGTGGTTTGTCCTCGACCAATCAGAGAGTAGAATGTGAACCGCTAGCAGTTGGACTATTGTGGCCATTACTGAGAGGAATTTCAATAGACAGGGATGACATGGATATACTCAGTGATAGTAGATGTTGTTTGGTTTGATGGTTACAATAATAGTTGGATGAATAGTTCAATGAGTGATCAGTGAATTTAATTCTGAGAGGATTGTAACTTGAGTATTATGTACAAGGTTGATCATTGTGAATGTTGTTGTAAATTGACATCAGAGAGAGTGAATCCTTTACTCTTTATGTAATTTTTTTACTGTAATACAAAGTGACTTCTCTTGGTGTGGTGGGTTTTTCTCTCGTAAGGGTTTTCCCATGTAATTCTGGTGTTCATGTGTGTATCTTATATTCTCTGTTTCTATTATTTCTTAGAAGTGAATCTTAATTGGGTTGTCATTAGAAATTTAAAAGTATCTCTGCATTCTTCCTTGAGGTTTTGACGTTAGGAGAGTTGTTTCCACACCTCAGCTTTCCTTACATAAAATTTGGTAAAAAAAAAGCAATTGAAGGGTACTGATCACCCTAGAATAGGGTTGCAAGCTTTGGAAAGTTCAAATTTTTTGATAGTGATTGTACTTTACAGAAGTCTGAGACTAGTATAGTGTAGATCTCAAACTAAATATTCTATAGGTTTTCCCAATTTAATAAAATGTGACCTAATGCAATGAACTTGGTTTCCAAATTTTATAAAAATGATATTATTTTCAACCAAATCATGCACTAATTCAAAAATTTATCAAACTTCTCTATATATCTTATGTATTACAAAAATGAAAATGAAACAAGATATCCAATAATTGCAAGAATTTAAATAAAGAACACTTTCTTTCAAATTTAAACACACCTTTTTGCAAACACAAAGTGATCTAATTTTTGAAATTTTTTCTTGATAATTCATATCTAAAGGGTAAGAAATATAAATTAGAATAAATATCTAGTTTAGGATATGTCAAGTTCGAGAAAATGTGATGTGCAAAAAGAGATCCTATACCTATTGAATAGATTACTAAGATCAATCTTTTTTCACATCAACATAAGAATCCAAGCCAATAAGGTAATGGCATTGGCTAACAACCTAGAAAGAGAGCCAATCTACCTTGGGTCTATTTTTTTTATATTTAATGTGTATTAATTGACCTCCTTAACTATGTAAAGTAACCTATAAATACAAAATTTTCACACAAACCAAACTAAGAAATAAAAAATTGAAGATAGATTTGAGAAGGAAGAAATTGTGTGCACTTGTATTACACATTTGGGGATGAAATAAGGGGTTAGGGGTGCTTGGAACCCTTAACTAGGAGTGAAAGCTAGTTGTGCAACTTTCAAGTCTAAAACTTCCAAATCTGCACTCTATAATCTTGCTCTATAATTTTCTATCTTTAGATCTAAACATGAAAAATCACATAAAAGAGGGAAAATGGGTAACTATATAGGAGTTTTCCTAGGTCAAACCCCCAATTTTGGTATTTCTACCTCCATGAATTTAGCTAGTTGATTGACTAATAAATTGTGTGTGCTCTTAACCTTAAGTGTATCTAAGATTTTAATGACCTAAAGTGCTAAAAATCCTACTCAAATGTGTTATATAATGATTCCAAAATGACATGAACAAGATCAATTGAAGAGAAATTTAAGTACCCTTAGGAAAATCTAAATGCATAAATACCTTTCTTAGGGTAGCAAGTATATGAAAGTATGAAGATGATAACAGTCTAAAACTAATTCATTAGGTGCTTGAAGGAAGCCAAATCTATCTCCAAAAACTAGATTCCATCATTTCCTTCCATTGGCATCAAAATCCAATCATTGTGATAAATTTAATAATTCTAAAATTTTCCTTCTAAATCTGTATAAAATAGATGTATTCTAGAAAAGTATTTTTGTAATTGTAATTGATTCTCCTTATTTGAAGTAATAACTCATGTTTTTTATTAGAGGTAAAATATGGGTTTTGAAGGGGCCCCGAAACCCTTTACATTAGAAAGTAGCTAAAATAAAAGATAACAACATTAAGCCAAAAAACAACCCAACAACAGTGACCCATCAATAATAAATTAGCCAAAAAGGAGGATTCGATCAATATCACTACATGCTTTTCAGAATATCTACCTCCTCCATGTCACTAGCCACAACCTTCTATGCATCATCAAAAACATTAGAAATATCCTTCCCAGATGCCCCAACTTGAGCTTTAGTTTTGTTCCTAGTCCTAGCTCCAGGTCCATCCATATTTACCTCTGAAATCAAAACAATACCTTTCTCACCACCCTTCCTAGCAGCACATTCCTCCTCCATCAACTTACCAGCAACAACAACCTCTTCAACATGGGCACTATCTTTACACTTCTTAGCACTAACCACAAGAGAAGTAACAATAGTAGACTTATATTTACTAGCATATTTATGCACCTCCCCTCCTCTCATCATAGTATCCCAAATTTTGACCATTTGATCCTCAAGGATGAGGATTCTTCAAAATTTTGTTTCATTTTGAGGGTTTTCTCCACAATAGTGTCCACCATAGTATTTAAGGATTCAAACAACTCATCTATTTGATTCTGGATAGAGGACCCCTTAGCCTTACTAACCACTCCCTTGACTTTGACATTAGTTTTATTGAGTTCATGAAAAAACCATTTAAAAATATTAAACAAGACAATGGACCGCTCACGAGTAGATCCAAGAACATTAGACAAATCTTCTCTATCAATATTAAAAACCCATTTTTCCCAAAGCATCTTCCTCCTCAGAGGAACTAACCCTATCCTGACTAGCAGGGGTGTCCTTACCTTTTTCAACAACAACCAGGAACTTAAGTTTACGGATAGAACTCACAATTTCCTCCACCACCGCCTTTCTCTTCTTAATCCTCTCCAAATCCACATCTTGGGTTTCCATAGCAACAACAACATCCCCAAACTTATCTTTCAGTTGCATAACTAACTTGAAACTTAGGGGATCATCAACAAAGAGGTCACCCACAATAGTGAGAGGAAGGTCCTTCTCTAGAATTTGGCTTATAGTCCTCAAAACTCTTTTCTTCCCACTTCCTCCCCCCAAATCCTTCTTCTGCTTGGAAACTGAGGGTGGTGAAGAGGCCTCCCCATACAGGTCATTCTTCACCTTTAGACCCCTACTCGGCACAACAACAACTTCTTCACTACACGTTAAATAACCCTTGCTAGCACATAGTTCCCCTTTTGTCTTCTTTCTCATAGGAAGGGAATGTGGACCCCCCTCTAGAGATGCTAAAGAATTAGGAACAAAGTTTGCATCCTCCTCCAGCTCAAACTCTTCTTCCAAAATCATTTTCCTTTTCTCAACTTTTTTGCTAGTTGGTTCCTCTTTAGAAGTAGTCTCATACTCCTTAGTAGGTTTGGACTATTTACCCTTTGAGAAGACCATAGGTTTAGCAACCTTAAAATTCTTTGCATAATCAAAGATGAGAAGAATTAACCCTACATGCAAGATGATATTTTTTAGGTTTTCCTTGTGATCCTTAAGACCTGAATCAAGAGACATCAGAAGATAAAATAGGAAAAAAACCCTCTTCTTGTGTTAGAAGTGATTAAGTAGGATGAAGTGGTATGCATTAACAACTAAAAACAAACCTTCCAATTTAATGTAGTACATTAACTCCTTTGTAACATCCCCCCATAATGCCTTAAGAGAACTTCTTTGATATCCTCCACTCCGTGTAGTCCTCAAATCCTTCTCTTCATCATCTTTGAAAAATATTTTCATAACGGTATGTGCCTCCTTTTTATCCCTAAAGACTTTCATGCCATCCATAGCTAGACTAGTAATGCCAGCAATAAATTCTTCATTAACCTCAAATTTCATCCCATAAAGCTTAAGCACTCTTTCATTCCATTCTTTAACAAAAAGATCTATTACTTGAAGATTATTACCATGTAGTTTATCAAAGTAGGGTGTTAACCCTCCCTTCTCCAACACCTATCAGACCTCCTTCCTCTTCCTATCAACATCACATGAGGAGGGTTTGATGTGATTTTTGTCTCCACCCATCTCACCACAATTAGCAGAAGTAACCAACTTGAGGGATCCAAACACAAAATAAAGAAGACTCTAGAAAACAATACCACCTAGAATCTGTGTGAAGCCAAAGCTAGAGAAAGGGATAATAATGACCATAGAGTTTCATTTCCTATGGCACCCAACTCCCATACTAATCACTTGATTCAAATCTTGCACACCATCCTTTCTCATAACAATCAACCACGTGAGGAAAGGAATGCACGCTGCCAACCATAATGAGAAGTTGATCAAATTAATATCAGCAATTATGGTTCATAGTAGCAATAACCTCTACAGGAAGAGGGTCATTTAGACCCCTCTCCCTAAACTCTTTAACACCAATGTTAGCAAAAATGTCTACTAGCCCATTACGTTCTCTTAGGACGTGTGATATGTAATACTCATCAAAATATTTCAAAATTTCTATCAAGTCCTTTATCAAAGACTCAACAGTCCAAGAGGGAGGCATGCAATTTTTTAAATTATTTATAATATTCAAAGAGTCCCCCTCCAACCACACTTTCCTATAACCTTTGGTTTGAACCAATTTGAGACAATGATATGCTACAACTATTTCCACATAGTGGTTTGTTTGGGTTCCCAAAAGGAGTGCCGCAATAGAAACGAGCCTACCATTAGATTTTCTAAACACTCCCCCACAGCTTGTAGGTCTTGGATTCCCCTTAGCAGCCCCATCAAAATTAACCTTTACCCAACCTTCTAGAGGAGCTTTCCAAACAACATCTTCTCTAGAAGTTTTTCCTTTAGTAACTGGGAGGGAAATATCAAAAGACAACTTCCACTTTTGAGAAATAGAGATATCAGAGGGGCTAAGATTTATCTTTGGACCATTGTGAAAAGTGATCCCAGCTAGAAATTTTTCTTTAACAATAACGCATATTTTGTAAGCCATAGAGATAGTAGGGAGGGTAGAATTCCTAAAAAAATTGTTATTTCATTCAAGCTAAACACCACAAGTAATGTACAAAAGAGAAAGAGACCACAAAAACTGAAGAGCACGATAGGGAAAGGGGCCAATCCATTGAGATCACAACTCATTTATAGATCCAAGAAATTCCCAACTTAAGTTCCAAAGAGAGATCACATGGGCCCAAACCATTCTAACATAATTGCAGCCAATTAGTAAATGACAAGCATTTTTGGCTTCTACTTCACATAGAAATCACATGCTAGGCATCACAAAACCTCTTTTGACCAAATTGTTAGTAGTTAATATTTCGTTTTCGCAGAAAATCCAAAATAAAATATTAACCTTAAGAATCAATCTTGAGGACCACATAGAAGCCCAAAAAGGAGTTGGGCCAACAAAGGAATCACTAGAATGAAAAGTTGAAGCAACAGAGTAGTTTCCATTAGAGGAAGGCTTCCAAAGAAATTTATCTAGAGAAGGGGAAGAGGGAATGTGTACTAGAGATATATCCTTAAACAAAATCTCCAAAATAGGGTCAACCTCATAAAACTTCTTCCAATAGCCTCCCTCAATATAGTCAACAAATCGTCTACCAAAATGTCACACACAAAGATCCATGAAAGGTTGGACCCATGGTTGATCTTTGAGGGGCCTATTTCCAAACCAATTATCATCCCAAAACAAGATATTTCTACCATCTCCCAATTTCCAAAAGAGTCCCTTGGCCACAAGCCTTTGAGCCTTAACAATACAATTCCAAAGAGCAGAACCAGATGGAGGATTAAACTCTTGAGAAAAGAACCCCCTTATACCATCAACACCATGTAAGTATTTACTCCAAGCAATTTTCACCCATTCACTCTTGGAAAGAAAAAGGTTCCACATCTGCTTACCAAGGAGGCAATATTAAAAGCTCTAATTTTATGGATCCCCAACCCACCAGCCTTCTTGGGTCTACAAACATCATCCCAAGCAACCAATTGAATCCTTCTCTTGTCCTCCACCCCAAACCAAAGGAAGATTTTCTAAATAATTTCCAAAGTATCCAAAAACTTCCTAGGCATATGAATAAGACTAAGAGCATAAACTTGAAGATTCTAAAAAGTAGGTTTAATCAACTTGTAAGGAAATTTGGGAGCGTATCTAGTGAAAACTCCATACAATAGTGCCTTCAATAACTTTCATTTCAATTAGGCTACCTCAGAGACATGGTCAACTCTGTCCTAAAGCAGAAACAAACAAAGTTATTTCCCACATTGATCCTTCTGAGAAAAACATATGTGAATTCAATATCAATCAACAACACAGATGAAAGATAAAACACAAAACTAGAACACAAAGATTTATGTGGGGAAAATCCTTTCGGATAGAAAACCCCACACTCCAAAGATCGAGCCATTGTATTATTTAGCAACAAATCGGTTACAATACAATTTAAAGTTGTTAGCCTTTTCAAAGATTACATCTTGTTCATCTGGATACAACTGGTAGCAAACACCCCAAGAGAGATCAGGAGAGATTCCAATATAAAACTACCTTTCTCTTCTTCTGCTTTGATCTCATGGCTTCGACCTTTTAGCCAGCCACTCGGTCCTCACTCTATCATTCTCTCTCTCACTCTCAGTTCTTCAGCTCCTTGGCTTATCAGCCCATCAACATCCTTCACTACAGAAAATCCAATGCATTCTTGTACATTTGTTCTCATATGGCTCTCTATGAATTGGTTCAAGATCATAATTGTCAAAACAACAACCTCTAGCTCAGCATCCTTATCGAAACGTAGATTTTTCCATTTCCTCGTGTAGATTTTTCCCTTCCACACATGAAAGGTCACAATGGTTCACATCCTATTCTCAAATTGGTCCACATCGTACCACATCAGACAGTCTTCACTCGGTCAACAACGATTAGCTTGTGTCGCATGTCAGTGAGACACTAGAAGTGTCTCCCTAATGCCACAAGACTTGATTACACATTGTCGCCAAGACTCCTCTCCATCGACAAGAGGTTCCACCGAGCTTACAAGTTACATCAACCTCAGCAAGCACATTGATGAGACTATCGCTATCACTAGGATTTCACATTGAGTCTTCAAGTCATAGTAAAACCCAAATAGTCACCAAGAGTCATACCAATATCAGGTTTCCCATCGGCAAGACAATCGCTCTTCTCCAAGAGATAAAACTAATGCCTCCATGTTACTTCAAAGTCTCCTATCAGCCAAACATTCCATCTTCGCTAAGACATTGAGCTTAGGAGTCATATCAAACACATTCAAGAGTCGATGAGACTTATCATCTTCGCCAAGACCTTATACTGATGTCTTAAGTCACCCCAAGCGCTGCATTCACTAGTCGGCAAGACTTATGTCTTTCACTGAGACCACATACCGAGTGCCCATGTCTTGCCTAGTCATAAATACTTTTTACTTCACCAAGACCTTTCACTAGGCCCGAAGAGCTCCACCGATGACCTTAGTTGCATCCCCATCGACAAGACCAACACCTATCGCCAAGAATTCACACTGAAGTCTCCAGGTTACCCCAAGCTCACCTTTTGCCAAGAGTCATGATGAATGCATCTGACACCATTAGTGAGACAAATTCCCATCACCAAGACTTCATAGCAAAGCCTTCAAGTCATACTAATGACTCCAATTGGTGAGACATCTCCTGGTCACCAAGACTACATGCCGATAGGAACAAGTCATGCTGATTTTCACATTGGCCAGACAGACCAAAGGTCATGCCGATATCGGTAAGACTTCCTATCATCGCCAAGACATCATTCCAATACATATGAGTTTCCCTAATGACCATGAGAAATGTCGGCAAGACTTTACATATTGCCAAGACTTCATGCTGATACCCTTTGAGTTACCCTGAGTGTATTTAGTTAGCTAGACATCTCGCAATCGCCAAGAGATCTTCCCGAATGTTCAAGTCACCCCGATGACTATAATCGGTGAGACATCTCCCTATCACTAGGACCACATATTGACACACTTGAGTTACCCTGATGGCTCCAAGAGAAAACATATCGGTGAGACAACCCTCCATCGCTAAGACTTCATATCGAAGCAAATAGGTTACACCAATTACTCCAGTCACCATAGGTCACACTGACATCTGTTAAGCACCCAATAACAAACCCTTCTATTGCTGAGACATTTCCACTCTACAAAGGGTTACAACAAATGCACCAAGTCATAGTGATAGGTCCATTTGGCAAGATAGAATCAAAATCACAACGACATGAGCAAAAAACAAGATTACTGAATTTTCATTCAACCAGACACCAAGAATGTCACAATGACCATGCTTTCTCAGAGGATTCAGCCTATGAGATTGAGGCACATTTTCCAACAATCTCCCACTTGACGAAGACACACAGGAACCTCCAAAGCAACCAAGAACTAAGATCACACTAGCTCCACCAATTCAAAACCCCGCAATACTCAAGACACCCAAACAACATGATTCAATAGATAACAGTCCACAGAACAATCTGTAACAAAGACTAGGTATCCAACTGCAACTCACTAACCAACAAAACAACCAACCACAACCTTCCAGGAAACCACATAGATTTGAACATCCTTTCATGCTCTATCAAGAAATCAGCTCCAGCATCCAAGATGTTCACCTTTAGGCAACAATCCTATCATCTTCCAACATGGCACATGTGGAAGAAAGATACAAGCCAAGGTGAATAAGCACCATTCCAATGAACACAAAAAAAATATCCCAGTGATCTCACCACCAAGATACTGCTACCACTTCACTATTTTCAAATGCTATACAAAAGCAATATTAACATCAAAGCTTCAAACAAAACACAACAATGAAGTCATTATCCAGAAATAAGATAAATAATACCAGTTAGAACAATCAGAAAGACTGCTCCCATCCAATTGATAAACCCACATGATTGAAAATAGCACCCACAGCTCGTGCTATACCATCTAATCACACATACCTCATAGGTATTAACATTAGTAAACTTATGCCAAACCATAATCAACTCATTAACAACAAAAAACAAGTTCCAATGTCAACCAGTCGAAGAAGACAAGACACATATAGGAACTCCCACTGCCAGAGTAATCCAGATCTAAAAGATCAAAAGAATCAACAAGTCTATCTATACCAGCACATAGATAATGTAACCATGTAGTACCAAGGAAATATCCACAATGATATGCACAACCTACAACAACCTGCCACAAGAACTCTCACCACAAACCTTCACAACCACAGAGAGAAACACTACACATCATCTTCCAATAGAACATCCTTCTACGTACACTTCTAATAGCCAGCTGTGTCAAGAATGATCTTCTTCACATCCCATAAGGAAACCTTAGCAGCATCCATCCGTTCAATCACCAAGATCGAACCAATTTAACAAACAACATGGATGTAAGCATCTCTAAGAAGATCAAGCTAGTTCATTCCCCATTTCAGGAAATCGGCCCATACAACATCTCCTACCAATTCTCATTAGTAACAAGGAGATTAAAGAAACTATACAACTTCCACTATGAATCTTCTAGAATTACTAAACAGTAATTCAAGATCCATATCATGAAAGTAAACATAATAAAACACATCTAAAAAATATAATGGGCCAAATACCTTTCAGATAAGCTGCCAAGTAGACCAAGAGTGAGAACGAGAATACTCCTTTTAGGATATGCAAGTCATCATGACTAATCCAAGAGCAATCTCCTCATAGGTTTCTTATTGAACTCATGTTCAACCAAGGTGAAGGCTTCTCAGACTTTCTGCTGAACAATTTTAACAAAAGTAACAAGCAGGAACACATCTCTCATAAGAGAAAAATAGCCTCACCTTATTCTTCATGTATCCATGAGTACTAGCAACTGATCATCTCATGCTAAACTTCAACTACATTACTGCACTAACACAAAGTATCAAGCAAGTAATCAAAGCACTCAATACACAAAGAATTTCTAGACCATTGTCAAAGTTCCAATTAGTTGAATCAGGAACTTATCATTACATCATGATCTACACATCCCCTTAGGAGATACCATGCTCCAAGTGACTTCACCATTGTCTCAAGTACAATGCACAATGCCAAAACTCTAGTGCACCAAGAGTATACCATGACATAAAGTAAATAGACTTAAAACCAACATCACCTGTCAAGCACCACCAACACCTTAGCCAAAGACTCCAAGCATCCTCTATGGTTCCAAGATGTTGCACATCTTCAAGTAATGTCCATGCAAAAGAGAAAGAACCCTTCTGCAACACTAAAGAAGACCATTCACCACCATGTGATGAAACCACAGTCACTGCTAGAGCTCCCACTAAAAAGTGACACCTAAGCTCTCTAAGCATCATGACCACCTACTATAGGTTCCCTTAACTGACTATTCAGGTACTTAAGAATATCCATCCTCTCATCTCAAAACAATCACACCAATGCATAAGTGACCACAGACAAGGCCAGCTTACAAGTTTGTACCAACAATGAATCAACCTCGTGGATATAGATAGTCCACATCCGAGTTGTCTCATAGCAAACATGTAGGTAAAGACATCCCACAACATTGCACAACCCGTAGATCCATTCAACAGAAACATACAAACGCATCATTTCATTGGAAACTGCATCACTAAGATATCAAAGAGAATAACCACGTAGACAACATGACTCAAACACCAGATCACACCATGTCTAACTTGTCAAACATGTCCACAATGAGCACCATAATCAAGGAACACCACCACAAGAATGCTGAGTGACAAATCACTTACCAACACTCCCATGCAGAGAAGAAAACATACCTCCTCAAACAATGCAGCAAGAATGCATGCAAACCTGCAACTATCTCATCCAGGAACACCCTAAAAGGCCAATGCCTAGACAATAGCTTAATAGCAACTCCACATGATCACAAGTTTTTGCTTAACCATGTAAAACTTGCAAAACCATAGAGCCATGCAAGTACAAAACATCCTTAGAAAGGAAACAACAGTTCAAGAGAATCTAGACCCCTTTTAGGCCAACTCTAAATCACCAACATGTACATGCATCCGAGAAAGAGAGAAAGGATATTTCAAAAGCTTGCAAATCATCTAATGATTGACTTCATAGCCTTCAAGCATTCAAGGTTAATAGGAAACAATGCCTTCCAACACCAGGAACCACCACCTAGCATAAGCACTCTGAAAAATCCACCTCATACTCCATAGTTATACCTCTACTAGCCAGGAGACACAGATCATAACATGATCAACTCCCTTTTTCCATCTTGACCATCCTTCAACCTGCATGCTGTCTCAAAATACCACAAGGCTTCCACTCATCAAAGGATCAATACATCAATCCATTCCTCCAGATTTCTTCTAGCCTGTCAAGCTAAGAAATCTTCACAGGAGAAATATCCAGAACCAACAACCAGAATAAGGCTCTGATACCACTTGTAAGGAAATTTGGGAGTGTATCTAGTGAAAACTCCATACAGTAGTTCCTTCGGTAACTTTCATTTTTATTAGGTTACCTCAAAGACACATTCAACTATGTCCTAAAGTGGAAACATACATAGTTATTTACCACATTGATCCTTCTGAGAAAAAAATATGTGAATTCAATAGCAATCAACAACACAGATGAAAGATAAAATAGAAAACTAGAACACAAAGATTTACGTGGGGAAAATCCTTTTGAATAAAAAACCCCACACTCCAAAGATCGAGCCATTGTATTATTCAACAACAAATCGGTTACAATACAATTTCAGGCTCTTAGCCTTTTCAGAGATTACATCTCATTCATCTAGATACAACTGGTAATAAACACCCCCAGAGAGATCAAGAGAGATTCCAGCATAACACTACCTTTCTCTTCCTCTGCTTTGACCTCATGGCTTCAGCCTTTCGGCCAACCACTTGGTCCTCACTCTATCATTCTCTCTCTTGCTCTCAGCTCTTCAGCTCCTTGGCTTATCAGCCCATCAACATCCTTCACTACAGAACATCTAATGCATTCTTGTACATTCATTCTCATACGACTCTCTATGAATCAGTTCAAGATCATAACTGTCAAAACAACAACCTCTAGCTCAACATCCTTATCGAAATGTAGATGTTTCCATTTCCTCATGTAGATTTTTCCCTTCCACACAAAAACAGTCGCAATGGTTCACATCCTGTTCTCAGATTGGTCCACATCATACCACATTAGACAGTCTTCACTCAGTCAACAGCGATCAGCTTGTGCCACATGTCAGTGAAACACTAGAAGTGTCTCCCTAATAACACAAGACTTGATTACACATTGTTTCCAAGAGTCCTCTCCATTGACAAGAGGTTCCATGAGCTTACAAGTTACACCAACCTCAGCAAGCACATCGGTGAGACTATCGCTATTGTAGGAGTTCACATCGAGTCTTCAAGTCATACCGAAATCAAGTTTCCCATCGGCAAGACAATCACTCTTTGCCAAGACATAAAAGTGATGCCTCCATGTTACTTTGAAGTCTCCTATCGACTAGACATTCCATCTTCGCTAAGACACTGAGCTCAGGAGTCATACCGAACACATTCAAGAGTTGGCGAGATTTATCGTCTTCGCCAAGACCTTATACCGAGGTCTTAAGTCACCCTAAGCACTGCATTCACCAGTTGGCAAGACTTATGTCTTTCACTGAGACCACATACCAAGTGCCCATGTCTTGCTGATTCAACAAGACTTTTGACTTCTCCAAGACCTTTCATCGGGCACAGAGAGCTACACCGATGACTTCAATTGCATCCCCATCGGCGAGACCAACACCTGTCGCGAAGACTTCATGCCAAAGTCTCTAGGTTACCCTGAGCTCACCTTTCACCAAGAGTCATGTTGAATGCATCCCACACTGTTGTTGAGACAATTGCCCATCGCCAAGACTTCATAGCAAAGCCTTCAAGTCATACCGATGACTCCAATCGGTGAGACATCTCTTGGTCACCAAGACTTCATGCCGATAGGAAAAAGTCATGCCGATTTCCACATCGGCCAGACAGACCAAAGGTCATGCCAATATCAGCAATACTTCCTATCATCGCCAAGACATCATTCTGATACATATGAGTTTCCCCGATGACCACGAGCAATGTCGGTAAGACTTTACAAATTGCCAAGACTTCGTGTCGATACCCTTTGAGTTACTCCGAGTGTATTCAGTTAGCTAGACATCTCCCAATCGCCAAGAGCTCTTCCTAAATGTTCAAGTTACCCCAATGACTACAATCAGTGAGACATCTCCCTATCACTAGGACCACATACCGACACACTTGAGTTACCCCGATGGCTCCAGGAGAAAACATATCGGTGAGACAACCCTCCATCACTAAAACTTCATATCGAAGCAAACATGTTACACTGATGACTCCAGTCACCATAGGTCACACTGACATCTACTAAGCACCCGATAACAAACCCTTCTGTTGCTAAGACATTTCCACTCTGCAAAGGGTTACAGTGAATTCACCAAGTCCTAGTGATAGGTCCTTTCGGCAAGACAAAATACAAATCAAAATGACATGAGTAAAAAACAAGATTACTAAACTGTCATTCAGCTAGACACCAAGAATGTCACAGTGACCATGCTTTCTCAGAGGATTTAGCATATGAGATTGAGGCACATTTTCCAACACAACTGAACTTTCCCCACCTGACTCAACAGAGCTCCCTTTCATCCAACTAATTTAGAGTTGAATTTATCAATCATACCCCTCCAAAAATAATAACTCATGTTTATATAGTGGAACATATGAATAAATTAAAGTGTAGGGTAACTCATTTAAATTTAATTTTAGGGGTTAATTTACCACAAAGTCCCAAATTTGAATTCAAATCTTAAAAATTGGAGATTGACAAAAATGAGAAATCAAATTTATCAGGAAAAATACTTGGACTATCGTGTTGGGCACCCCTGCCTGGCTCCTTTGCACTTAACCAAATTTAATTTGGGTGTTTAGGGTCTACTTTAATTATGACTTCCCCAGCATATGAGCACTTTTCATGGTTAATTTGATGATATTTTATCAACAAGAGAAATTTATAGGGAAATACTGACACATTCTCCTAGATTGATAGGCAAAATTATGGCTAGGGAATGTCTAAAATACATTGATGGAGAGGTTACTATAGAAAGTTCCAAATAGAGTATAAATTCTACTTTCACCTTAAAGAAGTATAATTTACAATGCTACAAAAACACTAATACAAACTTCATCAAATTTTTCTTAAAGGTATATTTCATCAAACATTAGTAAGACCAAATAACATCACCAAATATGCATAATTACCCTCATGAGTTCTAAATATTGTCTTAGGGATATCTTTTTCCTTAATTTGAATTTGGTGATAACTTGATCTAAGATTTAACTTTGTTAAAAAAATTATAGCCCCATTCAATTCATCTAACAAATCATCAATGATTGGAATAGGAAACTAATCATTTTGATGCACATATAGAGCACTCTATAGTCTTGGCACATGTACCAAGTTTGATCCTTCTTATGCACATCCACCATAGTCAAGAAATAAACACTTTGGCTATGCTTGATAACTCCTACCTCTAGCATCCCCTAACCAATCTTTTTAGTCTCATTTAGGGTATGTGCAGGATCATGATGGGCCAAAAAGTGGCAATATGATGGGTATGTGGCTGATGAATTTTTTTTATGCAAAATTGATGAAACGAAAAGGGTTTTTAAAGGAGATTCTCAACTTTACACCAATAAAAATTATGCTTTACTTTGAATTTAATAAGTAATTATTATTCATTTTCTATTTGAATTACAACTAAAGTCCTAATTAATAGGTTGATTGAAAAACATATATAGCTTTCAAACAGTATCACATTTTTTGAATCCAAAACATGTGTCACATTCTATGCTTTGCATAATAGAGGATTAAAAAAAGAAAAATTGAATTTCATGAAGTTTTGACCAAGTTAAGGTGGTCAGACATATGAGTTTTTATATTTTTTAAAAGTTGTAATAAAAAAGTCATAATTAATTATTTACTTGGGAAAAAATTACAAAAAAATATGCATCACATCAGGACATGAGTCCTTTACTTATATCTAAAATCTTATAAAAAAATATTATCATTTTATTGTGGTTAGGGTGGTTAGAAAGACACCTACTTATTTTTCCCCAAATTTAAGTACTACTACATTGAAATTTCAAATTTTCACCAAATAGATTATTTAAAAAAAAAAAAAAACCTAGTAGTTTAGAAACTACATTCAATTTGCTACAGATTCTATTCATACATATTTTTGAAAGAATATAGATAAATTATTCAAATTTTTACATCAAGTTGCCTAACTCTGATTTTTTTGAATTTTTTGCCACTTAAGGGCTTGTTTTTTCCATGACAATCCTACACATAGCCTTTATTCATATATATGAGTGCCTTTAAGGCTTGAGTTGGGTGGAGGGATCTCTAACACTAGTTGTATTGCATTATCATAGTACCTCTTAAGAGTAAGTCCTTTAGGCATATATCTCAAAAAATAGTTGAGTGATGATGTATAAATTCTCATAAATCTAGATGGGTATGAGCATTTGATTAATAGGCTTATAATGCAATTGGGCCACAAATACATCACCTCCTTTAAGTAATTATTTTTTTTACATTTGATGAGAGCTTATCATCTATGAGCAATTTTCATGCAACCCCTTTAGCTCCACTATCTTTCCTTCTAATTTAAATCTCATGAATAATTTGTGGAAGTTTATCTCAATTGTAAATAATGTAGTAAGCCATTATACTCCAAAAATAATATATTTTGCACACATGGAGATAGTAAACATTGATAAATCAAGATGATAATCAACTATGGATAATTTAATGATGTGGAATTTTCCAAAAAATCTAATAGTACACCACCATTTGTAATCAAGAACTTAAACTATAGAGATGTATGTATAAAATAGTTTAGATGAGTAGCCAAATTTTATTCGATCAAATTATGAGTACTGACTGAGTCAATAAACATTGTTACTCTCTATTTCTTTAAGAAACCCACTACCTTGAGATTTTCTAGAGTGTTAAAACTTGAGAGTGCAAGACAAGAAATGTTTCACTAGAAATAATTTTGATTCCTCATCTGAATACCTATCACCCTCTAATATTGGTTCCTCTTCTTCTTCCTCACTTGTAACTTCAATATAAAACAATTTATTTTCACTATATTTATGTCCTTGACTATATTTTCTATCACAAATGAAAGACAACCATTTTTCTCTCTTCTCCTCATTTTTCTACACAGTCAACCTGGTAGGTTGAGGCAATGACTCTATAAAAGTCCTTTCGCTTATGTTTACAATACCTTTTTTCCTATTAAAAAAACCTTCTCCTCAACTTGTACTGCCATTAGTATCACTTGTGACAAGGATTATGATTTGAAAAAATGTATCCTATTTTATGTGGTCCTTTAAGCATCTTCGAAAATTTTCTTCAAATTTTCTTCTATAAAATTCTACACTCTTAGACAAAGGGATTGAAATAGATGAGTATAGACCTTGACCTTCCTTATTTTCTTTCATTGAGTGATTTGATAGAAGTATTTATCATAAACTATCTCCATAATGGGTAACAAATTCCTCTTGAAAATTGACCATGTGACCACACAACCCTTCTTTCTCTTCTCATCACATAACCAACATGTTATGCCCTTACTTCCATAGTGCATATGGTTATGAATAGTTGGCTTGTGGCTATCTTAACTCTTAATTAAGTCATATTATAATTAGTATATTGTTATTTAGTTGATTGGGTCAGCCTAGGCCTTATATAGGTGTGTCTAAGTTGGCCTAGGTGATATCCTAGGCATAAATAGGTATATATAGGAGGTTGTGAGTCTTATTTCATCATCAAGTTGTGAAGTGTGTTCTCATTAGAGATATTTGGAGGTTTCCCCCCTCAAAGTGGTTTGTTATTCTCAGTTATTATCAAGTATTTGTAGCATATTTCATATCATATTCTCCTATTGTGCAAGTTATTTCATAACAACAATACTATATAAATTGGTATAGTTGCAAGTATAATTATTCCATAGTCATTTTTAATTGATTTGGAACATGGTGAAGATAAATAAATCCATTTGGGAAAGCCAATTTTGTGGATCCTTGCCATAAAGCTTTCTCATATCCAACTTGGGTATGAATTTCCTAAGCATGGGATTATTAAGGAGCTAATCCTTCTAGAGATTCGAGTCAAGACCAAAGCATTCATGTCTAATAAAATAATTATCTTCCACCTTATTAGGTGAATCTTCTCTTGTATATGTTATCCCTTGAAAAAGTGTATCCATCTTCTTTTAAAATTCATTCATCTTATTTTTCATATTCATCCTCACTAATGAAATTCCCTTGGTTATCTCCTTCTTCATTGATAAAATTGGTTTAGTCATCTCCTTCTTCATTGATGAAATTTGTTCAGTCATCTCCTTCATCTTTGATGAAATTTCACCCTTGATCTTGTTTATTTCCTCATTAGGATTAATATCCTCAATTTCTACATCATCTTTATCCAGAGATTTCGCTAGTGTTGTGGCATTGTTTTTGCCTCCTGTTGTAGGCCCCATCATGATGGAATTTTTTTTTTGTAGCAAATCACATAAATAAAGTCAAAATACTTATAAACTTTGAGTTTTACTTACCAAAGCCTAGGTCACACTTTCATAAATAAATCTTCAAAATTAGTTGATTTGCAACTATGAGAGTAAATTTGTTGGAAAAACTATTTTTTCAATAAATCATTTATTTCTACTCCAATTACTCTATAATATTTTTGTAGGTCCCTTATACAAGTTTCACATGTGTTTCAATGTAGATGATGCATGTGTACCCACTAATAGTGGGAAATTTTTGAGTTATACATCTACAATTGGGGGGTTTAGAAAAATAGATTCAATGTTATCACACCTCCATAAGATCCTTAGTGATGATAATGATCTACATCTATAGATAATGTCAATTTGGAATGATTAAAATGAAATCTTTAATAAATTGATATGTACATCACAGTCTCATGAACAAGTAAAATTGTATGCATGATTTGTGGAGAGGTTCATGATGGATCTTCAACAATGCAATGCATTGTGTAGTGCCTCATGTGTTACTGTTACTCTTATGATACTATTTGGAAATTGTTTATGTTTTGATGCATACTCGAGACTTTGATGGTGATTGTGTCACCTGTTTGACTTTTGTTTTTTGTTTGGATGCACATGATACTATTTTATGATGTTAATGATATAATGATGCATGGTGTTCCTCTTTACCTAATTATTCAATATTGTGTAGTTGTGCAAATTTATTAATGCTTGCTTCATGATGTTTATGATGATGTATTATTGTTTGAGAGTCGGGTGAGAGGGACGGTGTTGCGTCACTCATCCATGAGCGCCCTGCTACATTGCCATTCTCTCTCACTATGTGTTTGACATTGAATATATATATGTTGTTTTGACACTTAGTTTTATGTAGGACTGTAGGTATCGGGTACAAACTCCACCCGCACTGTCAGGTCTGAGTGTTCCCAACTTACCCAATGGATATGATGTGGTTTAGAGAGTCGACAAGAAAGTATCCTCGTCATAGTCCACCACTCTGTCACTATGTCTGACATCGTCATCCATTTGTGACCTGGTTCTTGTCTTGGTATCGCTTTGTTTGAGTTGTTCATTTTAATTGTTCATTTAATGTTGATCTATTTTGTCATTCGAATTAATTGGTTAATTAATGTGTTTCAATTATTTGGCATAGTCAAGGTTCATTGTCATTCGAGTGTTGTTTTGGGTTATGCTATTCGTAATTGTAAAGTGATTTAACTAAAATATTAAATCAAATTATTAAATTATTAAGAGTATTTTATTAATTAATTATTAATTAATTAAAAGGGGATAATAATTTAATAGCTTATAATATTATTCCTTTATTAAAGATGAAAAAATCTAAATAAAACATAAATTTCTATTTATAAATAATATTTATTTTAAATTTCATTTAGTTTATTTATAAATTTAAAATATCAAGATAAAAAGGTATTGAATAAAGTATCAAAATAAATATTAATGGATATTATATCCAGGAGGATAAATTTAAAAAGAAAATAATAATAATTAAGAGAATTATGCAACAATGATGATTTAATTAAATTAAATAGTGTGAACTATTGATAATCAGTAAAGTATTAAAAATGCAGGTGAAAATTATTATCTGAAGTCTTAAACACATTGGTGGAGAGTTAGGTTTATAAATTTACTAAAATGAGGAGATTTACCAACAAGTGGTTTAATGGGGAGAAAAAGGGATGTGGAGTGTTAAATAAATTTTGTGAAAGTGCCATCTGTCCCTAGGTTTATCGAGAACTTTTGAGACTTCCTTATTTTATTTTGGAAAATTGGATGAAAAAAAACATTTAGAGTTTTTACCAAAAACAACATACAGAGAAATGAAAACAGAAATTTTCACGAAGGTAGTGCTTTGGTTTAAAAGTTAAAAAGAAACTGGTATTTTTTTACATTAGAGAGGAGCTTGATGTGTGCTACACAACTCACCACCATTTTTCAGCTTCCACCAAGTATTTGTTTTATGTACTCTAGATTAAATACAAAGAAAGAGACTGATATGAGGAAACAAGTTTGAGACTGACTATAAGATTTTCATACATTAATTTCTTCACTGGAAAGACTGTAGATGTGAAAATTGTGTTAAATTTGAAAGCAAGTGGCATGATTGATCTTGATCTATTCAGAATGAAACCGTAGGTGTTAGATTATAAAAGTTTATCCGTAGTAGGAAAAGAAAGTCATTCTCAGAGTTTTTCCCCTTGTCGGATTTTTGTATTGGATTAGGAATGATAGTTCACCTATCAATTACATCTGTTGGAAAATATCTATAGCCTTTTTGGTAAATCTGCCTTATTTTATTTAGTAGTGCTACTTTTTCATGGTGTAGGAAAAAGTTAGTTTTAAAAGAATTACATAGAATAGGTAAAGTTGGTTTTAAAAGAATTGCATAAAATAGCTAAAGTTAGTTTAAAAGAATTACATAAAATAGGTATTTAGCGGTATTAGATTTTAAAGAGAGGAAAAAGAAAGCATTTTTTATTTATTTTAAATGTGTTTGTTTTTTTTTTACTTTTCATTAAGGGTAAATGAATGAAATACATATTTAGATAAGCAGTTAGTTAATTATTAATTAAAGTTATATATATAATTTTGGATAATGTGTGGTTATAGATAAAATCAGTAAGTTGAATATATTTTAAAGGATGTCTTTTAAATTGTGACATGGTTATGTATATATTAACTAATTGCATTTCCTGTTTTAATAAAAAGAAAAAAGAAAAAGAAACAATTAGTTTGTGTAAATGTGTAATTTGATAATTGTAGTTTGTTGTTAACTTACTTTACCAATACATGTATAAAAAAAAAGAATTGTGTTTTCATGAGTTATAGAAATAAGCAAATTAGTTCATATAAATGTATAACTAGATATTTGTGGTTCATTCTCAATTAAATTTATTTTGTTTATGAGTGGGACTAAATAGTCGTGTGAGCATGTTGAATTATAATTAATGGCAATTTGTTACTATTGTAGTAAAATGTGTTTAAGAATTGTGTAGGGCCTTCAGTTGATCTTATATGAATATGCAAATAAATGTAACTTAGGAATAGTAGAATAAGACTTTGTAATTTCCAAGTATGCCATTAGTAAATCTGTAGTCTAGTTAATTTTAAATTTAACATATAAATCCCTGTCTCTGTTTTAAAAGAAATAATAATAAAATAACAGGTAGTGTGTATTGAAATATATTTGGATTTGATTTGATTAAATATATGAATATCTTTGTATATTTATTATATTTATTTTATATATGAATATCTTTGTATATTTATTTTTGTAGCTATATATATATATTTATTTATTTTTATATAGGTTTGTTGGATAATTAGATTTGGATAAATTTTAGAAAAGTGTGTTGGTTATTTGCCAATTAAATTTAAATATATATATATATAAATATCTAGGTGTTGAATCATGAACAAAAGAAATTGGTTTATATTTAAAATGAGTAATTAGACATTATATAGACTTCAGTTATTTAGCTTTCTTTATCTTTTAAAAGATGTGATCTTGAATATGTAATTAAATTTTAATTGATCATTTAGAAAAAAATCTTTAAAATGATTATTTTGAATTTTTACCCATTAAATTTTAAAGAATAGAGCATATGCATGAAGGTATATATATGAATTGCATAATTTCTTCAGTTGTCTATTTAGTGTTAAATTGGTTGTGCAAATAGATGTAGTGATTATTATTTATTTGTTACATGGAAGGTGTTAGTAGATTAAGAAATTAATTTTTATGCTCCCATGATCGGTTTCATCTTTCATTTGCATTATTTATGTTTGAATATATTATGTGTTTTTACTCATTGTGAGATCATGTTGGGAACCCATGTCATTGAGTTACTCTTCTGGGAATGTAAGGGTAGGTTGTCCTATAAGCTTCCAGAGGCTAGGGAAAAACTTGTTCCATGTTAAATTTTCCTTTGTTTGATCAATGTAATGAGGTTGTTTTTACTACTGATTTTGAGTTCATGTGTGGGTTATACCTTGTATCAGGATTGTCTTTGTAAGAGGCTTTTGGCAAGATGGTTCATTCCTCGCATGTACATTGGTCTTGTGGTTTTAGTGCTCTTTCTTTTTTGATACACCCCTTGATGTCTTAGTTTTGTTTCAGGGCTATTAGGGAGAGTGTCTTTTCATGGGGACTGGTGCACAAAGGGGCAACCTGGATAACCCATTAAAGAGTTGGTTAAATAAGTGAAAACCTAACAAAATGTACTAGTGAGTTTGGGTAGGATACATAAACTAAAGATAAATAAGATACCTTTTCCTCACTGTTAGTGCTTCTGTAGACTAAGGGTGGGATGAGAAGACCATGTTTGGCAAGATCACTACCTCACCCTCATAAGAGGCTAGTGGTCCTACACGAGTCACGCTATGGGGCCAATGCCTAGTGCGAGACAACCAAGATAACCATAAATGGGGGCCGACGCCTATTCAGAGGCAGCTAGGATAACCCATGATAGGACCATGTGATGACACTCTCCCATAGTATCCCTTACTTTTCCCTTTTCATGCCTTTGAAAGAAGTCACCTTGTAAGCAGTTGTTGAGCTTGGTTGTTATTTCTTTGGTGGCTCTCATGGTTTGGTCTTATGGTCGTGCTACTCGTCTGTCTGGGTCATGGGTCTTTCTTGTCAACTCCTAGCACGGGGGGTGGATCTGCGGGTCCACATTGTTGGGTGGAATGTTTTATGCACCCATTGGGTTATTAGGACATGTTCACGATGTAGATGTAGATGCAAAGTTTTAGAGCTTCACTTGGATGAAGATTGTTCTTCATTTTGTACCTTAAACCTCATTTATGTAATTATCCTTATACTCAATGTATTCTTCTTGATGATATAAGGGAAGCTTTTTGTAATGTACCATTGTATCCTTGATGCATTGTATCTATGAAAATATGCTCCACAAATGTAATATTGATATTTGAATCAAAATAAAATCAATGATGTTTATTTCTTCATCTCTTTTGCTCATGAATGAATATGTAATATCAATATGTAATCATGGTTGTTAATTGCTTTCATTTCTTAAACTTTTATGAATCGTAATGACCATTACATGTACCCCAGAGGATGTGAATGAATTTATAAATGCATAATTGTCTTTCCTGTAATGCATGTACCTTTTCATCATATGCAATGTTTCACTTTTAAACAAAAAAAAAATTGTGTAGTATTTTGTTGTCCTTTGGGGTTCACACGGCGGGGCATTACACATTTCCATTTGATTATATTCCACATTCCAATAAAAAAGAAACTATCACTATTTGCGTGTGACAATGGTTTAGTGCAATTATAGATCATGTTCATCATGCTATGAGAAATACAAAAGTGGGCGTCTTCAATAATATGCAAGTTGAGAAAACCAGTAATGTTGGGTAGATTAATTTCTTGATTTAATTGCATTCATCATTGCAGGAAGTCACTAATCTACATATCAAAATTATTTATGATGAAATGGTTAAAGAACTACCTATGCTTGTAGAATCTATGTTAACTAAATTCAAAGAGGAGTTTGAGTGGTAGCTTTCCAATCAAAGGGAGCTATTAAGAATGGTTTTAAACATACTCTATATCACAAGAGAAGACATCAAAATGAAATAGCTAAAATGAATAAAAGAATTTTAAGATATTGGGATCCATTTTCAAGAGGTTATTCAAGTGGCAGAAAGTTATCATGATGTTATAGAGGAATAAAAAAATCTTTACAACCAAGTACAAGATCTCAAAGGAACCATAAGAGTATTTTTCCAAAGCATTCATTTCTTGCTTGGATAGGCAGGCTATCAAAATACAATGGATATTGTTGGAAAAATGGTGCCCTCATAATTGTTAATCCTCCTAAGCAGGATGTATCAAATCTAGATGTAAAGTCTATGATTGAGCTAATTCAAAATCATGATAAGGAAGATGGAACCACCTGTGTTATAGTCTTACCTAGTGAGATGTTGCACATTGTTGAAGTTTCCACAGAAAAGGCATTCCACCCAATAGAAATTTGCAAAGCCTATAGTAAAACTTAAGGATACTATTTTTGTTCTTGATAAAATTTCCATTCCTATCGATGTGAATGATCAACAAAATTCATTTAAAATGGTTAAAAGTTGTACTAAAACAAAATTTACTAGCCAGTTTGGGAATCTTATTGTGGATTTAGCTATTGATAAAACAACAATTGTGATTGTTGAAATTGGAAAACGCTTGCATGAAGTTGGCATAAAAATATTTATTAAAGTTGAGAAAGTTCTTGGGGGTCAATTAGAAGATTCTAAGATTCTCAAGGGTTTTGTAGCACTTGGTAAAATGAGGAGAAAAATATTCAACCCAAGAATCACTCTTTTGCAATCTCCATTTAAACATAAAAAGGGAGAAAACTAGACACATGTAAAATTGATTAAAGAAGAGGACTAGATACAAAAATCATAAGCTTGTTCCAAGTGGTGGTGCATCCTCCAACTAGAGAACCCCTCATAGACACATTATAATTTTTTTGAGAATGGTTGGTGTTAAGAAGAATAATAACATTTGACAAAATGGGAGAATATAGATCATGGTAGATGATTTACTCCTTGATCATATCAAAAAATGCATTCATGGGTAAAATTAAATGTTACCCATATGATAAATCAATCAAAGAGATAATGAATCCCATAAGAAATGATGTGGGTATGAATGATAGGAAACCACTACACAAAGAAATAGAATTATAGACACCATGAATACATAAATGTTAAGAGTTGGTTATTGTTCAAGATAATCAAATTATTAATGAAAAAATTAAAGATGGGTTTATGCAAAATGGTTGAGGTGAGAAGAATAAAAAGTTTCTTCTATAAAATTAATTGGAAACCATTCTCATTCTCTCTGGAACACTTGGTGTAATTATAGGGCTGGCCCTGACAAGATATTTAAGCACCTTGATCATGCCATGATCCTGGCTCAATCTTTTTTTCTCTTTTGAAAGTTCTTCTCTCCTGATTAAGCTGTTAGTGGATGTGACTTTTTCTGATCATTTCCCCATTTCTTTTCAAATTGAATGGGAGACAAGATAGCCTTGCATGTGTAAAACTAAATTATTTTTTAACACATCTTTGCTTTGTCATCAACCCCCTCTAGACAACATTTGTAGAGTCTGGAATTTGGAGTGTAGGCCAGATCATCATATAGGCTAGATTACTTGGTGGAATGTTGCTATCACTTGCATGGCTAGATTTTTGGGCATATATTGGTGCTAGTTGGCCATCTTTTGTTGGTGATCTTATGAGGCTACCACTACTGACCTGTGCTCAACAACCGAGGCATTGGTGCCCAACCTTTTTTCCCCATCATTACGAGTTAGGGTGATAGAATTAAGGCACAAAAAGTAAATTGTAGATAATTATGTTGCCATAGGTGCTCAAATCAAAGCCATGTTACATTGGTTAAAAATTGGCAACCATGCCTCTAAGGAGTTATTCTCGCCCTGCATGTCAGGAACTCATCTCCAGGAATTAAAAAAATTAAAGATGGTGTTCATGTGCTCTCTAAGCTTCCTGACATTCTCTAGGCCTTTTTTCGGCATTATGAGCAAGTCTTCACTACACAGAAATCCATTCGTGTGCGACAACAAGCCCTCCAAGATTGCCTTGTTGTTGTGCCAAATAGGCTCTCCTTAGCCTAAAAACAATTCTATGATCAATTGTTAACAATTGAAGACCTTAAGGAAGTTGTTCATTCCATGGTTGATGACAAATCCCTTGGGATTGATGGCTTCCCTTGTGAATTTTACAAGGCCCTTTGGGACTATGTTGGGCATGACTTGTACAATGTTTATTTAGAAGCCTTTCATGCTAAATCTCTGGGAAATTTAATAAACAAAGGAAATATGAAATTCATACCTAAGTCTGGAGATCTCGAGGATATTTGTAGCTGGAGGCCTATCATACTTCTCAATGTCTCCTACAAAATCATTGCCAAAGCTCTAGCTCTAAAGATCCACCACCTTTTACCTTAGATTATGCATCAGGAGTAAACTAGGTTTATCAAATCCAAGTTTATTCTACACAATATTATTGTTGTTTGAGAAGGCATGGAGTGGGCTAGGTGCTCAAACCAGAAAGTTCTTTTCATTAAAATTTATTTTACCAAGGCTTATGACTGCATTGAATGGTGTTTTATTCTTGCTATGTTGCACGCCTTGGGGTTTGGGCCTAATTTTATTCAGACTATTCAAATTATTTTTGTGGATGCCTCTACTTGTATCACCATTAATGACCACTAATCACTTGCCTTTGGGATTTTTCATTCCATTTGGAAAGGATGCCTACTTGCTCCCTCTCTTTACATGCTTTTCGTTGAAGGATTGGGTTACCTCTTAGCCAATGTGGTTTCTCAATAGCATGTCAAAGGCATCTTGCTACCCAACTCTCAAGCCCAACTGGTTAATGGCCATTTTGCTGATGACTCTTTCCTCACTCTCTTAGAGGAAGAAGAAAATATCAAGGTAGCCCTGGGATGTCTTAAGATATTCTACCTTGCATCTGGTTCTGCCATTTAGTGGCACAAAACTTTGTGCTATCAAAAATCTATATTGTGCATTCCTCCCTAGTTTTAGTAGTACAGTTGGAAGTGGATTGGGTAAGGAAAAATATTCCGGTTCTTGGTCATTCCCTTTTCTTTCTAGGCCTCTTTGACTGGTCTGTGGCAAGCTATTCTTACCAGAGTTGAGCAAAATCTCACATGTTAGATTACTAATCGCCTCTCTTTGGCAAGAAAATTCTAGGTGTGCTTCAAAATTCTTGTAGCTACCCATGTTTATTATTCTTCATGATGGGATCCTTCAAAGGTGGCTTGTAGCAAGCTCAAAAAGTTGCTCCGGGACTTTCTTTGGGCTTCTACTGAGTCCCATAGAGGGCTTCACCGTATCACTTGGGAGTTTTGCTGCCTTCTTAGAGATTCTAGAGGAGTTGGGCTCCTCTCCACTCAATGACAAGGGACTTCCTTATGTGTAAAATTGATAATTCATTCCCTTACTATAGACGAGGCCTAGAAAATTCTCATGCATTGTATGTAGTCAGGATTTCCTATTAATAGACCCACCTGGAAGAGGATTAGTTTTCAAACACTTCTGGTCATGAAGGAACTAGTTTAGATTGCAGGGACTTTTGTGGCCAAAAGCATTTGGAGAGCCTAGGAGGCAGTTAAGCCCTAGATTTGTTGGGTTGTATTTGGTTTTTGTGATGGGCTTTCACTCAATCAACAAAATGTTTGGTGGTCACTTCTGTTTGCTAACAATGGCTAGCATCTATCTAAGTTGCCTTGGCTTATGAAACTCATTTTCCACAAGAAAGACATTCAAACTTTACAACAGGTGTTTCACAAACCCATAATGTGCATCATGCCATGGGAAGATTTTTAATGCCCTTTACAAACTTCAAAACCAAGATCATGCTACTTATGATGGTCTCGTGAATGTTATTCTTGCATAAATGATTCATAAGGTGGGAATTCATGGGTCCAAGCCCTGGTGGAAGGAATGGAAGTGGTAGCCAAACACACCTCTTAGAAATTACAAGCCTAGGCTAGGTTATAGGTAGCTTTCACCACACTTTCCTATGATTGAAAGTCTAAACCAAAGGTGGCTTCTTCAATCTCTTGCTTATGTCTAGTGAAAGAGATTCTCTGCCACTTAGTCTACAAGTGTTGAGTCAAAACTTTCCCACTTTACTTAGTGTATTTTTTTCCAAATCTTGCCTGTGAGTTCTTGGCTTGTTCACCTAGGGGTCCAGGACCCTCATTTCCCTTTCTATGGGCAAGTTGAGTCTTTTAAGCATCTCTTTTGGTTTTGCACCAAAGCCTAGTAGTTTTGGACTTGGATTCATGACTTCTTTTGGACCTTTAGACTAGAGCCTTTTTCCTTGCATATGATTTTGTTGGGAGACTTGCCTAGACATTTTGCTAAGTATACTCAGCTTTGGCACACTTTCAGGGTGGAAATCCTCTTCACTATCTAGAAATAAATTCCTACATATTTGCTCAAACTCAAATGGATAAAAATGTTTCTTTGTATTCTAAAGCCATTATTTGTTCTAATGTGCTCTTACAGATTTAGGTGCAGACAAATAAAGTTGTACTTGAGGTGGCTCACCTACAGGTGCTTTTGTATCACTAGGGAAATGCCCTGTGTACTTTTTCTCAGGTGCCCACTTTTCCCACTTCCTCTGACGGTCAGTTTCCTTCTTGAGGTTGGTAGTAGAGTTTCTCTATGCACCCCTACTCTCAGCCTCCTCGGTGGACCCGCTCTCCTCCTTTGCAGGATAGCTAGGGGTGGCCCTCTGGAGGCACTGCGAGGAATGAAGGTGGTGGTTCTAGGTGAACCTTTGATGACCCTCCTACTTTTGGCTCTGGTTGGACAGACTTTGGTAAAAAAAATTTGTGGCTTGCACTTGCAATCTTCCCTTGATGCAAGGAAGATAAAGAAGTTGATGATGGTTGGGATCCTCCTTGTGACATCACTCCAGACCCCACTGTTGTATGGGGAAAGAAAATGGATGACAAAGACCCTCTTGGCTCTGCTGGCACTTCTTTGGCTACTTAATGGCCTTTTTATTGTTTTTCTGGGTTTTACCCATGTGACTCTTGGGGTGTGCCTTCTTACACCCACTTTTTTTTATGCATATGTATTTTAATATTTAATTTAATATAGATTAATTCCTATTCATAAAAAAAAGTAATTGGCAACTGTAAGGCTAGATTATATTCCATTATAAGTGAATCCCTCAGCTTTTCCAAGTATGGGGAATTTGAAGAGAATATGGAAATCCATCGAAGCACGAAGGTTCCTCAAAGTGTAGGTAATTTGAAGGGTTTGAAAATACATATAATGAAGAGAAATACAAATTTCAAGGAATGTGTTAGTGCTTATTTTGGTTTTCTCTCATGGCCTAGTTATTTGCCTTTGATCTTTATGATAAATCTTTAGCATTGGGATGTTTTTTCATTTTAGCACGTGGGTTAAATGGGCTCCCACAAGGGTTGAGCCCAGCGTGCTAGTTTTGATCTACAAGGGGCGGCTTGTGTTAGGGTTTCCTGGTTTTTCTCTTTTCCTTTTTTGGGTTTTTATTTTGGTTCCCGTTTCTCTTTCGCTTGCTTTGGTTTTTCTTTCAAAATTGGGGGTGAAACGGATGCTTGAAGGGAACTAGAACTTCTCCAATTATGAGGTTCTAGTTCCTGTTCACGCATCCATCCCAGTCCCAATTCCGTGTGTTTGGTGTTCCTTTTTCTTTCTGCCTTGCGGCGGTCGCTAGTTCTTTTCCTTTGTCTCTTTGGTTGTCTTTTGTTTTGTTTTCTTTGGTGGTGGTGGGATCGGGATGGGAATCATTTTTGGAACCTTCTTCATGTTTTTTGTCTCAGGTTTTGTCCCACTCTGGCCCTGCGGTTTCTTTTTCTTGTGTCGGTTCTAGCCCCGCCTCTACAGTCTTTTCTTTGGCGGGGGCGGGATTGTTTTCGGCCTCGGTGCCTTTTGTTCCTTTTGTTCCCCTTCTCTTTCCTAGTCCCGGCTCCAGCCCCGCTTCTTCTTCGCTGTGACTTTCAACTTTCAATGTAACCTCTCCGCGACTCTTATCTGTCCCCCGAGGTTCTCTTTCTTTTCGGCCTGGGTTGGTTGTGTCGGGGAGATGTCTCCCCAACTCCTTTGTGTCTCACAAATGGGCTTTCCTTTCAACGTGATGGTTCCCTTTCGGGGTGAGGTCCTCCTGACTCCCCTTGGTTTCCCCGAGTTCCTTTTTGCTGCCCTCTATTGTGCCTTCGACATGACTCTTTCGGTTCGAGGTGACATCTTGGCGACTCCGTGTTCTCTCCCCGAAGTCTCTGTCGGCCTATGTTCTTTGTGTCAGGGAGATGTCTCCCTGACCCCCGCTTGTCTTCCCAACTGTGGTGGCCCCCTTTGCTCTTCGGTGTGACTTCCCTTCGGCAGGACTTGGAACTCTCGATATATCTCTTGACGAACCCATCAAGTCTTGCCGACGGTGTCTTGTAGTTTGTTTTTGGTGTGGGTGTTGTCTTTCGCCGAGATGTCTTGGCGATATCTCCTTGCTACGCCGACCAGTGGTGGAGGACTTGGTGCTTCGAGAAGACTTGTGTTTTGGTGTGTTTCATTGTGATGGGATCGTGTCTCGCCGATGGTGATTCAATGTGTGGCTTTTGGTGAAAGCCTTCTTTTCTCTCAGCGAACAAGTTCCTATGGGCTCGTGGTGTAACATGAAATTTCTACATGATGTCTCACCGATGATTGTGTGCTGTGACAATGGTATTTGGCGGGTGTTTTCATTGGTGAAAGGGGTTGTGAGTCATAGCAACATGAACAATGTGAGAGGTGCCCTCTTCGGTGTAGTCTTGGGTCTTCAGGGAAAGGTCTCGGCGAGTGACCTTCGGTCTCGCTGATGGAATACATAATGCGGTCTTTGTCGGCATAGGTTCCGATTTGTCTTCCCAACTCATGTGCTTGATGAATCTTGCTGACTTCGCCAGGATGTCTTGCCGAGCGTGCCATCTCTCCCCGACCGCTTGGTGTTTTCTGTGTCACTTGTGGACTTCGGTGGGATGTCTGGCCGACTTTGAGGTCTCTTGCCGACTTGTGATATGTGTTCGATGTGACATTTGGATTTTGGCCAGACCTTTCCCTGACTTCCTTCTGCTTGGCCGGTGCCTAGTGACTTCGATGTGGTTGTTCTCTTTGCCGAAACCTCTTGCTGACTCAACCGTGTCTCTGCAACTTCTCTGCCCTCACCTGCTCGAGCTACTAAAAGACCATCAATGTGCACATGCTGATATTGAAAGATGATGTTTTAACTGTAGATTTAAAGGTGCCTGATGTTTACCTGATGACCTATTCATAGTGTGATCTGGTGGAGGACTTGTTTTCAATGGTCGAGTGATTTTAAATGGCGATTGGCCGATCTCTGCTGATCAACGGTCAGTTTTCAACTTGATCTCTGTTAGGGTTTTTGTCTGTTCGCGCGTGAAGATTTGTAATATTCATGGCGATAGTGAGTGGGTTGTTCACTCCGCCGAACTAGAATTCATGGCGACATGACTCTGCATTCAAGGACAGTATGGACGCGCAGATTTGGCAGCAGATTTGACATCAATTACTTGGCTTCTTCTGTGTGGGAGTGACTCTTCTAGCTGCAACCTGACAAATGACATTTATCAGGCCTGTGAAGTAGTTGAAAGACATGGCGATTGGTGTTGACGTGGTACTGGTGTGGCCCTGAGCTGGATGGTGTTTCCCCTAGACTGTTTAAAAAAAAAAAAGAACTTCTGAATCATTTAAAAAGAGGTCAGTTGGTCTGTCTTCGGGCAGATACTAAAATCAGAACAAAAGAGCACTAAGTCACATAGTCAGATTTTTACCAGATTTGGAGGTCTAGGGTTATAGTCTACAAATTGTAAGGTTCTTGGATGCACACCAGAACCCGAATGTATTTGTTTAGGTCTTTGAGTCTGTCCTTTGGATTGTATATTTGAATTGTTAATGAAACTGATCAAGGATCATTCCATGAGCCTTTGTAATACTTGCATTGTCTGTTTTGATAATAGCTCATGTTCAAGGAACAAGTTAAATTGCTTTCATCATCTCAGAAATTTAAATGTATGATTGAAGGATTTGATAAGTAGTCTTTAAGATCTAATCACTAGCTGTGGGATTAATAAGGTTAATTTCACATAGGCTCTATTTGTCCAAGTAACCACTCCTTCTGTTTGCAGATTGTCTTGACTCATATCCCAATGGATATGGCACTGATCTGATACATGCTATTTGTCTTTAGGATTTCAGTTATCTTGCTTAAGAACCTTCAGTTTATTTAATCAATCTTGTTTGATATTTTTCCCTACCTCCTGTTTGTTGCAAGTATTGTGTTACTGAGAATCTAGCCCTATTTGAGGTTCTCAATACTTGGCATCAGGAGTCATTTGCTATAAAAAGTAATGTCTAGTCTTATTTGAGGCATTGTGTGGGTATACCCACCCTGGTTCTGCAGAGCCTAAAGTGCAGAAGATATTAGTCTTTGAATGAATCTTGTCAGTTGGTCTAGGTCCTCTGAGCTACCCTTGACTGGAGATGGCTACTCCATAGGTAGAATAGGAGACCAACCTAGTTGCAGTAGTAAAAACCACCAACAAGATGGTGACTCCGCTGGGGATTGACTAGAATCTTGCCTTATCAAAGAGTCATATCAATTGCCATGTTGGTTAGGTTCAAAGTTTGAAGAATCTCGGGCTTGGAGAAAAGCTTTGTTGTAGTGAACCTGAAAGCTACAAGATCTATGGTGATCTGTTGGATGAAACTCAGAGAAATATTTACATGTAAGTGAGCTTCATATCATTTGAAGTTCTGTCCTCTGCAAAGAGGTGGCGACTCTGTCAAGGTAAACCCATTGAAGATTTGAAGAATTTTCCAGAGCTGCAACGTTGCCAGGTATTCTTTATGTGTTTGAACATTTGAGAAAGAATTTTTTTTTCCCTATCTAGTGATTTAGCACTACCAAAGGGAAAAGGGTAATAGCAGTTTTATACATACTTCGAAGTGCATGATATGTAATTTCTATTACATTTTGTGAAGTGTGTTTTGTGCCTCTAATAATCTTAGGGCATTTTTATTCAATCAATATTTTGGATTCATGAATGTTGTAATTGAGAACCTTTTATGAGGTTAGTATTGATTGAGTATCAGTTCATGAGTGTTTCCATGTGAAATGGAAAGTAAAAATATGCAAGGAAGACAAGTTGCACCAAGCCCTCAGAGGGATTTTGCTGCTGAAAGATACAAACCATTGGTTCTCAGTGGTATCAAAGGTTTCCCGAACCTTATTCTTGAAAAAGTCAGGAAGAATTTGCCCAAATTCACAGGGCAATTTTCAGAATCAGCCTCTAAACATCTGTGAGCATTTGTGGATGTGGTGGGGGATTTTGAGGTAAGTCATGAGGACATTATCATGAAACTGTTTGTTCAATCCTTGAAGGATGATGCCAGGGATTTGTTCTCATATTTACTAGCATGTTCTATATCCTCATGGAGTCAGTTCATGATAGCCTTTAATGAGCAATTCGGTGAAAGGGTGGATCTGAGTTTGGTAAGAAAGAACTTCATCGAGATCCATATAAAAAATGGTGAATTGATCCCTGCATTCAATATTAGATTCACAAAGGCTATAAGGGATATCCCTGAGTACATAAGACCAAATGATGTTGAATGTTTGGTTGTGTATTTAGGAGCTTTTGACAAAAAGATGAGTTTCTTGTTAAGGGACAAGGAACCTGCAACATTACAACAGGCATTTCAGAGTGCCATAGAGATTGAGAATAATCTAAAATATTCCATGATGAAAGGGCATCTGGCTGCAAGTGTTGGTCTTCCCGGCACATTCCATAACACTGGAGTTCTAGGAGCAAATAAAGGAAGTGCTTCTCAAGATGGCAATGTATCTACTGCTGTAATTTATTTATCATCACAATGTGAAGATCATAGTGAGCCCCATGTCAAGTGTCATCAAAATTTGAGCAACACTGATCAAAAATATTTGGTTCAAAGATTATATGATGTAAAGAAACAAGAAGGAGAATCACCATATAAGTTGTTCTCGAGAATTTTGGACTACTTGATAGAAATTCCCAAAGATTCCAGACCTGATGATTCTATGTGCATTGATTTGTTATGTGAAATTTATGAACCTAGGCTGAATACATTTTTGGAAGGTCTGAAGCCCCGTAGCTTTGATCAAGTCCCTGATTGGATATGGATGATTGAATCAGCTAAGTATGGTTATGCACAAAGTGCAGACTCTCAAAGTCAAGACAACGATTGTCCTCCTAAGGAAAGTAAGACAAGAATGCAAGCAAGTGAAGGGAACATGTCAGAAGATGAGCATTACATTCAGCCCACGGTTGGTATGTATTTGACTCCTTGTAGCAGTGATGAAGCTGATGACATATGGGATGATGGCAGAGTAGACATGCAAGAGTCTTTTCCTTGTAATATTTCAGAGGATGGAGAAGCAGATGAGGAACAAGGTATTATCCCATGCCATGATGTGATCAATGATCATGATGATGAAAGTGAAGTCTCAAGTACTCATTCTGAGGAGTTTGAGCATAGTTCATATACTGACTATTTGTTTTGTGATGAAAGCAATGGTGAGGCTGACATCTCTGATTGTTGTTTCGAGGATTGTGATTCCTTTTCTGAAGATGACATGGAGGTGTACCCTTCAAATGAAGAATATATTGACACAAAAGCTTCTGGTGAAAACAGGAAATGTGACTTAGATTCACAATCACTAGAGCATATTAACTACAAATGGGATGCACAATTTGAAGATAAACATATGTATGATAAGTGTGTTGATTCAAGACATCATTTTGAATATGATGATGGTGCTGACAAGTGTGCTTATAACCCTGCTCTACATGACTATTTGTATGAAGCAAAAATGGAAATATTTTTGATGCATGAAGAGTGTGAAGCCGAATACAATTGCTTCCTTCTTGATGCTCCTAATCTTCTGGATACCAATGCACTTGGTTGCCTCCCTGCTGTCCATAATTATGTTGATCTACTTGAGTCCTCACTTGGGGTTTTTGGCTTTGAGCTAAATGCAGACATGAATAATGAATCAGTGCACACCATAGAATTAGAGTGTCAGAAGATGTGCCCATGTTGCAGTAACCAGTACATAGATACTCCTAAATATGAGTCTTTTGCCATTGACATGTGTAGTGTTGATTTACATGTTAGTGAAGAAATTGTCTATCAGAGCTTTCAGTTTGATCTGCAGATTGATTTTGATGAAAAATTTTGTGATGTCAAGGATCAAGTGGACTATGAATGTTTTTATTTCCCAGACCAAGGAAATGAGCATTCAATAAAACATGACCATGAATTGTCCAGGGAGATATGCCATGATGATTGTAATCTCAAATTAGTGTCTGATTGCATGTTGCAGTTTGATAGTGTAGCTGGTGGCATTGGAAAGCATAGTAATTCAATGGAACTAGCCAATGACCAAGCTATTTTGTGGGCAGTTCATGACAGGGTTATCAGATTTTATCTATGGAAGGAAATAGAGAATCAAGTTTTTGACAAGGGAAAAAATTGGCTCTCATTTTTCATTTGGTGGCCTAGTGTCATCAGATGAAACAAAGGAATCAACAATGTGACTCTTGAATTTCCTGTTCATGGAAAATTCTCAAAATGGTGCTTCATCTGAAGCATTTCTTTTTCCATGAACATTAGGTTAGGTTTTTCTTTTCTGGTTAGTTTTGTTTTGCTGTGTCTGCTAACCTTGTCCGGTTAGCTCCTCGTTGTTTTTTTTTTGTTTGTTTGTTTGTTCTGTTCTACTCTCCCAGTGATCTGAATTCTTGCTATGCCCACCAGGGGCATACATCCCCAACTGGAGCCTATGTTAGTGCTTATTTTGCTTTTCTCTCATGGCCTAGTTGTTTGCCTTTGATCTTTATGATAAATCTTTAGCATTGGGATGTTTTTTCATTTTAGCACGTGGGTTAAATGGGCTCCCACAAGGGTTGATCCCAGCGTGCTAGTTTTGATCTACAAGGGGTAGCCTGTGTTAGGGTTTCCTGGTTTTTCTCTTTTCCTTTTTTGGGTTTTTATTCTGGTTCCCGTTTCTCTTTTGCTTGCTTTGGTTTCTCTTTCAGAATCGGGGGTGGAACAGATTCTTGAAGGGAACTAGAACTTCTCCAATTATGAGGTTCTAGTTCCTATTCACGCATCCATCCCAGTCCTGATTCCGTGTGTTTGGTGTTCTTTTTTCTTTCTACCTTGCGGCAGTCGCTGGTTCTTTTCCTTTGTCTCTTCGCTTGTCCTTTGTTTTGTTTTCTTTGGTGGGGGCGGGATCGGGATGGGAATCATTTTTGGAACCTTCTTCATGTTTTCTGTCTCGGGTTTTGTCCCGTTCCGGCCCCTCGGCTTCTTTTTCTCTTGTCGGTTCTGGCCCCGCCTCTGCGGTCTTTTCTTTGGCGGGGACGAGATTGTTTTCGGCCCCGGTCCCTTTTGTTCCTTTTGTTCCCCGTCTCTTTCCTGGTCTCGGCTCGGGCCCCACTTCTTCTTCGCTGTGACTTTTAGCTTTCAGTGTAACCTCTTAGTAGCTCTTATCTGTCCCTCGAGGTACTCTTTCTTTTTGGCCTGGGTTGGTTGTGTCGAGGAGATGTCTCCCTAACTCCTTTGTGTCTCACAGATGGGCTTTCCTTTTAGGGTGACGGTTCCCTTTCAGGGTGAGGTCCTCTGGACTCCCCTTGGTTTCCCCGAGTTCCTTTTTGCTACCCTCCGTTGTGCCTTCGACATGACTCTTTCGGTTTGGGGTGACATCTTGGTGACTCCGTGTTCTCTCCCTGAAGTCTCCGTCGGCCTATGTTCTTTGTGTCGGGGAGATGTCTCCCCGACCCCTGCTTGTCTTCCTAACTGTGGTGGCCCCCTTTGCTCTTCAGTGTGAATTCCCTTTGGTAGGACTTGGAACTCTCAATATATCTCTTGGTGAACCCGTCAAGTCTTGCCGACGGTGTCTTGTAGTTTGTTTTCGGTGTGGGTGTTGTCTTTCGCCGAGATGTCTCGGCGATATCTCCTTGCTACGCCGACCGGTGGTGAAGGACTTGGTGCTTCAGGAAGACTTGTGTTTTGGTGTGTGTCATTGCGATGGGGTCATGTCTCGCTGATGGTGACTCAATGTGTGGCACAAGTTCCTATGGGCTCATGGTGTAACGTGAAATTTCTACATGACGTCTCACCGATGATTGTGTGCTGCGGCGATGGTATTTGGTGGGTGTTTTCATCGGCAAAAGGGGTTGTGAGTCATAGCGATGTGAACAATGTGAAACATGCCCTCTTCGGTGTAGTCTTGGGTCCTCGGCGAAAGGTCTTGGCGAGTGACCTTTGGTCTCGTCGATGGAATACATAATGCGGTCTTTGTCGGTGTAGGTTCCGATTTGTCTTCCCAACTCATGTGCTTGATGAATCTTGCTGACTTCGCCAGGATGTCTTGCCAAGCGCGCCATCTCTCCCCGACCGCTTGGTGTTTTCTATGTCACTTGTGGACTTTCGTGGGATGTCTGGCCGACTTTGAGGTCTCTTGCCGACTTGTGATATGTGTTCGATGTGACATCCGGATTTTGGCCAGACCTTTCCCTGACTTCCTTCTGCTTGGCTGGTGCCTAGTGACTTTGATGTGGTTTCTCTCTTCGCTAGAACCTCTTGCCGACTCAACCGTGTATCTGTGACTTCTCTGCCCTCGCTTGCCCGAGCTACTAAAAGACCATCAATGTGCACGTGTTGATATTGAACGATGATGTTTTAACTGCAGATTTAAAGGTGCCCAATGTTTACCTGATGACCTATTCACAGTGTGATCTAGTGGAGGACCTGTTTTCAACGGTCGAGTGATTTTAAATGGTGATTGCGTGATCTCTACTGATCGATGGTCAGTTTTCAACCTAATCTCTGTTAGGGTTTCTATTTGTTCACGCGCAAAGATTTGTAATATTCATGGCGACAGTGAGTGGGTCGTTCACTCCGCCAAACCAGCATTCATGGCGACGCGACTCTGCATTCAAGGATAGTATGGACGCGCAGATTTGGCGGTGGATGTGACATCGATTGCCTGGCTTCTTCCATGTGGGAGTGACTCTTCTAGCTGCAACCCGACAAATGATGTTTATCAGGCCTGTGAAGTAGTTGAAAGACATGGCGATTGTTGTTGACGTGGTGCTAGTGTGGCCCTGAGCTGGATGGTGTTTCCCCTGGACTATTTAAAAAAAAAGAACTTTTGAATCATTTAAAAAGAGGTTAGTTGGTCTGTCTTCGGGCAGATACTGAAATTAGAACAAAAGAGCACTAAGTCACAGAGTCAAATTTTTACTAGATTTGGAGGTCTAGGGTTATAGTCTACAAATTTTAAGGTTCTTGGATGCACACCAGAACCTAAATGTATTTGTTTAGGTCTTTGAGTCTCTCCTTTGGATTGTATATTTGAATTGCTAATGAAACTGATCAAGGATCATTCCATGAGCCTTTGTAATACTTTCTTGCATTGTCTGTTTTGATAATAGCTCATGTTCAAGGAACAGGTTAAATTTCTTTCATCATCTCAGAAATTTAAATGTATGATTGAAGGATTTGATAAGTAGTCTTTAAGATCTAATCACTAGCTGTGGGATTAATAAGGTTAATTTCACATAGGCTCTATTTGTCCAAGTAACCACTCCTTCTGTTTGCAGATTGTCTTGACTCCTAGCCCAATGGATATGGCACTGATCTGATACATGCTATAGGTCTTTAGGATTTTAGTTATCTTGCTTAAGAACCTTCATTTTATTTAATCAATCTTGTTTGATGTCTTGCCCTACCTCCTGGTTGCTGCAAGTATTGTGTTACTAAGAATCTAGCCCTATTTGAGGTTCTCAATACTTGGCATTAGGAGTCATCTACTATAAAAAGCAATGTCTAGTCTTATTTGAGGCATTGTGTGGGTATACCCGCCCTGGTTCTGCAGAGCCTAAAGTGCAGAAGATCTCAGTCTTTGACTGAATCTTGTCAGTTGGTCCAGGTCCTCCGAGCTGCCCTTGGCTGAAGATGGCTACTCCATAGGTAGAATAGGAGACCAACCTGGTTGCAGTAGTAAAAACCACCAACAGAATGGTTATAGGTAGGTGGGGAAAAGGTATTTGTTATAAAAGAAAGTTTTACTTGTAAAAAGGGGACTTTTTTTCTCTCGAATTGAGAGCTTTATAAGGGAAAACTGAAGTATGTGTGTTTTTTTAAATTCAAATAAAGAATTGTTGTTCTTATTTCAAACATTTTCTTTATGAAGGTTGATTATTATTATGTTTAATTAGTCTTTTTCATTGTCTTTCTCCTGCTCCTTATTTTTGGTGTGTGGATATTTGGGAGTCTTTGTTCTTTCATAATTGATATAGCCTGTTTTACTTCAAAAATATCTATTGCATTCTTATGTTCATAGTTAGATTTATTTTTTCCTTACTTTCCTTTTCAAAATTTTTGGTTAATTGTACTTAAAAATATCAAAGTCTATCACATGAGGGAGTTTTACCTTCTATCAAATATTCCAATTTTAAAATTTTGGGTCAAGATCAATTTTCATGGAATATTTGAATTGATTTAGAAATTAAACCTTGTTTTGAAAGAAGAGTTTACATATATAATTTTCAAAGTGATGAAGGTGAAGATGATTCTAATGGTTGAGTGATGAAAATGATTATGCGCGTTCAAATATTGATCATCACATATAGTCTAAAAAATTAATAACTTTAGTGATTACAACTTGTGATTAATCTTTTGATAATGTGAATTGTGAAAAGGAGAAAAATACAACATTTTTTTTCTAACTTATACATAGCCAAAGTATGAAGATTTCAAATTTTCTACATGGGATATTGAAGAAATGCACCTACAAGAAAATTTTAGAAATGATTTTATTTTCAAATCCTTTTATTTCGAAGAATCTAATGTAGAAATTGTTGAATAGGGAATAAAGAATGATTGTATAAGTAATGGTTTAAGTTATCATAGAGAGACACATGATGATCAAAATAATGATAAATACTTCATCACATGTTTATATTCCAAGTTGGTTCTTAGGAATGCTTGTGGATGAGTTTATATGTGGAGAGGGAGTTTTTTTTGTCTCCATTGTAGGTTATAGAAGAAGATGGTATGGTTGAAAAATATTAAAATATAGAGCTGCCATTAGATGAACATGAACTACTTAATTTAATTCCTACAATTCAAAGGGGAATGATTCTATTTGGGAATGACTTTGAATATATTATAGTTCTTCATGATATGATTTATTCATATCGAATTTCACATGAGGAAAATCCACAAGAGTTTTTAGAGACATATGATGAGAGGTAGTTATTTGGTACATTTTGTGGTGAATTATTCTACTTCATTAACTCCAAATTTATATTCATAAAACTTCTAAGTTCACAAGAACTTCATGGTAGAACATCTATTTTTTGTACTGACATCTCTTTTTCATAACTTGCTAATGGATTTGCATAATCCCCTAAGATAGTTGTGGTGTCTTGTACCTAGTCTATGTATAGAGTTGTCTTAGGTTGTTCATTTTATTATTGTGTGTGTTTTTTTGTTGTTTCATTTTTGGTTTTTCTATATTGTCTTCAATAAGTTGTAGAAATAGTGTTATATTTTTCTTATCATGTATCTATCTTTTATGCCCAAAAGAAACTTACAACTACTCAAGTATACAATAAAAAAGAGAATGGATCAATGATGTAGGATTCACAATATCTCAATGCCTAAAAACCACAAAGATTATAATTTTTTAAGTATGAAGACATTGGTAAATCTCATATTATTTCTCTAGTGAGCACCCTTTCCCATTGTTCAATCACTAATTTAATATCTTCATTTAAAAACCTATCAATAAAATGTCCTCATAACATCTATATGGTGTCATCAAATTATCTTCACTACAAACTATGTTTTTCAAATTCCCCTTCACATCTTTCTATCTCAATATGGTAGCCAACTTAATAAGCCTATGAAGGTTGTTTCCACTACCATTAGACTAGATCTAGGTCACACTAAGCTTACCCATCTCATGCATAAAATTTGATAATCACTTACTTGTTCTTAACATAGAGAAAATTTCCACCTCAGTTTGTAGATATGATTTCTCTTCATGTATTAAAATTGGGTGAAAATTGACTAAATTCATATATCACATCCATTCCTACAAGTTGTAAGAAGTTGGAGATATTGGATCTTAACAATAAAAAAATGATATGGATCATTCCAAATTGGATAAGGAATCTTTCAAATCTTAATATTTTGATCTTGAGATCAAATAAATTTTAGGGAATAATACCTTTAGAAGTTACAACATTTCCACTTATTCAAATTTTGGATCTTTCATCTAACAAATTTTTGAGAATAATTCCAACCATGATTTCATCATTTCAGGCCATAAAGAATTAAATAAAGGGTTCTAAAATCCTTCGTGTTAATTTTTCACAATGTTTCAAAATAAGTAAATTAAGTGATAATAAATAACAAATAAGAGGCGATGAGTTTTGTAAGATTATTGGAACTAGAAAAATGTATCTATTTATTAAACAATAATTTATTAGGTGGAATTCCTCCAAGCATGGGAATGCTTGAGGGTTTGATTATTCTTAATATTTCAAGAAATCATATCACAGGTGAAATTCCCAAGACTTTGGGGAAAATTCTATGACTGAAGTCTCTTGATATCTCACACAACCAACTATCTAAAAATATACTTTTGGAGCTACAATAGTCATTATAAAAATATACAAGGGCAAAAATTTAATGCATTTGGTGTGTTGTCCTTTTCAAGAAATTCAAATCTATGTGGCCTCCAACTCAATTCAACTTGTTTTGGCCTTGAGAAAAGTAAATATTTTCCTACAAGTATTCTAACAAAGATAAATTTTAATAAGATAGATGAAGAAGAAAGTGAAACAAAAATAGAATATTCAAAGGGCCTATATAGAGGGAAGGATATATTAAAGAAAGTATTGCCCAAGAATTTGAAAATATTCTCATGTATAGGGATTTTAGATTTCACAGATGATTAAATGATAACATGTTTGGAGGACCTTATGAGTATATTACAAAAAAACAATTAAAATATCCTCAAACTCCTATTCACTACTATAGCCTTCAAGTGAGATTTCAAGGCTAGTTCAAAAAGATCATTTTAAATCTAAATTAGAGTAAATTAAAAAGGGTGTTAATCTAGATGAAGTGGTGGAAATAGGTGTTTTCATGCAAAGTGGTATTATTTGTGGTGATGTGAAAGACCTACTTTTGTTGGATGTTACAGCCTATTACTTGGATTATAAAACAAGGCATTATTTTCACTCATCATATAAATAGAAAAACAATAATTCCAACTAGGAAAAGTTAGGTGTTCTCAACTGCATCAGATGGTTGAACACAATTTGGAGTAAGATTATTTCAATGGTAAATAGAAATGGATATAGATAATAAGCTTCTAGGATAATTCAAGCTTGTTAGCATTTCACCAACTCCTAGAGGTTCACCCCAAAGTTAGGTTGAATGCAAATGGTGTCATTACTATTTTTCCAAGATAAGTCCACTAGAAATTTTAAAAAATAAAATTACCATCCAATGATTTGGTGGGTAATGCAACATGATGAAAATTTTGTGAAATTTTGTGATAGTAAGATGAATGAAAATATTACAAAGTGTTTAATAGGAAAAGTGATCCTAGGGTTTAACTAGGATTAACTACTTTTTAGTTATAAAATATTAGAATTGAGATTGGAAAGCATATGAGACTAACTTACAACCTAAAAGGTGATTCATTCAACCTTGAATCTAAATTATTTGAGGGTTTTGAAATGGTTTTTTGATGAAAATGAAATGATGGAACTAGTTAACTATAAAAATGTAATGTTATGATGTGAATACAAATGATCTAGAAACTAATAATCAACTTTAATGACCAGAAATGGATAGAGCAGACATGTGTGCACATGTGATTTGAGTTTGAGATTGATTTGATTGGAAAAGGGTGCCCTAGACTAGGGATATGAAACCAAAATTTGACCTCACAGGCCTTAGGTCCTTGGTCTATGGCTTCTTCTTTCTAAATCTTGTTGCCAAATCTTCATCTATTACTGAGATATTTGAGTTTTCATATCTTTTCAAGTTGTACGGCTTCAATGCATCAATGATAAAATAGTCTTAAATCTTCTTCCAATCTTCTTCAAACATGTAACATGCACATTCAAAGAGAGAGGAAGGGTTACATTCCATATAGGGGCTTGCCTTGGTCAAACCCCATGTTGGTATTTCTACCCCCACAATGGTAAAATTGATGATAAAGATAGCTTATCCTTTTGAGGGATAGACGCTAAATGATAAATGAATTATGAATCAACAACTCACTACAACTCACCACTTTTATATGATATACTTGAGGTATTAAATTCATGCAATTGCCCTTGAGGCTTGATTGTAATTCGACTTGATTTGATTTGAAGACCTTCAAGCATTAGTATTCACAAACAAAATGCATGCATAAACTTGAACTAACTCACATAAAACTTGGCATGATTCCTTGATGTTGAACTGTTGTGTTAATCTTGATAATTTTGCTCTTGATTGCCTTTAGACTAATTTTAGGATCTTCAAATTGTGCAATAATTTCTCTTAGGATTAAAATAGTGAAAATAATATATATTTATATGTAATTAGTCCATTTTCCCACAAATTAAATCTTGATAGCTGACATTTAGGATTTGAAATTTAAATAATAAATTTCCAACCCTGACATATTTAAATTTGGGGCCATTTTAGGGGGACAAGGGCAACTAGACCCACTTTTTCAAGATTTGATGTGCCAGGGGAAAAACATTAAATTCCTACTTGGGTTTTACACATTTTATTTATTGATAAATGATAAAATGCACATGGAATTCATAATTTAAGAAGTTAGGAGCATGATTAGGTCCAAGCACATAGTAGGGAGAAAAATCTAGCGTGAAATTATCAAGGTATACAATTTATGATGCTAAATTTAGTGCCCAATTTATCTAGGTATGATTGAATCATCTTTATGGTTGAATGTCAATCTAATCACCTTGCTAATCTAAATCCTAATGACTCTCTAGAAAAAATGAAAAAAATGATCCTATGTTCTTTGCATTTGACTTAGGATCCACCCATTTTCTATGGTTCACATTGGTGAACCTAGTATGTTAACATTAAATGCCTTCTAAAATTCAACCCTAAATCTAGGGTTTTCCATTTCCTTGTTTTGTATTGTTCATTTAGGTTTAACATTTTTCATCATAAAAGAAAAAATTCAAAAATTTACATATCATATTGCATCATAGGTTATAATAGGATTAGTTTTAGTTATTTAAGTCAGATCTATATTCAAATTTCATTCATTTCATCATTTAAATCTAATATTATTCATTGCATGCATTTAGTTATCTTTCATATAGCTTGAAAAGTAAAAAAATTAAATTGTTTTGTTTCAAAATTGAATCAAAATCATCATTTTCAAATTTTGGCATCTTAGAATAAGTCAATTGTTGCATTTTAGGGCTGAAAATTACATACAAAAATGTCATTTATTGTTCAAACATTTTCAACATTGTTATACACTTGTATTTTGAATCACATTGGAATAAATTGAGAAAATTCTAGAAAAATAGTCACTATTAGACCTATTTGCAAACAAACCCAAAAAGCCTTAAAAAATATCATACATAGTCAAACTTTGAATTTTTTGAAACCTCATCTAAGACATAGATGCCCTTGGGTGGCTTTGTCCTACTACTTTTGGCTCAAACAAAATTTTCTTAAATCTTTATTTTTAATGTTTTATGTATGCTTCTATTGTCTCAATTTGGTTTTTGAATGTTTTGTTGTGATTATTTGACTGTTTAGTTTTCATCTTGGGTTCACTTTATGTTTTTAAACTCACATAAGCTCAACAACCTAGTGTATTATTGCTAATACTTCAATGAGATGTATTTTTAGACTTATGGCATCTTGCGTTGTTGTTACATTTGCTATGGATATTGAGTCTTCCAACTTTTTCATGCAAAGTGTTGTCAATACTCAGCCCATTTTGGACTCTATACCTAATGATACAATAGCAATGACAACTTCACAATCAACCATTCTTATGGATGGTGAGATTATTGGTTCCCATATTCCCAAAGACAAACTAAAACAATTGGAGAAAGTTCTAGGACTTCAAGACTATTTGAGTACTAAATCTCTAGTTTTCCTAATGGTTCCTATAGTGGATGACTTGACGAAATTGATTAATCATTCTCAAGGTAGAAGTTTTGTGTATCCTATCCCATTTAGTTGATGCTAACATACCTATGATGGCTAGTTGTGCTAAAGCTTTGGGATACACTCAAAGTCAAGAAGGAAGTCAAATCTCCCTCCCCACAATTATAGACTCTATTCCCACATACCAAAATCCAACTTTCACATCAACGATACAACAAAGCATTGGCATAACTCCAACCTTGGGAATTTTCACTGGGAATCCTTATAGATTTGGGTTCTCATATGTGACACCTCAAATTTTATCCCCTCTCATATATTTTCAACATTGCAATCCATCAAGCACATACACAATCCCACAATATTCACCACATTAAAAAAACATGTTAAGAAAATATTTCATCATAAGCCAAATTTTTCAAAACATAACCTCGCTTCAACAACAAATCTCCATATTGAACCAAACAAAAATGGAAAACCATTGTAATATTTCTAAAGGATCCCATTGTCACTTGAAATCTTTAAAACGCCCATGCCATAAAATACAGAGATTCCCTAATTTGAGAAGTACAATGGCAAAGGAGATCCTAGTAATCACATGTCAACATATACTGCCTTGTGTAGTGACCTCATTTTGAAGATAAAATCCTAGCTAAAAACTTTCCTAGGTCATTGAAAGACAAGGCTTTGAAATGGTCTTTTCATCCCTAAATAACTCAATCAACATATTTAATGAGCTTGTCAATGCATTCCTCCAATATTTCTGAGTAAACATTGGTCCTAAAATTACACCAACTAATTTAGTGTGATGCAAACAAAAGAAAAATGAAAATATAATAGACTTTATAGGGCACAATCAGTTTCTTTACTCACAAATCAATCTCACTCTTCCTAGCACGTAGATGTTCAAAGAGTCCTTATTAAAAACTTGCAACTAGTCATAAGGGATAAAATATTATTGATGAAATATCCATCTTTTATACACTTGTTTACAACCCTTCGTGATTATATCAAAATTCAATTAGTTAGTATGAAGAATCATTTTCATCAGCTGGGTTAGTGTAGGATCATGGGGGTCCAAACTAGGCCCTTAAGTGGCAATAAAATTCAGAGAAACAAAGTTAGGAAATTCGACATAAAATTTTGAATAAGTTATTAACATAATTTGAAAAATATGTAAAGAATAGAATTTATAGAAAATTGAATTCAGTTTCTAAGATAATATTCCCTTTTTGGAAAAAAGTAAATCTCTTTAGTGAAAATTTAAAATTTCAATGCAAAAGTAAAAAAAATCAGGAAAAAATAAAATCCAGGTGTATGTCTAACCAACTTAAGTACAAGAAAATAAAAATATATTTATTTGAAAATTTCAATATAAGTAAAGGACACATGCCTAGATGTGCTACAATTTTTTTGTAATTTTTTTCCAAGTAAATAATTAGTTATGATTTTTTTATTAATTTTTTTTTAAATATTAAAACTTATCTGTCTGACCCCCATAACCTGGTCAAAAATTTATGAATTCAAATTTTATTTTCTTTTTATCCTATATTATGGGAAGCATAGAATGTGTTGCATCTTTTGGATTTAAAAAAATGTGAAATCATTTAAGAATTATAGATGTTTTTCAATCAGCCTATCAATCAGGACTTTAGCCAAAATGTATGTATAAAATCAATAATAAATGTCTATTTAGTTTAAAATAAGACATATCTTATATTTTTGGAAAGTTGACAATTTTCTCAATAAACCCTTTTCATTTCATCAAATTTGGATTAAAAAAAAAATTTAGCCACATTTTGGTCATATCACCACTTTTTGGACCCCCATGATCTTGTACTCACTTGAATCCTATTGAGAAATCTGAATTTGTACTTGTGTGAGGGGGAAAACCATTAGATGTCAAACAAAATTTAAGTGCTTGAAATGAGAATCTAAACTAAGATCAAACATATTAAACTAAAATCTAATCCTACACATACAAAATGAAACTAAGCTATTGAGAACACATTTAGGAAATCTATGATTACCAAATTGAAAGCAAACAATAATCATAGTATTACCATCCCATATTGGATTGTTTTCAATTGATGTTGGATTGTTCTTATCACTGCAAAGCCTCCATCTATGTTTGTAAAAAACTTGATGAATGATGCTCGATATTGGTTGATCGGAGGAATGATGAAGCTCTATCAATGGTGATCTTGACAACACTTCGTTGCATAAGGTTTGTTGATTCTTTGATCCTTTTTGTTAAGGAGAGAGGTTTGTTATATAGAAAATGAGATTTTGAATCGATGATCAAGGTTCAACAATGTTGGATCAAGATCAATGCCCAAAAGGTGTTGAGAGGATTTAGACATGAGAATATTGTGCAAAGTTGATTGCACAATTTGTGTAATTGAAGAATAGATTGGATAGTCAGGGATTAGATTGATCAGTCAACACTTAGATGGCTTAGTTAGCAAATTGATGGCTTAGTTAGCAAATTAGATTGATTAGTCAACAAATTAGATTGATTAGTCAACAATTGTAATTTTCTCAATTAGAAAGTGGGTGAGGAAAGTGAATTAATTGATTTAATTAATTAATTCCTTTTTGGAGTTAAACGTACAAATCAAGTTTGACTTTTGGAAACAAAGTTGCATTAGTTTGATTTGATTTTTGATAAATGATTTGAATAATTTAATTTAATTATTCAAATTTTTGGAGGGAAAGTGTGTTAATTAAATTATTATGTTTTAATAATTCAATTAACTTAGGGGAATAAAGTGATTTAGTGATGTAATTAAATAATTTGCATTATTTAATCAATTAGGATGAAATAAGACTAGATTAGGATTTTATTAAATAAATGTAATTTTTTTAATTGCTCAAAATGATAGAAACATGAATTTCTCAAATAATGTCATTATTTAATTAATAGTAGAATTAGGGTTTTCAGGACTTCATTAAATAAATGAAATTTATATAATTTATCAAAAATGATGAAAAAGTGAATTAATTAAATAATGTTGTATTATTTAGTTAATAGAGGAAATTAGGGTTTTGGATGCTTTTGATGTGAAATGTAGTGTTTTTTGATAATAATGATGTTGAGATTTTTTGGGACATTGTGGGATGATTCTGAGATGTTTCGAGACATTTTGGGGTGATTCTAAAATGTCTTGAAATGTTCTAGGGTGATTTCAAGATGTTTTGAGACATTACAAGTTGATTCTTACATGTTTTGAGACATTATCAGTTGATTCCTAGATGTTCTAAGATGTTCTGGGTTGATTCCAAGATGTTCTAAGATGTTCTGGGGTGATTCTAAGATGTTTCAAGACATTACAAGTCGATTCCTAGATGTTCTAAGACATTACAGGTTGATTTTGAGATGTTTCAAGATGTTTTGAGTTGATTCCAAGATGTTCCAAGATATTACAAGATGTTGTGGGATGTCATTTGGTGCTATTCGATGTTGTTTGATGCTTTTTAGGGTGTGTGCTAGGTGTTAAGTCAATTTTACATGTCTATATTTTTCCCCTCTTTGATACAAAGTACTGGTTGCTTTGTTTCAAAGATTCTGTTTTTAACATCAAGCTTTTTTTTTCATGAAAAAAATTATGCCCCATCGTGCCTTGACATTTAGTGGAATGATGATAGGACTCTATGTTTCCCCCTTGAGATTTTGGTAGAAAAAAGGTCAGTTTCAAGGGCAAGCTCACGACACTCTCTTGTTTCAATTCCAATGTGTTGAGATTGAAGAATTAGATCTAGATAGGTCCCTCATTCCTCATTTAGATGTTCCTATGAGCTTCTAATTTGAAATTAGGAAGGTTCCCTAAGTAGAAATTAGGGTTTCCTAGGTGAAATTATGGTTTCTTAATGTTTAATTTAGGCAAGTAGTCTTCAAATTATCTCATTTGTGATTTGACCCTATAGCTAATTCTTTTCTTTGGTTTTCCCATTTTGTCAGTTGTCAAGAAGCAATGCTAAGATTTCAGGGTGCCCCACATCATTCTGAGATTGTTCAAGAGTTTGGACTACCTTCAAGTGTTAGTGGCCTGATATGAACCTTCTTGCTTTTCACTTTTGTCTTGTTTAATTCTCGTTGTTGGTGTCCCAAATCAACTAGACCAATGAGTCCTAAAGAATAGCCAATTTCTTATGCTCAGACTCAAAGAGGGATTTTTCCAACTTACAAGATTCAGTAAAAGACTGAAATCTCCTACACTTCTATTTTTGTAGGACCAAGGTGGGTCTCCCTTTACAATTCCTAAAGACTCAATTAAATTATGCACAGACATTTCATTTTATAGCAGATAATTCCCAATGAAAATATACCAAGGCATTGAAAACTTCAAATCTGGCTATATTTTTAGTATCTCAAAACTCACTTAGCAATTAGGAAGTAGAATTCAACACTAAACCTAAACCAAACAACATGAATTAAAATGATTTTTAATTTATAAATTGTTTCTGAAATGCATTTAGTTGACTGACAAATCAGTGCCTAGTTCTAGGCCATGGAGTCAAATATGTAATCACAAAGAGAATCTCATCAGCAAATAAACTTAAACCAGTGGATTCAAAACTACTAGTACATTACACCAACATATCCACTCATATTATCATCCAAATTCTTCTTATAGATCCACCTTGCACACTTAAAATCACAATTATCTACTAAAAGTAAATTAACAATTTATTTGAAATAGAACCATGAACAAATAATACAATCTTAGGGAAATTGAGATGAAAATTTCTAAATACTTTGTATTATTGAATTCATATGACTAAATGTGTACAAATATGGAGAAAATTTGATGACATTCATGATTTTCTTGCATAAACTAACTAATATTTACTCATGAAACTCAACTATTACAATCACATATTCAACTTGTGACTCAAACTCAACATTTCTCTTTCTACCCAACCCATACAGAAATCTAGAACCCTTTACAATGATAAAAGAAGAGAATAAGAAGAAGAATATTGAGCCCAAAAATCAATTCATTGAAGACATGTGGAAGTTCTTCCTTTGTTGATCAGTAACAAGACATTGAACAAATCCTCTATCTTCTCTCTTCCTTTGATTAGTAGCTCTTTCTTGTAGACCTCATAGGAATTTCATTGACATCATCATCCCTTATGCGAGGTTGGCAATGAAGGATAAAGATTTGACCACATTGCCCCAATGTTTTCCTTCCTTTGATTTCATTGTTTTCCCTAAATCCTCTACAATTCCTCATGAACCCTAACACTAATCGATCAAACACTTACAGTGGTCTCCATGAAGCTCCATCCTCATCTAGAGATTTCAACTATGCTCTATATTTCAAAAGAGAGGTTAGTAGAAAAGGAAATGGTGGAGCTCATGTTCAAAGCCCAAGTGGCTTTCCAAGAGTGCTATCTTGCCATTTTGGAAGGGAATTTTCCTTGGCTGAGATTTTTAATGAAAGGCACAACAACAACAATCAAGGTTTCTAAACCTGACCATTGAGTAAAAAAAATTGTCCCTCCCTATTTATTCTACATGTCGAGCGATTATCCACCTGCAACATAGACCTTCTGATGGGGTCATTGTAATCCTCATCATTTAATTTATCAATCCAAGGCAGTGTCCATGTCTATCTGCAAGAGAGAAAGTAGAAAACTTGGTTGACAGTCAATTCTACTTATAGAAATAAATCCTATTTGCATGAAAGGAAAGCTGCATGAAAGGGAAATAATCTAAGGAACACTTGCAAGAATTGAAAAGGCTAAACTACTTCACACTTTTTGGAAATGAAAATATTGCTTTAATTCAAATTTACCCTAAAAAATTGGAAATACATTGTTGGAAATGAAACTAAAACTATCCTATTTCCTCAGGCTAAAACAAGCCTTTCTAATCCCCCTCATTTTCTTAAATTATTACATTGTAATTATAGAATTCATATTCTATATCTATCCAACCAATCCACTAAGAATGTGGATCCAAGATCCTATTTTTGAGGGGTCATTTACAAAACTCTAAAAAATTGAAGTTGTTGTCCTCTATCACACCACCTTTGTCCCAGTCATTTTCTCTCACGTACTACTCCTCAATGAAAATCCCACCAAATGCTTAAAACTATTTTTAGACCTTCTGATCTACATTATAGATCATTTTGAATTTTTAAATTTCATTTAGAAAAAAGGGAGACATCATTATTTTATTGAGACTATGTTTTTGACAATTTCTAGATGCTTGATTTTTAGGGAACCTTCTATTCTCTACATGAATTAAGGGATTTTTCTTCAGTTTTCCTGACCAAATCATTGATCCTTAGCATGAGTCACATAATATAATCATGAAAAAAAAGTTTATTGATGTGGTAACTTGAGTTATCTTTGGTGGAAGAAGGAAGCATGAAATTTAATAACTATGAGAGATCTTAAAACTCAACATGAGACAAATACTCATCCCATTAATTAGGAATGATTGATGCTCCATTATTTTGCATGAATGTAGGAGTGTGTTGGGATTATTCTCTATCTTCTCATTATTTATTCAAAGCCTTCAAAAGAATCTAGGAGTTAACTGCTTCAAGTGTATAGAGCTCTCTGTTGTAAGTTTCTATGAGGCTCTTTATTGTCATGAATTATTCAATAATGTATTCACCGACATTATAGCATCTTACACACACTTATGAAGTGATATTAGAAACTATTGTATGTTGTGTTTGTTCTGCTTATATGTGGTTTTCATTGATGTCAACACTATTAGCATTGTTGCATTAGAAGTTGTATATGTCAAGGATATTGAGAAAATTGTAATAAGAAGTGCTACAGGTTGTCAGTGGTGAAGTGAAGTTTTGTTAGTGTGTTTAGTACATCATTGTTTAGAGGTTTTGTACTAAAGGGTTTCTTGTTGAGTATTTCTAGTTTATCCACATTCAATTTTAGAGATCCACATGAAGAGTTGATCGAGTTATGGTGATTTTCATTCTGATAGTTTTTATGTCACTTCAATTAGTGTTCTTGATTGAAGATTTTGTGATTTTAGTAAGTTTAGTTGTTGTGAATGTTTCTCTAGTGTTTCATGATGATTTCAGATGTTTCTAGTTCATTCTCTATCTTTGTGGCATGTTCGCATTGATCATTGTACTTGTGATCTAATATTTTCTCTTGCGTGTTCATGTTTTTCATGTTCTTGGCCAACAAGGTGTTGAAGCATGTTGTGGATTTTTGAGGAGAAATTAATTGAAGTGTTTACATGTTGGAGATGTTGTTTTCAGTCTTCACTATGTTATGGCTGACCTTGGTTGATTCACATGAATAATCTTTTTTTTTTTGGGTTGACTGTTTGTAATTATTTTATTATCTTTTTGTGGCCGACTTATAGCAATGCAATTTCTTGTTGTAGGTATAGAAGAGTGATTGTTTGAAGTGTGGAAGAGGTTTGAATGTGAAGTGTATGAGCCCTATGTGTGAATAAATTTTAGATAATTTGAAGGTAGAGCAGAGAGTGAAGAAGAGTGAAGAAGTGTTCATGTGCTTAACCAGAACTGCAACCAGGCATTAGCAGATGCTATTTTCTTAGTTCAAATCTAGATGGTTTTAATCTGAATCTTTCTGTAAGATAATGTGTCTTCCTTGGGTAGTAAACCTTGTTGTATTTGAGTAGTGAGCTCTATCCAGTGTGCCTGAATGCATGTGCATTCCCCATTCATATTTCCTTATACTTTTAACAAGGTACAATCTTGTGGATTGACCTCCATTGTGGTTTTTCCCCTAACAGGGTTTCCATGTAAAAGTATTGGTGTTATGTGTGCTTATGATGTGTTGTTCATTTATGATTTCATGATTAATGATTATATCTAAAATTGAGGTTACTAAGTTGAATAAGTTTATGATTCGGTGACAATTGATTCACCCCCCTCTCAGTTGTCTTCCCTTGATTTTCCAACAATTGGTATCAGAGCTTGTGGTTCCTTGGAAGAAGTTCAATAGCTTGAGGTGATTCAAGATGACGACTTATAAGAAGGATAGTCCTAGATTTGATGGAACAAATTATTCTTTGTGGAAAGCTCGAATGGAGTGCCATCTAAGATGCATTGGTGAACCTTACTAGAGCATTACATGTAATAGGTATGTTACACCTTTGAATAGTGCTTATGTTGAATATAATATCAAGGCTAAGGAGGAAATTTTGAGTGATTTGACTGAAACTGAGATGAAAAATGTGATGGATCTGAAGACTACTTATGAGATCTGGAAGAAGTTGGAATCCTTGTATGAAGGTGATGCAAATGTGAAGATTGGTAAGTGTAGACATGAAAAAATGTACCAATTGATGTTGTGCATCTGATCCCTACTACTAACATCATTTCATCCTAAATCATCCTTCGGTCTAACCATTTAATCAAATATCCCCTATCTAATTAAATTCATTAATATTCCTCTCTTAATTAAATAAACCAATTATCTAATTAAGTCACCTCTTCTCAATAATTAAATTAATCATTTTGATCTAATTATCCCTATTTAATTAAATAATTAATTTTATTTGATTAAATCTATAAAGTCTATCTATTAAATTAAATATATTAAAACCTTATTTAATTTAATCTAACATCATCTCTTTTAATTAAATAAATAAAAAATATTTATTTAATTAAATCTTTAAATCACATCCTTCTCATATTTGATTTAAATAAATCCACAAATCTAAATCAAATTTGTCACATCAACTAATCTCTCATTAAACTAATTAACTTGGATTAATTTAATCTCATATCATGTCCTGTCCTCTAGCTTTTCCCACTTGCACATGAAAATATATTTAATTGATTTATTAAATCTCTATTTTCCTCAACAAGGCATCTTTTTGGAATATTCTCTAAGTTCGAATTTAAAAATCCAAATTGACATGTACATCCAACAAGGAATTTACTCTCTCTTACATGTCCTTTTCCTTGATCCAAGTGGCATTCAATGCAATTTTCCTTCCGAGTATGTCCAGGATCATCATGGAAAAAATAGGCCCTTAAGTGGCAAAAAATTCAGAAAAATCAGTGTTAGGCAACTTGACATAAAAATTTGAATAAGTTATCTATATTATTTCAAAAATATGTAAGAATAGAATCTATAGAAAATTGAATGTAGTTTCTAAAATACTAGGTTTATTTAAAAACAAATAAAATCTATTTGGTGAAAATTTGAAATTTCAATGCAGTAGTACTTAAATTTCAGGGAAAAAATAAGAAGTGTCTGTCTGACCACCCTAACCATAATAAAGTGATAATATTTTTTTATAATATTTTATATATAAGTAGAGGATTCATGTCTGGATGTGATGCATATTTTTTTAATGTGACGTATGTTTCGGATTCAAAAAATGTGATACCATTTGAAAGTTATAGATTTTTTTCAATCATCCTATCAATCAGGACTTTAGTCATATTCTAATAGAAAATGAATAATAATTATTTATTAAATTTATATTAAAGAATAATTTATATTGGTGGAAATATGAGAATCTCCTCTAAAAACCCTTTTCGTTTCATCAATTTTGGGAAAAAAAAAGTTGTTAGCCACATACACTACAAATACCCATAATATTGCCACTTTTTGGTCCATCATGATTGTGCACATACCCTTCCCTCTTGCATTTCATTTCAACAAATTCAAAATTCAAAATTAGGCATTTATTGGCACAATCCTCAAAACTTGCACATCCTCCATCCACTCATAGATTGACAAGTGGCATCTTGCCATTGGATGAATGTTAGTCCCACATTGCTCAATTTTGGATATTTATCCTTCAATCTCATCTATAAATAAGAGGCTTCATTCCTCATTTGATCATCCACAAACTATGCAAAGTTACTCTACTCAAATCTCTAGACATTTTCATCAATACCATTGAGTTCTTAGCTAGGTTATGTAGGTTTTTAGCTTGGAGCACTCATCAAACATCAACAAAGTGGATCACTCATCAACATTCATCAACATTCATCAAGCTTGCATCATAGGAATTGGGAAAGGGCCAATTTTCACATCAAATTGGCACCAATTCCCCTATGGGATCATGAGTTTGCTAGTTTAATTAGGATTCAATCTCTATTTTGTTGTTTTCATTGTGTTCTTCATTGCTTTTTTCCTAATTTGAACTTTGTGAATGGATTTCATGGGGAATCCTTGTTCTTTCTTGCAATCTATAATCTAATGTGTTTGTTCTTATGGTTTCGTAGGTATTAGGATTGGGGTTCACACATTTGGTGCTAGAAGGAGGGCATCATCTCATTTTTAATCACTTTTTGTTAAAAATTCCACATTTTTGTTTGTGCATAGGAAAATTACAATGCTGGAAACTCAACGTCGCCATATAGCATTGATGATTCTCTAGCGTCGCCATATAGCACCGCTGGAAACTCAAACTACGGTGCTGAAGTCTTCCTGCCGAAGATTTTGAATATCAAACCGCACTACTTGACCAATATGACCCACAAAAATTTTCAAAAAAATCAAACAGCAATGCTGAGCAAAAGGGTGACGCATTTGAGCTCACTAGTCTGGACACAGAGCGTCACTAACTGGTAAGCAGTGCTGTACAACACTGCTGAGGAAATCAAACTGTGACACAGTCATGGGTTGCACCGCTGGTAGGGAGTAAAAAGTTGAAATTTTATTTTAGCACATGCTTTTTGTCAAATGATGAGTTTATCTTCTATTTTCTGCTTTTTACCCTCTGTGTTTACATAATTTGACTGATTTTATCTCTTATAGGTTTGATCAATTGAAAACAAAAGAAGGAGAAGCATGATGATGGTATCTTAAAAAATCAAAGTGTTTTTAAACACTTTAGTGTTTGTTTAACACTCCTAGGAAACTGTTATTCCTTTTTGCTTAGGACACTAATTTTGTTTGGGCTTTAAAAAGAATCTTTTCAATTTTTGCAAAGGCTTAAAATGAACATTAGGAATACAACTTACTAGAGTTTATTTTTTGGTTAATAATTGAACAAAACAACTCTCATTTGTCCTTTGGGGCTTTAAAAAGAACTTACAATTGCTTTGTGGCTATAAAATGAACAAGTGCAACTTTGTCTTCGTGAGGGCTTACTTAAACTAACTTCATTGAAAAAGGATGTATGCGCTTCTCTCGCACTTTATAGTGATCTTGAGAATCAAAAGGCCTCTTTTTGTGATTTTAGGATGAGATAAATCAATCACCTCCACACTTCATTTTGGGTTTAAAATTGAACAAAACATTGTGCGAGTGTGAGTAGATCCTTATTGCGTACATTCTCTTTCTTTGTGTTGCAAACAAAGATTGATCAAGTTACGGATTTTTTATTTACTCACTTTTGTTTATCTTAGATGGCCTTCCTTGGGGAAAAAGTACTCACCCAAGGGAGTGACTCAACCGGTAACACTCTGAACCTAAGAGTATTTCTAGCTGGGATATAAATGTGGGTATTGGAATAAACACCAATATCACACAGTTGGCTCTGATGAGATGGATCTGAAAAGGGACTCTCGTCGTATGGGTCAATCTCCACAAATGGAAAGTCCTAATTAAAACCCATGTTTTAGAATTTCCAAAATCCTTGATCTATTTGTTGATGCAAGAACGGTTGTTCTGAAGCTACCCCACACTTTTACGGTCTTTTAGTAGAAATGGAAAGCATGCCATGGGAGTTTCATGGGTGTTGATGCTTGGCTACCCCAAATGATGTTAATGAGCTGTGGAGGGGAGCCAATGGGGTCAAGCATCTAACCATTCACTAAAGATAAGTGTAGCTGGACTTGTCCAAGTGGGAATCCAACAAATATTATCTTCCATATCTATAGGGTTGTACTTATTCTTGGTTACAAAATTCTTTGCTTGTTCGAAAACATCTTGGAAACAAACACTTAAACTTCATCATCAAAATTTCAAACCCTTTAGGAGACAAATACAATTGACTCAATTCATATGATATTGCTTTCCCTTGGGATTCTATCCTTAGGGGTTTCTAAACATTTTGATTAAATATAAATTTGTCTACTAAAGTTAAACAATAGGTAACCCTTGCCTTGAATTCATCAAGTTTCTACATAAGATACTTTGTAGGATTCAAAGAAATTAAGACATTGGACATCTAGCTTGAAAACCCTAATCAAAGAAAGTGTTTGTGGTAAAATAAAGTCACTAAGAAAAGCTAAACAAAGTGAACTCTCATATGTGTTAAAACCTCATGATTTCCAAGAAAACAAATCCCAAAATGAAAGTCATTGTTTCAAAAACCATAAATATATGCTCAAATTGAACCACTTCTTGGTTATAAAGGTCTATAGAAGCATTGCATGTTCTTCAATAACAAGGTCTAGGTAAAAAAAGTGTCATTTTAGGTTCATCTTAGGATCAAAATAAATCAAAATCTTTTTTCATCCATCCTTCAAAAATCAAATCAAAAAATCATCTCACCATCACATTTTGACAAATCTTGAAATTATCCTTCAAGCTAGACTTTTTGGAAAAAATAAAAATCATCAAATCCTTGAGACAAAATCCTTGAAATATTTATCAAATCATCTTTGGCTAGGTATGTGTAGATGCATCCTTTTGCATATCCTTAGTCAAATTTATCAAAACCATCTTGTTTAGCTAGGTATATGTAGATGCATCCTTCCTCATATGCTTGGTTAAATTATCATCTTGTTTGAATAGGTGTAGGTAGATGCATCCTTCTCCCTACACATATTCAAAATTATCATCCTTTGAGAAAATCTACCCCTTAGATAATCATCCAACATCTTAGGGTCTATTTGTTCAAAATCAAAACAAACCAAAATCAATCAATCAAGGGAAATCCATGAAAATCAAAATCAAAATCCGAAACATATCCAAAAGTCCCAAAAGTATAGCATTCTCCTCAAGATTTATCAGAAGATCAAAAAATCCACATCATCCATCTCTTGCATCATCGTCATATCACCTTTTGATCCTCAAGATATCCTAAAATTTTCTCTTTTTTGCATAAAGTAAAGCTCAATCCAAAGAATTAAGAGATTCATCTCCCATATTCTCAAAAATTAATCCTTGTTTTATGGTTCAAACTAGATCTCAATACAAGAAGAAAATGGAATTCAACAAAGAAACACCCACTTCAAGTGACCTAAGCCAAATGAACATTGAAATTAATCTAGTTGAATCAAGCAATCCTTTGACTATCTCATCATCACAAAACCTACAAGAAGAAATCCAAAGAGAAGATCTTACCTTTGGGATGTCGCATGATGAAATGACTGAAATGCTCCAAAATATAGAAAACCATAAGATCATCAACATCATGATGAGGCTTAACCCTTCATTATACATGCTTGAACTAGCAAATCAAGGGGCCAAATTACCTTCTGATTTCGATGTGAGCTCCATAGTGGAACCATCTTTGGAGGTTATACCTCTAATTTTATCCACACCCCCCATTTCATCTACACCCCCATCCCAAAGCATCACTCAAAACATTCTGCAAATCACATCTTTTGCTCCAACCCAACCAAATGTTAATAAGGGAAATGCATTTCTTAATGCAATTCAAACACACCCCCTTGTTAACAATCAAGACTTGGAGGAAAACACCATTGTGGAACAAAACATACCCCAAAATCCATTACATAAGTATGTTCCTCTCACTTTCCATATTCCTAATGATCCATCATCATTATCTTTCTGCACAACACCTCAAACTCCTCTCCTCACAAATCCACAAGAAGGAGGTGACATGTTCGGAACTGGGGGAATTTTTGATACCACATCATTTTCTCAAGAACTCACACCCCTCATATTTTCACCCCTTCCACAATTACCATCATCATCCACACCACTCCTTGGCTTAGGGCTTCCCCCCTTACCAAATATTAATCAAACCAACATCCCGATCACCAATTAGAACATCATGCCAAACTCTCAAAATTTGTCATTGATATCGCAACAATAGATGACAACTACACAAGCAATCGCAACATCAACCACCCCCTAACATCTCAAAGCATGGTCTCTCAAGGACCAATCACATCAACAACACCATTCATCACTCAAACCACCAACACAACATCACCACTCACCACCACTACAGACGCCATTCCAAATCCACCACCACCCCCACCACCACCAACTTCCAGCATATCAAGCCAATACAACATGGCATTGCAAGCAACTCAACAAGCTTCTTTTCAAAGGGGATTCCTACAAGTGCAAAAATAAAAAGTTGTGCAACTAGCTGCTTAGCAAGCCTCTCAAGTTGTGCAAGCTGCCCAAGTAGCCCAAGTTGCATTACAAGTGTAACAAGCCACACAAGCCCAAGCTTTATTGCAACAACAACAACAACAATAAGCCTCTCAAGTCGCGCAAGCTGCTCAAGCAACCCAAGCTGCATTACAAGCACAAAAAGCTTCCCAAGTCCAAATTCTATTACAACAACAAGTGGTACAAGCACAAGCAACACAAGTACAACCTCAAGCTCAAGCACACGCCAAATATAAAGCACAACAAGAACAAGCACAAGCACAAATTCTTGCACAAAAACAAGTAGCACAACTACAAGAATATGAGCAAACAATACAACAATATCAAGTGTAGCAAGAAATAGCCCAATTGGTAGCCCAACAACAAGCATTGTTGGAACAACAACAAGCACAACAATAGGCAATCTTAGCGTAGCAACAATAAGAACAACAAAAAGCATTGTTCATACAACAACAAGTGCAAGCATACCTAGCTCAACAAAATGTCCAAACACCATTAAACAACACACCAAACAACCCACCCATCCAACCCACAATCGAAACCCCCAAAAACACCTTCATCCCACCCCCTGATCCACAAAATAACATAACAACACAAATCAGGTTTCTCTCGCAACAAGTGCTCAATCTTCAATCAGGGCAAACCAAAAAAACACCAAGCAACTTGTGTCCCTATCCATTTGACAGGAGCCTAGTGATGAAACCATTTCCCAAGGGATTTGAGATCCCCAAGTTTGACAAATATCGTGGGATAGTAAGCCCTGAAGATCACATCGGGGAATTCCAGGTTCATTGCATGGAAGTCGCATATGACGATACTTATATGATGTGGCTATTTCCTAGGAGTTTAGCTGGCCACATTATGGAATGGTTCTCTCGCGTACCTATAGGCATCAGAACATTCCAAGAAATTATAGACGCATTCATTAAAAATTATGGATGCAACATTGCAATGGATGTTAGTCTAGAATAACTCTCAACTCTAAAACAAGGTAATAATGAATCATTCACTTTATTCCTACAATGATGGTGATCCAAGGCCAATCGGAGTAACTGGACCATGCCTGAGGAACAAAAAGTTTGCACCATTATATCCAACCTTGAAAGCCTCTTGGAATTTCATTTCAAGGTACAAGGGATCACCACATATGATCAGTTGATCTCCAAGGCACTCAACATCAAACAAGCCCTTATGACTCAACCTGCGGGATCAACTTCATACCCAGAACAACAAAACAACCACCCACCTCCCAATTACAATGATAAACCTCACATGTGGGCAAGGAACAAAAATGTTACTAATGATGGTGTTGTCGACACCAAAGTGGTCATTAGTACCCCTCACCAAAATACACCTACACTACAAATCCAAATCCAACACCAAAACAATCATCACGCAATACAACAACCAAACAACAATCTGATAATCAACAATCTCAATTATCAAAGGGGACCACCCCAACGAAACAAGAATTACCCCAAGCGAAAGTACACCACTTTGAGGGAACCACTTGAAGTCATAATGAAGAATTTGATAAACAAAAAACTCATCAAGGCTCCTACCTTTGAGAATTACCAAGAACTAGATGTGAAACCTCCTTGGTATAATGAGAATCAACTCTGTGAATTCCATAAAATCAAAGGCCATACCACGAACAGTTGCATGAGATTAAAAAACATAGTTCAAGATCTCATCAATCAAAGAATTATAAACATGGAACAACCAATGAGAAACCAAGATCTTAAGATATACACGAATATGATGCCTAATCATGGAAATAAAGGGAATAATAATAACATTGATAAGGGGAAAGGCACCCACACAAATGTAAATCATGTGTATGAAACTTTCATTTCCTCCCTAGATGAATACTACATAGTCATCACCATCAAAGGGGCCCATGCTAATTGTGGATTCACTATAAGAGGCAACAAAGTTACCATCGTAGGATCACCCTAGCAAAATAGAGTCCCTACATCTAGATCTGTCCCTAATGGCTACAACGTCCTTGACCAGCTCAAAAGAACACCAGCACAAATCTCCATCATGGAGTTGCTAAAAATCTCATCTACCCATAGGAAAATCCTTGAGGAATTGTTGGCTTCATCCACTGTTCCCGCAGATCTTGATGTGGAACAATTCCAGGCTACGGTCAGAAATATCATTACACCAAATCTCCTCACATTCTCCAACTAGGATTTCCCTAGTCAACCATCTCACAACTGTGCACTCCACTTAGAATTCATCATATAGAAAATAAAAGTCAAAAGGGTCTTGGTGGATGGAGGTGCGGGCTTGAATATTTGTTCTCTCAATCTCATCAAGCAATTGAAAATATCAAAGGATTCTATCAACAAAGGAAAGGGTATCACAATAAGAGCATATGATGATCAAGAAAAAGTGTCTCAAGGCAAAATAAAACTCCATATTCAAGTAGGGCTTGCTATCATGGAAACCACTTGTCAGGTCTTGGACTTTGACTTGTCGTATAACATCCTCCTAGGATGCCTGTGGATTCATGCAATGAAGGTAGTAGCATCAACTTTCCATCAATGTGTGAAATTCACACATTAGGGACAAGAAGTTACCATCCATGGAGATCCCAAACCCTTCTCCTATTGCAAAATCCTTGAAGCAAAGTACTATAAAATCCCCCAAGTACCAAAAAATGATGTGGGCCCATCTACACCATACATCGATCCCGCCACTCTCACATCCACTTCTGCAATAGAGACACCCGCCACTCCCACCATTCCCACCATCTTGGACATTAAGGTCATCATCCAAGATAACGATTGTGGAAACTACAAGCTCCCTAATAATACTTTTGTGGTTGGAGAGTTACCACAATCTCCTAGATCATGGGGATGTTCGCAAATAAATGAAGCCTCCACATCCCAAACATCTCCTGAAGACTATCCCAACTTTACAAGTTGGGGGGATCTTGGCCGAGAAATTATTGAGTTAGATCCATCTCATATTCTATACCAAGATGAGAGACCAATAGTTGATTTACCAATGGATGACAGAAGCAAGGGTCTACAAATGATGCTCACAATGGGCTATGACAGAAACCAAAGACTTGGAAGAGATGACAATGGGCTTATAGCACCTATCATTCCAGAGATGCGAGCAATAAAAAATATTGGGCTTGGATGTACCCCTCTGAGTATAACCATATGAGGCTGAAGTCCTCTAGTTAGAAGGGTTAATAATCCTCCTCATCCAACTATAGCAGAACTACGCTTACTAGTATCTATAGGTCATGTCATAGATAACTTCACATTTGATATAACCGATGTCTATAGTAGTAGTGATGATGACGATACCACGACCAACTTACCTAGGCTATTTGAGGATACCACTCTTTGCATGATTAGCACCTTATCCTTTGAATTAGATCACCAAAATCATGAATTTTGCCTAGTATACCCCCAACTCATCAACTATGCCCAACGAGGAGCACCAATTCTAGATATATTTCAAAACGATGAGGAAGTCTTAGAATTCATGGGACTACAAGATAACATTCCATGTGGGGATCACAAAGCAAGACTCATAATCGAGCTAGATACACATGCCTATTATGGGGAAATGATTGAATCCATCAGTCACAAAAGTTAAAAATTAAGAATAATATCTAAGTCCTTGAGTGAAAACCACACTATGGCACTCTCCAACTAGAAAAAAGTAAAAAGAAAGGACACATCCAATGGTGAAAACCTCTCTAAGGTGCCCAAGGATGGAGGATTCAATCTTCCTTTTAGAGCTCTTCATAAAAAAAAATCAGCAATCCTGGTAGAAAGGTGCAATCCGGTCAATCTAGGAATAGAGGAAACCCCGCATATCACATTCTATGCAGAATCATTACTATTAGAGGAACAAGAGCTCCTAGCAGCCTTCCTAAGAGAAATATAGATAAACTTTGCATGGAGCTATGTTGACATGCTTGGGCTTGATCTAGAGATCGTAGTTCACCACTTAGCAGTATATCCAGAAGCAAATCCTATTAAACAAAAGCTTTGAAAAATGCACCCTCAAATCACCTTATTAGTCAAAATGGAGCTAAAAAATCTATTAGATGTAGGATTCATCTGACTGATAGATTATCCTAAATGGGTGTCAAACTTGGTACCTGTCTCCAAACCCGATGGGGATATCAAAATTTGCATAGACTTTAGAGACTTGAATAAATCATGTCCAAAAGATGACTTCCCACTTCCAAACATTGACATGATATTAGACATGATAGCCGAACATGAAATGTTGTCACTAATGGATGGATTCTTAAGATACAATCATATCATGATAGCTAAAGAGGACCAACATAAGATGGCTTTCACTTGTCCATGGGGGACTTAATGTTGGAATATGATGCCATTCAGCTTAAAGAATGTAGGAGCAACATACCAAAGGGCCATGACATGATCCATAAGACAGTCAAAGATTATATTGATGACATTCTAACCAAGTCCAGAAAGAGAAAAGATTGCATAGCAACCTAAGTGCCATTTTTGACAGGCTGAAAGAGTACAAAGTTAGATTAAACCCAAAGAAGTGTGTGTTCATTGTACAATTAGGAAAACTACTAGGATATATAGTGTCAATGATGCATCGAGGTAGATCTAGCAAAGGTAAAAGAAATCCTTGAAATGGAGGCAACAAAAACATTAAAGCATTTAAGAGGTCTCTAAGACAGGCTCTAATCCATTCAAAGATTCATAGCACAATTGGCAGACAAAAAAAACCTATACTCTCACTTACTCCACAAGGGAGTAGCGTACAAATGGGATACCAAGTGTGAAGAGGCATTCAATAAAATCAAAGAATATCTACTGACACCACCGGTCTTAGTGCCACCAATTCCAAGAAAACCATTAATTCTCTACATATCAGCAACAATAGTAGCCCTTGGAGCTCTCCCAGCTCAACATGAAGAAAATGGAACAAAAAGGGCTATCTATTACATCAGTAGAACAATGGTTGGGCATGATGTAAAATACTCATTCATAGACAAAGCATGCCTAGTAGTAGTGTTTGCATCACAAAAATTCATACATTACATGTTGGCACAGAAAATAAAACTCATCACCAAAATTGACCCTCTCAAATACTTATTGTCAAAGGCAATGCTCAGAGGAAGAATGGCCAAATGGGTGATGATACTATCAGAATATGACATCGAATATGTGGAGAGGAAAGCAATCAAAGGCCAAGTCATCACAAATCAACTTGTAGAAGCACCAATCTATTCAGAGAATCCTCTTGTCTTAGAGTTTCTAGATGAATCTATTTTTAATCTCAACATAGCTGACCACTGGAAACTATACTTTGATGGCTCATACATGCAGCATGGATCAAGAGCCGGTGTCTTCTTTATCACCCCACAAGGGGACTACATACCAAGATCCTACAAACTGGCATTTCCCTACACCAACAACATTGTGGAATACGAGGCTTTAACCATAGGTCTCAGAATAGTAGTGCAGTGGAACATTATAGCTCTCAAAATATATGAAGACTCCCAATTGAATGATGAATACCAAACCAAGGATGATAAGCTCACTCCATAAAAGAAATTGGTGGAGACCCTCAAAGAATCCTTCATCGAAATTACATTTGAGTATATTCCTAGAACTAACAACAGAGTAGCAGATGCCATGGAAACAATTGGGTCCTTACTGGATATCCCCCACAATGTTCCAAAATATGAATTACTAATAGAGCAGCTTCTCGTGCCTATATTCGAGGTACCAGAATCAAAATTTGTGTGTGAAATTATTGGTCATGGTGATCCTTGGTACCATGACATTTACACAAACCTTTGAATAGGAGTCATACCCATTGACTTACCCTCAAATCTAAAATGAAACTTTGTAAAAAAGGCATCCAGATTCGTCATCCTAGGAGATACCCTATATCGTAGAAGCATAGAAGGAACCCTACTATGCTTCTTAAATGTTGAGGAGGCATTGACCGCTCTAACTAAAGTACATAATGATATATGTGGTTAACACTTGAGTGGAATGACCATAGCCAAGAAACTGTTGAGGATGGGGTATTATTAGCCCACAATGGAAAGAGAGGAACATGATTATGCCAGGTGTCTACAATGTCAACAACATGGGAACCTCATCCATGCTCTAGCTCAGGAGCTTCATCCTATTGTCACATCGTGGCCCTTTTCGTAGTGGGGTCTCGATCTTGTTGGAAAAATCACACCCACCTCATCTAACGGCCACAAATTCATCATAACTGCCATAAAGTACTTTACTAAGTGGGTGGAAGCCATACCCATGATGTATATAACTGGGAAGAAAATTTCAAAGTTCATCCTTAACTATCTCATTTGCTATTATGGTGTTCCACAAGCCATTATCTCAGATAATGGGACACCATTTAAGAATTAGGAAGTCTGTGACTTATGTAAAAAATTCAAAATCCAACATTGCTTCTCCACCCCATACTATCCCCAAGGCAATAGCCAAGCAAAAGCTACAAACAAAACCATTCTAAAAATCCTCAAGAAAAAAGTTAATGGCGTAGGTCGTGACTGGCATCTACAGCTTAATCCCACCCTTTGGGCCTATTGAACCAGCATCCACACACCCACTGATGCCACCCCTTTTTCCCTAGTCTAAGGATCAGAAGCAATACTCCCCATTGAGATTGAGATCCCATCACTCAGAATATCACTACAAAACCTCATCATTGATGAGGAGTACCGAGTATCAAGATTAAACAAGTTGGATTTACTAGATGAGTGACGAATAGGTTCCTTGAATCATTTGCAAGTCTATCAGAATAGACTCAAAAGGAGCTATAATAAGAAAATTAGAAGCAGGACTTTCCAAGTTAGAGAACTGGTATTAAAGGAGAACTAGAGGAATGTCCCAAACCCAAGTAGCAGAGGTAAATTTGAACCCAATTTTTTGGGACCATTCGTTATCACAAAAAGTTACAAGTCGGGGGCATATCAGTTATCAACACCCGAAGGGGAACCTCTGCAAGAGCCTATGAATAACTCTCATCTCAAAAAGTTTTATGCCTAAATCTTTCAAGGTATAGAACCAAAAATCTAAAAAAATTAGAAAATTTCTTGAAAAAATGGTTACCTTGGCGAAAACCTAGCAAACAGGCATCTTGGTGACAACAAAAATAAAAAATAAAAAAAGGAAAAAAATCCAAAAAAAATTAGAAAAAAGGGATTGAAAATAGTAAAGAGAAAAATCATCCTCTAGTGAAAACCACTTCAGTGGCACTCTGGACAAGTACCTTGGTGAAAACCTGGCAAACATGCACCTTGTGTAAATAAACACTATCCATCCATCAAGATCTTTACGGCTTGTTCTGCATCATCCATCCATTATGCTTTCATCCATTGCATTCAGATCTGCATCCAACACTCATCCACCTGCATGCGCACTATAGCTTGGTCCTGTATTCGTATCATGATCCCTCCTAGTACTACTCAGCCTATCCTCAAAGTTAATTTATCCTATCTTTATTGGAGTAGTCTATTGCATCACACTGGGGGCATGTTCTTATCAGATCAGATTCATGTATATCCTTAAAATCCTAAAATTAGAAAAATCCAAAAACATCAAAACATTAGAAAATCCAAAAATATCAAAACATCAAAAAATCCAAAAACATTCAAAATCATCAAAACCCAAAAATAGGTCAAAAATTCAGTCAAAAAGTCAAAAACAGAGTCATCTTGTCAAACTACGAGTCTTTGAGCCTTGAATGTAGGTAAGGTTGATCTTTGATCATCCCTCGAGACACTTCAGTTAGTCCTTTAAGCATCTGTCACAATAAACTAACATGTCATCATGTATATCATCATTTGTAAATCAGTCAAGTCATCAGTCAAACTACGTGGTCTCTACATGTATAATGTAGGCAAGGCTAATCTGTTGATCAACCCTTGAGGCCCCTAGGATAAGTCTTTAGGTTAGTCTCTTGGTCAAAATTTCAAAAAACCCCAAAACATTGGAAAATAAAAAATCAAAACATTTGAAAATCTCCAAAAAATACCAAAAGTAGCCTCAAAACATCTCAAAAAGATAAAAAAACATCTAAATATTTGAAGAAATCCATCCATTTCATCTCACTTGCACTCACAATAACATCATTCATATTAAATGATCGTCATCCTTGATCTTTGGTAAGATAATTAGAAACAAGTCTAGTTGGTCAAAAGTGAAAACTCAAATCGTCAAGTCTTGGGTCTAAGTCAGTGTGTAAACAAGTTGGTCAACTCTTTGTGTCGATAACTCATCATCCAATTGGTCCCATATTTAGGATAGTATTTGTTATTCTAAGCATCTTAAAACCATCTAATTTTCATCATCATATAAAACATGATCATTGCATTATATCACATTATATCGTCCACTAATCATCCATGTCATCTCATAAATAGCATCACAATCATTTCTTCATTCCACATCATTATAAGCATAAATAGAAACATAAAAATCCATTACATTTAAAGCGTACATCCATCCATATCATTTTGCATATTGAATTTTACATATCATATCATTTCAAATCATCATATAGATCATAGCATCATTACGCATCACATAAATACATATGCATATCATAAGTCAACAACATACTATAGATCTATTAGTCATAATCATTGCATAATGCATATATCATCAGAAATAAATGCATCCATAAAAGCATCATATAACACCATAAACATCATTGCATAACATATAGAAGTAGAATTATCCATACATGCATAAAAAAATGATACACATCACATCACATTATATCAAAATCATCAGCTCATATATATATCATCATCGGATAATTGTCATAGTACAAAATAATCGGATCACTATACATGTATGTCAATCAGTACAAAAAGGCCCATCGGGCTATTAAAAAGGAGCCCATAAGGCACATAAAGTATCATTTCGATCAAGGTCTACCCCCCTGTATGTTGCCCTTGCCCCTATCACTGTGACCCTTTGCTGGTATGTGACTGGTCCGCTACGAGTACTCTGAGACTCGTGCTACTTTGGGTACGGCCTCATGATAGTGCATCCAATAATACTTGGCCTCTCAGATGACATCCCTATAAGACCGAATGGACACTGTATTCTGAGAGGAGGAGGCTTCCATGCTCTCCAACTACTATCTCCAGCCTAGCTCTGTGGTTGCTTGTAACTTTATAGCATGTCTCTGTAGTATGGCCTGGTCCCTGTTAGCCTTGATCTGATCTCTCTCAATCGGCGCCTAATCTATCTCCCCTACCAAAGTCTACACTTGAGCCTGCATATGTGCAATCAAAGTATCTCGGGGATCCACCTACCCTACTAGTTGTACGACTAGCTATGCTCATGGAGGTTGTAATTGAGGCTGATCCTCACCCCCAACTCATGGTGGTGCACCTGTTGGCACTTGCTGCTGATCCTACATCTGTACATCAACCTGATCTAGCTAAACTAGGGACCCAACCAGCTGGTCCTATTGTGAACCATCCCTTCGTCCTCATCCTCCCCCTCTGCCTCTCACCCTCTGTCGATCTGGGACTACTCCTAGAATAGTCAAATGAAGGGGAGGCCGAAACCAACCCTTATATGCCTATGTCATGCTCGGATCTGTAGGCCCCTGATCATAAGCCCATGGTTGAGCCACCAACTATCTACAACTATCTGTGACCTCTAAGGTAGGAATGTATCACCCCCATGAAACCTGTGACATGGTGCAAGAAAATACGACCACATAATCATCATTAGGATGATCCTAGGGCTCACCGAACTGATGTTGCACGCACCTGGGCATATATCTCCTGATCATAGTGTGCTCTCGCCCTTGCATGAAGCAATCCTAGTAGGCATAGAAAATATTATGATCATTATTAGCCCATCTGGGCTGACCAAGGTATGGATGCCATATGAACACCTGCATCTCATCCAAAACCCTCCTACAATAGGGAATCCCATGCTCACCTATGTGTGTGAAGGAAGCACCACCTTTGTAGTGCCATACAAGGGGATCATCTGGCATCATCAGAACTATACCGACCTATGGCCGAAGGACAACAATGTGCTCCCACGCCCATATGTGGAGGAGTGTCATGCTTGCTTTGAGTGCTCTATCGTCGAGGTAGACATACTCATGAAGATATTTGTACAAGGATGAAAGAAGAATCAACCCCTAAGAAAAATGGACTAGTATGTCATGAACCATGTGCTCCTAGCAGAGTCACCAACCAGGACTAAAATACTGGGCTCATCTATCTGGGGCAACGAGACCTAAAATAACTGCTACAACAACCAAGTGGAAGGAAGGTGCTAGGGCCCCATGTCGCTCAAGCTTGATCCGCCCCTCCAAATGACAATGTCCTCTATGGTGAGGACTCTTTGGCAGGCATCTTGCCCCTCATCTATATCAAAAATGACACATCGACCATGAATTGACAATCTCAAAATGCGCCAAACATCCTCCAAGGTGATGGTGGCCTCACCAGTGGGAAGGTGGAACAAAGAGGTCTTGTTGTGCCATCTCTTGGCAAGTGCTGACATCATGCCAAGGTGGGTGCAAATGGGCACTGTGTAAGTGATATGCCACAACCCTATGTCTCGAAGTCAGTCCTGATCTCTGTCGCTCAAGTCCCACAAGTAACTGAACAAATCCTGTGACCTGTGCTCTCAAGAGTAAAGCTCCCTCGCCACATCCTGCATCAGGAAGGGTCATCATGTTAAAAAATTTGAATTTTTTTTTGCCAGGTATCCAACAAACCACTCCAGCATCGTAATCCATGAAGGCATCGTAGTTTGATTTTTAATCAAATTCTGATGTTAGGGCACAAAAAGGCCGAAAGCACACCGCCGTGGTGCACACTCCTTCCCAGTGGCCCATTTTGTAAAGATAAAGGATGACCACATCAAAGTTTAGAAATGACCCTACGGGCCATGACCTCAGCGTCAAAGTTTTCAAACTCAAACTCCGCCGCTGTGGAACAATCTCACAGTGAGCAACATAGTTCGATTTCTGAGCGGCGCCATATAGCGCTGTTGTAGAAGGACTGACTTTGAAAGCATTAAATGAGCGTTAAAAACAAAAATTAAAACTCAAATAAGGATCACTTACCAGTTCCCCAATGTTGGGTGGCCGCTGGTACATCTGGACTCAGTCAGAAATGTGCATTGAAAGCTATCATTGTGCCATATCTCTAGGAGGTCAGAGCTCAAAACTCAAAGTTGCTAGATGGGTGTGTAAAAATGAATTGAAAATGACCTCTTAGAGCCTTTTTAAGCTTGAAAATTAATGTTTTTTTCACCCTAATTAACTATCCTGCTAGGGTTTTCAACCCTTCAAGCTGTTTTTGTCTAGTTGAGGCCTGTTTTACATCATTTTATTGCATTTAGACATGTTTTTGGCCTCCTGGAACCTTTTTGGACCTATCAGGCACCTTGTTCTCTTTTTTCCCGAGATCACCCAAAAATTGAAATTTTCATCCAATCTCTCGAGAGGCAATATATTGGCATGTTTTCTCTCACCGGGTAGTAGTGGGGTGATATTTTTAAATAAAGAATTTTTTTTTGGATTTGATCGAGATCGTTTATTCTTTGAACCAACACAACAAGTGCATTGCTTCAAAGAGGGGTAAAATGTAGACACAAAAAATGTACCAATTAACATTGTGCATCTGATCCCGACTACTAACATCGTTTCATCCTGAATCATCCTTCGGTCTAACCATTTAATCAAATATCCCCTATCTGATTAAATTCATCAATATTCCTCTCTTAATTAAATAAACCAGTTATCTAATTAAGTCACCTCTTCTCGATAATTAAATTAATCATTTTGATCTAATTATCCCTATTTAATTAAATAATTATTTTTATTTGATTAAATCTCTAAAGTCTATCTATTAAATTAAATAAATTAAAACCTTATTTAATTTAATCTAACATCATCTCTTTTAATTAAATAAATCAAAAATCTTTATTTAATTAAATATTTAAATCACATCCTTCTAATATTTGATTTAAATAAATCCACAAATCTAAATCAAATTTGTCACATCAACTAATCTATCATTAAATTAATTAACTTGGATTAATTTAATCTCATATCATGTCTCATCCTCTAGTTTTTCCCACTTGCATTTTCCTCAACAAGGCATCTTTTTGGAATATTCTCTAAGTTTGAATTCAAAAATCCAAATTGACATGTACATCCAACAAGGCATTTACTCTCTCTTACATGTCATTTTCCTTGAGCCAAGTGGGATTCAATGCATTTTTCCTTCCCTCTTGCATGCCATTTCAACAAATTCAAAATTCAAAAATAGGCATTTATTGGCACAATCCTCAAAACTTGCACGTCCTCCATCCACTCATAGATTGAAAAGTGGCATCTTTCCATTGGATGAATGTTAGTCCCACATTGCTCAATTTTGTACATTCATCCTTCAATCTCATCTATAAATAAGAGGCTTCATTCCTCATTTGATCATCCACAAATTATGCTAAGTTACTCTACTCAAATATCTAGCCATTTTCATCAATACCATTGAGTTCCTAGCTAGGTTATGCAGGTTTTTAGCTTGGAGCACTCATCAAACATCAACAAAGTGGATCAGACATCAACATTCATCAACATTCATCAAGCTTGCATCATAGTAATTGGGAAAGGGTCAATTTTCACATCAAATTGGCACCAATTCCCCCATGGGATCATGAGTTTGCTAGTTTAATTAGGATTCAATCTCTATTTTGTTGTTTTCATTATGTTCTTCATTGCTTTTTTCCTAATTTGAACTTTGTGAATGTATTTCATGGGGAATCCTTGTTCTTGCTTCCAATCTCTAATCTAATGGGTTTGTTCTTATTGTTTTGTAGGTATTAGGATTGGGGTTCACATACTAAGCTACAAAGTCTGAAAGGAAAATATGAAAAGTTGAAAATGGGTGATGATGAAAATGTTACTACTTTCATGCAAAGAGTAAATGAACTTGTGTGCGATATCAAATATGCTAGTGGATAGATAGATGAATCAAAGATTATTTCTAAAGTGCTTAGATCTTTTCTCGATTCTTACAAAGTCAAGGCTAGTGTTATTGAAGAACTCTGATCTGTGACAAATGTTACCAGAAATATGTTGATTGGTAAGCTTACTGCTTTTGAGTTGAGTGAATTTGGTGATTCCCTTCGTAAGGTTGAATCTGCATTTAAGGCTACTACTTCTGGAAGAGATAGACAGAGATATGATATGGGTGAAAGTTCATCAACAAATACATTCAAGTTTGAGGATGAAATGAAACAACTGGATGAATAAGAAAGAGAGCTTGAAGAAATTGAAGCATTGATTGTGAAAAGAGAAGCCAAAGGACAAGGTAAGTATAAGGGAAAGTTTCCTATTAAATGTTTCTCTTGCAATAAGATAGATCATTTTGCATCAAGGTATCCTGAGAGAGTTTCCAAGCCAAGATTTAACAAGCCTAAATTCCAAACGAAGTGTTACCATGCTACTGATGAAGGTGTAACAAATGATGAATCTAACAAAAGAAACACAAGTGAAGATGAATTTGTGTTTATTGCTATCAAGGAAAATAATCATGTGTCTACTAAAACTGCTAGTTGTATAAATGTGGAGAAAGCCCTAGTTGCTTGAGTTGAAGAGAAAGATGAATGGGTAATTGACAGTGGTTGTTCTCATCATATGACAAGAGATAAAAATAAGTTTGTGAATTTGGAGAAGTATGATGGTGGTATTGTGAGATTTGGTGATAACACAGCTGGTGTGATCTATGGAAGAGGATGCATTTCTCTTTATGGTAAGCATAACACTGATGATGTCTTGTACGTTGAAGGTTTGAAGCATAATGTTTTGAGTGTTGGTCAGATAGTTAATAAGAGATATAATCTTTAGTTCATGGATGGTAAGTGCAAAATATTGGGAAATTCTGGAAATGTGATTGCATCAAGTACACAAACAAAAGGTAATGTATTTCATCTAAATGCTACTAGTGAAATTTGTTTGATTACTCAAGATGATAAGAGTTGGTTATGGCATAGGATAATGCGTCATGTTATCTTTGATAACATTGTCAAGATAAGTTCATATGTACCTTGGAATTTTACCCTATTCTAATGTGCAAAATATCTTAAAATGAAAATGATAAAATACTAAGAAAACTTCAATGATTAGCCTAAGGAGTGATAAAACAAGGAAAATAGATGAAATACAAATGTAAATCGATTATACCTTCCTTGTTGTTGGAGACTCCTTGGTTGGCCCTTGATTTAGATGAATTTGTGTGCTCCTTAGATGGATTTTGATATAACTAGATGTAAGATTGATAATGCAAAATGACTAAATGGATGCCTAAATGGTAGCAAATACTTGAGAATGCAAATTGAAAACATAAGGTTGCTCAAAATGAAAAAGTCTTTTTTTTTTGCCCTTGAGGAGGGGGTATTTATAGAAGAATTTGAATTCTCTAGAGAATTCAACGGTTGAGATTCATCCAAAAAGGTCAAGATGAAGGGATACGGTGGGTTGAGAACTCACAAGCCCTCACATCTTGACATGTGGATGGTGAAGTGGCTAAGGGGAGATGAGGTGTAAGTGAGGTGGAAGAGAAGTACATGATGTGGAGGAAGTACAAGTACCTTGCAAGTACATTGGGAGATGGGAAGAATCTTGGGTGAATAAAAGTGAATTTTAAATTCACAATGATTGGAAGAATCTAGTGGATAAGACAATGTTCCCAAAAGGTGGGAGTTTGTCACATGTGACTTGATGTGACAAGTCAAAGGTTCTAGAAGATGCATGGGAAAAGGGGATTCTAGGAAGGAATAAAAAGGAATTAAAAATTCCTTGGGGAATGGGGAGAGTTGACCAAGGTACTAATTAGGTTTAACTAATTAGTAATTAGAGGATAATTAGGGGTTAATGAGGATTAGAAGCCAACTTGCAAAAGTTGGAGGATGTGACACATCCTAATCAAGGATTAGGCATGTGCACATCCTTAATGAAGAGATTAGGAGATAGATTAGGATTAGATGACATGTGAGGAATTAAATAAATGTAATATTTATTTAATTCATTTGACGAAAAGGGGATTAAGAAGAGTAAAGTATTTAATTACTAATTAAATACCTTAGGTATTTGGCAGAATTAAGGCTATTAATTAAATAATAGCAGTATTACTTAATTAACGAAAAATAAGATAAAAGGGGATGAATTTGGATAAATTAAGTGTCTAAATTTAGATGTCTACATTTTGCCCCTCTTTGAGATGGTGTTACGAAGTAGCATCATTTCAAAGATCATTAAAACATAGAACCTAGAAGAAGATGGTTAGATTGGGAAAGATGCCCCAGTCATTCCTTTGAATGATTAGGAAGGGAAAAAGATGATGAAAATTAGGGATGAAGGATGCCCCCTCGAGAGGACATGGGGGTTGAAGAGAACACGTGTGTGCTCTCGAAAAAGATGAGATGAGGGAGATGATGCGAAGTGATGGACAAGAGAGAAGGAGAAGAAATAGGAGATGGATGAAGCACAAATGGATTTTAGGACAAAAGGTGATGTTGCCCCAGTCAAGTTACAAGCCAAAATGGGTTGATGATGGATGGAGTGTTGTCAATGAGGGAATGAAGGATCCCGAAACAACACGAGGATAGGGATGGATACATCCCACTAAGTGGTATTGATGAGGGAAGGATAAATCCAAAAAAACCACTAAAGGATAGGGAAGAATACCTCTCGATGATGATGATGAAAGTGTTGTTGATGAGGGAAGGATACATTACAAAACAATACCAAAGGGATAGGGAAAGATACTAATGGATGATGATGATGATGATGGGTCAGGGCTAGTAACGAGACTAGGGACAAGACCAAGGATTTTATTAGGTGATTTGTACAAAGTTGAATAGATGAGGAGAAGATTGATATGTGAGATAGAGAGAAGGATCTTAAGATTTGGTTCGATATCCAAATATTTGGACTGTAGATGGACTAAAGCTCAGATTAAGGTTTTGGTTAAGCTCAAATTGGGATAAGATTAAAGCTCAGATGAGGATTGGATTGAAAGCTAGAATGATTGAAGGATATTATTGGATTGATTCTACACCGAGTTCCAGGGTTTAAAGGGCGTAAGGTGTTGACAATCAGATTTTTCCCGATTTGGCAATTTTCAAAAATTGTCAAATTTTGCAATTTTAGGAAACCTCACGGATATACTTTTGGGAGTCCAATTTTTTTCCAAGAAATATAAAATATTGAGATAGGATGAATTGCCAACTAACATCCCAAATTTGAGATATGCATTTTGAGTTATGAGTGAAAATAATTTTTTTAAATGTCAGAAAAAAATACTAAATTGAGATTTTGAGGGTCAAGATGAAAGTTTGAGGCCCCGAAAAATGTGGCAAAATGGGTTCCAATAGCCTTCAAAGAAGCCAATTTGGAATCTATTTGTTATCTCATAACACAACCACTTATCAAATTTCAACTCAAACGGACACCGGAGTCAAAAGTTATGGCCTCTGGAAGTTTTGGTGTAAAAATCAAAACCCGCAAAAATATGGTTTTTGATAGATTTTGAAAATTTCAACACATGGGTTTTGATGGTGGGGGGAAATTAGAAAATAGGTTAGGATTAGTTTTTAGAAAAAAGGCTAAAATGTGAAGAAAATATGGGGGAAGAGAAAGAATAGAGAGGGGTGGGAAGTAGGCGCCTGCTCCTAGGCTGGCCAGGTGTCTCATTGCTTGCCATGCCACGGGTGGAGCCACCCTGGCTACCAGCGGAGCCACCTCCATAGGTGGTAAAAACCACCTGAGGGCACGACCACACTCGTAGGCAGGTGGAGCCACCCTGATAGAGGTGGATTCACCCAGGGCGGAGCTGCCCCGACAATGACAGATCCGCCCGGGGCAGAGCCGCCCCGATAGGAGGAGGAGCTTCCTTGATAGAGGCGGATCAACCCTGACAATGGGTGGAACCGCTCAGGGTGGATTTGCCCCGATAGCGGGTGGAGCTACCCCCCTCAGAGGGAAAAACTGCCCCGCCAGCAGGCGGAGCCACCCCAGCGGGGGGGAGAGGAAAAAAAAGAAGAGTGGAAAAGAAAGGGAAGAGATAGGAAAAAAGATGGAGGGATGGGGGGATTGTGAAGAAGGATGAAGGGATGGGGGATACATGCAAGATGATAAAATGGAAAATGAAATACAATTCTAAATACAATTTTCCATCTTCGGAGCACTAATTTTTGCTATAGCATAAGACACCAAGTGCCAGGGTATGTGGAACCAAGGCTTATTAGTGTTTAATGCATAAAACAAACACAATAGACAAGAAGGTTATCCCAACACCCCAAAGTCACAAAGAAAGACCTTTGTTGGGCCAGGTATTGAGATAACCACAAGCACAAAAGGATGCCCCGACATAAAACAAGACCTCAGGGATCTTGGTGGGTACTACGTGGGACAACCAAGAAGACACAATCAAACAAACAATCAAGATATGTCCCTATGTGGACCAATAAAAACACACCATAATATGATGGATTATGGCGGTCTTGACAAGTGATGATAGGGAGCTCAAATGGTAAACAAAAGCCCAAATCATCAAAAGATCACAATCAATTTCAAATGTCCTTTGCCATAGGATCAAGGGGATAGATGGGATTGATGAGGTCTATTAGGAAGGATGCATCCTGTTGAGACTGATGATGGTTACTAGACTAAAAGATCAATATGACGTAGGGTATTCAAAACTGATTGGATTTGTTGATACAAGTGGATCTTGTTAGTTAAGAACTAGCTAAATAAGGGCATAGCTTGACAACACGACACAAGGGAGACAAGACATGAGACTGACACAACCTAAAGACCTAGGGGCTCGGGGGTCGATCAAAGATTAGCCTTGCTTACATGAAAATGCAGAGCCCTCATAGTTCAATAAAAGGCTATCGACTGACCATGGATAAAAGTAGAAAGAGGATGATGAATGATGATGACAGATGACAAGGAACGGAGAGACAAAAGCCAAGAATAATGATATATGATATAGGAGTGGACGGAGAAAGCAAAAAGACTGACGCTAGATGATAGAGGAGTGGATGGACAAAGCAAAATGACCAATGATAGACGAGAGAAGAGCAAAGTGGACAATGAAGATCGATGATGGAACCTCGGGGGTGGATCAAATGATCGACCTTGCCTACATGAAAGCACAGGGGCAACGTAGTTTGACAAGATGAAAGGAAAACAATGGATAAAGGATGATAAGATGATAGGATAAGTGGATAAAAAGATGGGACCGATACGACAAGATAGGATAGACCTATTGGATTGGATAGGATGATGATGATCACATAAAGCTTAGGGATGGGATAGTTATCCAAAGCATTAAAATGATTTGGGAGGATGATATGATAGATAGATGAGTGATGAAAAGTGATAGGGGATTGGAAAGATGTGCAAGAGAAGCAGGGGTGATGACAATGAGATAAATGGCATTGAGTTGCATGGGGGGAGGCCTATAGCCAGATACTAATGACAAGGGATTGTGAGATGGGATGAGGATAAAAATGAAAGAATAGATAGAGATATAGGGATGGGCGATGGGAGGGATTGTTTGGATGGATAGGAATATATGGATTGGGAGATGAAAGGGATGCTAGGATAGATGGATACGAAGATAAGGATGGGGAGATGGGAGGGATGCTATGATAGATGGATAGGGAGATGAAGGGATGTTATGATAGATGATGTCTCCAAGGACTATGTCATAAAGGAAGCAAATGCCCCCACTCTAGATATGTAATATATGAAGAGGCATGAGGGATGGAAGACAAGTGGATGGGAAGATAAAGGAGATAACTAGATGAGGATAGGATGGGTGACTAAGGAATATGATATAGCATTGATGAAGGGAATGTATACCAATAGGTGTCCAAAGCATGCATAGATAAGTGCCCCTATTTTGATCAAGATCACATAAAGGATGGCGGGATGGGAGATAAATGAGATATGATGGTAGGATGTGGAAGATAGGTGGGATGGGGGGGGGTTTATGAAGAGGATGGATAACAGGAAGAAAGGTGCATAGCTAGAAGCATAGCGGATGGAGGGAATGCATATCAGGAAGTTGCCCCCAAGTGCAGATGGGGATTTATGCATGATGCCTGTTTGCTAGGTTTTCATCATGGTATTTATCCAAGGTGCTTATTTGCCAAGTTTTCACCATTGGATGGATTATTTCTCTTTACTATTTTATTTTTTTTATTTTTATTTTTTTGATTTTGTGAATTTTTTGACTTTTTTGGATTTTTGTGGATTTTTTCACTTTTTTGGATTTTTGTGGATTTTTGGAATTTTTTAGATTTTTGTGGATAAGGATAGGGATTTTGATAAGGCAATTTAGAAGACATGCGATAAGGATATGGATGAAGGACTCAAGCATCAAGTTCTATATGAGGTAGTAAGAACCCATGTTCGAACCAACTACTAGATGAGGATAAATGGATTATGCAAGAGGATGAATTAGGGGGATTTGAGAGGGGAGATACATGGGATAATGGATGGGATGCTACAAGGGTATGAATGGAATGATGGGGTGGATATGTGATGGGGGAGATGTGTTCAGGACCAACATTGGCACATGTGGTGGTGGATTTGAAAAGATAAGAGATTAATGGATGGAGAATGTGTGGATAATGGGGTGGTGAACTTTGGAACATAAGGACCCAAAACAGACTTAGGAGATGAAAGGGGTGTATGACTAGCTTTTGAATTAGCAACTTTGGATGTTCTTATAGATTTTTCATTTGATTGCATTGCATATTTTTTCTTTGGGATCCACATAGTTTTGATCTTTGCTTTGGTGGGCCTTTGTGGCCTACAAATTTGATTTAGATTTAGATTTTTCTTCTCTTCACCATGTTTTTTGGAGGGGACATGAGGAGCCTTAGATTCATGTGGATGTTTGGATTTATGCATTTTTTCTTTAACAACCAAAGTGCTTTTAGTAGCAATGGGATGGGTGTGAGGAGATGGATGTTGTGGAGTGATGGAGGTAGGAGTATGGGGATTATGTGTAGATGGAGGATGTTTAGGTATGTGCCTTTGTTGATCCTGACTATGGGGTATGTGAGAGGGATGTTTATGATGGATGAGATGGATAGGTGATGAATGGATTAAGGGATGGATAGGACAAGATGGAGGAGGTGATTCTGGGATATATGGACCGAAAGCAGTCATAGTGGGTGGAGGGACATAAGAACCCAAGATGGATGGAGTAGATGAAGGGTGGGAGATGGTGGATGGAGGTATGTAAGGACCCAAAATGGATGGAGCAAATGAAGGAGAAATATGGATGGTTGTTTTGAGGCGATATGATAGAGGACGAGGGATGGCAGCATATGGTCTAGTGGAGCGATGGGAAGAGCTGACATTTCTTTTGTAAAAGGTTCATTGAGGACATTTAGAGGTTGTACCAACATTTTTGGATTGCGAGTCGTGAATAGTACATCCAAGACCTTGTGGATACAAATGTTTTTTAGCTTGGATGGGCTCTATAATACCTTGCTCATGAATGCCTAAACCTTTTCCTTGATAGTTCATTATCTTGAGCATTCAATCTAGGATAGGATTTTGGTTATTCTGGAAGAATGATGCGAGTTCATTATTAGGTGGAGGATGATGGGTGGTAAATACACTATTTTTCTTCTGCGAGGGTGCCACCATGGAAGAATGTGAGGGTACTGTTGAAATAATATTCCAAGCAGCTCCCTTTGGGTTCCCCTTTTTTGCATATATTCGTGCGCTGGCCTGCGCATCTCCGCGTCTCTTTCGGCTTCCCGGCAGGTTTTTGATCTTTCCCTTTGTGTGCATTCCTCGTTTCGCAACTTTGGCAAGTGGCTCCCCATTTGGCTCCTGAAAGGCTGCGCTGGGCGCCCACATGTCTCGCCTGCGGGGTTCTTCATTTTCTGTTGCTTTATGTTTCCTACGAGTTGCGAAACGGGGCCCACATCTTTGTACGTGGCGGTGTAGCGCAATCTTTCCCTAGCAAGAGTAGAGTATGCTGCGGCGGGCTGCGAAGGATTTCCTATTAGCCTTCTATTTCTGCAATGGGACCTACACCCTCGCTCCACTTGCGTGCCAGTTAGCGGCACTTTTAAAACAGCGGGGACAGAGAGCACCCACCGGGTTGGTTCTCGGCTTAGCGGCCAGCGTCTTCGCCCACAAAATACGGCCTTTCCCGTTTTCAAAGTAGCCTCCCGTCCCACGAACCGATAATCACTTCTCATAAGCTCCGGTCAATGGAGGAGAGTTTTCGTGATCGAGTTTTGCTTTGCCCGCGTGCCTTACATGATTATCAAAGCAAAGGCTGTGAGATGGCGGCGGGATGGTGTCATTGACTGCTGCTCGCCATGGTTCTCTAAGGCGGTGGACGACACTCGTCGTTTCGAAGTCTGGTTGGGACCACTGCCATCATTTCAAAGGGCACGCCTGTAACTGACCAAGTGGATGCTGTACCCAGATTGGCTGCTCTCATTACGACATTGGGAATATTCTTATTCGGGCATCATTACGGGAGATTGTGGAATCTTTC
>VDFB02000003.1:243352672-243618024 GCA_007258455.2 Sequoia sempervirens | reverse complement strand
TGTCCAAAACTTGATCAATGAAGGGTAAAGGGAAGTGTTCCTTCTTGGTGGAAGCATTAAATTCCCTATAGTCAACAAAAACTCGCCATTTCCCTCCCTTCTTGGGCACAATCACTAATGGTGACACCCACTAACTATTTGAAATGGGTAGATAAACCCTACATCTAGTAATTTATCCAGTTCTCCTTTCACAATCTCTCTCAGTGCAGGGTTAATTCTTCTCTGTGGTTGTCTTACTGGGGTGCAATCATCTTTGATGTAAATTTTGTGTGTACAAATTTTAGGATCCAATCCCTTCATATCATGATAATCCCATGCAAATGCATGTTGATGGGTCCTTAATAGGTTTGTTAATAACAAATTGTTTTCTTCATTCAATTTACTATCAACATTCAAATATTTTCCTTCTAACACCTATACTTGTGTAGTTAATTCTATCATGGATGCTTCATTAACACTTGGTACCTTTAGTTCATATGTCAGCAATATATGGGATACAATTGGTGCTACAGGAAGTCTATCTGTAGGAATAATGGTTGTAGGAAGAGTGGCTACAGGAAGTTTTTCTATAGGAACAATGGGTGGAGGAAGGGCATATGTAGGAAGAACATCTGTAGGAACAATGGATGCAAGAAGGGTAGGTAAAAGTGTCTTGACTAGAGTAGAAAAATGATAAGATGATGCTTCCTCCACTTCACAATGGTTTTGAATGATGTTAGACAATACTTCATCTTCATCTTAGAGTTGCATGAAATAACTTCTACCTAGCATCATAAGCTATGCCATATACTTAACTTCCTCGACCTTTTCAACAACATGTGGCCATACGGGATTATCTTCATCATGAGATGGCTGAGCAGGTAGATAGAGAATAGACTTTTAGTGCTCCTCCCATCTAAAATGGTCATGTCACCTGACTGACATCCAATGTATGCATCTGTAGTTGCTAACCATGGCCTTCCAAGAATAATGGGATACCTTCCTAGCATAGTTTTAAGAGAGAGAATCATAAATTTTGATAGGTACTCCTAGGATTCTAGAACTACAACAAGATCCTCCACTACACCATCAAGCTTAACAGTATAGCTATCACCAAGCTATAGGATAGTAGGAGTGAACCTCATGCTTGTGATATTTAGTTGTTGTAGGATGTCTTTGGTCATTACATTTATTACTACCCCTAAATCAATTAGAGCATTCTTTACTTGGACCTGGTTTATAAAAATTGCTACCGCAGGACTACCTAGGTCATTATAGTTGGGAATAGTCACTTTTCTGAGCATGATGTTAGCTATCTATCCCACCACATGAACTGTAGTTGGGTATTTCTTTTTCCTACCTAGCTTCTTGAGAGAAGCTTCCTTGATTGCTTTTTCATAGATTGGAACATCTTTTATGGCCTAAAATAGAGGTATTTGGACACATATATGCTATAGTTGTGTTGGCATATGACTTTGGGAGTTTTTTTTTGGTTACTAGTGTTTTCATTGATGGAAAATAGAGCCAATAGTATGGTCCACAATTCAAAAGTAGCTCATATCGACAAGAAAAGTAGAAGATTGTATGGTATTAGCAGAAAGCATGAAGAATAGAGTATCCGGTTGGAAAATTGGTCTAAACACTTCACTGAATCATTATTTTGTTGTGTAGATCCCCAAGGAAGCTTGTCAAGCATGTATGTTACCTTTTTGGTAAGTTTTGTGGTGTTGTTGAAATTGGTGTACGAGTTAAGAGATTCGGTAAAATGACTTATTGTTTATTTTCTCATTATGGCCGACTTGTTGTGTATGGCATGTTCAGGATGTATAAGGAATATTTCTTTGACTATTTCTTATGTTGGGAATGTTGATTTGAGCCCCTACTATAGTCTAGCTGACTTGTGTGGGTATGTATTAATTCTAATTGATGATTTGAGCCAACATCTGGAAGAATATTATATTTTGTTTAAAGTTTTCATATAGCAATGAAATCTTGTTAGCGGATGTAGATGTGAGATTGGAAAATCATTTTGCTGTGTGAGAGTATGATGAAGTGAGAAGGTGTGAAAGAAAATTAGTGCAAAACAATTATATGGTCTAATATCAAAAGATTTGTTTGAGTGAATTTTGTTTGTGCTATAGAAGGGTTTTTGTAGGAGAGCGAAGTAGAGAAGAAGTGTGAATTGGATAGAAGATCCAAAATCTATTTCATGTACTTTATTGGAACTGAATTCAAACATTTGGAGATGCTAATTTCCGAATTCATTATTTTTTTTATATTCTCAAATATTTTGTAAGATAGTGAGCCTTTTCTTTTGAGCAGTGAGCTCTAGGCAGTGCGCTTGAATGCAAGTGCATTCCCTTTTGATCATACTTTTAATCGAGTATACTTTGTGCATTAATCTCCACCATAGTTTTTCCACTAACAGGGTTTCCACATAAAAATTCTGGTGTTATGGTGTTCACATTGTCTCTTTAATGTGATTGCATGTTTTCCTTCTACTTGTATGCTATGGATGATATTAAATTTTAGTATTGTTGTTGAAAGTTTAAGATTTGATTTGAAATTCAAAAATTGTGGAGCATTGATTCACCCCCCCTCTTAATGTTCCTTGTTAGTGTAGGTTTTTATTTTCTTATATTCCTAGGTTTTCCTACACTTTCATTAAGCTTGCTTAGGTTATATTATGTGAGTATTAGTGTGAGTGGGTGCAATGTTCTCTCTACTCACCTTGTTAGTGTGAAAGGGGTACTTTATATAATAGTTCATTCTTAACTAGTTCTCCACTAAAGTCCTCTTCACACTAGCTTAACTTTACATAGGGATAAGGTGGTTGAGCCTTTAATGACATGATTTTTCACACCTCATAGGATGCCAACACTTATCATAATTTGGTTGCATCTATCTCTCCCCTTGGCCTATATAACCAAGGAATTTCCTTTGTAATTCTCAAGTGGATTATATCTTTTCCTTTTCAGATCCTCATAATGCTATTCTACTTCTAGAGCATTTGCATTACTCTTGTGGAGATTAACTCTGTGTTGTTATTTTGATCTTGTGTCATTTGCTTTCACAGTTTCATAGCTATTTATTTGCACTACTTTTTTGGGTTATTCATATTTTTAGATTCTAACATGGTATCAGAGCTGTTCTAGTGCAATATAGATTGTAGTTTCCTTATTTGAGAGTTTTTGGGGGCTTAATAAGTTTTGTTGCAATTTTCTTCAAAATCTTGTACATTCTTCTCTTACGTTTTCAAAAAATTTGAACAATATGAAAGGATTTATGAAGATCTTGTTAAAATTGTAGGTTATAACATGCCTTTGCTTGACTTAGGTAGCTAATTGAGCCTTTACAAGTAATTTTTTCAATTTTGGGGTCATATTTTTTACTGTTGAGAGCCTTATTTTACACTAGATCTACATTTTTGGTACTATTTAAAGAAAATCCACCATCTAGGTCATTTCTAGTTTTTGCATACAAGTTATATATTTTGTAGAAACTGAAAGTCAATGTTTCAGCAGACCCCCTTTCCATTGACAGTTGTAGATTTGAAGGCAGTTTTCAAATGCTTCATTCTCACTCATACTGGTTCCATTTATCAAGAATTTTTTTTATTTGGGATAGTTTCTCATGCTCTTTGCACCAATGCAAGTGTTTTTTTGTTTTGATGTAGGGATTTTTTAGAAATTTCAGATTCTCACCTGTGACACTACATAATTCTCATTTTGGGAACTTCAGAGACTCATAACTTTCTCATACAATCTTGGATTGAGGTGATTATTTTTTTGAAAGTGCATGATTTTTTGAGTAGAACACAATAGTGTCGTTAGTTTCATCTAGATCAACTCCAATTTTATACTTTCAGCATACACCCAATGTGTGAGAATTTTGTAAAGCATTGGGATCAAGACCACTAAGTATTATTGCTAGTAGAAGTTGTAAATGCACTGATTATAAAGTGCCAAATCATATTTTCTTGGTGGGGGTTCTTTCTTTGAGTTAAAAGGGGGGTTGTCTTGTGCATGTTCTCTTCTTTTCAACATCTCATTTTTTGCATTTCTTCATCATGGATCAAACAATAGTACCCATATTAACTTCTTACAACTACTTTGAGTGGAAATCACACATGACAATCTACTTAAGGAAAGTTGGATTACATAGGATAACAATGGGACTTGAAACTAAACCTACTAAAGATTAAGATAAGCCTAAGTGGTTTAAAAAATGTGATGAGGCCTATGGAACATTGTGTTTGTCTATTTCACCTGATTTTCTATTCCACATTGAGACTTTGAATTCACCAAATGAAATCTGGACAAAGCTAGAAACACTAATTGGCACACAAGATTCAATAAGGGGTCATATGTTGGAAAATGAACTAATTAGTTTAATTCTAGGCAATTTCAACACAATTCAATATTTTTTCACAAAATTGAAATCACTAAGGCTACAATTAAAATAATGTGGTATTGATAAGAAAGATGAACAACTAAGTTTAGAATATTCTATCTTTGTTTCTACCTACTATGCTACTAAGGGTGCACTTGGGACATAGCTCACTTTGCCATCTTTGGATGCTTTTTCTATCTCTCTCACATGGGTAATCTAGATGGGCACTCTTAAATCCTCTAAGTCACTTGCCCTAGCTGTAAACCAAGGTACAAAAGAACAAAAAGGATAAATTAGTAACAATAAGGATAAGAAACAAAAGAATAGCAAGGAGAAAAGGATCAGATTCTAGTTGCCTCAAAAGCAACCAATGAGACCCAATCTTCTAAGGGTGAAAATCCTAAGAAAGAGAATGTAAATTGTTCCTATTGTAAGAAACTCGGTCATGATGAGCACAAGTGTTTGAAGAAACAAGTGGATCATTTGACACACATTCTTGAGAATAATAATCTCAGTGTTCCTAATTCCATCAAATAGAGTTTAGAGGAGGGTTCTCACAAGGCCAAAGACAATAGTAAGGGGAAAGGAAAGGGAAATACCCTTGTAGCTATTGATTCTCCACCATCCACATGGGTTCTTGATTCAGGTGCTTCACACCACATGAATTCAACTAAAGATGAAATTGAATCTATGGAGCCATGTTCTAAGCCTTCCATTCTGATGGGTGATGTCACTCTACTTGAGGTATGTGGGAGAGGGTCTATTGTTATGGGGGATGGAACATTTCAAGATGTTCTTTATGTGCCCTCATTATCAACTAATCTCCTATCTATCTATGAAATCAGTCACACCGGTATAGGTAAGAGAGTTGAGTTTACTCCTGATTCAGTGGAGATTCGTGAGATGCAGAATGATTCTATAGCTAGAGTTGGGAGAGTAGATCATGAATCTTGACTTTATTTGTTCTCTCACTTTGTTCCCGATCCCTCCTCAACTATTCTACTCACTCATTTAGATGATGTGAGTAATTTATGGCATTAACAGTTTGGACACTTGAACTATCATTATTTGCAACAAATCAGCAAACAAGATATGGTTATAGGATTGCCTACAGTTTGATATTCTAAAGGTTTTTATCATGGTTGCATTCTTGGAAAACATCCTAAAGAGAAGTTTGACAAAGGAAAAGCTTGGAGAGCCTCACATCTTTTGGAGTTGGTACATAGTGATTTGGCAGGGCCATTTCCACAACCATCTTTCAGTAAAGCTTGATATGTTTTGACATTCATTGATGATTTCTCTAGGTACACCATTGTTTACTTTCTCAAACAAGAGTCTGAAGTCTTCGATTAATTCTTGGAGTATAAGGATTTTGTAGAGAAAAAACTAGAAAATCTATCAAAGTTCTACATATAGATAATGGGGGGAATATGTCAACCATAGATTTGTGTAGTATTTTGCTTCAGAGGGCATTGATTTTCAGCATACAATCCCCTATAGTCCTTAGTAGAATGGAGTTGTAGAATGAAAGAATCGGTCCTTGAAAAAGATGGCTAATTATATGATTCACTCCAAGTCTTTAGCACCACTTTTCTGGGCAGAAGCTGTTAATTGTGCGTGTTATATCCAGAAGCATGTTCCCCATAAATTTGTGAAGGGGGTAACTCCTTTTCAAGCTTGGACTAGTTGAAAACTGCCAGTTAAGCACTTTTGAATGTTTGGCTCTAAATCATGGGCTCACATTCCAGCAGAGAAATGTAAGGCTATGGATTTGTAGAGCAAGCATTGCATATTTTTTGGTTACCCAAATGATGTTAAAGGCTACAGGCTCCTTCATCCTACCACACATGAGTTGTTCATTGAGAGGAGTGTTCAATTTGAGGAGAGTACTTCTAGTCCTTCTCTCGACACTTCTCCTACTACCATCAACTTGGAGTTCTTGTATCATGATGATAGTTCTTTAGAGGTTCATAATACTTCATATCATGATGAGGAGTATTCTTCCTCCACTTCAAATGATGATAGTGATCATGGGGATGCACACAATTCATCTTCAAAGGATGATGATTCTCCTCCAGATTCTCCTCCTTCCACAGCCATAGGACCTCTTTGGGCTCATTAGACTTTATAGTTAGTAGGTGATTGGGTAGGGGATCCATCAGATCACAAGAGAAAAAGATCATAGTTTTAGGATCCTCTACATGCCTTCCTTGCTTCAACTTTTGATTCACGTACTTTTCAAGAAGCTTATGGTGTTCCCAAGTGGGATTCAAACATGCAGGAAGAGTTCAGTTCCTTGGAGAGGAACCACATCTAGGATCTTGTCCCACTTCCTAAGGGAAGAAAACTTGTTCAATGCAAGTGGGTATTTTGAAAGAAAAAATGTTGCAGATGGGTCAATTGACAAGCATAAAGCTTGCTTGGTTTCCAAATAATTCTCCCAAGTTCCAGGGATTGACTACTCTGAGACTTTTGCACCAATTGCCAAAATAAATTCCATCCAACTTGTTCTTGCCATAGCTGTAACACGTAGATGGGATATTCACCAGATGGATGTGAAGAGTTCTTTTCTTCACAGTGATCTTTAGGAGGAGATATACATGGATCATACATAGGGGTTTTCTTAGGATTCTTCACTTGTGTGTCATCTTTGAAAGTCTCTCTATGGCCTCAAATAGGCCCCTCAGGCTTGGTACGCCAAGATGGACTCCTTCCTTCTGACAGTGGGATTCACTTGATGCCATTCTAATCCTAATGTCTATATATTGCACTAGGATGATACTCACACCTTCTTGGTTCTCTATGTCAATGATTTGTTGATCATAGGGAGTCACTCATCCACCATTCAGGTTGTGAAAACCACCCTTCATGATCAATTTTTGATGTCAAAATTGGGCTTGTTGCACTACTTCTTGGGGATTGAGATCACTTAGTCTTCCTTAGGTATCAATCTTTCATAGTCTAAGTATGCACTTGACATGCTCTAGAGGTTTCGCATGGCTAATTGTAAACCTGCTCCAACTCCATTTTTGTCAGGGGTCAAACTTGAGGCTAAGTGTTCTTCACCCTTGGTTGATGGCACTTTGTATCGACAACTTGTTGGTAGTCTCATCTATTTGACTCATATGAGGCCTAAAATTTCATATGTAGTAGGCATGGTCTCCCAATTCATGCAGGATCCACATGAGCTACATTGGAAAGTAGCTAAGTGGATTCTTCACTACATAATGGGTACTCACAATAATGGGATTCATTATGTAGTGGGCATGGATTTTTCCTTGGTGTGACACACAGATTTAGATTGGGTAGGAAATTCTCAAGATCGCAAGTCTACTTTAGGGTATTGCTTCTCCCTTGGTTTTGGTCCAATTTGTTGGTCGAGCAAGAAGAATTTTTCTATTGCTCTTTCATCTACAAACGTTGAGTATCGAGGAGTAGTTAATGCTACTATTGAGGCCATTTGGCTTTAGAATATTCTCATTGAGTTTGGAATTCCCTTTCGGAATCCCATAGTCATCTATTGTGACAACCAAAATGTGATTTATATCTCTTGCAATCCGGTCCATCATTAGTGAACCAAGCACATCGAGATCCACGTGCACTACATTCAGGAGCTGATTCATAATGAGATCATGGATCTCAAGTACTATCTAACATCAGATCAAATTGTAGACATCTTCACCAAACCCTTCATTGAGAGAAAGTTCCTTCATTTGCAAGATTTTCTTAGGGTGTGTTTGTTGTCATCCATGGAGGGGGATATTTAGTCCTTTTATTTTTTCATTTCTTTTTTTGGGAGTAGTTTTGTCCCACTGGGTTTTCTCCTTTTCTTCATTTGTGAGATACTTTTTTGCATTGCATTTGTGCATGGGTACCTAACATGGCATTATTTTTTGGGACCCATCTTATCTTCTTTTAGATCCTCCTACATTATGCTTAAGGGGGGGTGTTAGTGTAGGTTTTTATTTTCCTATATTCCTAGGTTTTTCCTACACTTTAATTAAGCTTTCTTAGGTTATATTATGTGAGTATTAGCGTGAGTGGGTACAAGGTTCTCTCTACTCACCTTATTAGTGTGAAAGGGGTAATTTATATAACTAGTTAATTCTTAACTAGTTCTCCACTAAAGTCCTCTTCACACTAGCTTAACTTTACATAGGGATAAGGTGGTTGAGCCTTTAATGACATGAGTTGTCGTACCTCATAGGATGCCAACACTTGTCATAATTTGGTTTCATCTATCTCTCCCTTTGGCCTATATAACCAAGGCATTTCCTTTGTAATTCTCAAGCTGAGTATATCTCTATTTTTGTAGATCCTCATAATGCTATTCTACTTCTGGAGCATTTGCATTACTCTTGTGGAGACTAACTCCATGTTGCTATTTTGGTCTTGTGTAATTTTATTTCACAGTTTCATATCTATTTATTTGAAATAGTTTTTTGGGTTATTCATCTTTTTAGATTCTAACATTATTGGTGTCCAAAAATTGGTATCATAGTAGGTTCCTCTTCTGAAGTTTAACAGTTTGAGGTGGATCTTGAATTACAATGGACGCTGGTGGTATTCAACAACTTATGGTAGCACTTGATGATCTTGATAAGTCTAAAGTAGAAGTCATGAAATTGAAAGAAAATATTGAGGATGCTAGGAAATTCATTCAATCACTGAAGGATAAAATAAATGAGTCAAGGAAAAAGAGGAAAGAACTATGTGGTAAGTTGAAGCAAAAAGAAAGCAGAGGCTCGAAAGATATTCATCTAAATAAAACCCTAAAATAAATAACAAAAGAATGTGAAAAGCTTGCTAAGGACAATACTGCTCTAAAGCTTGAAATGGAATCTATGGCTATGAAGTTAACCAAAGAGATTGAAGAAAGAAAGAAGGAGGAGAATCCATCCTAGTCCTTGAAAGAGAAGTATTAGGAATGCAACAGAGTTAATAGTGGATTCATTCAGCTGGAGATTGAATTGCAACAATCCAAAAACAATGAATGAGAGATTGAGAGATAGATAGTTATTCTCAAAGATGATCTTGCTACTACAAATGAGTTCAAGAAGAAGTTTAGAATTAGTTCTACTAAGCTTGATGAGATAAATAAAGGACAAAAGTATGCAAACAATAAGCAAGGTCTTGGCTATGTGAAGGGTGAATGCTCTAGATCTTAATAGGAACCTGAAAATAAGAACAAGGGCAGAAGATCTCTGGTAAGGCAACCCAATACTCATAAATTTAATGGATATTGCTTTTTTTGTAATAAATTTGGACATATGGCTTCTCAGTGTAGAAGTAAGATAATCTCTGGCAGTCCATCATTTTCTAGCCAGTGTTTTAAATGCATGAAGTTTGGTCATAAGTCATTAGAATGCAAAAATATGTATGTTAGCATAATGAATGATAGATGCTACACCTATGGAAGATTTGGGAATGTTGCTAATCAGTGAAAATTAGTGGAATAAATGGTATAGACAAAAAGAATTGGTATGCTACAATTGTAACAAATTTAGACACACTGCAAGATTTTGTAGGAACAAAAACATGGATAGAAGAGGTCTGGTATATCAAGGAAGAAATTCACAAAAAGGTGTCAATAAAAAGGGAAAAGCATCTATGGAAGAGATAAGAGATCATATGAAGAAAATGTGGGTAAAGAAGAGTGGAGCTGATGAATACGATAAGGTTGTATTGGAAGCTCCTTTTAGTAATTCATCTGGCAATTGATTTCAGACCATTGGCCAAGGGGGAGTTTTCATGAAAATATTTTCCCCCCTATGTGTAATTAGTACCAGATCATAGGAAATTGTCAGTTGGTGTGTTATTCATCCTCAAATGTATTGGTGATCACTTCTTGAAAGTTCGCAGATGGATTTTTCTCTTATTGTTTGAAAACTGAGTAACTGAAACATCTAGGACAAAAAAATTAATGTGACAAGGAAGTTAGGTATGTAAAGTTCTAAAAGGGAATTTGGAACCCTCATTTTTCACCATGTGTCGAACAAGAACTATTGGAGAACCTTTTCAGCAAAATTTTGAAGGAGTGAAAGGAAATTTAGTGGTAAATTCTCCATGTATTTCTGTTGATTATCAATTATATATTTATTCCATGATCGGTAGAGCACTATTTGCTACAAAAAATGAAGAAAATCAAAGAAACAATAACTCTAGATGAATATAGTAGTCAAAAGGTTAGGGATGAAAAAAAATTATTGTCTTCCATCAAATTAAAGAAGCTTAGAGAAGCAAAACATAACAACTTGGACATCTGGAATGAATTTCCTCATTTCATCAACAAAAAGGTAGTTCAGTTTATCTTGAGCATATTGGATGCTGATATCCTTACTCTGGATAAACCCTATCAAATTTATAAGGATGCAATTATAAATCTAATAGGTTTGTGCAATGTTGGTATTTTTTTGAAAAGGAATTCGATTTAGAATATTGAAGTCGAAGCCCTAATTAGAGTAATAGGAGATCAAAGGGCTCTGGTAATCTCAACAATCAAAGATCCATTAACGAGGTATATTGCACATGGAATATCTTACAAAATTTTCTTCAAAAATAGAGAATGATCAACCTCGGTAGGTGTAGTGTATATCACTCACAAGATGATAATAGAAAATGAAGACTTTGATCTATGTGGATTGCTAAAGGGTCAATTGATGGAGAATGTGCAATTGACGAAGGATATAGATTACTCTTTCAAGTTTGGTACCCTAGATATATGCATTATGATGTATTTCCTAAGATGATTGCCTCATAATTGCAATGTTGTATGGAAGAAAAATGTGCCAATTTGTAAGAAAATTTTTGAACGTTTTAACTCTTTTGAAAATGGTGAACAAGCTTATGAAAGCTTCTTTAGGAACCTGTTAGAACAAAATTTGGTGTAAGTGATATTCCTCTCTCAGTAGAAATAGTTGAAGTTGGATCATCCTCTGGAAAGATGAATAAAAAGAAGAAGAGAGAAAGAGAGTTGGATGGTGACATCCCTTTGGCACCTAAATCAACAAAAGTTGAGGGAAAAGTTAAAGAGAAGATGGTTGTGGATATAGTGGATGAAGACTCTAAAGGATATACACCAAGAGATGAACCAAAACTATTCAAACCAGATGTGGTAATTGCAGAGGAGAGTGATGAAGAAGATTCTCTACTCAAGTCAAAGATACTACAAATTGTTCAAGAAGAAGATGGAATGCAAAATTTAACTGACATATGGATAAATGGACCATCATATGAGTAGGATCTCATTGAGGACACTCTAGGAAGACACTTTATTGATAAAAACATTGAACTAGAAAGTCTACAGAATATACTTCTAGAAAAATTGATTGAATGTGTCAAGGAGGCTATGGAATATGTGCCCCAGGATTAAAAAAAGGAGGAAATAATCTCTCATCTAAAGATGTAGTTAGGATATCTCTCACCAAATTGAAAAATAAAATGAATGTGTTAAGATAGTGCATTGAATCAGCAAACAAGATCTACAATTACTATCTTAGGTGGCCTCATGTGGTTGGTAAATATAAGGACAAGTTGGAGAAAATTGAAAATGAGCTTGTCATAATTGATCAGGATTATAGTATGGTTTAGGAAAAGGATGGAGAAGTTGGAAAGAAGGTTCATGAATTGCAAGTTGAGCATGCAATGGTTCACTTTGGCAGAAACACTCTTATGGATACTTTATGGAAAGTGAAGGATCATATTGAATGTAGATTAGTCCAAATGATTGAAGTTCTGAAGAAAGGAGAAAAAATGGAAGGATCCATTACCATTCTTGAATCCCTTTTCTAGGTCATCAATAGCATATCAAAAAATAATAGTCTAATAATTGCTACTGGGATTGCAGTGGACTCTTGGCAGAAAATATAAAATAATTTTCTGAATTTAGCAATACTTACATCTTTTTTTTTCATTTGAGGGAGAGAATGTAGTAAAAATTCTAAGGGGGAGAGAATTTAGTGAGAAATTCCTTAACATCCAAATGGGGAGCTGTGTTTTTGAGTTTTGACACTTTGTCATTTTTCACTAAGTGTTGCCATCAATGCCAAAGGGGGAGATTGTTGGCATATTACTTTCAGAGTTTGTTTTTGGTTACTTGTGTTGTCATTGAGGGTAACTAGAGTTAGTAGTATGGTCCACAGGTCAGAAGTAGCTCATACAGGTAGGAAAAGTAGAAGATTGTATTCTATCAAAAAAAGCATGAAGAATAGAGTATTTGGTTGGAAAATTGGTCTGAATACTTCACTGGATCATTATTTTTTTTTGTGGATCCCTAAGGAATCTTTTCAAGCATGTATGTTATCTTTTTGATAATTTTTGTGGTGTTGTAGAAATCGGTGTATGAGTTAAGAGATTCAGTAAAATGACTTATTGTTTATTTTCTCATTAAGGCTGACTTGTTGTGTATGGCATGTTTTGGATGTATAAGGAATATTTGTTTCACTATTTGTTTGTTGGGAATTTTTATTTGAGCCCCTACTATAGTCTAGCTAACTTGTGTGGGTATGCATTAATTCTAATTGATGATTTGAGTAGACATGTGGAAGAATATTATATTTTGTTTAAAGTTGACATATAGCAATGAAATCTTGTTAGTGGATATATATGTGAGCTTGGAAAATCATTTTTGTGTGCGAGATTATGAAGAAGTGAGAAGATGTGAAATTGAAATAGTGTAGAACAACTATATGGGCTAATATCAGAAGATTTGTTTGAGCAAATTTTGTTTGTGCTACAAAAAGGTTTTTGTAGGAGAGTAGAGTAGAGAAGAATTGTGAATTGGATAGAAGATCCATAATCTATTTCATGTGTTTTATTTGAACTAAATCCAGGCATTTGGAGATGCTAATTTCCTAGTTCATTATTTTTTATATATTCTCAAATATTCTATAAGGTAGTGAGCTCTAGGTAGTGAGCTTGAATGCAAGTGCATTCCCTTTTGATCATACTTTTAGTCGAGTATACTTTGTAGATTAATCTCCACTGTGGTTTTTACCCTAACATGGTTTGCATGTAAAAATTATTGTGTTATGGTGTTCACATTGCCTCTTTAATTTTATTACATGTTTTCCTTTTACTTATATGTTGTGGATGCTATTAAAGTTTAGTATTGTTGTTGAAAGTTTAAGATCTAATTTGAAATTCAAAAATTGTGGAACATTGATTCACCCCCCCTCTCAATGTTCCTGGTGTCCAACAAACTGATCCAAGATATCAAAATTTTATCCACCTTTTCTTCCATCTTATTGCAACTTCCAATCTCTGAGGAAATGGTGGCTCTTGTTTAGTCTTCTTGACTTGAACTGGTTAAGGATTTTTAGGTACACTAGGCTAAATGGGATCATTTGGAGGTTCCTCTTCCTCTTCCACAAGGAGGTCAGTGATAATGGGCTTGGAAGGGGCTGGTAGAGTAGTTCCTATACACAATTGGATATCACTTACACTTACAACATATGTAGGGAATTGATTTGAATCAACAAAGTATGGAGGTTGTTGTTGTGGTTTGTTATTTGGATTGGGTGTGGCCTGAGCTAGTATTTTAGTAGGTTTAGATGCATTTGAATTGGGATTAGGAGGTGGAGGAATTATATAAGAATGTTGAGGCTAAGAAGGTGGTTTCATGTAACTGGTTGTCTGAGTAGGCCATTGCTACCCTCCTCTCCATTGATTCATTTGTTGCCAATTTCCTGGAGGTGGTTGTCAATGTCCTTGAAATTGCTGCCAATTCCCCAGAGGTTGTTGCTATTGGGGTGGATAAATCTAATGAATAGGCCAATAATTTGGAGGGTTACTCCAAGGATGTAGTGGATACCCTCCATAATTGGGTGGATATCGGGGCTACCATTGGTTACCAAAGGACTAAGAATTGAAATATGGCCCAGCATAGGATAGTGGATCCGGTGGCATACCTTGTCTTGGATACCAAGGCTTCCTTTGTGCAACATAGTAGACCTGGTCTTCTTTAATCTGGATTGGCTTGAATTTTGATGGAACTTGCTTGCTTTCAATATTAGCTACCATATTACATCTGCAGTCCTTCTTCTTTTGTCTACAGTGGGGGAAATACTCTATCAACATTGCCTTTTCCTCCTCTTGCTTCTTCTTGGCCTAAAGTGTATCTAGATGAGCAGCTAGATTATTGATAATGTCTTGCTTGAAGTCTTCTAGCAAATGATTAATCTCCATTCTTGAGACTCCACTGGTAGTTGACTTACCCATGGAAGATTGGTAAGCTCTCCCTTTCTTTGAAGCTTCCCTAGAGTAGTTCTGGCATATTTTTTTGATATCTTCCCAAGGAACTTGGGAAATATCTCCTCCTACCATGAGGTCCAAAGTATCAGTGCAACTATCATTAATTCCTCTTAGGAAAAGAAACTTTTGTGAGTCTTCATTATGTGTATGGTGTTGGTTGTTTTTAATGAGCAACCAGGTTGGTCTCCTATTCTACCTATGGAGTAGCCATCCCCAGTCAAGGGCAGCTCAGAGGACCTGGACCAACTGACAAGATTCAGTCAAAGATCGAGATCTTCTGCACTTTAGGCTCTACAGAACTAGGGCGGGTATACCCACACAATGCCTCAAATAAGACTAGACATTCCTTTTTATAGTAGATGACTCCTGATGCCAAGAATTGAGGACCTCAAATGGGGCTAGATTCTCAGTAGCTCAACCTTGAAGCAACCAGGAGGTAGGGCACATACTAAACAAAAGATATTCAATAGTTTTAAAAGGTTTTCTAAGAGGAACTAGGCTGCAAACAGATCAGTGCCTAATTCGGGGTCATGGAGTCACATACAAAAGATGGAATTCATCTGCAAACTAGACTCAATCAGTGGATTTTGTTTTGCTAATGCCTTACATCAGCTATCAGTGCCTTACACTGACAATCCAGCTCTTGTATCAACCAGACTCTTCTTACCAAATCCAACCTACAAACAAGTAATCACTGCTATCTATTCAAAGGATTTAACTGCTTCCTTGAAGTAGACCTATCAATAAATAACACAATCCCATGAAGTATGAGAAGATGAACAAAAACACCTTATGCATTTATTCAAATGATTAAAATCCTACAAATGTGGAGACAATTTGATGATATGCATGAAAGATAAGCATCTTCATGTATTCCTGCTTAACTGATTGCATTTACAGAGGAAATCAAAGTCACAGACCAAAGACTCAAAATCATGACTCAAGACTAAGCCCTAATCTATCTCAGACTAATCCCAGAACTTAGAAAAATGGAACTGAACCAAGGGAGCAAACCTAAGGAGCCAAACCCTTCACACTGGCCATGAAATCTCCCTTTATAGAAATAGGGAGAGCAACAAGCAACCAGCCAGGGTGACCTTACACGTCATCAGGTGACTAGGACAAACCCTAATTGCCATGTTCTTGAACTACCTCTTTGGCCTCATAAATATCATTGGTCGGGTTGCTGCAGGAAAGACACTCCAGCACAAAAGAAGCCAGCCAATCGATGTCAAATCTGCCATCCATACTCGAGCCATGCCATCCTTGTACCAGAGCCACGTCACCATGAATGCTGGTTCAGTGGAGCCAGTGACCAACTCTCTGTCGCCATGAATGCACCAGGCTTCTGGTGCGAACATAGAAACCCTAATAGTGGTCTAGTATGAAACTCGACTGTTGATCATCAGAGATCGGGCAGTCACCTTTAAATCTTCATCAGACCACTGAGACAAGTCCTCCACTAGATTTCACTACATACTGGTCTTCAAAAAAACATCGGGCACCTTTATCGCTCAAATTAAAACATCACCGTTCATCATCTGCATGTGCGCATTGATGTTCCATTAGTAGCTCGGGCTTTAACGCACCACATGGAGAGGCTCATATCGGTGAGAGATAGTAGTGTCGGGAAGACCTCAAGGCGAAGAGAAATAGCTACAATGAAGAGCCAAGCATATCAGCAACACACCATCCGATCAGGGAGACATCTGGCCAAAGAAAACATGCTAAATTGAGCGCTCATCATAGTCAACAAGAGGCTAACAAGTCAGTGAAACATCCCAGCGAAGTCACTGAACATATCGGCTAGACATAAGGAAGTTAGGGAGACGTCCAACCGAGGTCCGCATATTGCACCAAAAGCATCACAAAGTCAGGGAGAGATGGCCGAGTCGGCCAGACATCATGGTGAAGCACAAGTCTCCCTGAAGCATCAAGTCTTCTATCACCAGTCGGCGTAGCAAGATGAAATTGCCGAGACATCTCAACGAAAGTTGCCACCCACACCGAAAGCAAACCACAAGACACTGTCGGCAAGACATAACAGATTCACCAAGAGATATATTGAGAGTTCCAAGTCCTGCCGATGGGAAGTCACACCGAAGATCAAAGGGGGCCATGACAGTTGGGAAGACAAGCCGGGGTCGGGGAGACATCTCCCCGACACAAAGAACATAGGCCAACGGAGACTTCATGGAGAGAACATGGAGTCGCCAAGATGTCACCCCGAACTAAATGAGTCATGCCGAAGAGAAAGATAGGCGGAAAAGGAACCAGACTAAGGTGGAGCCGGAACCAAGAAAGAGGAGTTGGAGCCAGAGTGGGGAACAAAAAGGAACAAAAGAGATCGAGACAGAAAACCATCCCGCCCCCGCCTCCACAAAATACCGTGGAGGCGGAGCCAAAACCAAAACAAAACCCAAAAGCTGTGGGGGTGGAAACAAAAAGGAAAATCAGCGCAAGCGAAGCTGGGGCTGGAACAAAACCAGAAATCGAAACACAAGCCAGGTTCCAAAATTGATTCCCATTTCAATCCCACCTCCGCCAGAGGAAACAAAACAGACAACCGAAGACACAGAGTCAGGGCCGAAATGGAACCCAAAAGAGAAACCAAAGGCCAAAAATCCAGATTCTGATTTCACTCTGATCCCGCTTCTGCCAGAGGAAAAAAAAGACCAAAAGGAAAAGCAAAGGCACGAAACCGGAGGCGGAATGAAACCTGAAAGAGGAGCACAAGGAAAAATCCTGATCCTAATTTCACTCTGATCTTGCCTCCACTAGAGGAAAAAAAAGACCGAAAGGAAAAGCAAAGGCACAAAACCGGAGGCGGAATGAAACCTAAAAGAGGAGCGAAAGGCAAAATCCTGATCCTGATTTCACTCCGATCCCGCCTCCGCCAGACAAGGAAAAACACAAGGCAAGGAAGAAAAGAAAGATCTGGCCACCTGAGAGATTAAGACTTGGCACTTGGCACACTGAGCTCAAACCTTGTGGGAGCCCACTTACCCCACATGCCAAAATTAAACACACCCCATAGCAAAAGTTTTATCATGAAAAACAAGAGTACACAACTAGACAAGGAGAGAACCAGAAATGGCACTAACATAGGCTCCAGTTGGGGATGTATCCCCCTGGTGGGCATAGCAAGAATTTGGATCACTGGGAGAGAAGACCAAAACAAAACAAAAAAAACCAAAAACAACGAGGAGCTAACCAGACAAGGTTAGTAGACACAGCAAAACAAAACCTACCAAAAAAGCAAAAACCTAACCTAATGTTCATGGAAAAAGAAATGCTTCAGATGAAGCACCATTTCGAGAATTGTCCATGAACAGGCAATTCAAGAGTCACATTGTTGATTCCTTTGTTTCACCTGATGACACTAGGCCACCAAATGAAAAATGAGAGCCAGCTTTTACCTCTGTCAAACACAATTCTGCTAAATGAGCTAGCATTCCCTAACTTGTGCTTGCCTCTGCCAATCTATAGTAGTATGAATGAATGTACCTCTGCAAACATAAGTGTCAGGTTGCCCTTGTGCAAGTGAAAACTTGCTCTTTATTTAGTTTTATCTTCAATTGGTAACCAGATCCAATAAACTTTATTATTGCCACACTCTTGATTCTTTGATTCTGTATCCTGTGGCAATACATGTGAATATTGATCAGGACTGCATAAAAATAGTGTCTGATCATAAATGGCTACCTGATAAAACATGTTAGTACCTCTCAATAGGCTATCATATTCATCATTATAAACATGTACATGATCCTTATGCATTTGAAAGTCAGGCACACTTTCAAAATGCTGACTGTTATGTGACAAAAGGATGGGATTTTTATCATTTACATCACCCTGAAGCTGAAAACAACTAGCTCCAGTGCATTGCATATTGTCACATTCTGTGAAAACTTCATCAAGTGTATACAAAGGGATACACTCACCATTCAACACATCTTGCAACTGCTCTATATCATTTTCAGTAGGAGGAGGCACATCATTAGTGCAATGATGGTTTAAACTACTACTCCCACTTCCTCTTTTCACTTTGCTCTGTTCTTCATCATGCTGGTAATGAGAGTCATCAAAGGACTCTGGCTCATCCTCATGGTGTGCCTTAAGCATGGTATCATAGCATGTAGAGGGAGAAACCAGACAACAATACATTTTGCAAATGAAACCTATCCCTCTACAACTATCCAGTTGCAATAATCAAACCTCCCTTGATGCTAGTGCTTGATCTCACCAAATAAAGGGGAATAAAGTTTTTGCATGAAGAAAACCTAGGAATGTTGCAGTCATGGAAATATTCTTTGAATCTTCAATGGGTTTACCTTGACAGAGTCGCCACCCCTTTGCAGAGGACTGAGCTTCAAATGGTATGAAGCTCACTTACATGTAAATATTTCTCTGAGTTCCATCTAACAAAGCACCATAGGACTTGTAGCTTTCAGGTTCACTGCAACAAAACTTTCTTTAGGCCTGAGATTCTTCAAAATTTGAACAAAACCAACATGGCAAACAAATATGACTCTTAGATAAGGCAAGATTCTAGTCAATCCCCAGTGGAGTCGCCATCTTGTTGGTTGTTTTTAATGAGCAACCAGGTTGGTCTCCTATTCTACCTATGGAGTAGCCATCTCTAGTCGAGGGCAGCTTGGAGGACCTGGACCAACTGACAAGATTCATTCAAAGACCGAGATCTTCTACACTTTAGGCTCTGCAGAACCAGGGCGGGTATACCCACACAATGCCTCGGATAAGACTAGACATTGCTTTTTATAGCAGATGACTCCTGATGCCAAGCATTGAGGACCTCAAATGGGGCTAGATTCTCAGTAGCTCAACCTTGAAGCAACCAGGAGGTAGGGCACATACTAAACAAAAGATATTCAATAGTTTTAAAAGGTTTTCTGAGAGGAACTAGGCTGCAAACAGATCAATGCCTAATCCGGGGTCATGGAGTCACATACAAAACATGGAATTCATCTGCAAACTGGACTCAATCAGTGGATTTTGTTTTGCTAATGCCTTACATCAGCTATCAGTGTCTTACACTGACAATCTAGCTCTTGTATCAACTAGACTCTTCTTACCAAATCCAACCTACAAACAAGTAATCACTGCTATCTATTCAAAGGATTTAACTGCTTCCTTGAAGTAGACCTATCAACAAATAAAACAATCCCATGAAGTATGAGAAGATGAACAAAAACACCTTATGCATTTATTCAAATGATTAAAAGCCTACAAATGTGGAGACAATCTGATGATATGCATGAAAGATAAGAATCTTCATGTATTCCTGCTTAATTGATTGCATTTACAGAGGAAATCAAAGTCACAGACCAAAGACTCAAAATAATGACTCAAGAAAAAGCCCTAATCTATCTCAGACTAATCACAGAACTCAAAAAAATGGAACTGAACCAAGGGAGCAAACCCAAGGAGTCGAACCCTTCACACTGGCCATGAAATCTCCTTTTATAGGAACAGGGAGAGCAACAAGCAACCGGCCAAGGTGACCTTACATGTCATCAGGTGACTAGGACAAACCCTAATCGCCATGTTCTTCAACTACCTCTTTGGCCTCATAAATGTCATTGGTCGGGTTGTTGTAGGAAAGACACTCCCACATGAAAGAAGCCAGGCAATCGATGTCAAATCCGCCGTCCATACTTGAGCCATGCCATCCTTGTACCAGAGCTGCATCGCCATGAATGCTGGTTCGGTAGAGCCAGTGACCAACTCTCTGTCACCTTGAATCCACCAGGCTTCTCGCATGAACACAGAAACCCTAATAGTGGTCTAGTATGAAACTCGACCATTGATCATCAGAGATCGGGCAGTTGCCTTTAAATTTTCATCGGACCGCTGAGACAAGTCCTCCACTAGATCGCACTACATACTAGTCTTCAGACAAACATCGAGCACCTCTATCACTGAAATTAAAACATCACCATTCATCATCTGCATGTGCGCATTGATGTTCCATTAGTAGCTCGAGCTTTAATGCACTGCGTGGAGAGGCTCTTATCAGTGAGAGATAGTAGTGTCAGGAAGACCTCAAGGTGAAGAAAAACAACTACAACGAAGAGCCAAGCATATCGACAACACACCATCCAATCGGGGAGACATCTGGCCGAAGAAAACAAGCTACATCGAGCACTCATCATAGTCGGCAAGAGGCTAACAAGTTGGAAAAACATCCCAGCAAAGTCACCGAACATATCGGCCAGACATAAGGAAGTCAAGGAGAAGTCCGGTCGAGGTCCGCATATTGCACGAAAAGCATCACAGAGTCAGGGAGAGATGGCCGAGTCGGCCAGACATCATGGCGAAGCACAAGTCTCCCTGAAGCATCAAGTCTTCTATCACTGGTCGGCGTAGCAAGATGACATCACCAAGACATCTCAACGAAAGTTGCCACCACAGCTCGGCTCCCTAAGACAAGTTAGCAGAACCTGCTCAGTCGCCAGAATACTCCGAGTTCGTCTGCCGAAGAATCCTGAAAGAAAAAGGGCCACCAGTTAGGAGACAAAGCGGGGTTGAGGAACATCAGAGCACAAAGGCATAAAACCGAAGCGAAGACTTGCAAAGGAGAACAGTCGTCAAAGATCACCGGCAGAAGTCATACGAAGAAAAGATAAGTGAGAACTAAACCCGAAAGCGGTAGGAACAAAGTGGCCATGAAGCAAAAAAGGAACAAAGAGGCGGAATGAAAACCATCCAGCCAGCCTCCTAAAAAGTCACCGGAGATGAGCGGAACAAAAAGAAAACCAAAGGCTGGAAACAAAGGAAAATCGGCCTAGGGCCGGTACGAAACAAAACCACAAAAGTGGAAACACAAGCCAGTTCAAAATTGATTCCGTTCGATCCCTTAAGCGAGGAAAACAAAATAGACAACCGAGCGAATTGAATGGAATCACGGAACACAAACAAAAAGAAGCGAAATCTAGATTCTAATTCCACTCACGATCTATCCATGAGCTCGAAGGAAAAACAAAGGCCATGAAACCGGATGAGGAATGGAAACTTGAAAGAGAGAAGCCGAAAGGAAAAATCGATCTAATTTCCTCACAGTCCTCGCCAAAAGGAAAAAAGACCGAAGAAAAGGAAAAACAAAGGCCTTGGGCCGAATGAATCACGAAAGAAAGAGGGCGAAAGGCAAAATCCCGATCGATTTCCTCGATCCCGCCTCCAGCGGACGAGAAACACAAGGCAAGGAAGAAAAGAAAGATCTGGCCACCCGAGAGATGAAGACTTGCCGCCAACATGCCAAAATTAAACACACCCCATAGCAAAAGTTTTATCATGAAAAACAAGAGTACACAACTAGAAAATGAGAGAACTAGAAATGGCACTAACATATGGTGTGGAGATTTTTGTAGGAAAAAAAAAAACCTTGCAATGTAGTCTTCCAGACACTCATCTTCCTTTTGCTGCATCCTAAAAATGCTACCTCCTCTCATGCCACTACCTCTACAATATTCCTTGTATTTCTCAAGGAATTTGTCTTCATGTCTTCCCATGTTTCCATAGTATCTCTGACTAGGCTCATGAACCATCTTAATGTAGCATCTTTCAAAGTGGTAGGAAATAGCTTAAGCCTATCAGCATCAATAGTATAATCATAAATCTTTTAGATTATGTCAAACTCAAATAAAAAGGTATTAGGATCTTCTGTGACAAGTCCATAAAACTTTGGGAGTGTTGGGGAATAATGTTCTTGATGTTGTCAACTTCATTCTGATGGGCAATGGGGAAAGGAAAGGTTGGTTGGTTAGGTCTATTCCTATTTGCATCACCCATGCTTGCTTGATGTTGTTCTAAAGCAAAGGGGTTCTCAAGCATATTTTAATCTTCATAGGAGACTTTAGAACTAGTCAGATTAGGATATTCATCAACAAAGGGGTGTGGATCTTCTTCTTCTTCTTCTTCTTCTTTTGGTAGATTCTAATAGTCAACTAGCTAGAATGGATTGGGATTGTTAGGAAGAAATCTCCCATAAGAATCCCTTCTCCTTCCTCTATGAATTGGGTATCACTCACTATTAGCCAACTCACACAAAGAATTGGTAAAGAATAAGGGGGTCATTCTTCCTAAATGAGGATATGCTAAGAACAACTTCCAAAAACACTACATCAAGAAAAACTACCAATGACTCCAAAAGGCTCCCTAGTTTGACACCATCCCCAACAACGACACCAAAAATGTTGGCCTTCTACAATGATCTTAATAACTAATCCTTTATAGACATGATTCAAAGATTGGACATCTAACTTGAATAGCCATTTCAACCATCATGAAGGTGCAATTAACTTTTCAACCCAGGGATGTGAACTTGAAATGGGTTAGCACAATATGTGCACTAGGAACTCAAAGTAGCCATTCTATTCTATAGCTAAGGAACACATAATATTGAAAGTAAATTGTTTGAAAAGGAATGAAACAAATGTTGAACATCAATCAATGAATATGATAAGTGTTAATTGATAACAAAAATGAAAATATGAGCAACAAATAGGACACTACTCTATCTACTTTGGCTGTAGGAATAGTCACAAAATGAAATTCTAGTGGTTGCCAGAATAGTTGGTACCGTATTTCTAACTAAGTACTAAACAAGTAATACTAAACTAATGATAAACTAAGAAGATAGATTACTCACCAAGTGGGCCCCCTTGGATAACTATCCTCTAAAACTAATGAAAACTCAGATGCTTGAACTCATAACTTTATTTTATTCACTGTGAATCGTGAATACAAAAGAGTAATGTATTTGTATTACTAGAAACTAGAGAGTGCAAGTACAATATCAAATTGTTCAAATTTTTTTGAAGAAGGAACATTAGATCATTATTTATACTAACAACTAAACGAGGCAGTCAACTCTATGACTGGGAGGACACCATTTAGGGAAAATAGAGGAAATGGAGTGATGGTGGTTACACATGCATGGAATCTGGTTAGACATGTAGGTCCAAACATAGATTCAACTCAACAATAATGCTTTTGCATGCTCGATCATTAAAGTCCACTACAAGCAGTTACATTTAGTTGCATGAAGAATATTCTACCGTTAGCTACCTTTGACTTGGAGTGATTCCTTTGTTGGACATTATGCTGCATGCCCAGCTGGTAGTGTCTTCCTCAACTTGGTGTATTAAATCTACATGGCAAGGTTAGTACACATAATAACTACATATCTATAACTACTATAAGGAACATTCATTAACCACATGAAAAATCAATATAAATAATTTGCATATTATGCCAAATATCATTAAAGCTTATAGAGATAGGATTAAGTCCAATGTTAATGGTTTGAGGGAAACATTATGAAAATATCAACATTTAACATTAAAGTCCATGACATCTATCAACAAATAAAATATAGATTCTACCCAAAAATGGACCAAAAACTAGGCTCATCAGAAACCTAATAATGCCATAGGCAAAGAATATCAGTTCGGAAAATAAACAAGAATTTCATTTCGAAGTAAACAAAAAAATTGTGGTCTTGCTAGAACTAGAAGTTTAGAAGGTTACAGATACTTCATGTTACTTATTGATGATTATTCAAGGATGATTTGGGCTACTTTATTAAGGGAGAAATCTAAAGCTCTGAAAAATTTCAAGATCTTTAAGGCTATGGTTGAGACAAAGATTGGTTTAAAGATTAAGTTTCTTAGATTAGATAGAGGTGGTGAAATCACTTCCAATGAGTTTAATTCTTTTTGTGAAGAGCATGGAATAAAGAGACAGTTATCTACACCATGAACCCTTCAACATAATGGAGTTGTGGAAAGGAAGAAAAAAATAGCTCTAGATGCGGCTAGAACCATGATGTTGGAAGGAAATGTGCCTCGTATCTATTGGAGAGAAGCTGTGAGTACTATTTTGTACACACTTAATTAGGTACAAATCAAAGGTGATACTGGTAAGACTCCTTTTGAACTATCAATTGGTCAAAAGCCTATTGTTAGATATTTCAAAATCTTTGGAAGCAAGTGTTATATCAAAAGAGATGAATATATAGGAAAGTTTGATGCTAGGAGAGATGAAGGAATCTTTCTAGGTTACACTACTAAAAGTAAGGCCTATCGGTGTTACAACAAAAGATTGAAGAAAATGGTTGAAAGAGCAAATTTTAAGGTTGATGAAGACATAGTTGCACTATCCAGAACTTGTGGATATGATTCTAATGATCAAAATGATAGTACAAGCAAAGAAAAGCAAGGTTAGATTGCAAGTCAAGTTCAAATCATTCTAGTGAATCAAGAAAATCAAGAAGGATAAATTGATGGAAGAACAAAAGAGAGATCAAAAGAGCCTGAAGTTGAAGAACATTCTAAGAAGACTCTGAGGTATGTGAGATTGAATCACTCAGAGAATCAGATAATAGGGGATAAGAATGTTCTAGGTGTCCAAACTAGGAGAAAAATTGTAGAAGAGTATTGTTTGATCTCAAAGACTAAGCCTAACAATGTGAATAAAGCATGAAAATATGAGCATTGGGTTGAAGCAATGAAAGAGGAACTGCAGCAAATTGAGAAGAATGATACATGGATTCTTGTTCCCAAACCTAAGGATAAGAATGTAATTGGAACTAAATGGGTCTTTAGAAACAAACGGAATGAACAAGGTGAAGTGGTTAGAAACAATGCAAGACTAGTTTGTAAGGGATATTCTCAAAAGGAAGGCATTGATTTTGAAGAAACCTTTGCCCCTGTTGCTAGAATTGAAGATAAGATTGTTTCTTGCTTATGCTGCTTATAAAGACTACAAGGTTTATCAAATGGATGTTAAGTCTACTTTTCTAAATTTGGAATTGGAAGAAGAGGTATATGTTGAGCAACCTGATGGATTCCAGTTGACTGATTAGGAATATATGGCGTGTTGATTGAAGAAAGCATTGTATGGTCTTAAGCAAGCCCCTAGAGCATGTTATGCTAGATTGGATAAGTACTTGGTGAAACTTGGATTTAACAAAGGTACTGTTGATAGTAATCTATTTTTCAAGAATGATGATAAAGATTTGATTGTAGAATTTTTTGTTGATGATATCATATTTGGAGGAGATGATATCTTGTGTATGAAGTTTTCTAATGAGATGCATAATTAATTTGAAATTTCAATGATTGGAGAGAATAAATTCTTCTTGGGATTGCAAATTATTCAATTAGATAAAGGATTTTTATATCTCATTCCAAGTATGTGAAGGAATTGTTGAAGAAATTTAGTATGGAAGATTCAAAGCCTGTTGGTACACCCATGGTGACTAGATGCAAGCTAACAACTGATGATGATTCTCTGAAGGAAAATCATACAAGATATAGGTCAATGATTGGTGGATTGCTTTATTTGACTAAAACTAGGCGTGATATCATGAATTTTATATGTATTGTTGCTAGATTTCAAGTTGATCCTAAAGAATCTCATGTGACTGTTGTTAAAAGAATTTTTAGATACTTGAAAGGGATAGTTGATTTTGGTCTATGGCATCCTAAAGATGATGATCTTACTTTGAGTGCCTTTACTGATGTTTATTGGGTAGGAGATGTGAATGACATGAAAAGTACTAGTGGTAGAGCATTTTCCTTGGGAAAGAAGTTGATTTCATGGTTGAGTAAGAAGCAGAGTGCTATTTCTTTATCTACTAGAGAGGTAGAATACATTGTTGTTGCTAATAATTGTACTTGGGTACTATGGATGAAACAAGTTGAAGGATATTAGAGTTGTGTATGATGAGCCTATTGTTATATTCTATGATAACTCAAGTGTTATTAACATTTCTAAGAATCCAATGCTTCATTCAAAGACCAAGCATATATCTATAAAATTTCACTTTTTGAGAGAGAAGGTAAGTGAAAAGGAAGTCAAATTGGAGTATATGCCTACTAAGGAGCAGACTACAGATATCTTTACAAATTCATTACCTAAGGATACTTTTGAGTATCTCATAGGGAAGTTGGGGCTGATTACCCCTCCTAATCATAACAAAGGATGCATTGCATTGCATCAATCCACGCATTTTATGATCATATTTTGATCTGGATTGATGTTGTGGTGGTTGCTACTCAGGGGGAGTACTCAAATGTTTAAATGTTTAGAAGTTTAGCTATGTGGTTCGGAGCTTGTATTGAAGAGATATTTGTCATTGATATAAAAGGGGGAGAAGAGTAATTTGAAAACAAATTTTTGATTATCTAGGGAGAAGTGCCTTGTGGGGAAAAGATCATGAGAGAAAAGAAAAGTTAGAACTTAAAAGAAGAGTAAGCATAGTTGTTTTGATGGTATTTTTCACATCATGTGTTGCCATCAATGCCAAAGGGGGAGATTGTTGGATGTTATGGTTGTGTTGCTAATATGTGGTTGTCATTCATGTCAACACTATTAGAATTGTTGCATTAGAAGTTGTATATATCGAGGATATTGAGAAAATTGTAATAAGAAATGCTAGAGGTTGTCAGTGGTGAAGTGGAGTTCTTTCTATCAATGTGTTCAATACATTATTGTTCTGAGGTTGTGGACTAAAGGGTTTCTTGTTGAGTATTTCTAGTTTATCCATGTTGAATTTTAGAGATCTGCATGAAGAGTTGATCGAGTTATGGTGATTTTCATTCTGACAGTTTTTATGTCGCTTTAGTTAGTGTTCTTGATTGAAGAGTTTGTGATTTCATTAAGTTCAATTGTTGTAGATGCTTCTCTATTGTTTCACGATGCTTGTGGATGTTTCTATTTCATTCTCTATCTTTTTTGGCACATTTGCATTGATCGTTGTGCTCATGATCTGAGATTTTCTCTTGCATGTTCATGTTTTTCATGTTCTTGGCCGACAAGGTGTTGAAGAGTGCTGTGGATTTTTGAGGAGAAATTAATTGAAGTGTTTTTCATGTTGGAGATGTTGCTTTTGGTCTTCACTATGTTATGGCTGATCTTGGTTGATTCGCATGAATAATGGGTATACACAGGATCATGATGGGACAAAAAGTGGCAATATGATGGGTATGTGGCTGATGACTTTTTTTTTACCAAAAAATGATTAAATGAAAAGGGTGTTTAAAGGAGATTATCAGATTTCCACCAATATAAATTATGCTTTACTTTGAATTTAATAAATAATTACTATTCATTTTCTATTCAAATTACAACTAAAGTCTTGATTGATAGACTAATTGAAAAACATCTATAGCTTTCAAACAGTATCACATTTTTTTAATCCAAAACATGTGTCACATTCTATGCTTCACATACTATAGGATTAAAAAAAAAAAAAAATGAATTTCATGATGTTTTGACCAAGTGAAGGTGGTCAGACATACGATTTTTTTATATTTTTTAAAAGTTGTAATAAAAAATTCATAATTAATTATTTACTTGGAAACAAATTACAAAAAATTATGCATCACATTGTGACATTACTCTACTTATATCTAAAATCTTATAAAAAAATATTATCATTTTAAGTACTACTGCATTGAAATTTCAAATTTTCACCAAATAGATTTTTTTTTAAGAGAAAACTAGTAGTTTAAAACTACATTCAATTTGCTACAAATTATAATCTTACATATTTTAAAAATAATATAGATAACTTATCCAATTTTTTATGTCAAGTTGCCTAACTCTAATTTTTCTAATTTTTTTTGCTACTTAAGGGCCTATTTTTTCCATGATTATCCTACACATACCCTAATCTTTATTTGTTTTGGGCTGACTATTTGTAATTATTTTATTATCTTTTTGTGGCCAACTTATAGTGATGTAATTTCTTGTTGCGGATATATAAGAGTGATTGTTTGAAGTGTGGAAGAGGTGTGAATGAAAAGTTTATGAGCCCTATGTGTGAATAAAGTTTAGATCATTTGAAGGCAGAGCAAAGAGTGAAGAAGAGTGAAGAAGAGTGAAGAAGTGTTCATGTGCTTAACCAGAATTGTAAGCAGACATTAGCAGATTTTATTTTCTTAGTTCAAATCTAGATGGTTTTAATTTGAATCTTTCTATAAGAGAGTATGTCTTCCTTGGGCAGTAAGCCTTGTTGTATTTGACCAGTGAGCTCTAGGAAGTGTTCCTAAATGCATGTGCATTCCCCATTCATATTTCCTTATACTTTTAACAGGGTATAATATTGTGGACTGACCTCCACCATGGTTTTTCCCCTAATAGGGTTTCCATGTAAAAATTATGGTGTTATGTGTGCTTATGATGTGTTGTTCATTTATTCTTTCATGATTAATGATTAGATCTGAAATTGAGGTTAATAAGTTGAATAAGTTTGTGATTCAGTGACAACTTATTCACCTCCCCCCCTCTTAGTTGTTTTCTGTTGAGTTTCCAACAAGAAACAATTTGGATCACATAGATTACCAAAAATAAACCAATCATTTACTTTATATTCTACATTAAACAAGCTAAAGAACTTGCAATCATTACTCTACTCCACTTTAACACTAATGCATTAGGAAGAAATAGATGATTTTCTTTGATAAAATATGAGACAATTTATGGTCTCATCATCTCCCCCACACCTAAAATATTTTAGGTCCCTTTTCAACTCATAATGAGCCTTCAAATTCAATAAATTCATATTTTCAATAGTTGCTCTGGGTAGCTCTTCATAGCTCTTGAATAGTTCAAAATAGCTCTAGATAGGTTCAAATTGATCCTTGTGAATGTTTAGCTTAGACCTGCTCAAACATGAACAAACAAGTGATCATTAGTCAATAAACAAGTGTAAACCAAACATTCCCTATGAAATTATTTGAACAAATGAATATGGAAACAAAGAAAAATAGCTTAAACTATACAAATAAATCACAAATGAAACTCTATTATGATGCTCAAACTAGAATCCCATAGGGGGATTGGTGCTTCTTTGATGTGGAAATAAGCCCTTTCCCAATCCCTTGATAAGCTTGATGATGGATGTGTGATGAAAAAGATGACTTTGATGCAAAATGTCAATAACCTAGCTATGATGGAGAAATTCTATGCTCACTTGGATGAAATTCTGGATCATAAACTTGCATAAACCTCTCTCCCCTAAATGAAAAGATAATGCCTCTATTTATAAGGAAGAAGGGTGGAGGATTGAATAATAGGAATAATGTGGGATCAAACTTGAGCCAATGGCATTGTGCCACTTCTCAACATGCTAATGAAGGAGAGTGGAGCACATTTTGAACAATGTGCAAGTTAATGGATATAGGTGGAATTTGAAATTCAAAAGATGGCTTGTGGAGGAAGAGTTGTAAGAGTATTTAATGCCATGTAAGAGCCTTAAATGCCAATTTCAAGGACAAAAGTCCTTTGGGAGGGAGATTTCAAATTGGTGGATTATTCCAAGGATATGTCATTTTTGAATAGAAATAGAGGAATTAATAAATCAAACAAATTGATTTACATGTGCAAGTTGCAAAAGCTAGAGGATTTGAGGATTAGTGTTAGGAGTTAATTAGTATTTAATTAACTTAGAAGGAATTAGTTGATATGACATTTGATTTAGATATTTATATTTATTTAAATCAAATGAGAGGATAGTTGGGAGATTAGTAATTTAATTAAATAAAATGATCTATCCAATTAAATGAAGAACATTGGGATTAAATAAAGTTGATTTATTTAATCCAAGGAGGAACATTAAGACTTAATTAAATAGAGTTGATTTATTTAATTAAAGAGAGAATATTAGGACTTGATTAAATAAAATTGATTTATAATCAAAAAGGAATTATTAGAATTTATTTAAATAAAGATGATTTATTTAATCAAAGAGAAATTTTGATGAATTAATTAAATAAATATTATTTAATTAATTGGTTAGTAAAGGAATGATTAAGGAAGAATCAGTGTTAGTGAATTAGAATCGAGTGCATGATATCAATCAAGATAATTTACGTGTCTAAATTTTTCCCCTCTTTGAAGCAATGTATTTTCCATGTTAGTTCAAAGAATAATCTTGTTGAGATCAAAATTAAAAAAATATATATATATTTTTTTAGATGCCTCAGTGGAAAGAAGTATACTAGTACACTACCCCCTTAAGAGATTGAGTGAAAAGTTTTATTTGAGGGTCGATCTCACGATAAAGAGGTTCAAGATGGATGTATGAATGGTTATGATGATGATGCAAATAAGATGGTTTATGAGATGCTTAGAATAACCAATCTATATTAAGGTGCAATGATGGAAATGCAATGCATGTGAAATATAAATGATATCTAGAATGTTGATGGTTTGTGGATGAAAAATGGATTAGTGTGAAAAAAGATAGAAGAATGAGAGGGATCAACCCTTGATTCTTCAAGATGATGCAGAAGTCCAAGTCTATGAGTCATTGAAACTTTATTAGGTATGATGATGAATGATTATGATGTATTACTTATCTAGGGATTGGGGATGTAAATAGCATAACTTTCCTTATGTTTGATAACACACATAAATATGATACATCATGGAATAGACAATCAAGATGGCATTGTACCTAGTGTGATGGATTTTGACTCAAAAAATAGATAGGAATATCCTTGTTCACATCTAACATACAAAAACCTTACTAGGATATACTTCAAATATTTTGAACATCTCAGACCAAAACACGGAAAGGAAAAATCTAACAATGTAATAATCAACAAGCTATCCAAAACACCTTCCATCCATGCCTAATAAAGCAAGTATGTGCTAAGCTTATAGTAAAAGAACATCCAACAAGAACAACAAATGAAAGATAAAGATAAATTCCACATTCCTTTCTCTCTAAATGATTTTGACAGACATCCTCGAGAGGTCATTGGAATTAGCATAATAAGATAAATGAACAAGACAAAGATCAAGTAAACAAACAAACTAATGTTCTTCATACTGCTAGCCAAGACTAAACTATGGTGATGCCTGGTGTTGATGTCCATTGTAGGAAGGATTTATCTTAGGATGTGATGATATTAGATGATTATGAGATTGAATGGATGATAGGATATTAATATGAAGAGTTGACCAACTTGTTTACCTACTAACCTAAGCTTCAGATTTTTTGACATTTGAGTTTCACTTTCAATTTGTTGAACTTGTTTCTGATTATTTTAACAAAGGTTGGGGGTGACGATGATTTATTATGAATGGATGTTTATTTTGGCTGATCATGAGATGGGGTGGATGAATTTTTTCAAATATTTGGATGTTTTTGGAGTTTTTAAATGTTTTGAAGTTGTTTTTGGTATTTTCAAGATGTTTTACGAATGTTTTGATTTTCAAAATTTTCCAATGTTTTGGTGTTTTATGAATGTTTTTTTATTTTGTGTCTCAAAGGATGATAAAAGATTAGCCTTTCCTATGTTTAAGCTCAGAGACGACGTAGTTCAAATAGCATGTTTTTGACATATTTTTGACCTTTTAACTTTTTTGGGGATTTTGATATGTTTTGGATTTTTTTGATTTTTCGCATGATTTTGATGATATGGATATATGTGATGATATCAATGCTTTGTTTTGGAATTTTGTTGAAAACCAAGCTAAGGTTGATTGATCAAATCAATGGATTGATAGTGATAACATTGTTGAGGATACATAAAAATGCAAGGATAGTGTTAAGTAACACAAGGATTGGGATGGATATCTTGAGATGATGATGGATTGATTGGATTTGATTGATCAAGATTTTGAAGCTTGATTTGGAACAAAATATGTTTGAATGATTTGATATGATGTTGAGGCACATGTTGGATGCAACTGATATTGACTGTTTGGATTAATGTTTGATGAAAGATAAAGCTTGATAAGGAACATCTTCTTGTCAAAATATGCCATGGGCTAGTGATTTGGATTCTTGCTCACAAGTGGTTTGACCAATTTGATTTCACATTTTCTAATGTCTAGATCACCACATAAGTTGGAAGATATAGATCAAGATTTATTCTTGAAGCAAGATGTAAATATCTACCCCCAATGTTCTAGAAATGTATGGAATTCCATTGGTGGATGCTTAGATAGGTGTATGGATGGTTGGATATGGTAAGCATGAAAAGGATGCCAAGGATTATCTTGTGATAAGATAACATGTTCAGAAAAAGGATGCTTATTTGGATAATGCTTCATGGCTCAAATAATGTTGGGTAGGATAGGATCAGTGAAAATGACCCATGTCAAGATGTTTACCATAATCAAGTGCAAAGTGTGCACCAAACTTTGTCAAGATCAAGATAATTTGGAAGATGGATGTAGATGGATGAAAATAGATTGGATCAATGGTTTATGGATGAATAGATTTATTATGGATGAGATGGATGGAATGTTGGATTTATTATGGATGGGATGAGATGCTTTCACCTGAATTAGTGCATGTAGATGTTTCATTATACACATGATGCCTATTTTCCATGTTTTCATCATGATACCTATCCAAAGTGCTGCCATAGTGGTTTTCACTAGAGGACAATTTTTTTATTTACTGTTTTTCAATCCTTTTTCTAATTTTTTTGGATTTTTGATATTTTTTAATTTTTTTGTATTTATCTATGAAAGATTTTTAACCTCATGTTGAAACACCTAGTGGTGTTGATGTAGATGCTTCTATCATAATGTGCCATTGATATCCTACATGAAGAAGTTGTTTTTCTAGGATACATGCACTTGAATACAACTTTTGAGATTCTTGATCTTCTTTTTTGATACCAAAGTTAACTTTGTGTAAGAAAGGGGGACCACCATGTGTAAGACCCTAGGTCATAGAGGGCCAACATGCAAGAGGCTGCCCTAACTTACCTCAACTAGATTGGATGTTTAGGGTATGAGGATGAGAATGTTGAGGACTATAGAGTCCTACAACCACTCTATAATCCTGAGTTTTGAAGTGGGGCTAGATGAGCTGATTTTCAAGTCCAACACTATGCCTTTGGAAGCTCTCTACCCAAGGACAAAAGTGCAGTCTCTAGATGACATCATGACATGTTGGTGTCTATAAAGTGTGCTAGTGTCCATATAGTCAAAAAAACAACGAAGATGAGGTAAAACCTAGAAAAACTAGCTAACGGCCTAGCTAAAAACTAAAGGGCCAAAATGATATGATTAAGTAAATAAAGTACTCTATAATATAATAAACCAGAAATGAAAGAGTGAAAAGGGAAAGAAGGATCTCACTAAGAAATTCAATTCCCAGCTAGCTCCTTGAAAACACGTACTCCTACACATAGAAAGAGAGGAAAATGTTGGGTGGCTGTATAGGGGCCTACCTCAGTCAAAGAGGTGTTTCCACCTCCACAGACAACTAAGGAAATGAGATAAAGAAAGTAATCTAGTGAAAAGAACAAAAGCACTATAAAATAGTAAGGTGATAACTCAAGCAAGTGATAGAAGGAAAGTAAGGGAATCTTACCACCTCTACCAAGAGCACTCAAGGATGCTTGGGGGAGAAAATGAGAGTACTCAAGCTTCTATTGCAATGGTGTTTCATTCCCAACTTGTTCTACCAAAGATGGAGTGTTGTGTTTGCTGCAATGGGGTGCTAGTATATTGTTTGAGAGATTGAGAGTGAATGCAAGAGTGGGAAGTGAGCTTGTGAATGGAGTGAACAAGTTAGAATGCATGTTGAAGGAATGAATTTGGAGAAGGAATGGAGAAAAATGACCATATTTAGGTCATTTGGCCAAAGGGGATGTTACAAGTTAACTCCCAATGAGAAGTGTAATGCCTCTATAGGTTCAGCCACATGAATCTTCTAGGGATGTAAGCACATTGTGTGGATATCTGTGCACTATGTGGGCATCCCCAACAAAAATTCCTCCATCGGTGCTCAAGACAAGTGCCAAGTGGGATGCAAGCAGCGGACTTAGGTGGAATTAAGCTTCTGAACTTGGTTTTCTAAAGTGGAGAGGTTAAAAGGGGGAATTTACACATGGGATGCAAATTTACTCCTATACATTTTTCCCCCACTTTAGTGAGCATGGATATTGATGAGTGCTTGGTAAAGTAGATCAAGAAGAGTGTAAGGTTAGAAATGTATGCCTGAACTATCAAGGAAGCAGAGCTTGATTTGGCATACATGAAGGTGCAGGGCAAGTGAAGGACTCCATAACTGCTCATAATTATGAAGTTGGAAAGAGAAAGAACCTTACAGGTTCTTGGTCATGTAAGGAAGGTGTCCCCCAAAAAATATAGCATGGATGATACCCAAATGAAGCTCCCTACAGGTTCTTATTCCTATAGGAAATGTATTCTCCATGAATCCAGGCATGAAGAAAACCCAAGGAATAGCCTGATAGGCCTTCAATCTTATAGGGAAGGTATTCTCAACAAACTTGAGCATGAAGAAAATCAAAGGAAGTTCCCTATAGGCTCTCAGTCCAATAGGGAAGGTAACCCCCAAGATTTCTTGCATGGAGGAAACCTGAGAAAGCACCCTATAGGCTCTCAGTCCTACAGGGGAGCCACCCCCAATATCTCTTGCATGGAGGAAGCTCAAAGGAAAGTGGACTCCATAGAGTCAAAAAGCGACCATGTGGGAAAGTGAGCAGATAGTTGCATAGACTATCAATAATTTGAATTTCTTTGAAAGGGGTCTCTTAGGAACCCATCATGAAGAGAGGGTCCACTCAATTGGTGTGCAGTTCAGAAGTAGATGTTCTTTCTTTTGAATCGATCCTTCATCAAGGAATTCAAAAGGAAGAATATGCCCCCATGTGAGGGGAAGATTAAAGTTGTTCCCACTTCAGGGGAAGGTTCAAGTCCTTTCTTTATGAACCCATGATGAAGGAAACACATTTTATTAGGGTTTCAAATTGAGAATATGATTTCAATGAAAACATTGCAAGAATTTTTAGGAAAATATTTGTTGGCAACAAATGCATTTTCTAAAAATTGAGGTGTTGAAGAAAGATAGTTGTCACACATGAAAGGGACAACTTGGGAAAAGAAAAGAGAAAGATAAAGAGAAAGCAAAAGAGAGAAAAATACAAACAAAGGGCATAGGGAGATTTGATTTAGCAGGGTCAGATCTATCCAAGCTCATATAAATAATAGGTAACCATGGTACAAGGTGAAAGATCATCAAGCCCCAACCAGATTAGGAAGAATGCATGAAAAGATAAAGTAAAAATAAAAAATTGGGTCAACATGGAAGGAAAGCCTAAATTCACCCAATGCTTTGCATCATCCCAAATTTATCAAAAATCAAGCATAAACATGGAAGAATGATGATACAAATAGAAGAAGGTTTACAACACAAAACCATGCCTATATCCAAGCACCAACAAGGGTGACGAGGGTCATCCAGGAACATTTCACAAAACAAGCACACACAAGATCAAGAAGAGGCCTCCTCCTAACATTGATCAGCTAAGAGGTCATATGCTTCCCACTCTAGGTCATCACAAGGGGAAGGAGGATGGGCCTGTAGTGGAGTAATATTAATAGGAGGGGCATCCGACCCTCCCACAACAAAAGATAAGGAAGAGGACCCTTCGAGGTCCTCTTCACTGAGATCTTGTGGAGTCAAATTTAGTGATTTCGTAAAAATTGTTGACAAGGTTGGAACTTCATCCATAGAGTTAAACATACACCTTATAGGAATTCCATGTCTAACTTAAATGGATGGATCAGGCTGAGCCTGAGATTCACTACTAGGCTCACTGAGTGACTCAGGAGTAGTGATGAACTTAGGGGAAGTTGGGACTAGTTCCATCACTAAGATGGAACAAGTCAACATAGGACCACCTTGTGAATAAGGTGGGCTCCTCTTACACCCTTTTTTGTTGGAAGGACCACTCTCCACCTCTTTCTTTATTTGGAGTAGATGAACTACCCACATATGAAGCTAGAGGTGTGGAGGAAGAGGAGGAAAGCACTGCAATGGATACAACTGAGATAGTAATCATATCCATAGGCTTCAGAAAATACCGAATACCTAGAATGGACATCAACAAAGGTGACTACACCAAAGGAGTGATGAAAACTTGTACCCCCTTGGGTTTAGGTACATTTGCACTCATAGTGGAAGCCTAAAATAGTGTAGAACTAGATTGGAGAGAAGTAGAAGGGAGGGAAGAGGGTTACACTATAGGAGGCCTTGAAGCAAGGGTGATCATCTCTTCTCCTTCCTTTGTGAGGTGGCTTGCTCAGCTAAGATGTCCTTTCACTAGCACCTTTTTTTTGTGTGCAAGGTGATTTCTTCAGCTCTTAGAGCTAGAGTCCGAAGGTTGCAAAGGAGAAGAAGGCTCTTACTCAACCATAGGAATTTCCACTATCGTTGTTTCTAGCAGAGGAATAGATTCCTGAATGGGAATAGGAGAGACGGGTTGTGATACAACAAGAGGAGTTGGTTCAAGGGCCTTGGTAGTAGGCCTCTTCCTACTTGTTGCCTTGAGAGCAGGGGCAATAGGAGGCCATGGATTGAATTCCCTATGGGAACCTTTCTTTCTGCCATACAAATAGTACCACTATTTAGGGTATTCATTAGGAAGATCTATGATACTGAGCTTGGGCCTATGCCAAGGAGGAATTATCAAAATTTATAGATAGCCACCAGTCCTACTCTTCCCAGGAAAGGGGAGAGCATGAGGTAGTATGGGAAAAAGTCATCTTGTATTTTCCTTGATGAGAAAGAGAGGGAGCTAGCATGGGCTTCTCCTCTTTCTTCAGAGAAGGGGAAGTGGTCAATGTGGCCTTCTTCTTCTCCTTTGGGGAGGAGGAGGTGAATGACTGCTGCATTGCAGGAAGGGTTAGTTTTGGCTATTCTTTGCTACCAGTTTTATACTTTACATAATTCTTGTAAAGCAAGTTTGTTCTCAGAGAAAGCTAACTAGCTAGGGAGAGCCAAAAGTGATCCAATGAATATCCACCATAGGACACCAAGGGTGATATCCGGTGTCATGCACTACATGCACAACACCTTCATGGGAAAATTTTAAACACTTATGAATAACAGAGGCAATTCCATTTATGGAAGCCAACCAAGGAATGACTAGCTTCACTTTGAACAGATCTGACTTTGGGCTAACATCAAAAACCATGTCAATAGTTATGGGTCCAACCAAGATGAACAAGGTTATTGAGTCATAAGGCTTAAGGCTCATACCATCGTGTGTACAAATGGTAGATATTGTTTCTTTATATTTTCCTTTTGCAATGAATTTAATACTAATGTTTCCTTTGTAATAACATTCACATGACTTGTGGGGTCTACCAAGACTCTTGTCACATTGTTACCATTGACACAAGCGGGATTGTAGAGAGGCAAGGGTTTATTGTTCAAGGGAAAAACTTATGATGTGAATGTAATATTAGATGTACCAGGTGTAGGTAGAGCAGTAGGAGTTGCTATGACCATATTAACATAGGCCTTGGGCTGAGTAACAGAATCAGTGGGATCTACAATCATGTTAGTAGAATGTGACAGAAACAGCTTCGTGTATATCTGTAGTTCACTATTAGCTTTCACCACTTATTTGTTAGAATTTTATTTATTTCCATCAAGGAAAATGCTACCATCCTCAATGCAGTCTTGTATCTCATGATGCAGATGCATACATCATTTAGTATCATGTCCATTGACTCAATGGTACTATTAATAAATGCTTCCATCATACCAACTAGGGTAAGGTTCCTTAATAGGATTTGGAGTTGGAAAAGTTCTGATCTTATCCTTCAATAGCTTCTATAAGATAGAAGAATAATATTTTGATAGCTTTGTGAAATTTTGGTTATTCTTGAGGTGATTGTTATCAATAGTGGTGACTACATTCGTAACCATATTTCCTTTCCTAGAGATCAATACAATGGATTTTCCCTCAAAATGCGAGTGTGAGGAAGAACCCCTGAACTGAATGATTGTCTGCTAGTATTCTTGTAAAGCTACACACAAGTGCATAAAAGAAGGGTATTTCATAAGGGAAAAATTTTCTTTCCAAGGCCTTTGTAAGTTGCCTATGAATACCTTCTGCACATCACAATTGGGCAGCTCGTATGAGATTTATGAGAGGAGTGCTTGGTAGTGTGCTATGAAATCAATTATTTTTTCATTATCTCCTTGTTTACACTGGACAAGATCTGCAAAAGGTCATCTTCAGTCTAATGTTTTCCTAAAATTGTCTAAGAAATTGATTAAAAAGTTGGTCAAATGAGAAAATGGAATTGTTAGGCAAGGAACAATACCACTCAAGCACTGTGTCCTTGAGAGATCGGGGAAATAGTTTAGCCATCAAGGCATCATGATGGAAAAATTATATGTACATGGCATTAAAGGTGGAAACATGTGTCTGTGGATCCCCTTTACCACCATACTTCTCAAATTTAGGAATCTCTATTCCCTAGGGGAAAGGAGTGTTCAAGATTGCAACCAAAAATGGGCTATGTCAGAGAAAGGGTTGGAAGATAGGATGGGCAGAGGCTTGGGAAAGACTTGCTAACTATCTCTACATCTTACCCATGTTTTGAAGAAGGGTATTTAGAATAGGTTCATTAAAAGATAAAGGGCCAGACAGACCTTCCCAAGAGCTACTAGCAAGGCCACCTCCAAAACTACTACTAGTGTGACCTTTGCTAGAGCCACTACCAAAGCCACTGCTACTAGTAGGGCCTCTACTAGAACCACCACCATGATCTCAATAGAAGCCTCCTCCACTAGTACCACCTCTGCTACCAAATCCTCCACCACTACCAAAGCATCTAGAACTCATCCCACAAAATCCTCCACCACTAGAGGTGGCTGCAGTGGTGAAGCTAAATCCCAAGGGGACCCTATTAACTTTGATAATTTAGAGCTATTCAGAAAAAAAAAAGGATACTGATAGAATGGACTGCATTGGCCATATAGATAGACATGGGAGGTATCAATACTCCTGAATTTCCTTCACGCTCTTTGAAAGTGAATCCTTGTGCAAAAATAGGGTTGCTCAAAGGGGCACATGCTTCAACGAGACCAAGAAAGCTAGTCAAAGGTTCTATGCCTATTCCATCTTTGTTCATCATATCTTTTAACTCATTGATGACCCGAGTGGCTCTAGCCATGTTCAAATTTCTTTCCAAGTGATTTTCTAGGATGCCTAATCCCTTAGTGAGGGAATAAACATATTCTATGGGGATTTGAATGGCCTCATACTCATCAACCGATGATGGCATGGGAGACACAGGAGGAGTGGGAACATGATTAGTTTATTTAGTAAATCCCATCTCTTTCGTTGAAAACTACTCCTATGCAGCCACACTAATGGTGAGACTAGAGAAAAGGCTCATAGAGAGACCAATCAAGACCTTCATGCTTTCCATCGAAACGTGTTGTATACTCCTCCTAACGATGTAGCCAAAAGTTGTAGACTGGGTTATGATTCTCATAAACCTTCACAACACTCAAGAACACAATAGTCATGAAGTACGTGAGGGAAGCCTAGACACTGACAGATGAATAGATGTTGGTTCATGTCATGTTCACTAGAAATGTAAGAGAGGGGGACCACCATGTGCAAGACCCCAGGTCACGGAGGGCCAAGACATGAGAGGCTTCCCTAACTTACCTCAGCAAGATGGGATGTTTAGGGTACAAAAGGATGAGAATGATGAGGACTATAAAGTCTTACAACCACTCTACAATCCTGAGTTTTGAAGTGGGGCTAGGCAAGTTGATTTTTAGGTCCAACACTACACCTCTAGAAGCTCTCTACCCAAGGATGAAAGTGTGGTATCTGGATGATAGCATGGCATGCTAGCGTCTCTAAAATGCATTGGAATTTGTATAGTTAGACAATAATGATGAGGAGGTCAAACCTAGAAAAACTAGCTAACACTCCAGCTAACTAACTAAAGGTTCAAAATGATACGATTAAGTAAATAAAGTATTCTCTAATATTATAAAGCAGAAATGCAAGAGTGAAAAGGGAAAGAAGGATCTCATTGAAAAATTCAATTGCTAGATGGCTCCTCAAAAGCACGTACTCCTACAAACAAAAAGAGAGGAAAATGTTGGGTGGCTGTATAGGGGCCTGCCTCATTCAAACCCCCATTTAGGTGTTTCCACCTCCACAGACAACCAAGGAAATGAGATAAAGAAAGTAATGTACTGAAAAACATAAAAGCACTGCAAAAGAGTAAAGTGCTAACTTAACCAAGTGATAGAAGGAAATAAAAGGAAGCTTACAACCTCCAACAAGAGCATTGAAGGTTGCTTGGGGGAGAAAATGAGAGTACTCGAGCCTCTGTTGCAATGGTGTTTCATTCCCAACTTGTTCTACCAAAGATGGAGTGTTTTATTTTCTACAATGGGGTGCTATTATGTTGTTTAAGAGCTTGAGAGTGAATGAAAGAGCATGAAATGAGCTTATAAATCGAGTGAAGAAGTTAGAATGCATGTTGAAGGAATAAATTTGAAGAAGCAATGGAGAAAAATGGCCATATTCGAGTCAGTCAACCGAAGGGGCCATTACAACTTGACTCCTAATGAGAAGTGTAATGCCTTTGCAGGTTCAACAACAAGAATCTTCTAGGGACATAAGCACATCATGTGGACATCTATGTGTTGTGCTGGCATCCCCGACAAAAATGCCTCCACTAATGCTCAAGAAAAGTGCCAAGTGGGATGCAAGAAATGGGCTGAGGTGAAATTAAGCCTCTGAACTTGGTTTTCTAAAGTGGAGAGGGAAAAAGGAGGAATTTAAACATGGGGTGAAAATTCACTCCTATACACTTTGTCTTTGTGCACATATCATGATAGAGTGCCTTTTGAATCCTTATGATGAAGGGTTGCTGCTAATACATGGTCCATATGAGAATTGAATATCATGTATGGGGGCATGGATGGAGTGTGTTTAGGAATAAAATATGGATTGGTTGATAGTTTGGAACCTTTGACTCTCCAAACTTGGGAAGATGAGCAATGATGGGTGGCTATGGAAGTGTGCATGGAATTAGGACTAGTTGCTTGATATACTTTATACCTCACTTGAGAAGCCTTTTTTCCTTTGTGGACAACTTTGATGGATACTTTTCCCTTTTTAATTTTTCCCCATAGTTTCTTTGACTAATGGAGTTTGATAGGGATAATCTTTCTTTGTATTCTTTGGTATCCATGTGTATTTGATTTGTCCATTATGCTTCCCAACTTCTTTTTATTTGATAATTTTCTTTGTAATTTGATTAAAATATTTCTTTTGATGTTGTTCCCAATTCATGGATGGGGTGATGGGTGGATGAAGATTCATGACATGGCTAGTTGTAGTATTGGCATTTTTTTCCTCATAAGGACTCTTTATGCTCCATATGTTGATGGTTGCACTATATAAATTTTCCCCCAGTATTATAGAGGTATCACTGATATCTTCAGATCCATTCATTGTCAAATAACCAAGACCTTGATGCTTAGAATTGCCAATTATCTGCATTGGTTCTAAGATACCTTGTTCATGTAGGACTAATCCTTTGCCTTGATAATTCATCCATTGAAACATTCTATTTGCAATAGGATATGATTTACCTTGGAAAGAAGGTGCTACTCCTCTGCTTTGTTGTGGATCTTCAAAGGTGATAGCTTATTTATTGATAAGATAGCTTTCCCTAAAAAAGGTAAGTGATCCAAGTTTATAAGTGATAGGATCCACCATAAGTGGGATAACTTCCTCATTCATATCTTTGGATTGATGTTGTGAAATATCAGATTTTAATGCTTCTTCAAGAGGTGTTGATGATTCATTGTCCACATAGAAGTCTCCCTCATGGATCATTTTTGATATGCCTTCATAGGTTGTTTTTGATTCACAAATTTTTTAGAAGCCTTCTTAATGATCCATTTATGATGTCTCTAGATTTTTATATATCTTGATCATGTGTACAAATGTTAAGAGTAGGAGACTCTTGTTCCTTGGTAATGATATCAAGAGTATGAGACTCTTGTTTTGAATGAATATCATCTACATGTCCATCCAAAGGAAGCATCTCATTGGTATATGGAAGAATATGTGCTATGTGGATATGATCATCATTTGCGGCATCTTGTATAGATTAGAGAGTGTCCATTAGATCATTGTAGTATCTTGGAGATACAAATTCTTGATCTTGATTAATTTCATAATTACTTTTAACATGCCTTGGATCAAGTTCTTGACATGGGTCAACTTCAAAGGATGGATTGCTTATAAAGGGTTGTTAGATGTCTTCATTAGGCATAGGAAGTGGCTCAATGTCCTCTTGATCTTTGAGTGAATTTGGATCAAGTGTTCAGTTGAGGATTTCTTCAATATTTGTAACCATGACGTCAAAGGATGTCAATATGTCTTGGAAAGGACCATTGCTAGACTTTGGTGAAACGTGTTGATCATGCTTTGGCTTTGGAATAAATTTTTGAGATATGTTCTCAAACTCATTAGGTGATGTAAAGACCTTTTCAACATGATTATTGGTTGATGGATTGTGGATTATGTCAATAGGATCAAATTCTAACACTCCTTGAAATAGATCATTGTTTGAGGGGTTCTGATCATGACTAAAAAGTGACTCTTGATGTATGTTGAGTTGATCATCGAATGAGGTAATAAAATCTTCAAGATACTCATTGATGGATAGATCTTGATCATTTTTTTCAACAATTGTGGTGGAGAGATTGTCGATGTTTTCAACCATAGGATCAAATGATGTTAAAATTTCTTCAATTGGATCATTGTAGGGTATTGTTGGTGGATTTTGATCATGATTGAAAAGTGATTCTTGCTGCATGTCAATTTGATCATTATATGAGGTAGAAAAATATTCAAGGTGCTCATTGATGGATAGATCTTGATCATTGTTTTCAACAATTATTATTTTTTGATCAATAAGGTCTTGGATGAGATTTTTGAGTTGAATACAATTTGATGTTTGATGAAGATTTTATCTATGATACTCACAATAAGATCCAAATGTATTCCAAGGGAAATTTAGGACAGAGTTGAAAGCACTTACCTTTGGAAGAGTGATGAGATTTGCATCGAGTATCTTTCTTAGCACTGATTCGATTGGATCTCCAAAAGGAGTCTATTCATGTTTGTGCTCTTGTGAGGTTTGTGCTTATTGAGGTGATTATTTTTGTGATTGATCTTGGAGATGTGGTGATTGGGTTTGTTGTTGATATTGTTGATCTTGATATCCAACATTTTGACATTGGAGATATTGTTCTTCATGTGGTTGTGGACACAACTCAATGCTTTGATGACATGGTTTAACCAATGGAAGAGTGTATTGATTTTAGCATGGGGATGTATCTTGGCACAATGAATCAACTATTTTGGTAAGTGTAGCAATTTGATCTCACCAAATTTGATCGTGATTTGTATCTTGACACCCTTGATATAGTTGATTTCTTTTTTGTTCAAGCAAATTTGGAATGTATACTTGTGGTGTTTGTATGGGATCATAGACAAATTGATTTTGGACAATGTTCTAATTTGGGATGATGTTTAGATTTGGCATTATAGGTTGAAATTGATCATTTTTGTGGTTGGGAATCACATTGCCTTGATTTAGGTAACTTTGATTTTGCATTGTGTTACCTTGACTTGGATCAATACATGGAGTTGTTAACATATTATTTGGACTTTGAACAACATTTGTATGATTCACAAACATATCCATCCCAAAGTTTACCAAGTGTGGATTTTAAATGTTCATTTTTGGTAAACTTGTACTTGGTATATTCACATTTGGAATGTATGGATTTGGTGGGATAATGCTGCTTTTTTGAAGACTCATGCATTGATTATTTGGTTGATAGATTTGTAAGGTTTGACTTTGATTTAAATCTATCATGGGGAAATGTGTTCCAAAATTTAGATTGGGAATACTCACTTTTTTTGTATCATTGAAGTTTGTAGGAGATAATGATGTCATGTATGGATTGTATAAATGTTAGTTTTGATAATCCATTGGATTTTTAAGGCTTTGATATTTTGGTTGATTTAGATTACTCATGATGTAAGAATCAAATTTATATTCCATGTTCTTCTTGTGTTTTAACCTTATTGACCTCTAAGGAATTTAGAACCAATGATGAGATGAAGGATGAAATGGGTGCATGATATAAGTGTTGAAATTTTAGGAACCTTAGATCAATTCTAGACTCTAGGATTTTTTATTGTATTGGTTTGATTTGATTTGGATAATGGATTTATAAACCCCAAGATGTTGGATGTTAACTTGGAATAAATTTTTCCACGAGGATGATAATTTAACTAGATGTATGAGGAAGGATTCATCCACACACACTTAGCCAAACAAGGAGATTATGATTTTGACTCAAGGATTTGAAAGTATAGCATAGATGTATTTCCAAAGTTCTAAAAGTTGTTTGTGGAATGGAGATGATAAAATTTTGGGATGGATGAAGTGTTGATTTGATCCTAGATGAACCTAAGAAAGACCTTGTTTACAAGACTAAGATAGTGAAGGACATGCTTTTTCCTAAGAGTAGTTCAAACCAAAAGATCAATGTTTGCATGGAAAACCATATGACGAAAAGAGACCAAGCACATGTGTGGGGTTCAAATTGAGTTAATCTTGGTTAATGACTTGCTTTTTACCACATCCACTTGTCTTGCTTAAGTTTAAAACTAAATGTCTATGTCTAAATTTATTTTCATCCCACAAAGTCCATTATGTGGAAATCTAGAAGTCAAAGCCATAGTTTCCTTATGTTGTCTTTGGAAAAAAAAATTTGAGAAATAGGCCCAAGTATTTAGAAGCCTCTAAGGATAAATCCTTAGTGACAAGCAATAATACTTGGACTCTTCAAAGGTATTTGCCTCCTCTAAAGGGTTTGAAATTTGACATATGACATTTTTAATTGCTTGTTTTCAATATTTTGGATCCAAGCAATGTGTTTAACTGACTCAAAGATTGCACAACCCTAGGATGGAAAAGAAAACATTTGTTGAAATCCCACTTGGATAAATCTAGCTATGTTTATTCAAAACGGATGATTAGAAACTTTACAACATTAGCTCCCCTCCACAACACTAACTTCTATGGGTCATCCAAGCTTCAATTCTCATGAATCTCCCATGAAAAACTTTTCATCTCTATAAAGAATTGAAAATATGTGGGACAACTCTGAACGTCCGACCTCCTGATGCCAACACATATTGGGATTTTGGATTCTAAAAAAAGGTTCATAGTAAGGGCATCTAGTTTAGGGGGTGCAATGATAAAATCCTTGTGAGAGATCTCCCACCCCTTATAATAAGGTATTTATGCATCATAAAGATACTGGGTGAGAGTTATCATTCACTACTTCCCATTGTTTATGATTTTCATCACAACCACAAATTTATATAGTGGTTTGGAATAGCTTGGCTTATGCTCATTACCGCTTAGGTCATTCCATTAGGGTGAGTAATTTTTCCCACCAAAGCAAGCTCTCTAAAGGTGAACAATAGCAAGTAATTACATCCTTAGTTCGATCAATCTTTTTTTGTGTGAACAAAGAGAGAACACATTTGATTTCTTTTTTCACACTAGCAAGTTTTGCTCAATTTTAAAAGCCCAAATTTGAAGTGTGGAGGCAATATTTTAGACAACCTAATATCATCAAAATGTTTTTGATTCTCAAGATCATTGTGAAGCATGAGAGAATTACATATGCATTTCAATGGTATTAGCTTGTAAAAAGGATTACAAAACAAGATAAGCACATGTTCATTTCAAACCTCAAAGCAATGATGGATTCTTTTTATAGCACCAAAACCAAGTGTTTGAAGTTGTTTGTTCAATTTTTAAGACCCAAAATCAAATCAAGTGAGTTTCTAAGGTTCTTTTTAACCAACTTGAAAAAGCTTGAGTTGTTTGTAAATTTTATGTCCAAAATAATTCTAGTTGGTCCTAAAGCATGAATGGAAAATAACATATGATGGGTTATTTTTCCCATGAGTGTTTAAAAACACTATTACAATGAGTATCAAATGATTTTTCTTTCACTTCCATGCTCCATGATCATTTAAAACCTGCAATCCAACCTCCAAATGTTAGATGAAATAAAAAAACAAGAAGGTATGAGGAATAGATAAATGATTAAGCATAGAAACCCCAAAACTTAGACCAAGTTACAATGTGATTTGAATTTAGGTGAAAATTTAAAAAATTTAACTTCACCAAAGTTGAGAAACACCTACACCATTGGATAGCTTATCAAATTCTACCCCATTTCAAAGGAAAATATTTGAAAAAAGATCAAAATATGACCAAGATACAACCATTTTAAGATTGAGTGCAAAAGAAAGAAAAAAAAGGCGTCGCCCTTTGAACACAAAGGCAATGTCACTATATAGCAATGTTAGAATGATTGCATCACTATTTGAGTACTTCAATGTCACTATGCTAAATTGAGTGTTGCTCTGTGGAAAAACAAAGAAAAAATATGCATTGCTATTTCCTCTAGTGTCACTGTTTTACATGGAAAGACAAAAAACAGAAAAAATGATGGAAGTGGCCAAAAAAACATGTTAATTTTGAGATTTTTTCCCTCCTTTGACTAGTTCCAAAATGTGAATTATTAGCTTAGACCTACTCAAACATGAGCAAACAAGTGATCATTAGTCAATAAACAAGTGTAAACCAAACATTCCCTATGAAATTCTTTGAACATATGAATATGGAAACAAAGAAAAATATCTTAAATTATGCAAATATATGACAAATGAAACTCTATTCTAATGCTCAAACCTACATCCCATAGGAAGATAAGTGCTTCTTGGATGCAAAAAGAATCCCTTTCCCAATCCCTTGATAAGCTTGATGATGGATGTGTGATGAACAAGATGACTTTGATACAAAATGCCAATAACCTAGCTATGATGGAGAAATTCTATGCTCACTTGGATGAAATTCTGGATCATAAACTTGCATAAACCTCTCTCCCCTAAATCAAAAGAGAAGGCCTCTATTTATAAGGAAGAAGAATGAATGATTGAGGAATAGGAAGAATGTGGGATTAAACTTGAACCAATGGCATTGTGCCACTTGCCAACATGCTAATGAAGGAGAGTGGAGCACATTTTGAACAATGTGCAAGTTAATACATATAAGTAGAAATTGAAATTCAAAAATATGGCTTGTGGAGGGAGAGTTGTAAGAGGATTTAATGCCATGTAAGAGCCTTAAATTCCAATTTTGAGGACAAACGTCCTTTGGGAGGGAGATTTCAAATTGGTGGAATATTCCAATGATATGCCATTTTTGAATGGAAATAGGGGAATTAATAAATCAAACAAATTGATTTGCATGTGCAAGTTGAAAAAGCTAGAGGATTTGAGGATTAGTGTTAGGAGTTAATTAGGATTTAATTAACTTACATGGAATTAGTTGATATGAAATTTGATTTAGATATTTAGATTTATTTAAATCAAATGAGAGGATAGTTGGGAGAGAAGTAATTTAATTAAATAAAATGATTTATCCAATTAAATGATGAACATTGGGATTAAATAAAGTTGATTTATTTAATCCAAGGAGGAACATTAAGACTTAATTAAATAGAGTTGATTTATTTAATTAAAGAGAGAATATTAGGACTTGATTAAATAACAATTATTTATTTAATCAAAAAGGAATTTTGATGAATTAATTAAATAAATATTATTTAAAATTATTTGGTTAGTAAAGGAATGATTAATGAAGAATCCGTGTTAGTGAATCAAAATTGAGTGCATGATATCAATCAGGATAATTTATGTGTCTACACTCCTTAAATCTTAGAATTGCTTTTAGATGTGTTTATTTTTAGCTCCAAACAACTCCTGAATAGTCCATAAATCTCAAGATATGCTTTTAGGTACTTTTTCTTCTTATTCTTTTGAGTGGATTGAGTAAAATGAAATAAATTTAAGTTGAATAAGAGTAAAATAATAAAGTAAATACCTAATTTTATCTTAGTTTTTCCATGCAACCATCATGCATGAGTTGTAGTTCACTTCTCCATGCTATGTGCAAAGAATTTCTTCAACTTTTCAGAGCTGCAACTTGATATTTTACATTGAATACCAACTCAGATTGCTTCACCATTATTTTTGCTGCACTAACCAACTATCCATAATTCCAAAATATTTCTTACAAGTTTTTAGAGAAGAAACTTGTATACAAAAGTACATGCATACAGTGTTAGAGAAGAGGAAATAGCCTGTGTAAAGTACTTATTTGCAAAAATCAAACATACCCTAACCTACTCTACTTAATGATGTAGATAGGTTACACATAATGACTAACTAGTTCTGAAAAATATCTCCCCTTTCTAAAAGTATGTTTCCATGAATTCAATTTTTTGAGAGAAGAGAATGAAAAGAAGATGAAAAAAATTGAAACTCAATGCTTCACCTTCCTTTGAAGTGGAAACCTTCTCCATGATTTCTAATTCTAGCAAATACATGGACTGATTGGAGAGATCTTGCAATCTTTCCTTCTGATCTGTTACATGCATGACTAGAAACAACTCCTTGTTCTTCAAATCTCTGATTGGGAAGCCTTCCTTTGACTTCAAAAATCTGATTGGGTAACCATTCTTCGACTTTGAAGGTCTCCAAATATTTCAATTTTTTTGCAAGCTTTTGTAATGGAGATACGATCTCTTCATTGTATTTTTCACCTCTTGCAAGCAATAATCCATGAATTCTTTCGTTAAAGAAACATCCTTTGCTAGGACTTGGAGTGATGGCCCTCCAACTAAGGATATTTTGAAATAGATAGGGGTTTTCTCTTTAGAACTAGTATTTTTAGGGGATTTAAGTATCCAAGAACTTGTTTCTCTAAGATCTTGTGTCATTGTAATCCTCATCATTTAATTTATCAATCCAAGGCATTGTCCATGGCTATCTACAAGAGAGGAAGTAGAAAACTTGCTTGATAGTCAATTCTACTTGTAGAAATAAATCCTATTTGCATGAAAGGGAACTAATCTAAGGAACACTTGAAAGAATTGAAAAGGCTAAACTACTTCACACTTTCTAGAAATGAAAAACTTGCTTGAATTCAAATTTACTCTAAAAAGTTGGAAATACATTGTTGGAAATGAAACTAAAACTATCCTATTTCCTCGGGTTAAAATAAGTCTTTCTAATCCCCCTCCTTTTCTCAAATGATTACATTGTATTTATATAATTAATATTATATATATACAAAACAAATTCACTAAGAATGTGGATCCAAGATCCTATTTTTGAGGGGTCATTTACAAAACTCTAAAAAACTGAAGTTGTTGTCCTCTATCATGCCACCTTTGTCTCAGTCATTTTCTATCATGTACTACTCCTTCCCTAATGTAAATCACACCAAATTATCAAAATGGTTTTTATCCCTTCCAATCTAATTTTTAGATCATTTTGAATTTTTGAATTTTGTTGAGAAACAAGGGAGATATCATTGTTTTATGAGACTATATATGTTTTTGACAATTTTTGGACACCTAATGTTTACGGAACCTTTAGTTCTCCACATGAATGAAGGGATTTATCTTTAGTTTTCTTGAGAAAATAATTGATCCTTAGCATGAATAACATGCCATAATCATGCAAAAATGTTTGATTGATGTGTTAACTTTAGTTATCTTTTGGTGGAAGAAGGAAGCATGAAATTTAATAGCTGTGAGAGATCTTAAAACTCAACATGAGACAAATAATCATCCCATTAATTTAGGAATTACTAATGCTCCATGATTTTACTTGAATGTAGGAGTGTGCTAGGATTCTTCTCTATCTTCTCATTATTTCTTCAAAGCCTTCTAAAGCTATCAGGAGTTAACCACTTCAAGTGTCTAGAGCTCTCTATTGCAAGTGTGTATGAAGCTCTTTATTGTCATGAATTATTTAATAATGTATTCACCTGCATTATAGCATCATACACACACTTATGAAGTGATATTAGAAATAATTGGGATCACATAGATTACCAAAAATAAGCCAAACATTTACTCTATATTATACTTTAAACAAGCTAAAGAACTTTCAATCATTACTCAAATCCACTTTAACACTAATGCATTAGGAAGAAATAGATGATTTCCTTTGATTAAATATGAGAAAATTTATGGTCTCATCACCTTCCTCAAACAATTTTGATACATTTTCATTGTAAGCACATACTCTCCTTGTGCACAGTAAAAATGCATGGCCTACCCACTTGTTAAGTTTTGAACAAAATATTCTTACAGTGGCCTCTCGTACCAGTGTATGAGATTTCTTTTGCAATGTCAAATTGACCCCTACACAACCAACACAATTCCCATGCCTTAGTATCATATAAATTTCCTAGCCTTTGTACCAACGCTTCACAATATAGTCATTGAGCTAACAAAACCTTAATTCTCAATGCTCAAATAGATCCCAAACACTTCAATACATTTCTCAACAATCTTTGATAATGCCATGGATGGTTGAAGTTGCATATGATCAACCATAAGGATGAAATGTTTAATGCCAGGGTTTAAGCATCCAAGAAATTTTTCCTCTAAGACCTTTGTAGCTTCTTCCACCACAATAATCTCTAATTTCAAAAAATGTCAATAATTCATGATTCCTTGTTGTGCCAAGCATTGAAAGCATCTAAGAGGGCATTTAATGCCATATGGGAGCTATATTGATATTTTGTAGATGTGACCCATAAAATGCATTCAAACTGCCACAAAAGAGAATGTCACACAAGTGAAGTAATCACTCAATCATAGCATATCACACCTTGAAAGGAGAAAAAACTAGAAAAGAGTCATATAGTCACACCATCACTCTTCCTTCCTCCTTTGGATAGTTCTCATCCTCTACTATGGCATCATGATGCAAAGTAACCCCAATTCCCAATGGATTTAATTACTTTAAAGTGCACCCCCTCCATTCTAGGCATAGCTAGGTCACATTTCGAGCCAAAGAAATGACTACAAATAATATCAACATGTATAATTGATTACCTCCTTTAGTATTATGCAACTAATCAAACAACCTTACAATTCCAAAAAATGGTGTGACTTTATCCCTCGATAGCTCATATCAAATCCCTCTTCAAGACATGTTTCTTCACTCTTTTTGGATCGACATATATGATGTTTGGCTTGTTCACATATGTTCTCCATACTACCCTTTTGATTTCATCACAAGAGACAAGAATCTGAATCAACATATTGTAAATAAAAGTATTTGCTTTACACCTCTCTATGATGAACTATTTGAGACCTATTGCAATATATGCAAAATGGGATCACTTCCACAAGCTCTAATCAATATCAAGACTAGATTGCCTTGTTTAGGCCATTAAAAAAATCCTATGCAATATAAACATCACCATTGTTAACTACAATGTGCATATGCTCATAGATTTTACAAGCAAGATCATTCCCTTTCTCATTCTTTCATTTGGTCTCATGATACCACTACATGATTACTACAATGATGTAGTTCTCCCATTCAAGGATGCTAAAATGAACACTTGTGCCTACAATAGGTAATGTCATATTTTGAACCTCTAACATAGAAGAAAATGTCAAACTTGAAATCCCTTCGCCAAATTTAGAAACATGTTCTCATACAAATCTAGAGACATCCTCCAACACATATTTTATAAAAACCCTTCTCATCAAAATCATTGTACAAAGTCATATGATCATCCTTATATTCATTCTCTTCAGAATGAAGTTCCGATTATTTATCATTTTACCATTATTTTCACCATGGTTTTCCCTTTGACCCAAATAGATAAAAAATTCCTCAAATTATGTAACATATGTAAGGTCCCCTTATGGCCTGGCTAAATTTTTTTTCATTTTCAAACAAGTTTAAACTTGAATTGACCTAAGGCTTCCTGTGAATGCACATGAGGTGAAAATTTGGAGTGGGTTATCATTAAAACTTTCTTTCAAGCATTTTTGCACAATGATCAAAACTAGCCAAGTGGGCTCTAGAATCGCCTAGGAAACTAGTCAAATAACCTCCTGGAGATATGAAAATGCACAAGTATGTATAAATTTCAACAAAGAATGAAGTGCAACAAATGGCTTAGCAAAAAAAATCCCAAGGTGTGAGATATTATGTGTCAAAGTTTCTTTGTTAGACTTTTCTACAATTGTATCTTTTCAAAACCAATTAAAACTCACCTAGTCACCTTCTTGAAAAAATATCAAATCACCTTCCTAGAAGATTCCACTGGACACATTAGGTCATTTGGATCCACTGAGTATGTGAAAAAGAGGATTTTCTGGTGCAGGAGCACCTTAAGGTCTTTTGGAAGATCTTAGTGATTTTTTGCTTGTAGGTGGTTCTAGCCAACCACCAAGAGAATAAGGACTATGATATAAAGTACCTAGGTTGTTTTTGATAGTGTGTTAGGGTAGGTTTGGCTTAGAGTCTTGAACTTTATGAGTTCCTAGACAAATCTTGGCAATTTGCGCATTTTGGCAATGTTGCCTTGGCAAATTGGCCTAAAAGTTGAAAAATAGCATTAATGTTGTTCTAAGTCTGATCCAAGGGTCCTAGCACGTGGGATAAAGGTATATAAGGTCATCCAAACCTTAATACCTGGGTTGGAAGTTCATTTTCACGAATTGAGACATGGAGAGAATTTTTGTATGATTGGAAATCAACAACTTTTGATTGCATTTTTTTGTGTTTGAACCTTCATCCAGTTAAGAATGGATTGAAAGGACTAATTTGATTCTTTGAGTGTTTCATTTTTGTCATTTACTTACTATAACTAGAATTAGATTAGTAATTTAGACCAACTGGTTAAGGTTTTGCAAGTTTTTGGATTTTTGGACTCACTATCAGTTTGGGCCAGTTTTGTGAATAATGAGTCCCACTTGAATTCCCATGGCTTTCCTCTCATGGAAACTTGGAATCAAGCTGGGGAATATGTAAATAATGTACATACAGGTTTAGGAGTCTTTTTTTGTAGGGGAAGTGAAGAAACTATCAAGCACTAGACGAGTGCAAGTGCATTCTGGCTAGTGGCTTGGAGAGGAAAGCAGTAAAGAAAGCTGCTAAATGGATTGGTTTGTTCCAATAAAGAGCACAGGAGTGTGGGAAAATGTATTTCAAACATGTGTGTGCAAGGAGGAGAGTTGAGGAGGTCATTGAATCCCTCAAAGTTGGAAAAAGGAGCTAAAACCCTTGAAACCCTTGAAATTAGGGAGGTATGAGGATAGTGATATGAAAGGCCACTTGGGAGACCTTAAACCTAGTAAATATTGAAGCCTAGGTTACCATTAGAAATAATATCAAAAAATATTTTGGGGTTGTTAAGACCATTTTTTAGAAAAGCCAAGAAAATGGGTTCTAAGAGGCCTAGTCGGGGCAAAAGGGTACAAGACCTAAAATGGATTTTTTCAAGAAAGCGATGGGAGAATGGTGAAAGAATCCAATGAGATGGATCAGTGAGGTGTCAAATAAACAAAGAGATAGTAGAATATCCTTTCCTAGCCCCTGGAGTGGTTAGGACACTTTGGGTCAGTTTGGAGCCCAAGGAAGCCTAGTGGCGAATTGAGAGTAATGGAGAAGAATTTGAAATTGGTGGAGACTATTATGAGGTGAGAGAGGTTTAGGAGAGATCCATAAATAGGGTAGAGAGGAATACCCTAGGAAGACTAGAGAATAGGTCTTGGGAAGAGCAAGAGTGCTCTTGAAAGGTAAGTCTCCCCATCAAATTGGTATCAGAGCCATACAAGGCTTAGGAATTGAGAAGTGAATGTCAGAAAGAAGTGAATCCATAGGAGAGAACACCATGGTGACCAATACAGAGCTAGCTATAGAGTTGATAGAGAAACAAGAAAATAATAAGCATCTTGAAGAGGCTATGGAACAGATGAAGCACAAACTAGAAGAGGTGGTAGAGACTGCAAGCAAGATGAAGGTACAGTGAGGAGAGGATAAAGATAAGGGTAAGAATCAAATAGAGGAAGACATAGAACCAGAACCAGACCCTCCATCAGCAGAGGAACCCTTCCTCAAAGCATTGAAGGCTTTGAGTGGCAAGGCACTTGAAGGAATCCTTGTGTTCACAGGAAGAATGGATGCAGAGTTGGTTATGGAATGGATTGAGGGAATGGAGAATCACTTTGAATGTGATGGGATTATAGAGGAACAAAAGGTGAAGATAGCCAAATCAAGGCTAAGAGGACAAGCACTAACTTGGTGGAAGTTTCTACAAGAAGAAAGAGAGAACGAAGGCAAGAAACCCATTGGAAGTTGGAAAACTATGGTGGCTAAAGTGAAGAACTATATACTTGAAGACTAGGATATTTAATTGCACAAGAAGAGACAAAATATCAGATAAAGAGACCTAGATGTAGCTACATATACAGAGGAGTTCCAAAAACTAAGCCTTAGATCTAGTGTGCAAGAAGTTGAAAGCATCAAGGTTGCTAGGTATCTAAACGGTCTTAGATGGAACATACAAGAGGAGTTGAGTCTTTTCACACTTACTACCCTCCATAGCTGCTATCAAATGGCTATTAAGGTGGAAGAGAAACTAAAAAATAAACAAGATTCCAATACTAGAGGTAAAGGAAGAGGTAGAGACTCTAGAGGTGGACATAAAAGAGGTTTTGGTGGAAGAAGCCATGAGAACAAAGGTCAAGGGGATTCCAAGGTTGGAGAACAATCCCATGAGGAAAATAATAGAGGGGGATATAGAGGTAGAAGCTCTAACAATGGTGGAAGAGGCAGATCAGGAAGCTTTGGGAGAAGTTCACACTTTTCTTCCATGAAATGCTACAATTGTGGACAATTGGGTCATCCGACTTATAGGTGTCCAGACAAGCCAACATCTTGGGAAGGTGAGAGTAATATTACATATGTCCAAGAAGAGGACTGCTCTAAAAACTCAAAAGTAAGTTTGGATTCAGAGAAAGGAGAACTCATGTTAAGAAGGATTTTGATTAAAGCACCTACCAAGGATGAACACAAACAAAGAAGAGCTCTTTTTAGAGTCAAGTGCAAGATACAAGGTAAGGTTTGCAAGGTCATCATAGACTCAGGATCAACTGATAATGTCATCTTAGGGAAGGTAGTACAAAATTTGAAACTCATCAAGATACCCCATGTGTGTCCTTACAAGGTTACTTGGTTGAACAAAGGGTAGAATATATTGGTCAATGAACAAGTTTGGGTTGAGTTTGCTATAGGAAAGTATCAACACAAGATACTATGTGATGTGTTACCAATGGATGCATGCCATTTGCTGCTTGGAAGACCATGGCAATATGACAGGGAGGAAGTACACCATGGCAAGGAGAATAAGTACTCATTCAAGAAGGATGGAGTGACTTCTAAAATTCAGTCTTTGATAGAAGAAAACATAGTGGAAAAGGTAGAAACTAGTGCACTTTTGATGAGTGGAAAGGGATTCCTAAAGGACATAAAGGAGGAAGAAGGAGAGGCATATGCAATCATGTTGAAGCCAAAGGAAGAGGAGTTATCTAATCAGCTACCTATGACAGGAGAAGTGAAGCGACTATTGGATCAGTTTAGGGACATCATTTGTGAAGGTACACCAGCTACACTACCACCCAAGAGAGAAATTAGTCATCAAATAGACTTTATACTAGAAGCAGCACTACCTAACAAGGCTACATACAAGATGATACCGAAGCAGAATAAGGAAATAGCAAGGCAAGTTTAAGAACTTTTGGACCAAGGGCTGATCAGAAAGAGCATAAGTCCATGTGTTGTTCCAGTTGTGTTGGCACCCAAGAAGGGAGACAAGTGGAGGATGTGTACTAATTCTAGGGCCATAAATAGGATAACCATTAGATATAGGTTTCCTATTCCTAGGATAGAAGATCTAATGGACTGTTTAGGGGGTGCTAAGTTCTATTCCAAAATTTATTTGAAAAGTGGCTATTATCATATTAGGATGAAAGAAGGAGATGAATGGAAGTCAACATTTTAAACCACAGAAGGGTTGTATGAATGGTCAGTGATTCCATTCAGGCTTACAAATGCACCTAGCACTTTTATGAGGGTGATGAATGAGGTCTTGAAGGACTACATAAGAGTCTTTGTGGTTGTCTACCTAGATGATATCCTCATCTTTAGCAAAACAAAAGAACATATGAAGCACCTAGAACTTGTGTTGAAGAAACTTCAAGAGGAGAAGCACACCATCAATCTTGAGAAGAGTGAGTTCATGAAGCAAGAGTTAGTCTACCTAGGATTTTTGGTATCTCAAGGGAACTTGAAGATGGATAAAAGCAAGGTTGAAGCCATTCTTAGTTGGCCTACTCCAAAGACAGGGATAGAAGTTAGGAGTTTCCATGGATTATCTCAGTTCTATAGGAAATTTGTGAGAAGGTTTAGTGAAATTTGTGTACCGGTTCATGACACCATCAAAGGAGGACTGAAAACAAAGTTTTTGTGGACCAAAGAAGCCAATGAAGGATTTGAAAGGTTGAAGAGGGAGATATCTACCCAACCTATCTTAGGTTTACCAAGTTTTGGCAAACCATTCATAGTAGAATGTGATGCAAGTAACATAGCAGTTGGGGTTGTTCTAAGCCAAGAAGGCAGGCCAGTGGCATTCTTTAGTGAAATGTTGAATGAAGCAAAGTCTAGGTATTCATCCTATGACTTAGAGCTATATGCTTTGGTGCAGGCTCTTAAGAAGTGGAGGCACTACCTATTGCCAAAAGAATTTGTGGTATACACTGACAATCAGGCCTTAAGTTACATCAACACTCAAGAGAAGCTCAATTTGAGGCATATCAAGTGGATGGAGTTTTTGCAGTCATACACTTTTACCATCAAGCATAAGAAGGGGGTTAACAACAAGGTTGTTGATGCTCTTAGTAGGAGGTTGCTTACTGTCCAAGAGATACAGCTACAAAGCACATGGGTTGAAGGATTCAAAGATCTATATGAAGGAGATTCTAATTTCTCAGAAATATACAAGGTATGTACTGATTTTGAGAACCATTTTCACAGTGAATATGCTGATTACACCTTCAAAAATGGCTTATTGTTTAGGGGGAAGCAATTGTGTGTTCCTAGAGGTTCCATGAGGGAGAATATAATCCAAGAAAAGCATAATGGTAGTTTGAGTGGTCACTTTGGTTTGAACAAGACACTAGACTTAGTGGAGAGGTTCTATTGGTGGCCTAAGATGTAAAGAAATGTAAGAAGATATGTTGAACAATGTGGAGTATGTCAAAAGGCAAAGGGAACATCAAGCAATGCAGGTCTTTACCAGCCATTACCCATTCCAAATAGACCATGGGAATGCATAAGCATGGACTTCATAGTAGGTCTACCTAGGACACCAACTGGTTTGGACAGTGTGTTTGTTGTAGTGGAAAAATTCAGCAAGATGAGCCATTTCATATCATGCAAAACGACACATGATGCTAGTCACATTGCACACCTATTCTTCAAAGAGATAGTGAGGATACATGGGTTGCCAAAGAGCATAGTTGCAGACAAATATGTGAAGTTTATGGGACACTTTTGGAAAAATCTTTGGAAGAGACTAGGAACCATCTTGTCTCATAGCTCAACATATCATCCTCAAACAGATGGATAGATAGAGGTGATCAATAGGGTACTTGGAAACTTGTTGAGATGCTTAACTAAGGAGTATGGAAAAGGATGGGAACAAGTGATTCCACAAGATGAATTTGTTTACAATGATAGCACAAATAGAACAATGGGTAAGAGTCCATTTGAAATAGTATATGGCTTACATCCAAGGGGTGTACTTGAGCTTAGGGATGTACAAGGATATGAAGGGATCAATGGAAATGCTGATGATTTTGCTCAGTCAATGAGAGAGGTTCATGAGTAGGTAAAGAAGACATTGATAGAGGCTAATAAAAAGTTGAAGGCTAAGAGAGATGAAGGGAGAAGAGAATTACAATTTGAGATAGGTTATTTGGTGATGGTATACTTGAACAAGGAAAGGTTACAAAAATGCATACCAAGCAAGCTGCAAATGAAAAGGATAGGGCCATGTAAAGTGTTGGCTAAGTATGGGTCAAATGCATACAAGGTGGAGTTACCCAAGGAGATGTCTATTTCTCCTATCTTCAATGTGAAGGACTTGGTGAAGTATAAAGGACCAGAAATGGATGAAGAACAGTACAATACTAAGATAAACAAGGATGTGGAAGCATTGAAGGTACCAGATTAGATCATCCCACAAGTGGACAAGATTCTAGACTCAAGGGTGAAGAAGAAGACTAGGCACAAGACATACATGGAGCACCTAGTGAAGTGGAGACATCAACTAGAGTCAAAGACTACTTGGATAGCAGAAGGTGACTTTAAGAAGCATGGAATTAGTGAGGAACTCTTGACATCACAGGTTCCTTAACCTCTTTGTTGTAGGGGGAGAATGGTGCAAGAGCACCTTAAGGTCTTTTGGAAGATCTTAGTGATTTTTAGCTTGTAGGTGGTTCTAGCCAACCACCAAGAGAATAAGGACTATGATATAAAGTCCCTAGGTTGTCTTTGAGAGTTTTTTAGGGTAGGTTTGGCTTAGAGTCTTGAACTTTATGAGTTCCTAGACAAATCTTGGCAATTTGCTCATTTTGGCAATGTTGCCTTGGTAAATTGGCCTAAAAGTTAAAAAATAGCATTAATGTTGTTCTAAGTCAGACCCAAGGGTCCTAGCACATGGGAGAAAGGTATATAAGGTCATCCAAACCCTAATACCTAGGTTGGAAGTTCATTTTCATGAATTGAGACTTGGAGAGCATTTTTGTGTGATTGGAATTCAACAACTTTTGAGTGCATTTTTGTGTTTGAGCCTTCATCGAGTCAAGAATGGATTGAAAAGACTAATATAATTATTTGAGTGTTTCATTTGTGCCATTTAATTACTGTAACTAGCATTAGATTAGTCATTTAGACCAACTGGTTAAGGTTTTGCAAGTTTTTGGGTTTTTGGACTCACTGCCGGTTTGGGCCAGTTTTGTGAATAATGAGTCCCACTTGAATTCCCATGGCTTTCCTCTCATGGAAACTTGGAATCAATTTGGGGACTATGTAAATAATGTACATACAGGTTTAGGAGTTTTTTTTTTAGGGGAAGTGAAGAAACTATCAAGCACTAGGCGAGTGCAAGTGCATTCTAGCTAGTGGCTTGGAGAGGACAACAGTAAAGAAAGATCCTAAATGGAGTCATTTGTGCTAATCAAGAGAATTTGAGTGTGGAAACATGTATTATAGAAATGTGTGTGAAAGGATGAGAGTTGAGGAGGTCATTGAATCCCTCAAAGTTGGAAAAAGGAGCTAAAACCCTTGAAACCCTTCAAATTAGGGAGGTATGAGGACAGTCATATGAACAGCCACTTGGGAGACCTTACACCTAATAAATATTGAAACCTAGGGTACCAATAGAAATAATATCAAATAATATTTGGTGGTTAAGACCATTTTTGAGAAAAGCCAAGAAAATGGGTTCTAGGAGGCCTAGTTGGGGCAAAAGGCTACAAGGCCTAAAATGGAGTTTTTCAAGAAAGCGATGGAAGAATGGTGAAAGAATCCAATGAGATGGATCAGTGAGGTGTCAAATAAACAAAGAGATAGTAGAATAGCCTTTCCTAGCCCCTAGAGTGGTTAGGACACTTTGGGTCAGTTTGGAGCCCAAGGAAGCCTAGTGGCGAATTGGGAGTAATGGAGAAGAATTTGAAATTGGTGGAAAGTCTTATGAGGTGAGAGGGGTTTAGGAGAGATCCCTGAATAGGGTAGAGAGTAATACCCTAGGAAGACCACATAATAGGTCTTGGGAAGAGAAATAATTCTCTTGAAAGGTAAGTCTCCCCATCATTTTCCTTCAATCATCCACGAGATATTAGGGGTCAAAATTGACCACCTTGAAACATGTCAAAAATGCAGATGTAAAATCAAAACAAACTGCATTTTCTTTTTATCTTGAAAGAATAGAAAATTAGATTATGGGGCTCTAAAACTATACCAAGGATCATTTGAATGTAGGTATAATGGATATCAACAATCCTTTTTTATTTAAAATCATCGAATTGTGAAATATCAGCTTGAGCAGGTCACTTTGCAGGATAAAGGGTTTGCAAATAGCAAAATAGTGTTAGAACCCTCCAACTTTTCTTTTCAAAAAACTATCAAAACTCATCATGGGAAGCTAAAACATGATATGAACATTCACATATGTCAAGTAAATATGTCCAACAAGGGGTTTGGCATGAAAATCAATAGACACCAAATTATGACCCTCCAAAGTAGGTCACTTGGGTAGATTTTTTAGGTGCACTTCTGAGTGTGCAAACGCAAAATTTTCAATATGGGAACTTCAAATTTGCAAAATTTGAAAGTTCCAATAGTGGATTTGACTAGGGATGTATTCCCCTTGTGGGCATAGCAAGAATACAAAGCTATTGGGAGTAGATCAAATGTTGATTCCATTAGGTGCTTTAAAACTACTCCTTTATTCAACTTTCTTTTTCAACTTCACTTGGTGACCCCAGGCCACCAAATGAAAAAGGAGAGTTAATTCTTACCTTTTTCAAAAACTAATCTATTAAAAGATCTAATATCCCTCAATCCATGCTTTCCTCTATCACACCACAACAATATGATTGACTGCATTTGCGCAAACACAAGTATCAGGATGTCTTTCTACAAGTAGAAACTTTTTCCCTATTTAGCTTTGTTATCACATGGCAGCCAAATCACATAGGCCACACCACTACCACTCTCTTCATTTTTTGATTTTGTATCAAGTGGAAACATATGAAAATAGTGATCAAGACCACATGGAAACATGGTCTTGTCACATTTCACTGAAGCCAATATGAAAATAACACTACAATATTCCTAATTAAACATGTTGGCATCTCCCAACAACCTATGATATACAAAATTACTATCATATTCATAATCACCATGCATCTGAAATTCAGGCACAATCTCAAAATGTTGATTATCATGTGGAAACAACTTATCATATTATTCATATAAATCATTATCAAGCTGAAAACAACTTTCTTCAATGTCTTTCACATTACTACACTTTATGGAAACTTCTTCCAGCTAACAAAAGTATCACTCACATTCTTCCACATGGCTAGTACCATTGATCTCAATTTGATTACTAGTTTTCATATCAAAGGTGAAACTATCACAAGAATTTACTAGAATATCTTGCACATCATGCAAACTATCTGCAAGTGTATGTAAAGAGATACTCTCATACATTGGCACACTCTAGAATTGTCCCCCATCATGTTGGTATTGAGAATCATCAAGGATTTATAACTTATCCTCATCTTTACCCACTTTGTTATCCTTTGAACATAACATATCAACATCTTCAAAATACCAAGCTTGCTCCAAAATGAACAATTCTAGTTTAGAAAGATAATCTAATTTTTCTTTGAAATTAACATCCACATCCACATAAAAAGACTCATGACTAGGCTCATATAAATTAGCAAACAAACACTTGTCCAAGTCTACATTAAAATTTTCAAGACTTGGCTCATTGGGAACACAAACCTCATGGTCATCTACTATTTCTAATTCATCTACACACTTTCATACTCATCATATAATGCATTGCTACAATCAAATGACTACTTGTCTTCATCTACATTATCACTATATTGACCAACTAGTTTGTAACTGAAGGGAAGATAAAAAACACATGCATCATACCTTGCATATTGAATATTATTGTCACTGTCAAAATCAATATGGGAAACACACAACAACTAAGAGTTATTCACATTTGCACATTTCTAATATTTAATGGTCAACAGATTTGAAATTTGTTCACTGCTTAATAGATCATTGTTCTGATCCATTCTTTCAACCACTTCCTCTTCTTCACCTCCACTGGAATTTCATGTGTTATCAAATTGTTGATCAAGATATATCATGATTTCATCACCATCAAAATCTAAAAAATCAATGGATTGATCATAAACATGATTTCCCCAATCATAGGAGATTGAATTGCTAACAACCTTGTCAAATGCATGGTCACAATCCATCATAAGGAATAGGTTGTCCATTTTTTTGTTCTTGCTTACTTCTGAGATTTCATCATTGATTTTGTCATTTACATCCTCTTGAGGATAGACACAAACATTTTCACTGTCAAACTGAAAACCATAAATGGTTTCTTCATTGTAGCTGCTTGTGGTTGATCTTTCTAAATGAAATTCATTGCATACTTTATCACTTTCAGCTGATATACTAGCATTCTCAGAAGCATTTCTCAAATCAGTAGACTCCTTTGTCTCATCATCATGAAAATTTTCATCAATGCTACACACACTTATAAGATTTGTATGACAAAGTGTATCATAATACTACTGATTACACATGTCCTCTTCAAAAAAAAATCTAATTCATATCCCTCATCATGTTCTTGGCTTAGAAAACTTGTAATCCAATTGTTCTTCACAACATCACACTAATTTCTTGAAGGTAAGGTATCATTAGCACATTTTTAATTGAGATGATCATTTAGAAAATTATCTACATCATTGCATCCTTCAATTGCTACAAAAAATTTTCTCTCTATTTTTGCATTTTTAGAGTAGATAGAAGAAATTTCAAATGTTTCATTTATCTCATCATGTCTTTCATCATTACAACTTCAATTTTCATTTGGGTATATTTATTTTGTAGGTTGTTCAAAGAAAACTTACTCATCACCTAATGATGCATCATTCTTGTCTTCTACCTTCTCAGGTATGCACTTGTTTGTATTCAAAATTGAAGACATCTGATCATTTGTATTCACACAACTGCTAATTTCATCAACATGTTTACCCACAATTGAAGACAACAAACTTTGGACATATTCATTACTCTTTTTGTCCAAATTATCTAAAAATATGCAAGCCATATGCATACTAAATATTATATGATCCTTTAAAAATGCATTAGATCCCTTCTCAAATGCTTCAAAATACATATGAATACAATCTGGGGTACTAGGTCTAAATTTTTTAGGAACTAATAAAAGAGAAACAACAAATCTATGACTAAAAGAAATGCTTGACTCTCCATCTTTTCTTTTAATCTCCTTCAACCTTGTGACAAGGTCAGAAGGTTCTCTTGCAAATTATTCTCTATAAGCATCCACTAGTTTATCCCAACAGGAAAAAGGAATTCTCAAGAAAACTTGAGCACTAGTCCCTAGCTCTAACTTCAAGAGATTTGACAAAAATCTCATCATTTATCTCATCATGTCTTTCATCATTAAAACTTCAGTTTTCATTTGGGTATATTTCTTCTATAGGTTGTTCAAAGAAAACTTCCTCATCACCTAATGATGCATCATTCTTGTCTTCTACCTTCTCAAGTATGCACATGTTTGTATTCAAAGTTGAAGACATTTGATCATTTGTATTCACACAACTGCTAATTTCATCAACATGTTTACCCAGAATTGAAGACAACAAACTTTGGACGTATTCATTACTCTTTTTGTCCAAATTATCTAAAAATATGTAAGCAATATTTATACTCAATATTTTATAATCCTTTAATAGTGCATTAGACCCCTTCTCAAACACTTCAAAATACATATGAATACAATTTGGGGTACTAGGTCTGAAATTTTTAGGGACTAATAAAAGAGCAACAACAAATCTATGACTGAAAGCAATGCTCGACTCTCCATCTTTTCTTTTAATCTCCTTCAACCTCGTGAAAAGGTTAGAAGGTTCTCTTACAAATTATTCTCTATAAGCATCCACTAGTTTATCCCAATAAGAAAAGGACTTCTCAGGAAAACTTAAGTACCAATCCCTAGCTCTAGCTTCAAGAGATTTGACAAAAAATCTCATTCACATATCCTGATCTCCAAATGAATGCTTCTCCATGAAACTAGAAAAACTTTGGACATGTGCATCTCCTTCACACACATTGTATCCATTAAATCTAGGCATCTACTTATAGAATTGAGTTGACGTACTTTCAACCTTGTAATCAACCCATGACAAGTCTAATTGGTCATATAATGGATCAAAGGAATTGACAGAAGGTGCACTAATTTGGCTAGTAAATGTAGTATGATTATCTCTTAACTAGGCTTGTAGAGACATTAGGTTCCTTTTATTCATCTCTTTAATTCCCCTATTGAACACAACTTTCCATTCCTGGATAAACCTAGGCTTGTTCACACTTGGGTTCCTATACTTTGGGGTGTCAAATGTTTAAGGATTATCAAAATTCTAAAGCTTCTTGACAATATGTATTAAGGTTTATAATGGTATGGCTATTTCAATTTGATGATCCATATATACTTGCAAATTAGGACTTAACTAATTATGCATGATCATAACCATGACCAAATGAAGGATCACTTGGATGATTGTTAACATGGTTATAACCTGGGCTTGAAACATAAGACAATGCAAGTGGATAGAAATACCTAGGATATAAAAATTCATTCTAATCACTCATACTAGCAAAAATTTGAATACTAGGAAATTTTTTTAAATGGAACAATATGGTATGTGCAGGATCATCATGGAAAAAATAGGCCCTTAAGTGGTAATGAAAATTTAGAAAAATCAGAGTTAGAAAACTTGACCTGAAATTTTTAATAAGTTATCTATATTATTTCAAAAATATGTAAGAATAAAATCTGTAGAAAGTTGAATGTAGTTTCTAAACTAATAGGTTTATTTAAAAAAAAATCTATTTCCTAAAAATTTGAAATTTCAATGCAATAGCACTTAAATTTCAGGGAAAAAATAAGTAGGTGTCTGTCTCACCACCCTAACCACAATTAAATGATAATATTTCTTTATAATATTTTAGATATAAGTAGAGGACTCATGTCTCGATGTGATGCATATTTTTTTGTAAAAATTTTCCAAGTAAATAATTAATTATGAATTTTTTATTACAACTTTTAAAAAATGTAAAAACTCGTATGTCTGACCACCTTAACTTGGTTAAAAATTCATGATTTTTTTTTTTAATCCTATAGTATCTAAAATATAGAATGTGATGCATGTTTCAGATTCAAAAAATGTGATACCGTTTGAAGCCTATAGATGTTTTTCAATCAGCCTATCTATTAGGATTTTAGTCATAATTTAAATAGAAAATGAATAATAATTATTTATTAAATTCAAAATAAAGCATTATTTAAATTGGCGGGAAGCTGAGAACCTCCTTTAAAAATCCTTTTTGTTTCATCAATTTTGGGTAAAAAAAATCATCAGCCACATACCCTACATATACCCATCATATCGCCACTTTTTGGCCCATCATAATCCTACACATATGCAACAATTGCATTCAATATGATAGGGCCAAAAAATGAAAGTATGTAGAGAACCATGTACCTTCCATCTCTAGTTGCTACAACTTTGAATAAAGCATTTTCATGTCACATTAACATACAACAACCCTTCATGCACATAAATTGTATAGAAGAGTCACCACCTCTTCAACAAGAGGAAAACCTTTGAAGCAAGGATATCTTCATCAATGAAAATAAATTCTCTGAGTTCTTCCAGTAGAGTCTCTCCATAGCATTTTGAATTTGGGCTACTACACATCAATTTTAAGATCTGGAACTTATTCAACATCTGAACTAGTCATTCATTCTTTTAACTCTTTCCAAGTGGACTTCAACAAATTTGCATTGGAGTTTCTAGAGTAGAATTAGCTACATAATTCACTTCTCCCCAATAGAGTCGCCATTTTGCTGGTGGCTAGGATGGGAAATCAAGATTCCCAAATTTTCAATCTTTGGTGATAAACTATTTTGAAACTTTAATGACTCTTTAAGGCAAGATGATCTTCTATCATAATTTTCTCAAGTTCTCCCCAGTAGACTCGCCATTTTGTTGGTGTTCCAAATCAACTGGTCCAATGAGTCCTAAAGAATAGCCAATTTCTTATGCTCAAAATCAAAGAGGGATTTATCCAACTGAATATTGTATGTTGTGGATATGGTTTCTGATATGTGGTTGTCATTCATGTCAACACTATTAGCATTTGGTGCATTGAAGACTGTATATGTTGAGGATATTGAGAAAATTGTAAAAGAAAGTATTCCTGGTTCCCAATGGAACTGTGCAGCTAGAGAAAGTGTTGTGTTATGTACATTGAAGATTAGTTGATGTGGATTTAAGGGTCTAATGTTGAATAATTCTAGATAATCTACCGAAAGTTTCAGAGATCTGCATGAAGTTTTGAGTATGTTGTGGTCTGACAGTGTGCTGTTGGTCTTTGTTAGTGTTCCTAAATGAATTTTGTGTAATTCTTGTTTTCTCAGTTGTTGCATATGTTTCTCTATTATTTCTTGGTGCTATGTGGTGTCTCTAGATCATTCTCTATCTTTGTGTTACATCCACATTATTCAGAAGAGTTTGTGGTTGAATATAATTGTGTGCATGTTCAGTTTTTCTTGTTCATAGCCAACATGTCATTGGTAGTGTGTTGTGGATCTTCGAGGTGTAATTAGTTAAAGTATTCTTGTGTTGGAGATTTTAATTTGGGTTTCCACTATGTTGTGGCCGACCTTGGTGGATATGCATTAAAAGTTTATTTGTAAATTTTGGCCAACATTACAAATATATATTTTTTCTTTGGCTGACAAAGTGGTGATGGATTTTCATGTAGTAGATATATAAGGGTGATTAGTTCATTATTGGTGATGATGCTTCATGTGCTCCTATGTGTTTATGTGAAAATATCATTCGATTGCTAAGCAGAGTGTGAAGAATAATGTGCAAAGTGTGAGGAAGTGTTGAGCTTAATTGAAATTATAATTAGGCTTGTGAAGAAGCTATTTTCTTAGTTCACAAATCTTGGATGGTTTTAATTTAAACTCTATTGTTGGATAGTGAGTCATCTTTTGTAATTGAGTAGTGAGCTCTAGGTAGTGTTCCTGAATGCATGTACATCCCCCTTATTATTTCTTTTATACTTCTAGTAGAGCATAATCTTGTGGACTAACATCCACTGTGGTTTTTCCCCAATAGAGTTTCCACACAAAGAATCTTGTGTTTTTTTGTCTCTTTGATGTGTTGATTTTTTATGATTAATTACTTATTCATCATATCTAAGATTAAGTTAAGATTTAGAAGAAGAGTTTTAGTTTCTATCACAACTAATTCACCCCCCCTCTTAGTTGTGTGTCCTTTTTGTTCCAACAATTTGTATTAGAGCAGGTTCCTCTAAAGAAAGTTTAATAGCTTGATGTGATCTGAGATGGCAACAACATTCAAGAAGGACAGTCCTAGATTTTATGGCTCTAACTATTCACTGTGGAAAGCTACAATGCAATGTCACTTAATGTGTACTGGTGATGCTATCTAGAAGATTACTAAAAATGAATATGTCATTCCTTAGAATGGTCCCTCTACTGCTGATGAGATCAAAGATTTTGAAAGAAATATCAAGGCTATTGAAGCGTTGGTGAGTGCTTTGACAAATTCAGGGATGGCTAATGTGGTAGGTTTGAATACAACTCATGAAATGTGGATGAAACTGGAAACTTTGTATGAAGGAGATGCATAGGTGAAGATGGCTAAGCTACAAAGCTTGAAAGGAAAGTATGAGAATCTGAAGATGGGTGAAGATGAAAATATCACCTCTTTTATATAGAGAGTAAATGAGATAGTGATGGGTATTACATGTGTTGGTGGTTTTGTGGATGAGGATGAAATTATGGATAAAGTACTTAGATCCTTTCCTCCCTCCTAGAAAATGAAATTTCATGCTATTGAAGAGTTGAGATCAGTAAACAAGTTGACAAGAGATACACTAATTGGGAAACTTGCTGCTTTTGAGATAAGTGAGTTTGGTGAGTCCACACTAAAGACTGAATCTACATTTAAGGCTACTGTGTTTGGAAGCAACAGACAAAGATATAGTCTAAGAGAGAATTCTAGGAAGGTATCCAAGTATGATGAATAACTAAAATAGCTTGAATATAGAGAAAGAGAACTAGAAGAACTAGAAGCACTTATTACAAAGCAATAAGGGAGAGGAAAAGGTAAGTATGAAGATGTATTACTTATTAAATGTTTTTCATGCAGTAAAATAGGTCATTTTGTATCAAAATGTCTTGAAAGAGTTCCTAGATCTAAACCTAAGAAGTCTAGATTCTTGAAGAGATGCTACTTTTTTGAAGAAGTAGTGACTGATGAAGAATCTGATAAAGATAATGGAAAAGAAGATGATTGGAATTTCATTGCTACCATTTAAAATAATCTTGTGGCTACTGAATCTACTAAAGATGAAAAAGATCTTGCAACTCAAGTTGAAGAAAAAGATGAGTAGGTCATTGATAGTGGATGCTCACATCACATAACTAGTGACAAAAGAAAATTTGTGAGTTTGGAATAGTATGATGGTGGAGTTGTAATATTTGGAGATAACAATGCTGGTGTGATTCATGGCAAAGGATCCATTTGCCTTGGTGGTAAGGAAATGAAAGTATGCAGAGAACCATGTACCTTCATTCTCTAGTTGTTGCAACTTTGAATAGAGCATTTTCAAGTCACATTAACAAACAACAACCCTTGATGTGCATAAATTGTAGAGCAGAGTCACCACCTCTTCAACAAGAGGAAAACCTTTGAAGCAAGGATATCTTCATCAATGAAAAAAAATTCTCAGAGTTCTTCCAGTAGAGTCTCTTCACAACCTTTTGAATTTGGGCTACTACACATCAATTTGAAGATCTGGAACTTCTTCAACATTTGAACCAGTCATTCATTCTTTTGACTCTTTCCAAGTGGACTTCAACAAATTTTCATTGGAGTTTCTAGAGTAGAATTAGCAACATAATTCACTTCTCCCTAGTAGAGTCACCATTTTGTTGGTGACTAGGATGGGAAAAAAAGATTCCACAATTTTCAATCTCTAGTGATAAACTCTTTAGAAACTTTAATGACTCTTTAAGGAAAGATGATCTTCTATCATTATTTTCTCAAGTTCTCCCCAGTAGACTCGTCATTCTCTTGGTGTTCCAAATCAACTGGTCCAATGAGTCCTAAAGAATAGCCAATTTGTTATGCTCAAAATCAAAGAGGGATTTATCCAACTGACTATTGGATGTTGTGGATATGGTTGCTGATATATGGTTGTCATTGATGTCAACACTATTATAATTTGGTGCATTGAAGATTGTATATGTTGAGGATATTGAGAAAATTGTAAAAAAAAGTATTCCTAGTTCCCAGTGGAATTGTGCCGCTCAAGAAGGTGTTGTGTTATGTACATTGAAGATTAGTTGATGTGGATTTAAGGTTCTAATGTTGAATGTTTCTAGATCATCTACCAGAAGTTCTAGAGGTTCGCATGAAGTTTTGAGTATGTTGTGGTCTAACAATGTGTTGTTGGTCTTTGTCAATGTTCTTGAATGAAGTTTTGTAATTCTTGTTTTCTTAGTTGTTGTGGATGCTTCTCTATTATTTCTTAGTGCTATGTGGTGTCTTTAGATCATTCTCTATCTTTGTGTTACATCCACATTATTTGGAAGAGTTTGTGGTTGAAGATATTTGTGTGCATGTTCAGTTTTTCTTCTTCGTAGCCAACATGTCATTGGTAGCGTGTTGTGGATCTTCAAGGTGTAATTAGTTAAAGTATTCTTGTGTTGGAGATATTAATTTGGGTCCCCACTATGTTGTGGCTGACCTTGGTGGATATGCATTAAAATTTTATTTGTAAATTTGGGCCGACATTAAAAATATATATATTTTCTTTGGTTGACAAAGTGGTGATGGATTTTAATGTAGCAGATATATAAGGGTGATTAGTTCATTGTTGGTGATGATGCTTCATGTGCTCCTATGTGTGTATGTGAAAATATCATTTGATTGTTGAGCAAAGTGTGAAGAATAATGTGTGAAGTGTGAGGAAGTGTTGAGCTTAATTTAAACTATAATCACGCTTGTGAAGAAGCTATTTTCTCAGTTCACAAATCTTGGATGATTTTAATTTAGACTCTATTGTTGGATAGTAAGTCATCTTTTGTAATTGAGCAGTGAGCTCTAGGTAGTGTGCCTGAATGCATGTCCATTCCCCTTATTATTTCTTTTATACTTCTAGCATAGTATAATCTTGTGGACTAACATCCACTGTGGTTTTTCCATAATAGAGTTTCCACGCAAAGAATCTTGTGTTCTTTGTCTCTCTGATGTGTTGAATGTTTATGGTTAATTGCTTATTCATCAGATCTGAGATTAAGTTAAGAGTTAGAAGAAGAGTTTTAGTTTCTATCACAACTAATTCACCCCCCCTCTCAGTTGTGTGTCCTTGTTGTTCCAAGAATTTGTATTAGAGTAGGTTCCTCTGAAGAAAGTCTAATAGCTTGAGGTGATCCGATATGGAAACAACATTCAAGAAGGATAGTCCTAGATTTGATGGCTCTAACTATTCACTATGGAAAGTTACGATGCAATGTCACTTAATGTGTATTGGTGATGCTATCTGGAAGATTACTAAAAATCAATATGTCATTCATTAGAATGGTCCCTCTACTGCTGATGAGATCAAAGATGTTGAAAGAAACATCATGGCTATTGAATTGTTGGTGAGTGCTTTGACAGATTCGGGGATGGCTAATGTGGTAGGTTTGAATACAACTCATGAAATGTGGACAAAACTGGAAACTTTGTATGAAGGATATGCACAGGTTAAGATGGCTAAGCTACAAAGCTTGAAAGGCAAGTATGAGAATCTATAGATGGGTGAAGATGAAAATATCACCTCTTTTATACATAGAGTAAATGAGATAGTGATGGGTATTACATGTATTGGTGGTTTTGTGGATGAGGATGAAATTGTGGCTAAAGTACTCAGATCCTTGCCTCCCTCCTACAAAATGAAATTTCATGCTATTGAAGAGTTCAAATCAGTAAACAAGTTGACAAGAGATACGCTGATTGGGATTTTTTTTTTTGAGATAAGTGAGTTTGGTGAGTCCACACTAAAGACTAAATCTACATTTAAGGCTACTGTGTTTGGAAGCAACAGAAAAAAATATTGTCCGAGAGAGAGTTCTAGGAAGGTAGCCAAGTATGATGAATAACTTAAATAGCTCAAAGATAAAGAAAGAGAAGTAGAAGAACTAGAAGCGCTGATTACAAAGCAAAAAGGGAGAGGAAAAGTTAAGTATGAAGATGTACTACTTATTAAATGTTTTTCATGCAGTAAAATAGGTCATTTTGTATCAAGATGTCCTAAAAGAGTTCCTAGATCTAAACCTAAGAAGTCTAGATTCTCGAAGAGATGCTACTTTGCTGAAGAATCAGTGACTAATGAAGAATCTGATAAAGATAATGGAAAAGAAGATGATTGGAATTTCATTGCTACCATTGAAAATAATCTTGTGACTATTGAATCTACTAAAGATGAAAAATATCTTGTAGCTTAAGTTGAAGAAAAAGATGAGTAGGTCATTGATAGTGGATGCTCACATCACATGACTAGTGACAAAACTAAATTTGTGAGTTTGTAACAGTATGATGGTGGAGTTGTAAGATTTGGAGATAAAAATGCTAGTGTGATTCATGGAAAAGGATCCATTTTCCTTGGTGGTAAGGAAAACACTGATGATGTCCTCTATGTTGAAGGTCTAAAGCACAATCTATTGAGTGTTGGATAGATGGTTCACAAGGGATATGATCTACAAGCCAGAAACAAAAGATGCAAGATATGTGGAAGTTCCAAAAACTAGATTGCAATAGGAAAACAAACAAAACATAACATTTTTCATTTGAATATATGCTAGTGGAATTTGTTTGATTTCTCAAATATTTGAAAGCTGGTTGTGGCATAAGAGATTGTGTCATGTAAATTTTGACAACATTATCAAGATAAGTTTTTCCCAAGCAGTAAGAGATCTACCTAGATTAGTGAAGCTTGCTAATATAATCTACAAAGAATTTTAGATGGGTAAACAGACTAGATTCTCCTTCCAAAGCAAACATTTTCATTCAAATAATTTGTTGGAACTACTACATACTGACCTTTGTGGTCCATCAAGAGTTAGAAGCATTCATGGAGAAAGGTATTTTATGTTGGTTATTGATGATTACTCTAGAATGATTTGGGTTTCCTTTTTAAGAGAAAAATGTGAATCTCTAGAGATTTCAAATGCTTCAAGGCTATGGAAGAAAATGAGAAAGGACTTAAAATCAAATGCCTGAGCTCTGACAGAGGTGGTGAGCTCATTTCTAAGGAATTCAACTCTTATTGTGAAGAACATGGAATTAAAAGATAACTATCTGTTCCCCGAACCCCTCAATAGAATGGAGTTGCAGAAAGAAAGAATTTAACAATTCTAGATGCTACCAGAACCATGATGATGGAAGGAAATATGTCTTAGATGTACTGGAGTGAAGCAGTAAGTACTATTGTGTATACCTTGAACCGAGTAAATGTGAATGGCAATTCTGGTAAGACTCCCTATGAGTTATGGGTTGGTAACAAACCTACCGTTAAGTATTTTAAGTTCTTTAGAAGAGGTGTTATATCAAGAGAGATGATGATATAGGAAAATCTGATTCTAGAAGTGATGAAGGTATTTTCCTAGGTTACTCTACTAAGAGCAAGGCATACCAATGCTATAATAAAAGACTGGGAAAGATGGTTGAAAGTGAAAATCTCAGAGTTGATGAGGAATCTATTAAGTCATTTAGATAATGCAACTATGATTTAGATGAAGACAACACAATTCAAGTGAAAAGCACTCAAAAACCAAATCTACTTCAGATTATTCCATATGTTTTGGTAAATCAAGTTAGTCAGGAAGCTTAGACAAATGTAGAGGCATAGACAAATGAAAGTGTAGAAGAAAGATCTGAAGAATCAAAAGTCCAAGTAAGTCCCAAAAATACATGGAATGTAAAGATGAATCATTCTAAAATTCAAATCATAGGAGATAATAGTAAACGAGTGCAAACTAGAAGAAAAATTGCAGAAGAATATTGTCTAATATCCAAGATTGAACCAAGAGTGTCACTGAAGCCTGTCAAGATGAACATTGGTTGGAAGCTATGAAGGAAGAGATTACATAGATTGTAGATATATTTACTGAACCTTTACTAAAGGATACTTTTGAGTATCTTAGAGGAATGCTAGGGGTAATCATCCCTCCTAATAAGAACTAAATATGCATTTATTTGCATCAATCCAAGAGCTTCATTGCTATATTATGATTCAGATTGATGTTTTTGTGGATGCTACTTAGGGCGAGTAGTTAGATGTGTGGATATGTGGTTTAGAATGTGTGTTTGGAAAGGTCATGGTTACCTTTTTCATTAATGCCAAAGGGGGAGAAGTGCATTTTGAAATATTCTTGAGAAGAGAAGTTCAGTTGAGAGGAGAGGTACAAAAGAAGTCAGTGTGTTGGGTTTATGGCATTTTTAACATCATGTGTTGCCATCAATGCCAAAGGGGGAGATTGTTGGATGTTCTGGATATGGTTTCTAATATGTGGTTTTCATTGATGTCAACACTATTAGCATTTGGTGCATTGAAGACTGTATATTTCAAGGATATTGAGAAATTTGTAGAAGAAAGTATTCCTGGTTCCTAATGGAACTGTGCAGGTCAATAAGGTGTTGTGTTCTATATGTTGAATATTAGATAATGTGGATTTAAGGGTTTAATGTTGAATGTTTCTAGATCATCTACCAGAAGTTTCAGAGGTCCACATGAAGTTTTGAGTATGTTGTGGTTTGATAGTGTGTTGTTGGTCTCTGTTAGTGTTCCTAAATGAAGTTTGTGTAATTCTTATTTTCTCAATTGTTTCAGATGCTTCTCTATTGTTTCTTGGTGCTATGTGGTGTCTCTAGATCACTCTCTATCTTTGTGGTACACCCACATTATTCAGAAGAGTTCATGGTTGAAGATCTTTGTGTGCATGTTCAGTTTTTCTTGTTCATGGCTGACATGTCATTGGTAGCATGTTGTGGATCTTTGAGGTGTAATTAATTAAAGTATTCTTGTGTTGGAAATATTATTTTTGGTCTCCACTATGTTGTGGCCAACCTTGGTGGATACACATTAAAATTTTATTTTTAAATTTGGGCCGACATTACAAATATATATTTTTTCTTTGGCCGACGAAGTGGTGATGGAAATTCTTGTAGTGGATATATAAGGGTGATTAGTTCATTGTTGGTGATGATGCTTCATGTGCTCCTATGTGTGTATGTGCAAATATCATTTGTTTGTTGAGCAGAGTGTGAAGAAAAATGTGTGAAGTGTGTAGAAGTGTTGAGCTTAATTGAAATTGTAATCAAGCTTGTGAAGAATTTATTTTCTCAGTTCACAAATCTTGGATGGTTTTAATCCAAACTCTATTGTTGGATAGTGAGTCCTCTTTTGTAATTGAGTAGTGAGCTCTAGGCAATGTGCTTGAATGCATGTGCATTCCCCTTATTATTTCTTTTATAATTCTAGCAAAGTATAATCTTGTGGACTAACATCCACTATTGTTTTTCCCCAACAAGGTTTCCACACAAAAAATATTTGCATTCTTTGTCTCTCTTATGTGTTGATTGTTTATGGTTAATTGCTTATTCATCAGATATGAGATTAAGTTAAGATTTAGAAGAAGAGTTTTAGTTTATGTCACAATTGATTCACCCCCTCTCAGTTGTGTGTTCTTGTTGTTCCAACACTGACAAGATTTAGTCAAATACTGAAATCTCCTACACTTCTAGCTCTACAGGACCAAGGTGGGTCTCCCTTTACAATTCCTAAGGATTGAATTAAATTATGCACATACATGGCTTTTTATAGTAGATAATTCCCAATGAAAATATACCAAGGAAGGCATTGAGAACTTAAAAAATGGCTATATTTTTGGTATCTCAACACTCACTCAGCAATTGGGAAGCAAAATTCAACACTAAACCTAAACCAAACAATAGGAATTAAAATTATTTTGAATTTATAAATTGTTTCTTAAATGCATTTAGCTGAATGAAAAATCAATGTCTAGTTCTAGGCCATGGAGTCAAATATGTAATAAAAAAGAGAATCTCATTAGCAAATAAACTTCAACCAATGGATTCAAAACTACTAATGCATTACACCAATATATCCACTCTTATTATCATCCAAATTCTTCTTACAGATCTACCTTAAACACTTAAAATTACAATTATCTACTCGAAGTAATTTAACCATTTCTTTGAAATAGAACCATGAACAAATAATACTATCTTAGGGAAATTGAGATGACAAATTCTAAATACTTTGTATTATTGAATTCATATGACTAAATGTGTACAAATATGGAGATTATTTGATCGAATTCTTAATTTTCTTGCACAAACTAACTAATATTCACTCATGAAACTTAGCTATTACAATCACATATTCAACCTGTGACTCAGATTGAACATTTCTCTATCTAACCAGCCCATACAAAAATTTAGAACCCTTTATAATGAGAAAAGAGGAGAATAAGAAGAAGAAGCTTGAGCCCAAAGATCAATCCATTGAAGACACCTTGAAGTTCATGCTTTGTTGACCAACAACAAGAAACTGAAAAAATCCTCTCTCTTCTCTCTTCCTTTGATTCTTCAGTAGAAAATTCACCTTTCCTATGAAAAATATCATCTCCATTTACCCTAGAGTTGAGAAAATAATGGTTCTATTATACCGTGAATTTTTTTTAATTTCTACCCCTTTTTTGTTGTAGCTGAACTCTATAATTTTACCTCTCAGCAAAATAGAATACTCCACAGTGAATATTTTATTCATTTTATGAGGAAAAATAAGATCTTTCCCATGCACTTTTAAAAATTTTCCCATTTTACTTCCAACAAATAATGATCTTTGTTTATAAAGTGAACAATAAATTCACTTTACCCATATTTCACTTTAAACCTTATATCTATTTGTGAATGTTTTTACACAGGCTATTAAAACATTCAACTAGTGTCACTTTTATCTTATCTAGCCCAATAAAAGAAATTTATTTTACCTCATCGTTCAAAGTTTCTACCTTTGAAAAATATTACCTTGGGCCAATAAAATATTACTCGTACCCCAATTTACGTAATATATTTTAATGTATCTTCTTTTAAAATGGGGGCTTTAAAATATTACGCCATTAGGAAAATAGAAGGATTTATTTGAGCCTTTAAATTTCTAGTGGGCCCACCATGAGCCACATCACTCTTTCTTGTAGACCTCACAAGAATTTCCCTGACATCATTATCCCTTGAATGAGGCTAGCGATGAAGGGTCGGGATTTGACCACATTGCCTCAATGTTTGCATGTCATTGATTTCATTTTTTTTGCTAAATCCTCTGCAATTCCTCATGAATCCTAATGCCAATCAATCAAACACTAATAGTGGTCACCATGAAGCTCCATCCTCATTTGAAGCTTTCAACTATGCTCTGGATTTTAAAAGAGAGGATAGTAGAAAAGGAAATGGTGGAGCTCACGTGCAAAGCCCAAGTGGTTTTCCAAGAGCACTATCTTGCCATTTCAGAAGGGTATTTTCCTTGGCCAATATTTTTGCTCAAAGGCACAACAACAAAATTCAAGGTTTCTAAACCTAACCATTGGGTAAAAAAATTTGGCCCCCTATTTCTTCTACATGTTGAGTGATTCTCCACCTATAGCATAGACCTTCCTCAAACAATTTTGATACATTTTCATTGTAAGTGCATACTATCCTTGCACAAAATAAATATGTGTGGCCTACCCACATGTCAAGTTTTGAACAAAATGTTCTTGTAGTGCCCTCATGTACTAGTCTATGAGGTTTCTTTTGCAATGTCAAAATAACCCCTACACAACCAACACAATGTATGTTCCATAGCATCATATACATTTCCCAAACTCTATACCCACACTTCATAATATAGTCATCGAACCAACTAAACCTTGAGTGCCAATGCTCAAAAAGATCCCAAACACTTTGATACATTTTTTAGCAAGCCTTGATGATGCCATAGATGGCCTAAGTTGCATATGATCAACCATAAGGATCAGATGTTTCATGCGAGGGTTTAAGCATTCAAGAATTTGGCCCTCTAAGACCATTGCAACTTCTTCGACCATAATAATCTCTAATTTCAAAAAATGTCAATAATTCATGATTCCTTGTTGTTCCAAGTGTTCAAAGCATCTAAGAGGGAATTCAATGCCATACAAGGACTGGATTGAGATTTTGCATATATGACCCAAAAAATGCATTCAAATTGCCATAAAAGAGAGTGCCACACACGTGAAGTAACCATTCAATCATAGGATATCACACCTTCAAAGGAGAAAACACTGGAAAAGAGTCATACAGTCATTCCATCACTCTTCCTTCCTCCTTTGGTTAGTTCTCATCCTCTACTATGGTTTCATGCTACAAAGTAACCCCAATCCCCAAGTGATTTAATTACTTTAAAGTGCATCCCCCTCCACTCTAGGTGTAGTTGGGTCACATTTCAAGCCAAAGCAATGGCTGCAAATAATATCAGCATGTATAATTGATTCCCTCGTTTATTATTATGCAGCTGATCAAACAAGCTTGCAATACTAAAAAATGGTGTGACTTTATCCCTTGATATCTCAGATCAGAGCCCTCTTCAAGACATGTTGCTTCAATCCTTTGGGATCAACATATATGATGTTTGTTTTGTTCACATATGCTCTCCACATTTCCCTTTTTATTTCATCACAAGAGCCAAGAATCTGAATCATCATATTGTAAATAAAATAATTTTCTTTACACCTATTTGTGATGAACTATTTGAGACCTGTTGCAATCCATGCAAAATGGGGTCACTTCCACAAGCTCTAATCAATATCAAGATTGGCTTGCCTTGTTCAAGCCATTAAGCAAAACCTGTGCAATATAAACATCACCAATGTAAACTATAGGGTGCTCATAGATTTTACAAGCAAGTTCCATCCCTTCCTCATTCTTTCATGTGATATCATGACACCACTAGATGATTACTACAATGATGTAGTTCTCCCATTCAAGGCTGCTACGTCAAGAGTACTTCTTGTTTAGCATATTCATATGTTGCTTCATGGCCTACATTGGAACCTTTAGGGAACTCAAAAATGCACTTATGCATTGTATCGACATTTGAATATGAACACTTGTGCCTACAATAGGTAATGTCAAACTTGAAATCCCTTCACCACATTTAGAAACATGTGCTTAGACAAGTCTAGAGACATCCCCCAATCCATATTTTATGAAAACCCTTCTCATCACAATAATTATGCAAAGTCATATGATCTTCATTATATTCATTCACTTCAAAATGAAGTTCTAATTGTTTATCGTTTTACCTTTATTTTCACCGTGGTTTTCACTTTGACTCAACTAGATAAAAATTTCCTCAAATTGTGTAACATATGTAGGGTCCCCTTGTGCTCCCAACTAAAATAAATTTCATTTTCAAACAAGTTTCAACTTGAATTGACCTAAGGTTGTTTGTGAATGCATCTAAGGTGAAAATGTGAAGTGGGTTAGCATTAAAACTTGCTTTCAAGCATTTTTGCACAATGATCAAAACTAGTAAGGTGGATTCTTGAATTGCCCTAGGAAACTAGTCAAATGACCTAGAGCTATGAAAACACATAGGTATGTAGAAATTTGACCCAAGAATGTAGTGCACCAAATATCTCAACAAAAAAAATCCTGAGGTATGAGATATTCAATGTCAAATTTGCTCAGCCAGACTTTTCTGCAATTGTATCTATTCAAAACCAATTAAAACTTACCCAGTCACCTTCTTGAAAATATATAAAATCACCTTCAAGAAAGTTTCCACTGGACACACTAGGTCATTTGGGTCCACTAAGTATGTGCACAAGAGGATTTCCTTCAATGATCATTTTTCACGAGATATTAGGGGTCAAAATTGACCACCTTGAAACATGTCAGCAATGTAGATGTAAAATTAGAACAAATTGCATTTTCTTTTGATCTCAAAAAAATAGCAAATCAGATCATGAGGCTCTAATACTAGACTAGGAGCATATGAATGTAGGGAGAATGGAGAGAAACAATCCTTTTGTCTTGAAAATCATCTAGCTATGAAATATCAGCTCACATAGGAGGCCACTTCGTAGGACAGAGGGTTTGCAAATAGGAAAATAGTGCCAAAACCCTCCAACTTCACTTTTCAAAACACTGTCAAAACTTATAATGGCAAGCTGAAAACTGACATGCACACTTATATATGTAAATTAAATATTTCTACCAAGGGGTTTGGAATGAAAATATTCATGCACCAAATTATGAGCCTCCAAAGTAGGTCACTTGGGTAGATTTTTCAAGTGCACTTCTGAGTGTGCAAAGGCAAAATTTTCAATATGGGCACTTCAAGTTTGCAAAATTTGAAAGTTCCAACACTTATGATGTGTATACAAAGTTTCTTGAGTCAATAGTGAATTTCTTTTGTTTTTGTGCTCTTGCATTGGTTTTCCCACCTTTTCCAAGTCAAAATCTCACATTTGACACTGAAAATGTCACACTTGACTTAAAACCTCACACTTGTTTCATGCACTTTCTCTGAAAGCTCTCCCTTGACCTAAAACTTCACTTTCGCTTGCTCTGGAGTCTAAAATCTCACACTTGACTAAAAATATCACCCTTGTTTCCTTTCCCTTGACCTAAAAGGTCACACTTGACTTAAAAGCTCACTTTTTCTTGGTGTTTTATGAGCATTTGCTCAAAAAACCTTGCTTTTGACTTTTCCTTCTATATTTGCTTTTAGCATTTTTCTCTAGACTTGAGCATGTGGTTTTTTTCCATCCTAAATGTCATTTATCATTGTGATTTGTGTTGTTTTGTGTTGCTTTACATGTTTAGAGTGAAACCCTAACATCTTGGTTTACAATGATTGCAGGTGGGTCTCAAACCACTGCAACTGAGTGAGAGACATCCTCAACACCTATTTGATCCAATTGCATTCTTTGGTTTGTTGGAGTGATATTTTCTTGATGTAATTGGACTATGATATATTTTCTACATGCCTCCTCTCAAGAATCGTATGACGATGATGATCCCACTTGTGGAGCGGTGGCATTCTGAGACATCGTCATTTCATTTGCTGGTAGGAGAGGTGACTGCTACTCTTGAGGATGTTTGGAGGATACTTTTTCTTCCCATTTATGGTGAGCTAGTTACATTTCATGTTCGACATAGTACCCATACCATGTAGTAGGTGTTAGGTGATAGACACTTGGATGTTCACTAGTTAGAGATTGATCAATCTGAATTTTCTAGTAGTAAGGATCCTATTTTGCTTGTCTTGTGTGGTCTAATTTCAGGACTAGTTGTTCTTGATAGGAGAGGTCGGTAGTTTCCTATGGGTTGGGGTGTATGTATTGAGAGTATTCTTGAGTATGGGATGAGGTATTCTTGGGGTGTGTGTCTTCTCGCTCACCTGTACAGAGATATGCATGATTCCATGTATCGGGGTGGGAAATCTATGTCTGTGGGTGTTTCACTTTTGCATGTTTAGGAGTGGGAGCATACTACAGTTACTCGACCAGATGGAATACATGATCATTCTCCTAATGATCCCTACTCCTATCATTACGGGGATTTCATGTACTATACCTTACTCGAACATCTTCCTTATTGGTGCCGAGGTTTTGTTGAGATGCAACATTTTGTGTGGAGACCTTATATGGGTAGTGAGGCTTGGTCAGAGGATTTAGATCATTTTATTTACTTTTGACGAAACTATTGGTTGATTTTTCATTCTTATGTTGTGCTAGAGAGTTACTTATTGGATTAAGTATGTTGCCAGTTTGGAGAGAGACATGATCGAGTTCTTGATACTTATGAGGTTCATTTTGGTTGGACCACTAGGGAGGTTCATGTATGGGGTCTCTAGCCAAATATAGATACTATTGTTGCTAAGTTCAGAGAACTTGCCCCAATTGGTTGGGGCTTTTCAGTGATGGGCATGACTCAAGCAATTGAGACTCACCAATCTTGGAGGTGATCCTGTTGTGGGAAGATTAGGTTTTACAGGTCATCATGGAGAGTGATAGTGCGTTGAGGTCCTTACAGAGTAGTTGGATAGAGCCTGATGTGATGGGGAACTAGGTGGTCAGGATGAGCACATTTCTCAGGTGTAGGATCATAGATAGGTTTTGGTTCCTCCACCTACTAGGGATGGAGACATATTGTTAGCTTAAATTACTATTGCCAGAGATGTAGAGATAGTATGATGAAAGGTTGTGGAGGATTAGGTAGATATTTTGAGGGCCGAGCAAGATAGTGAGAGTGGTTTATGATATGATATAGAGGCATAAGTATAGTTTCTTATAGCAGAGAGGAATACTCTCAGGGCAGAGCATGATAGCATTCAAGTTGAGAAAGATCGATATCTACAGAAGTCAACATATTATTAGACCTTATATGATGCTACTGTTCCTAAGGCCACTTGACATCCATAGTTTGGAGAGCCTAGTGTTGTCAATGCTGGTGGTGCTGGTGGCAGGGTAGGTGATTAGATTGTGAGACAGCTAGATCCTTTTGGTGGGCCATAGCCTAGTTTATAGGTTTTTGTCCTCTTTGTTTGAGTCTTACTTTTTTGTACTTGATCTTTATGTTGTTCATTTCTCTAAGACATATTGTAGACACTGGTTTTTATACATATTCATCAACCCAGTTAAGGCCTCATATATATGTTATGATTTTGTATTTACCCTATCATACTTGCTTCTCTAATGATGATGTACTCCCTTTTTTGATGATGATATATATGAGATATACCTTCTTCAAGTCAGCTTCATTATGTTTATGTGATGATGATATATGATGATGTATGATGATGCATGCATATGATATGAATGGATGAATCATACTTTATTTCATATGATTTTATGATGTTTATGTGGTTATAATATATGAATGAGTTCCCCATACACGATACATGATATTTTTATTGGTTAATTATCATCATGATATGTATTCATGACACTGTGGATGTAGGATGGATATGGTACTAATGATATTTCTATGCAAGGTGGATGTTAGTTAGAAGAAAAATTATGATGATGGATGGAAATTTGATGTTGTTAGTTGTGATGAGTATTTCTCACTTCACTTTTAGAGACCTCGCGGTTTTGAATAATCCTATATTATGTAGCAAACATATATGATGCACCAATGTTATTAATAACCAAGGTGACTTTGTATCCATTACGTGGACTTTGACTCAACAAACAAAGAATATTTTTTCTTATACCAGACATAGGGAAACTTTGTTTAAAGTATAGATTTGGGTTGTGTTAAAATCATTTTAGACCAGTCACATAGAGAGGTATAGAACATATAACATGCTTTTGTTTCACGAAGTGTGTTAATATAACTTTCATACACTCAATAAAGCAAGTATTTTCCATGGTAATATTACAAAAATATATTACAAAAAAACAAATTGATATGATGCTCAGTTTCCCTTATTCCTTCTTCTCTAAATCCTTATGGACATCCTCAGGAGATCCTAGGAATGAGCAAATAAAATAAATCATAAAAGCAAGACTACAAAAAGATAAAACAATGTTATTTTTCACTTCCCATATCCATTTGGGGTAGGTCTATTATCCAATGTTGATCATGTCTATCATAGGAATGGATCCATTAAGGCATACCTTAGGATGTTGTTGGTAGGTTTTCAAACAATATGTAGGTAATAGTCTAGCATTTGTTCTCATCTATTTGTAATCCAATCCATGTGATTGTTTTGCTTGAAAGTTCTAGCTTTTGATGTTTGTTTTGTTTGTTTTGTTTGTTTTTTCAAAAGGTGAGGGTGATGATTTGTTTATTATGGATGAAAGGTTTATTATGGGTATTGATGATGGGATGGGCCTTTCTTATTTTTCTAAGTTTCTTTTATGATGTTTCTATTTTTTTTAGGGGACTAAACTAGGGCCTCGGGCGCTTTTCAAAGATAAGCCTTGCCTACATTGTACTGGAAAAGGTTTGTAGTTCACTTGGTTTGAGTGCTTTTAACCTTTTCTATTTTGTGAATGTTTTTGGATTTTGTATATTTTTTACTATTTTTTGGATTTTGAATTTTTTGACTATTTTTGGATTTTGAACTTTTTGACTATTTTTGGATTTTGAATTTTTTGACTTTTTTTGGATTTTGTATTTTTTGACTATTTTTGGATTTTGTATTTTTGAAAAAGCATGAAATAAATAATGATGGAAACCTAAGGGGACTAACCTAGGGTCTCGAGAGCTATTAAGCCTTTCCTACATTGTACACAAAGAAACCATGTAGTTTGACTGCTTGACTCAAAGCATAAACTATTTTTGAAAAACAATACTTGGATTGATATTTCGCTTCAGTGTCTAGAGGATATGTTGTGGGAAATCAACTTGAACTAGCTATGAGGTTTAAGTAGATGTTGATATCTCAGATTGTTTGAGTGAAGGAATAACCCAACGAAGTTGTTTTGTTTTCAATGTTTTTGGTTTTTCGTTGTTTTCTAAATATTTTTTATTTTTATCATTTTCTAGATGTTTTTGATTTACACAATTTTTTTGAGTTTAGGACGTTCAAGTATCTAATCCATGACTAGCATCAGAAAGTTGTCCCTAGTTGTATACAAGACTACTTAATCAGTGAAAAGCCATGGTTGGATACACTGTTTTATTATGAAATGGATGGGTGGATGTTGTGGATAATATTGATAGATAATGATGCAAGTTTTATTCAAACATAGCACCTATTTTCTAGGTTTTTACTATGGTACCTATTCTTGGAGTACCACAAAGTAGTTTTCACTTAGAGAATGTTTTATTTCTCTATACTATTTTTCTTGCCTTTTTTTTTGTATTTTTTTATCTTTTTTCTCTACTTTTTTGGATTTTTACCATTTTTCCTAGGGTATTCTGACATGCTTCATGGGTAGAAATTTTTGAGGTGGCTATTGTTCAATGGTTTGACTAAGGGTTCTCCTTTAGGAGTAACCAACTTATATTCCCCAGAGCAGTAGCTCATTGTGATGACAAACGAGCCTAACCAGTTAGGTTCAAATTTTCCTTTGTCATCCTAATTTAGTTGTACCTTTTGATTCTCTTTAAGGACTAAGCCACCAACTTGAAAGTTCCTATCCCTGATATGTTTTCATAGTTTCATTTGAGTTGATTCTAATAAACTTGTAGATGGTTTAATGCGCTCAAACACTTTTCATCTAGGAGCTCTAATTTATTTATTCTGGCTACCTTGTATTGTTCATTGTTGACCATGCCTTTCAATGAGACTTGCAATGAGGGGATTTCAACCTCAATAGGTAAGACAACCTCTGATCCATAGACCAAGGAAAATGGTGTGGCACCAATAGAATTTTGGATATTGGTTCAATAAGCTCATAGGGTTGGGTTTAGTTGCAAATTATAATCATGACCAACATCATTAACAATCTTTTTGTGTATTTTCAATATGGTTTTGTTAGATTCCTTAGCCTAACCATTTCCTTGGGGGTAATAAGGCATGGAAAATCTATGTTGGATAGAAAAATAGGAACATAGTTCTTGGACATCTTGATTCTTGAATGGGGTTCCATTATCTGTTATTATCATTTGGGGGATTCCATACATATAGATGAGATAATTCAAAATGAATTTTGATATCTATTTGTTGGTGATATAGGTTAATGGAATTGCCTCTATCCATTTAGTGAAGTACTCTATTGTTGTGATAATGAACTTATGCCCATTAGATGAGGTCAGTGATATCTTTCCTACCATGTCTAATCCCCATTGTGAGAAAGGCCATGGTGTGATGATGGGTCTTAGTTCCTGTGTTGGTGCATGAACAAGATCACTATGTTGTTGACATTGTTGGCACTTTCTAGAGTACTGTATGCATTCTTGTTCCATGGAGGGCCAGTAGTATCCTATTCTAAGTAGCTTTTGGACTTGTTAGGTCCACTTGAGTGGGACCTACAAACACCTTTGTGTACCTTTTTTAATGCCATTTTTAATTCTTCTATGTTAAGGCATTAGAGTAACATACCATTTAGACTATGATGGTATAGGGTATCTCCTAGGATGGTAAATCAAGAAGTTCTATGGGTGAAGGTTTTTTTTTGAGTGGTCGCTAGGTCAGGTGGTATGATACTTTGCTAGATATAGTCAAAAGTATCTTGGTACCATGGGGAGTTAGGACCAACAAAAACACATACCAATTCTAATTCTAGGATGTCAAATGTATGCACAAGTACCTATTCCAAAAGGAACTCATACTTTGGCACATTTTGTGGAATATCAATAAGTGAGCCTATTGTTGCCATTATGTTGATAGCTCTATTATTGATCCATGGAACTTGCTCAAAAGTTATTGTAACAAAGTAATCCTTGAATCTATCCACCATAATTTTATATGCAATTAGATTTTCATCTTTGTTTTGGTACTCATCATTCACCTATTTTATTACTAGTTGAGAGTTTCCAAAGACATGTAGCTCCTTTATTCTCCATTCAATAGCTATTTTTAGTCTTGTAATCAAAGCTTCGTATTTTGAGATGTTGTTTGTGGAGGGAAAGAAATCCTATAGGCCTTGGGTATAATATATCTTTGTGGTGTGAGAAATAAAACACCTACTCCAAAGCCATGCTAAGTGTGCCATCTGTCAAAGTAGAGAGTCCAATGGTATGTCTATTTTTTCATTAAGATACTCTCATCTAGAAAGTCCATCATGAGACGTTTGTGATCATCTATGGGTGCTTCAGCCAATTGATCTCTTATGATTTGTCCCTTGATAGCTCTTCTGTCTACATACTTGATGTTGAATTCACTTAAGATCATTACCCATTTTCTGATTCGACCTGTTAGGGTTTCTCTTGCTAGTAGGTACTAGTGTGGGTCTACCTTGGAAATCAACTTGGCTTTTCTATTGAGGATGTAGTGTTTTAGCTTTTTTGTTGCAAACACAACTAAGAGATGCTCTTTCTATGGGTGATTATTTTAGTTTATAGTCCACTAGTGTTCTACTTATGTAGTAGACTTCCCTTTCTTTATTGTCATCATCTGGTTGGGCGAGGAGAGCTCCCAACATTGCTTGTGTGGTAGACACATATAATATCATTCCCTTGTTTGGAATAGGTAGAATGAGTACAAGAGGAGTAAGTGTTCCTTGACCTACTAAAATGCTTAGTCACATATTCCTGTTGGAAATATATGCCAATATCATCACAGGCTATAACCTCTACTAGAGCAAAGTTGGTATGACATCTATCATGTCTGGCCGACTAGCAGCTTTGATACATTGTGATTTGTATAGGTCACTGTGACCTAGGTTCTGTCTCACTGAATGTTACTATCATTGTGAAATTTTGTGTTCACTATGATCTCTTACTGCGTGGAGATATCTGGCCGACGAACCATTCAATCGAGCATCGGGGAGAATCTTGGATGTTCGCTATGAGTTCCAGTGATAGCTGAAGTCTTGCCGACAGTGTTTGCTGTTTGAAATCTTTGGGGTAAGTCCTGGAGCTCGGTATGACTTATATCGATAAGGAATGTCTCACTGACAGTATTCACTCATTGAAACAAAAGGATCTTGGAGTAGAGTCTTAGCGAAGGACGATAGTCTTGGTGACTGCTGATGGCTTCGGTGTAACTTAAGAGCTTAGTGAAACTTATGGAAAAAGACGAATGTCTGGGCGACCATCATTTGGTGCTCGGTATGATTTGGGAGTATTCAGAGTAATGTCTCATCGATTTGGATGTCTTGCTGAATGTTGAATATTTTGGTATAACCTTAATGAATCAGTAAGTACTCTTAGCAAAGGACGATAGTCTTGGCGACTACTGATGGCTTCGGTGTAACTTAATGTAGCTTGATGAAACCTCTTGGTGAGCAGTAAGTCTTGCTGATAGGAATGTTGAGCTCAGTGTGACTTGTGAATAGTAGTATGAGTCTTTCCAATGAGGAAACTCTTTCCAATAGAAATGAAATGAATGTCAATGGATTCGGTATGACTTGTGGTGATCGCTACATCATCTCATCGACTGTTGGGAGTTACGTTGATATCAACAATGAAGCCTTTGGGCATTGGGGAGACACTTCTTCTGTCTCACCGACATGCTGATATAATGTGAAGTTGTTTGACCAAGTGAGAATATCCTACGTGGCTTGTGCTAGACCAATAGGAGAAGCTGAATAGGAACAATTGGAAGACAATCAGTTGTGACAGTTTTGTGAGGAAGTTTGATAGATAGGGAACACCATGAATATAGTTTGTAGTTGTAGATGCTCGATTGTTGGATGGTTGGTTCAATCAACAGGTGTGTGAATAGTTTGAATTGTATCAGAGTGAATTCTATTATGTGTAGACTATAACATGATGGTTCCTATACAAGATTGTTCATGGTGAATGCTACTATAAACAGACATTAGAAAGATAAGTCTGAAACTTGTATGTAATTATTTGTTACTGTAATACAAAGTGACTTCTCTTGGTGTGGTGGGTTTTTCTACTGTAAGAGTTTTCCCACGTATATCTGGTGTTCATATGTGGTTGTCTAATTCTTTGTTTCTAATATTTATTTCAAAGTGCATCTTAATTGAACTATAATTAAAAAAATTAAAAGTCTATCTACATTCTTCCTTGAGGTATTGACATTTAGGAGAGTTGTTTCCACATCTAGCTTTCCTTACAAGTGGTATCAGAGCCTAGCTAGATGTGTTATCCTTGTGGGTATGTTGGGATTTTTGTGTCAATTATGTTCAGTGGGAGTCCTGTAGAATTTTGTCAATTTCTAATTATAGATTGAGATGGCTAGCACATCAAGAAAGATTGAAATAGAGAAGTTCAATGGCAACAATTTTGAGTTGTGGAAACACAAAATGGAGGATCTCTTGGTGGATCATGATCTTTGCATTGTTGTGTCTAGAGTGAAACCTATAGGCATGAAGCAAGAGGATTGGGACTTAGCAGACAGAAAGTCTAAGGGGCTTATAAGGCTCTGTTTGGCAGACTCCATTCTTCTCAATGTGCATGAAGAGAAGACTACATCTTCCTTGTGGAAGAGATTGGTGTCTATTTATCAGGGGAAGTCTTTGGTGAGTAAGTTGTTCCTAAGGAAGAAGCTGTACTCTTTGAGAATGTAGGAAGGAGGGTCTGTAGCTAATCATTTGAATGATTTTAACATGTTGCTTGCTCAATTAACATCTGTTGGTGTGAAGACTAAAGAAGAGGATCACTGTATGCTATTATTATGTTCTTTTCCAGACTCATGGGATAATCTAGTGATGTCTATTGGGAGTACAACATCCAGCTTCAAGATGGAAGATATTGTTGATTCTTTGCTGTCAAAAGAAATGAGAAGGAAATCTTCTGAGATGGAAAAGGAGGCCCTTGCTGTTAGAGGAAGGTCAAAGGAGAAAGGCAAGAAGAAGGACAAGAAGTCTAAATCAAAATCAGAAGGGAGATCAAAGTCTCCTAGCAAGAAGTCCAAGGTGAAGTGCTAGAATTATGGGCAACCGAGTCATGTCCTAAAGGATTGTAAAGAGGAGAAGAAGAAGAAGAAGAAGGGTTATTCTGACAATGAGTCTTCTCATAGTGATGGTGACGCCTTCATTGTAGCCTTGGCTACATAGGTATCAGATGATGTCTAGCTAATTGATTCTTGAGCATCTTTCCACATGACATCTCATAGAGAGTGGTTCACAAAGTATGAAGAATATGATGGTGGAAAGGTGTACTTGGTAAGTGATTCCACTTTGGAGATTATTGGCCGTGGAAGAGTCAGAATATAATTCCCTGATGGAAGAGTGAAGGGGATCAATGATGTTATGCACATACCAGGTCTGGCTTGAAATTTGTTGTCTATTAGTAAGCTGAATGATATTGGAGTACAAGTCACATTCTCTGGAAATGGATGAAAGATGACTAGAGGTTCAATGGTGCTAGCTAGAGGTGCTCAAATTGGTACCCTATACAAGCTGGATGCATAGGTTGTTCAATGTAACAATGTCTCTATAAAGTCACTGAAAGTTGCTCATGGAGGTAAAAAGGGAAATATCCCTAATTATGTAAACTCTATGGAAGTAAAAATTTCTGCAGAGAAGACATACTTTAGCATCATAGGCTAGGCCACATAGGAGAGAAAGGTTTAACAACCTTGAAGAACAAAAACCTGGTTGAGGGGCTTGAAGATTGTAATCTTGAATTTGAATTTTGTGAACACTATATATATGGAAAGAAACAACATGTTTCTTTTTATTTCAGTCCTCATAAATCTTCTGGTTTGCTAGATTATATCCATTCTGATGTATTTGGTCCAGTGGATGTTCCTTTTTTGTCTAAGTCAAGATACTATGTGTCGTTCATTGATGATTATTCAAGAAGAGCATTTGTTTATTTTTTGAAAAGTAAATCAGAAGTGTTCAGTTGATTTAAGGAATTTAAGAACCTTGTTGAAAATTAGATTGGTAGAAAAATTAAATGCTTAAGGATTGATAATGGCAGTGAATTTTGTTCTGATGAATTCAAGAGGTATTACAAAGACCATGGGATTAAAAGACATAAGACAACACCTTATACTCCACAGTAAAATGGAGTTGTAGAAAGGTTCAATAGGACAGTAATGGAGAGAGCACGAAGTATGATTAGTAGTGTTGGCTTGGAGGAGAAATTCTAGGCTGAGGCTGTATCTACTGCATGTTACCTAATAAATCGTTCGCCAAATTCTGCTCTTGTTAAGAAAACACATTTGGAAGCATGGTCTGGTAAGAAGCCCTCTTTAAGACATATTTTTGTTTTTTGCTGTGAGGCATATGCTCATGTGCAAGATGTAAAAAGATCTAAATTGGAGAACAAGGCTGTCAAATGTATTTTAATTGGCTATAGTACTATCATAAAAGGATACAAGCTTTGGAATCCTGATACAGACAAGGTTGTATACAAGAGAAGTGTAATCTTTCGTGAGCTAAAACCTTCCACTTTGGATCTGCAGTCAGAGAAAAAGTCAGAAAACAATAAGGATGTAGCTATAATTCCTCCTACACCTGAGAAAGAGGAATCAAAAATTCAAAATGTACCTAAAACTGAGGAGAGCTCAAGCAATTCTGAAAGTTTTGAAGAAAAACCTTAGCCTCAGCAAGTGAGGAGGTCAACCCATGAAAGAAAACAACTAGATAGGTATGGGTTCTCTTTGATAGATTCTACTTGTGCATATGCTTTGATTTCTAGCACTGATGAGCCTAGGACTGTGAAAGAGGAATTTAGAATGTTTGATTCAGACTCCTGGTTGGAAGCCATGAATGAAGAAATGGCATCATTAGAGAAAAATGAAACTTGGAGTTTGGTACCCTTGCCTAAAGGCAGAAAAGCTGTTGGCTGCAAATGGGTTTTTAAAAAGAAGATTGGTCTGGATGGCAATGTGGAAAAATATAAGGCGAGATTGGTTGAAAAGGGTTATTCCCAGATAGAGGGAATTGATTATGGGGAAATATTTTCTCCTGTAGCTAAGCTGACATCTATCAAATTTCTTTTGTCACTTACAGCAACGTATGACTTAGAGGTCAAATAGATGGATGCGAAGACAACATTTCTTCATGGTGATCTTGAAGAAGAAATCTATATGTTCTAGCTTGAGCACTTTGTTGAAAAAGGTAAAGAGAAACTGGTTTGCAAATTAAAGAAGTCTTAGTATGGGTTAAAGCAGTCACCTAGAATGTGGTACCAAAAATTTGATACTTTTGTATTGTCTTTGGGATTTGTGAGATCAAAATATGATCATTGTGTTTATTACAAAGCTAAAAGTGATCAAGTGCTTATTATTTCTCTCTATGTTGATGATATGTTGTTCATAGGCAATAGTAAGCTAATGATTTCTGATCTTAAGTCTCAATTGTTTGCTAAGTTTGAAATGAAAGATCTTGGTGCAGCAAGGTATATTCTGGGGATGGAGATAACTAGGGACAAGGCTAATAGAAAGCTTTTGCTCAGTCAAAGTAAGTATATCAAGACTATTCTAGAGAGATTTTGTATGAATGATTGCAAGCAGTTAGTTGTTCTAATCTTGTAGGGAAAGAAGCTATATGTTGAAGACTGTCCAAAATCTACTACTGAGATGGAGGACATGACCAGTGTACCCTATGCTAGTACTATAGGTAGTCTTATGTATGCAATGGTCTATATAAGGCCAGACATTTCCCAAGCAGTTGGAGTTTTTAGTCAGTTTATGGCTAATCTAGGAAGAACACACTGGGATGTTGTAAAGAGGGTTTTCAGATATTTGAAGGGCACTTCAGATTTCACTTTATGCTACCATGGGAACTTGGTTGAATCACAAAGGACTCTCAGTATTTGAGGCTATGTGGATTTTGATTATGCACGGGACATTGACAATAGGAGGTCCACCAGTGGATACATTTTCATGTTAAATGGTGGCACAGTGAGTTGGATGAGTAAGAGGTAGGCTATAGTTTTTTTGCCCACTACAGAGGCTGAATATATGGTAGCTACACATGCTTGTAAAGAAGCATTTTGGTTGAAATTTTTTTGTTCTAACGTTGGTTTTGATGCAGGGAAAATAACTATTTTATGTGACAGTCAGAGTGCAATTTGTTTGGCAAAGAATCCAACTTTCCATGCCAAGATGAAACATATAGATGTACAATACCACTTTGTACAAGATATGGTGGAGGATGGAAAGGTCAGTTTGGAAAAGGTTAATATTCTAGAGAATGTTGCAGATGCATTGACGAAGCCAGTGAGCATAGACAAGTTTAGGTGGTGTGCCAATTCAATGGGCCTTAGTGCCCATGAATTTTAGTAAGTTTTATTGTGCTCTAGAGGTGCCTGTGTGATCTTCGTCAAGTGGGAGATTGTTGGAAATATATGCCTCAATCATCACAGGCTGTAACCTCTACTAGAGCAAAGTTGGTATGAAAACTATCATGTCTGGCTGACTAGCAGCTTTGATACATTATGATTTGTACAGGTCGTTGTAACCTAGGTTCTATCAGACTGAACGTTCCTATCACTGTGAAATTTTGTGTTTGCTATGATTTCTTACTACGTGGAGATCTCTAGCTGACAGACCATTCAATTGGGCATTGGGAAGAGACTTGGATGTTTGCTATGAGTTCCAGTGATAGCTGAAGTCTCACCGATAGCGTTTGTTGTTTGAAGTCTTCAGGGTAAGTCTTGGAGCTCGGTATGACTTATATCGATAAGGAATGTCTCATCAACAATATTCGCTCATTGAAACACAAGGATCTCAGAGTAGAGTCTTAGTGAAGGATGATAGTCTTGGTGACTGTTGATGGCTTCAGTGTAACTTAAGAGCTCGGTGAAACCTTTGGCGAAAGGCGAATGTCTTGGCGACTGTCATTTGGTGCTCAGTATGATTTGGGAGTATTTAGATTAACATTTCAATGATATGGATGTCTTGCCGAATGTTGAATGTTCAGTATAACCTTAATAACTTGGTAGGTACTCTTAGTGAAGGACGATAGTCTTGGTGACTACTGATGGCTTCAGTGTAACTTAATGTAGCTCGATGAAACCTCTTGGTGAGCGATAAGTCTTGCTGATAGGAATGTTGAGGTCGGTGTGACTTGTGAATAGTGGTATGAATCTTGCCAATGAGGAAACTCTTTCTGACATAAATGAAATGAATTTCAGTGGATTCGGTATGAATTGTGGTGATTGCTACATCATCTCATCAACTATTGGGACTTATGCCGATATCAACAATGAAGCCTTTGGGAATTGGGGAGACACTTCTTGTGTCTCACCAACATGTCGATACAGTGTGAATCTGTTTGACCAAGTGATACTATCCTACCTGGCTTGTACTAGACCAATAGGAGAAGCAGAATGGGAACAGTTGGAAGACAATCGGTTGTGATGGTTCTATGAGGAAGTTTGATAGACATAGAATGCTATGAATATAGTTTGCAGTTGCAGATGCTCGATGGTTGGATGGTTGGTTTGATCAATAGGTGTGTGAAAAATTTGAATTGTATCAGAGTGAATTCTATTCTATGTAGACTGTAACGTGATGGTTCCTGTACAAGATTGTTCATGGTGAATGCTACTATAAGTAGACATTAGAAAGATAAGTCTGAAATTTATATTAATTATTTGTTACTGTAATACAAAGTGACTTCTCTTGGTCTGGTGGGTTTTTCTCTCATAAGGGTTTTCCCACATATATCTGGTGTTCATATGTGGTTGTCTAATTCTCTATTTCTGATATTTATTTCAAAGTGCATCTTAATTGAACTGTAATTTAAAAAATTAAAATTGTATCTACATTCTTCCCTAAGGTATTGATGTTTAGGAGAGTTGTTTCCGCATCTAGATTTCCTTACAATTCCATCCCATTTGAAGGTGGCATCCTTGTGTAGGAGATGATTAAAAGGGTGACATTTGTTTGCTAGTTGTGTTATAAATCACCTAATGGACTGCAACTTTCCTTATAAAATCCTTAGTTGTTCCAATGTTTTTGGTGAAGGAATCTCTAGAATAGCTTTTACCTTTGCAGTATCCATTTCAGTCCCCCTTATTGATACTATGTACTCTAATAGTTTGTTGGATGTTACTCTAAACACACATTTCTTAGGGTTGAGTCTCATATTGTACTGTTCAAGTCAATCAAACACCTTTTTCAGGTTTTTTAAGTGTTCTTCCATTTTGACTAACTTTTCTAGAATGTCATCCACATAGTCCTCCATGATGGTGTGAAGCATATCATGGAATATGGTTGTCACTAATATCTGATATGTCACTCCTACATTCTTTAGAACAAATGGCATTACATTTGAACAAAAATTTCCCCAAGTGCAAGTAAATACTATTTTGTGTTGGTCATTAGAGAGAGATCTTTACATGGTTGTATCTAGAGAGATCTTTACCTGGTTGTAAATACTATTTTGTGTTGGTCATTAGAGAGAGATCTTTACCTGGTTGTATCTAGAGAAACCATCCATTAAGGATAGAATCTCATGCCTTGTTGTTAGATCCATAATCATATCTATGCTTGGTAATGGGAAGTCATCCTTTAGACAAGCCTTGTTCAGGTCTTTGAATTTTGTGCATATTTTAATGCCCCCAGTAGGCTTTGATACTAGTACTAGATTTGATATCCACTGTGGATAGTCAATGGGTCTAATGAAACCCACACCTAGTAGTTTCTTTAGCTCTACCTTCACTAGTAATGCAATATGAGGATGCATTGTTCTGAGTTTTTTCTTGATAGGCTTTGCACCAAGTACTATGGCTAAATGATGTACCACTAATTCTAGATCTAGTCCAGCCATGTCTGCATAGGTCCAAGAAAATTTTACCTTTCGCTCGTTGATGAAGGCTATGAAATTTTCCTTTTCTTTAGGACCAAGTGATGTTGCATGGTATGCTATATGTGGGTCTTCTATTGTTCCAACATTTATGGGTTCTACTTCTACTAAGAGTGTTGATCTTTCTTGATATTCTAGTATGGTGAGATTGAACCCTCCATCTTCAGGTGCCTCTAGGAGGTTTTAACTTTTGGATGCATCCTTTATTTTCATCTTTTCTGGATCCAATAAAGTGACAATGCGGTTTTCTCTAGGGGATCTCATCCTTATGCTTTTTTCTTTACTTTTGTGACTGGAAGATTCAATCTCTTCACCAAAGTATGCCTCCTATTTGAGCTCCATGATGAAGCCTACTTTGTGATCACCTGTTGGTATATGTATTCAAAGTCCCATGAATTTTGTGATTTCCTCATCATTTTGGAATTGATCCAAAACAAATGTATGCTATTGTTGATCCCAATCTATGAGTTGCAAGTAACAAGGTGGGAGGCTATTATCTTGGTTTGCAAAGCTTATGGAAGTAGGTGAAAGGGTTAGTATGGATCTAGTTTCTTTCTCCCATTGGGCATCTAGGTTGTCATTGCTAGAGGTAGGGGAATCCCACTCGTATCCATTAGAGTTAGTTCTAGAATGCTAGTAGATGTTGGGAATGGTCTCAAGGGTTTGGAGAGGTAACCTATCAATAGGAAAGTTGTCAAATAGGTCTTCTATAAGTAATTCATTATCCATTATATGGTAGATATCTAGTGCCTCAACATTAGCAAAAGTTTCCTTTTTCTTATAAGAGGTTTGTTTGGTCTTTGGAGTAACCACTTCTTTTGGCTTATAACCTAGTCCCATATTTTTTTGAATTTTTTCCACTATTATAGGCTCCCATAAGTCTTGTTTGTGTAGCCCTAGGTCACTCTTTCCTTGATATCCCATGTGTTTCACCATTTGGTAGACTCTACTACTAGGATCAATAGTTTTTGGATTTTCTAGCTCTTTAGATTCTTCTTTGTAAATCATAGATGAAAAATCCTCTTGGAAGACTTCTTCATCTTGCATGTTTGCCCACTTGGTGAAAATTATGGGTTTAGCTATCATTTCTACATTCTAAGCATGTTTGATCTCTTTTGTCCCTCCATAGATTTTGGGTGTTGGTAGAAGCATACCAATGTAGAATGCTTGGCTAAAAGGATAGTTTCCATTTCCTTTGTCAAGTACTTGAATCTTGGATTCTATTTTTGGTAGCTCACTTGGTGTGTTTTTGGTTGAGGTTGATGGTAGCATGTAAGGGACAACATATGAGAAAGAGTGGAAGGCTATATCATTGATAGGAATATGTTGGATTTTATTATATTTTTCCTCTAGCTTTGCACAAAAGTGGAAAGGCTCAAGGTTAGCATATAGGGTTACATATTTTCCTTCATGGGGAAATTTTAGGAAATGGTGAAAGGTGGATGGTACTACTTGTAATGCATGGATCCAAGGGCATAGAAAGGATAAGGTTATATGGCAATTCTAGATCAATCACTTGACATGTTTCTGTGAGGACTGGTCCTATCTATATAGGTAGCCTAGCTATTCCTTCATAATTTCTTTCAAGGTCATCATAGGACATTATGGTGATACTTTTTCCTTTTCTATCACATCATCAAAATATCCCAAATTTTTGAAAAAATTTAAGGTATAGATGTTTAAACCCACCCCATTATCTATCAATATTTGTTTGACCATGGTTTTATGAACACCAACCTCTATGTAGAGGGCTTGGTTGTCGAATGTTCTTTTTGGTAGATCTCTCTTAGAACATATTAAATGATTACTTGTGATCTTTCCAACCATGGCTTGGAATTGACTAGGATCAAGGTCGTTAGGGACTGCACTTCTAATTCCTTTCCAATTATTTCCCTATGTGCTAGTGATAGTTTTAGAAACTCTAGGATCATGATTAAAGTGAGGGTTTTCTTCAGCTATTTTGCAATGCTATAGTCATTGGATGACTTGATTGTGGGTTTTGGAGGGGCTCCTTGTATTGTAACTCTCTCTCAATAGGTAGCTATGTTACAATTGTTGTCTCCCCCTCGTATAGTTACTATGTTTTCCCTATTGTTAACAGCATGGGATAAAGTTCCTAAAACCGTGTCCCCATAGGTATAATTGGCATTATGGTAACCTTGGTCTTTTCCCTTGTCATTCCTTTTTTGGTGGTTTGGGATTGGGTTGTTGTATATCTACAAATCCTTATTCCTAGGATGATGTTTGGCATCTACCTCCCCTTTGTCTATCAAGTCTTGGATGAGGTGCTTGAGTCTCATGTAATTGTATATGGTGTGTCCTTTGATCTTGTGAAATTCAAACAAGTTTTTTTCATTGTACCACAGTGTTTTAAAGTTAGGATCCTCATAATTTGGGCAATCATTAGGCTTTATTAGGTTATGTTGTATGAGCTTCCACATGGCTATCTCAATAAATTATCCTAGTACCGTGAACTACCTCCTTGGTTGGTCATGTTGCTTTTGTTGACCTCCTTGATTTGCTTATTGATTAGTTGCTTGATTGTTTTGGGGATAAGTAGGTTGTGTGTTCTATGTACTATTCGAAGCATAATTTTTATATGCTACTTGTGGTGCATTTTGATATGTAAAATAAGATTAAGTGCTTGAAACAAGAATCTAAACTAAGATCTAATCCTACACATACGAAATGAACCTAAGCTATTAAGAACACATTCAAGAAATCTATGATTACCAAATTGAAAAAAAACAATAATCATAGTATTACCATCCCATATTGAAGTGTATTCTCCTAGTATTGGATTGTTCTTATTATCGTGAAGCCTCCATAATTTGTGAAAAGCTTCATGAATGATGCTTGATATTGGTTGACCAAAGAAATGATGAAGTTCTATCAATGGTGATCTTGATAGCACTTCATTGCATAAGGTATGTTGATTCCCTGATCCTTTTTGGTAAGGAGAGAGGTTTGCTATATAGAAAATGAGATTTTGAATTGACGATCAGGATTCAACAATGTTGGATCAAGATCAACAATTAAAATGTGTTGAGAGGATTTATACATAAGAAGATTGTGCAAAGTTGATTGCACAATTTGTGTAATTGAAGAATAGATTGGCTACTCAGGGATTAGATTGATTAGTCAAGATTTAGATTGATTAGTTAGGATTTAGATGGCTTAGTTAGCAAATTAGATTGATTAGTCAGTAATTGTATTTTTCTCAATCAGAAAGTGGGTGAGGAAAATGATTTAATTAATTTAGTTAATTAATTCCTTTTTGGAGTTGAATGTGCAAATCAAGTTTTAATTTTCCAAAGAAAGTTGCATTAGTTTGATTTGACTTAAATGATTTGAATAGTTTGATTTAATTATTCAATTTTTTTGAGGAAAAGTGTGTTAATTAAATTATTATGTTTTAATAATTCAATTAACTTAGGGGAATAAAGTGATTTAGTGGCATAATTAAATAATTGGAATTATTTAATCAATCAGGATGAAATAAGACTAGATTTGGATTTTATTAAATAAATGTAATTTATTTTATTGGTCGAAATGTTAGAAATGTGAATTAATCAAATAATGTCATTTTATTTAATTAATCAAAAATTATGGTTTTTAGGACTTCATTAAATACATGAAATTTATTTAATTTGTCAAAAATGATGAAAAGTGAATTAATTGAATAATGTCATGTTATTCAATTAATAGAGGAATTTAGGATTCTTGATGCTATTGATGTGAAATGTAGTGTTTTTTGATGATAATGATGCCGAGATGTTTTAGGACATTGCGGGATGGTTTTGAGATGTCTCAAGATGTTCCAAGGTGATTTTGAGATGTTTCAAGATGTTCCAGAGTGATTCCAAGATGTTTTGAGACATTATAGGTTGATTTCAAGATGTTTTGAGACATTACGGGTTGATTCCAAGATGTTCTAAGACATTCTAGGTTGATTTTGAGACGTTTCAAGACATTTTGGGGTGATTATGAGATGTTTTGAGATATTACGGGTTGATTCTGAGATGTTCTGAGATATTACGAGTTGATTCTAAAATGTTCTAAGATGTTTCAGGTTTATTCTAAGATGTTCTGAGACATTACGGTATGTTGTGAGATGTTATTTGGTGTTGTTATATGTTGTTTGATGCTTTTTAGGGTGCTGTATAGGTGTTAAGTCAATTTTACACGTCTACAATACTTCAAAATAACTATCAACCATTAAAGAAGAAATCCAAGAAATTCATCAAGATAAATACACCTCAAACAAACAACCATGTTGAACCACAAGTCACAACCATAAGTGAAACCTTGTATCAATTTAGATCAAGAGATAAATTACCTAACTATCTAATTCCCTCCATTTGATCATGTTGCAAATTTTGAACAAGAACTTAATCCAATTACCTCTAATTAAACTTGTGGACACAACCAAACCTATATCTTCAAGTTACAATCTAAAAGTATTTTTTCAATATCATCACACAAATGGGCATGATATATGTGTGAGTGAAATATTGGATCAAATTAAATGAAAATCAAACACATATTAATAAAACATTATATCAGAAAAACTAAAAAAGAAACAGAATATACACAAACTGTAACAGTTTTCCCGAAATTGTCTTATCTTCCTCTATCTCCAACGTTTCATTGCATCAAATTGCTCTCAGATCAGCAGACCAATGCTCAACAAAATGACAGCTAAAGAGCAAGATTTAAAATGAAAACTATGCTAAATGCAAAGTTATGTTAATATGAGAAGATTGTTGTGATATTGAAACTGATATGAATGCATAAGCTGATCAAAAGTATGACTGTATGAATGCGTAGTGTATGTGTGTGTGTGAATGTGGATGATTATGCATAATGTAACTAGAAGCTTGGATTTGCACGAGCTTTTATAGAGTTTTCGAATGGATTTGATTGGCTGAATCAATTGACGGTCCGGATTAAGCTTGTTCGATTGGACGGCGGGAGATTTTTGAAAGTGGAAGAGAAGGATGGAAGGTTTCCCTTTTCTTTCAACTTTCATCATTGAGTTTTGAAGGGAGACTTCCATTTTGAAGGATGAGTTAGAATTTGGAAGGGTGAGTTAGCACAAGTTAGAAATTAAATAAAATATATTTATTTAATTTAGAATTAGAGATGAAAATGGAAACTCACATAATTAAATAACTCATATTTAATTATGTTTAAAAATGAAAATAGGGTGAGGAAATATTAAATAAAATATTTAATATTTTAAATCAATTACGGGATGGAGAATATTCCATTATTCAAATATTCAAAATATTTAAACTCTAGAACCAAATGATAATTAAATATAAATAAATTATAAAAATTTATTTAATTTAATCAAGCAAAAGATAAAAGATGAGATGAAGAAGATATTCCATTATTTAAATATTCAAAATATTTAAACTCTAGAATAGGATGATAATCAAATATAAATAAATTATGAAAATTTATTTAATTTAATTAAGCAAAAGGTGGAAATGTCAATAATTAAATAAAATTATTTATTTAATTTAAGGTAGAAGAATTTAAAAGATGAACAATATAAATAAATAATTAAATTTATTTATATGTAGATGACTTTAGGGGAATTAATTAAATAAATCATATTTAATTAATTTAACAAGCTTAATCATGACCATTTTTAGATGTATACATTTTGCCCCTCTTTGAAGTGATGTGTAAAACACATTGCTTCAAAGAAAATAAGATTGTGCTCCTGATGTGTTTTCGATATTTTTGCTGATGATGCCCCGTCGGGAGGTAAATTACGAATGAGAAAGAGAGTGATTTATCTCATGATAGATAATGAAAAAGAAAAGTCTCAAAGTCAATTTTACCCTTGTTTGACCTTTAAAAGGTAAAAAGGTTGAAAAAGTCAAGTCATTTGCACTTTTGACTTTAGTGAAAACTGTAGCTGTGAGAGTGACATCACAACATGGAGATTCCCTATCATCACCAACGATTCGAGATATCACGTAGATATAAGAGGCCAGCAGCATACAGACCACCGGTGAGTTGATCTTTCCTCTTGTGCTTTCAAATTTTTCCATTTGAATCGTAATTTTTTCATTTTCCATGGATTTTAGATTTTAAAATGACGTATGCGGGCATTTAGGATAGTTTTGGTGCGCTTTAAAAAAAAAGGCACGCTTAGGGTATAAACAAACTCACATAGAGCATTATTGTCAAATAGTCAAGGTAAAACCAGTTTGGCGCATCCCATAAAAACTAGCACGCATATAGGGTAGAATAGAAAATTTTAGGGGTAGAGCACTTTTAGTGAAAACAGGCGCGCATAGAGCAAAAACACGCATCTAGTAAAAATATCGGTGCATAGGATGAATAAAGTGGTGCATACAAGAAAACGTGCATAGAGGGTCTGTTTGAGCACATTAGGTAAAAAGAACAGCGCATACGGGGTTTAGTGCATCCCTTAAAAAGAATGGCACATATGGTAAAAATAGGCAGATTTGATGTTTTGATGATAGTAACGTGAAAATGATAATTTGTATTGCTTCCTTGGTCAATATATAGGTAAATTGTTGTGTCATCATATTGATATGGATAGAAATGATAATTGAATGATTGATTGATAACTTTGTTTCCTAGAGTAGAAAACAAAGAGAATGATTGATATGATTTCTAATAAATTTGCTTTCTGCGATAGAAAACAAATAGTGATTGATTGTAGAATAGATTTGATATGATATCCAACTAGATAGAATTGATTTGATTTGATTGATAAGACTGATTGTGTGATATGGGTCATTGATTTGATGTATTGATATGAGTCACTAATATGGATCACTTGATATAGGTCAATGATGTAGGTTACTGATAGATATGAGTCTAATTGATGTTGTTTAAATGATTGATATGATTCTGATGAATTACCATTATGATGAAAATAGGAGGTTTTCAACAACCTCAAGATTAGAGAGTGATATTCAAAAGGATGGGATAGGATCATTGAGTTGACACTTGCTGACATAGCATTGATTGATACCTATGGTTTGAGATCCTTGTTGGAGATGCCGCCAATTAGTGTCAATAGAGGATTATTGATGGCACTTGCAGAGCGATGGCATTTGGAGCACAACACCTTTCACATGCTGATCGGTGAGGTGACAGTGACTCCTGAGGACGTGTACAGGATCCTAGGTATTCTAGTTGTTGGAGCCCTTGTGTATTATGATCACAAGGAGCTTGGGGGTACGGATGCTTTGAGGAGGGTCTACAAAGACGCATAGATTGCTGGGTACTGGGTACCATGGGCAAACTTTCATGGATATCCCACCTTGCCAACAGTTTTGGGTGAACTCATTGGATGTCTCCTTTGTCTAGATCACCAGGCAAAGGGATTATCAGTGGGATGGGGTAGGATTCTAGAATAGATGTTGCTATAGCTGAGGAGATACACATGGGCTAGCTGCATGTTAGCACATCTCTATCATGATTTGCACCAGGTGGTGTACAAAGGATAGTCCAGTTTTTTGTGTGGGGTTACAATGCTACAGATCTGGGCATGGGAGTATTTTTCTGTGACAAGACCGGTGTGCCCCAGAGTTAGGCCACCAGGTAGGCCTTATATCTATATGTATGCGATGTTCCTTACCCAGCCCAAGCTGGGCAAGGTAGATTACTAGAGGCGACTACTAGATGACATGGATACGGTGATATGGCAACCGTATCTGGATTGTGATCCATGGGCGATAGACGATGTAGAGATGTCATACGTATGCATTCCACGATTCTTGATAGGGAGAACTACCTTCATTTTGGAGAGATTTTTGGCATTATAGGTATAGAGGTAGTTTGGGTTTATGCAGGGGATGCTGCAAGGGGTTGCACATTACACCCAGTGTAGAGATGAGGCCAGATGGGGGCCGTGTATTTCTTATCATGCCGCATATACAAAGTTTATTGCATTAGCACCTGAGGTATGGGTTGATAGGCGAGACATTGTGGATGCGGGCATGTCTGATGAGTACTCTACATATTTTTACACACATCCCTTTCCTTGGTTCACTAGTCCTGATGAGCCAACACCGATTTTGGTAGCACCACAGCCAGGGGAAGGGAGGCAGGAGGATGTGGCTTGCAATGAGCAGGGAGTAGTTGGAGGAGAGGAGGTAGAGAGCGGAGATGAGGGGAGCTCAGATGATGACGATGGAGATGATGGAGATGATGGCGGGGAGGGGGTACATGTGCTAGGGAGGTCGAGGCTGGATATCTTGAGGGGTGTTCAGATTATGTGACGACCATAGATAGGGATCAGGAGATGGGCAATGATCCAGATGGCATCTTCATCTCAGCAGGGGCAGATAGCCATGCTTCAGGCCCAAGTGCAGACATTATAGGGTCAGCAGGGTCAGTTTCAGAGTCAGTTGGCACAGTCATAGGCTTTCATTGTATAGCTTTAGGCACAGCTGGTACAGGCACAAGCACAGACATGGGCACAGGCATAGGCACCTGCCCCAGGCCCATAATTAGCCCAAGTGATAGCAGAGAGAGATGTATTCAGGGGAAAGGTAGTAGAGGTTGAGGGTGTGGCTCAAAGGCTGATGGGCACTGTAGAGAGTGCATCACTACAGGATGCCATTGCAGAGGGAATGGAGATGGCCAAGGAGGCTGAGTACTACAGAGTGAGATATGAAGAGTTGTGTCCTCCAGATTACAAGAGTCATACCTATGATCACATAGTAGGACAAGGAGCAGATCGCATACACATAAAGAGAGTAGGGAAGTCACTGGGCCTTGGCAGGATCCAGATGCAGGCACTAGTGGCAGGCCCCTCCTTCCGGACTAGCTCCATCAGGGGCATCAACCAGCTAGAGTTGTGATGTATATCATTTTGGGAGCATGTATATGCCATTTTTTATCCTATCTGATGTATCTTGCTTTAGAAATTTTAGTTTCATTGGACATTTGGAAATTTGTATCATTTTTGATGAGTGATGATATGTAGTGGCGATGATTATTTTGATGATGAGTTGACATGCATTTATGATATGATAATGTGATATGCATTTATTTCAATATGTGATGGATTTTGTTATGCATTTAAATGATTTGATGACTAACATGATATGCAGGATGGTTTGATTATGATGTTTTATTATGATTATGAGTTGATGATGTGTACTAATGATCTCATGCAGATGGATTACTTATGATGTGTATTTATTATTTTTGGATTTTTCAGTGGAGATAAAAGATGAGAAATGAATGTTGTGTTCATGATATTCATTATGATATGCTGTGATGTGAAATGATATGAGTAGATAGTGTATGATAAAATGATATGATATGATGTAAAATGATATGAATGTTGCTATGAGATTGTGATGAGTAAATAGTGATGCATGATAAAATGATGATTAGAATGAATGGATAAATGAAATGATAAATGAGATTATAATGAAATGAAATGATATGAAATGATAAAATGATAAATGAAATGGTATGGAATGAAATATTAAATGGATAGATGATAATGAGATGAAATTGTTAAATAATATGATATGCAATGTTAAATGGATAGATGAAAATGATAATAAATGATAAATGAATAGATGAAAATGAGATGAAATTGTTAAATAATATGAATGATAATGATAAATGGATGAAAGGATTATAATATGGTAATGCAATGATAGAATAATATAAATGATAATGATAACGAAAAATGAATGGAATGATGATAATGGTAATAATGGTAATGAATGAAATGATGAAATGCCAATGAAATGATTATGAATGAAATGATAACGAAACTAATATGAAATGGTAATGGAAATGCAATGATGATGAAATGATATGAAACTAATATGAAATGATAATGGATGAAATGACAATGAATGAAATGGTAATGAATGAAATGATAATGAAGATGCAATGATAATGATAATTAGTATGAGATGATAATGAATGAAATGATAACAAAATGTAATGATGATGAAATTATATGAAACTAATATGAAATGATAATAAATGAAATGATAATGAAGATGCAATGATAATGGTACAAATGTTTGCATTGTCCTCCACAAATAGTCGAAAGAAAAGTGACAGCTATTGACCTTTCAAAAACTCTTGATGCAAATCCAATATGTAGTTATGTATAATGACCTAAAATGAAATGCAACTAAATGAAACCAACCATTTTGTTGAGCCTTTTTGGCAAGCCTGCTTAAATCATCATAGAGCATTTGAAAAATGTTGGAAGTGTGTACAAGCATCAGAGGGGAAATTAGCACCAATGATGACCTGATTACAACTTTCATGATTTTTGATATAGCAAGTGAACACAAGCATCTAAATATAATTGAACTGAGATGACCTGAGCATTTCTTGCATGAACAGACAAAGACTAACCACCATTTGATGCAAATTTGGAACTGTCATCAATGATAAACCATCGCATTTCGTGACATATTTGCAACAAGTAAATGATTAACCTCCAGACAGTAGACAAAGAAAAATCATCCTCTTTCCTCACCACTCTAGTTCAGTACATCATCGAGTGTGCTCCAGAGAAATGATATCAAAAAATTAAACAACAATTATTCAAAAATGAAATACTGTGATTCCAAACATTAGTCAGATTAGAGATCATCTAGATATGAGTCATAGTAAGGTACACAACTAAAAACTACTGTGATACAGAACAATGACTGGATGTTTTGATTTGATTTGATTATTTTTTTTTGTGTGATTGGCTTCAATGTTATTGTCTCACTATTGAAAGCCGATTGCCCCTAGTATGCCCCATGTTTTCCCTTTGTATCAACATAATTTGTTGCAATGAATATGTACGAAAATCAAGCCATGATAAGACGTTATCGCTCAAGGAAAATGATGATAACATGGTGTTGGTGTGACCCAAAGATGATGGAAAAGATACATGAAAAGGAAGGCTAAAAAGTTAAGTGTAGAACATGAACTAATAGATGGAGAGCTACAAATAGCTTCTGTTTGCCAGATTTTCACTATTTATTTTTATTGCATTTTTCTCGTCAATAGACTACCTGTTGCCAGGTTTTCACCCTTTGACGTTTCTTTTTTTATTTTTTATTTTTTATTTTTTTACATTACCGAGATGCCTGTTTATCAGGTTTTCACTAGGGTAATCATTTTTTTAAGGACTTTTTCTGCTATTTTTGAAAATTTTCAAGACTTTTTCTGCTGTTTTTAGATTTTTTCAGGACTTTTTCTGATTTTTAGGATTTTTTAGGACTTTTTTTTATTTTTAGGATTTTTTCAGGACTTTTTTTGATTTTTAGGATTTTTTCAAGACTTTTTCTGATGATGATAACTGCCTTAGACATAATACTTTTTCAAGTGAATTCTATTGATAGGTTTGTCAAACAGGTCCCCTTCTGGCATTGATAACTTATAAGCTCCTGAACCATAGACTGCGATAACCACATAAGGAACTAGCCAATTTGGTTTGAACTTTCCTTTCTTCTCTCTATCTTGTTGATTGCGTGGGTTCTCTTTCAGAACAAGATCACCCACCTAAAAGGTACGTGGCTTTACTTTGTGGTTATAGGTGTAAGACATCATTTGTTGATATGCTTTTAGATGATCAGCTACTCTTTGTCTCTTTTCATCTAGGATTTTCAATTCTTGGAGTCGAGAGACTCTGTATTCATCATCTGTTGTAAGGCCTTTCAATGATACTCTGAGTGAGGGAATCTCAACTTCTAAGGGAAATATGGATTTTGCTCCATAGACGCGGGAAAATGGCATTGCTCTTGTTGGCGTGCAGACACTAGTTCTGTATGCCCACAAAGCAAGATTGAGTTGAACATGCCAATCTTTCCCTAAATCATTCACAGTCTTTTTCAAGAATTTCAATATTGTTTTATTTGAGGCCTCTGCTTGGCCATCCCCTTGTGGATATTAAGGTGTTGAATATCTATGTTGTATGTGAAATCTCTCACAAAGTTCTTCAACATCCTAATTTTTGAATGGACATCCATTATCTGTAATAATGGAGTTGGGAATGCCATGCCGACAAATAATATAGTTGAGTATGAATGATGATATTTGTTTGCCGGTGACTTTAGTAAGAGGGATTGCCTCAATCCACTTGGTAAAATACTCTATTGCTGTGATGATGAATTTGTGTCCATTTGATGAAGAAGGATGAATCTTATCCACTAGATCTAACCCCCATTGAGAAAATGGCTAGGTTGGTGTGAATGGTTGAAGTTCTTGTGTAGGAGCATGAATGAGATTCCCATGAATTTGACATTTTGAATATGTTTTCACAAAATTGAATGATTCCCTCTCCATTGTAGGCCAGTAGTAACCCATTCTAATCAATTTTTTGGATAAGGTCAATCCACTCGAATGAGTACCACAGATGCCACCATGAACTTCTTGTAAAGCTTTGTCAGATTCCTTATGTTCAAGACATCAGAGTAAAGTACCATCAAGACCATGGCGATATAGGGTGTCACCGATAAGAGTGTAGCGAGCAGATTGGCAGATAAAATTGCGTTTTTGGTTACGGGATAAATCGGGTGGTAAGATATCATCTTTGAGATAGGCATAAATTTTTCCGTACCATAGTGAATCGGATCCTACTAAGTGGCAAATAATTTGGCTTTCAGGAGTATCGTATGCAAGTGTAAATGATTGCTCCACCAGAAATTCATAATGATTTTGAGTTTCTGGGAGTTGTAACAATAACGCGATAGTAGCCATGGCATTAGCTGCTTTATTATCAAGCCTTGGAATTTGTGTAAATTTGATGTCCACAAAGTATTTCTTGAAGTCATCAACCATATTTTTATGTGGTAATAGTTTCTCATCTTTGGTTTGATAGTCATTATTGATCTGACAAAGGACCAACTGTGAGTCACCATACACATGTAATTCTGTAATTCTCCATTCCAATGCTATTTTTAACCCAGTGATTAATGCTTCATATTCGGTTATGTTGTTAGTGTATGGGAACATCAGCCTATATGATCGAGGGATGGTGTGTCCTTGAGGGGTGATGAAATATATGCTTGCCCCCGATCCATATTGAGTGAAAGAACCATCAAAATATAAAGACCATGGTTGTTTAGATTCTGTAGTAAAGACATCAACATCTGTAAATTCAATGTGCAGGGGATGATCTACTTGTAATGGTGCTTTAGCTAATTGATCAGCGATAACTTGTCCTTTGATTTCCTTGTGATCAATATAATGGATATTGAACTCACTCAGAATCATTACCCATTTGGCTAACCTTCCTGTCAATGATGCTTTGCTCAACAAATACTTGAGTGGATCAATTTTTGAAACTAGATTGATTGTATGGGTCAGCATGTAATGTTGAAACTTTTGTGAAGCAAAGACTACTACCAGACAAGCCTTCTCAATAGAATTGTAGTTGAGCTCATGACTTGTTAGTGTTCTACTAATGTAGTAGATTGCACGTTCCTTTCCTATAGAGTCTTCTTGTGCTAGCAGTTCCCCCCAGAGATGTCTCTGTTGTGGCAATGTATAAGATGAGTGGTTTGTCTGGATTTGGTGGTATGAGAACTGGTGGAGTCATTAAATACTATTTGATTTACTGAAACACCAATTCACATTTGTCATCCCACTTGAAAGGAACATTTTTATGGAGTAGATGTGTGAAAGGTAAAATTTTATTGGCCAATTGTGCAATGAACCTTCATATTGATAGAAGTCATCCTTGTAATGATCTCAACTGACTGATGTTCTTTGGTGGAGGCATTTCCATAATTGCCTGTATTTTTGTAGGATCTACTTCAATGCCTTTTTCTGAAACAATGTACCCCAAGAGTTTTCTAGATTTGACCCCAAAAACACATTTCTTAGGGTTAAGACGAACTTTGAATTTCTCTAATCTTGCAAATATTTTGGATAATATTTCAAGATGTCCTTCTCTAGTGTATGATTTTTCCAATATGTCATCCACATAATCTTCCATGAATACATGCATCATGTCATGAAAGATTGTAGTCATGGCTCTTTGATAGGTAGCCCCAGCATTCTTCAGACCAAAAGGCATGAAGTTCCAACAATAAGTTCCCCATGGACATGTGAAAGCTATTTTCTCTTGATCTTCAGGTGCAATCTTGATTTGGTTGTAACCAAAAAAACCATCCATTAATGAATACATGGCATGGCCAGCTGTTAGATCAACTATGGTGTTGATATTTGGTAGTGGGAAATCATCCTTAGGACATGCTTTATTGAGATCTCTGAAATATGTACATATTCTGACAGTTTTATCTAGCTTGGATACAAGAACAATGTTTGAAATCCATTTTGCATAGTCGATTGGTCTTATGAAGCCCACATCAAGGTGTTTTCTTAGTTCTTCCTTAACCAATAATGCAACATGAGGGTGCTTCTTTCTGAGTTTTTGATTCACCGACTTAGTCCCTGGTTTGATGGACAAGTGATGCATGATAAGATCAGGATCAAGACCAGGCATGTCAACGTAAGACCATGCAAAATTGACTTGATTCACTTTTAGGAATTCCATGATCTCTGGTATTTCTTTCTTTTTCATTGATATAGCTAACTGTAAAATTCTTGGTTTATCAGAAGTCTCAAGATTGACAAAATTTGTAGGTTCAATCAGAATAGGCAATCACTCATGGTAGTGCTTCGAAGGAGTGTCAAGTTTCCCATCATCTGGTGCCTCAAAGAGGTTTTCACCATTTGATATGCTCTTTATTTTACCTTTTGTTTGATCTAATACTGCCAGATTTTGGTTTTCACCATTAGATCTTTCTTTTTTGTTTTTACTTTTGTAGCTGGGAGACTTGACACTCTCCTGATCAAAAACTTTATGTTGAAAATCGTTGGTGGAACAATCATTCGTATCATCTGCAGAAAGGAAGTTTACAATAGCTTCATCACTTGGAAACATAGGTATATCAATAGGTTTGGTTGAATCCCAATCAATGAGATTAGGATGAATTAAAGGTAGAGGATCGTTAGGTTGTGTAAAATTGGTTATGGTCATGGTCATAATGGAGTGGTCCGTAGGATCCGAGGTATGAGGTGGATCAATTATGATACTGTCCTCATGATAGTCTTGTTCATTTAGATCTGATTTAGTATCACTAGAATCATAGTCAATTTGTGTTTGGGACCCTAAACCTTGACCTTCAATTAGAGTTGGAGCGTACTAGTGTATTACATCAACCTCTTTGTCTTTCCAGAACTCATCATTGTAAATGGTGTCCCATTCATATTCAGCAGAGTCTGTGTCAGAATTGTTATCCAAGAAATTCTGAACTATTGTCAAACATGCTTCTCGTGAATCTGAGCTTTCTTGCAATGCGAAGACAGTGCCATGTAGTTGTTTGGATGTGTTTTCTTTGGAGTATCATAACCTAATCTAGTTTTCTCTTTTGCGGCGAGTCCACAGAGGTGAATAGGTTCAACTACTCCTTCCTTCCTTTTTCTGAAAGGACCTTCATCATAGCCCATTTTCTGCATGATTGAATACCCTTTTCCATATTTGTCCATGGGTAATTTGACATTAGAGATTGCTTCATCTTCATCTTTATAGAGCCAATTTAAAATTTCTGTATCCTCAGGATTTTCCATGGGGAATTTTTCTTTGATGAATTGTCCATTAAATTTTGTAATTGGCTCTATTAGTGTTTGCTTTAATGTTGATGCTGCTGATATTCGATGTTCCTTGATAGATGGTTGTCCATGTGATCGAGGTGATTTAGGTAAATTGGCAAGACAAAGAGAGTATTCTCCAACTCCATGATCCTTGAATTTCATCTTTTTGTCAAAATTATTGGTCAATTGACTGATTTGTGTGTCAATCTTTAGAGAGGTCCTAGCATGAGCTTCTCGATTGTTAGGGACCAAAGTATCTTGAATGAATTTCATGTTGGCACAAGTTTGGATATTGGAATTATCAGCTGATATTGTGATTTCATGTCCATCATAAGGAAACTTTAGACATTGACAATAGGTTGATGGAACAACTTGCATTTCATGGATCCAAGGACGACCCAACAAGATGTTATATGCAAGATCACGATCTAATACTTGACAGAAAGTATTTTTTATAACAAGGCCCACTCTAATTGGTAGCATGATTAGACCCTTGGATGCTCTTTCTTCACCATCATAAGATTTTATGGTAATCTTTCTTTTGAAGTCAATGGAATCCTCAAAAAAACCTAAAGCTTTAACCAACTTCATGGTACAAATGTTCAAACCAGCACCTCCATCTATTAGAACTCGTCTGATATGAAACTTGTGAATCATGACTTCTAAGTACAATGATGAATTATGAGGATGAGTTATGGAAACATCATATTTTTCAGAGAATGAAAGGCAAGTGGGTGAGGACAAGTGTCCTACCATGGCTTGAAATTGATTCAAATCCAAATCAGTAGATACATTGGTTTCAACAAGGGCTTTTTCAAGAATTTCTTTATGGGCTGGAGAAATCTTTAATAGTTCCAGAATAGAAATTTGAGTGGGGGTTTTTTGAAGTTGATTGACCAAATCATATTGATGTTGAGGTGGGGGTTCAATGGATTTTGAAGAAGCGCCTTTCAAGAAAACTTTAGCTTGTGCTCTTGTTGTTGTGTTGACTTCTCTATATTCCACCTTCTGGTTGACTTTTATGACATTCACCCGCTTGTCGTCCGCATAGAGATGATTAATTATATGATCATCATTAATGTGATTCACCTTTTTTTTAGAAGACTCACCCTTTTGATAATTAGGCAATGGATTGCGGAATGCTTGGTGGTCTGCATTGGTTTGTTGATTTCCTTCTATTGTAATGATTTCACTGTCGGTCAAATCTTGAATGGCATTCTTCAAGGCTTGGAAATTGTTTGTACGATGACCTTTACACCGATGATAATCACAATAGTACACCTCATTCCATGATGGAGGATTTACACTGGGTTCATAATTTCATTGAGGTAGTAAAGTAATGACATTTTTGGCCATCAACTCTTTGAATGCAGATTCTATAGATTGACCCAATGGAGTAAAAGTTCTTCTATTCAAGAAGAAAGAAAATCTTTACAGATTTGAATTTGAGGTGTTCCCTAAAGAATTGTGATTGTTATTTGTTCCTCGGTAACCTTGGTTGGGAGTAGAGTATTGATTGGTATTGTTCCTCAGAGGAGGAGGAGGATTATTTCCGTGATTTACAATTGAGTTGACATTTTTGTTGTGAGTGTTTGGAGTGCTGAGGATAAATGGCTTGGTTGAGGCATGATTCACATCAACAACACCATCATTCACCATATTTTTGTTGTGAGTCTAGAATTTGGATTTGTCCTGATTATTGTGATGGTTGGATGAGCTAGGATTTTCTTTGTCATGCTTTATTATCCCTCTTTTGACCAAAGCATTTTCAATGGTTAAGGAATCTTCAATCATATTCTCAAAAGAAGAAGGAAAATGTAAGTTCAAGTGATAGCTCATTTCTGAATTTAAACTGTTAATAAAGGTAACCATCTTTTCCTTTTCAGGAACAGGACGTGGATATCTGGCGAACATTCTTCTCCATCTCTGAAGAAACATAATGAAGGATTCGCCAGGTTTTTGTGCAACCTTGCAAAGATCTATCATGGTGATCAGGTGTTGTATGTTGTAAGCATATTGTGATATGAATAGGTTGATCAATTCTTCAAATGTCCTGATGGGAGGTGTAATCTTAGATAACCATTCCATAGAGTTAACTCCAAGACTCCTAGGAAACAATCGCAACAAGTAAGTATCTTCATGAGAAAATTCCAATGTTATGTTTCTAAAATCTCTAATGTGATCAATTGGATCCGTTTTCCCATTATAGTGATCAAATTTTGGCATTTCACAATGCTTGGGAAAAGGAATAATGTTAAGACTTCTATCAAAAGGATAAGGACAAATGTCCTCTAGGGTATATTTCTTTGTGGTTGTTCCCCCTTGTAATTCTTTAACTTGTCCTTGAAGTGCCTTGATTTGTTGGGTCAAGGCACTAAGATCAGAAAGGGGTGTCTCTTCAGGTTTTTTTTTCAAATTTTCAGTATTAAAGTCATGAGGCAATTTAGCCCCTTGTTCGGCTAGATAGCGAAAATATTTTTCCTTATCTCGCTGTAAGATCTTTTCAATGGGTTTATGGAAATTTGGATCTTGCTCAGCCTCTCTAAGACATTCCTCATCTTGTTCCTCATCACTATCTATCTGTGTTCTGTTCATGTCTTTGTATTGATGGAATGGATTTTCTTCTCTGTTATCTGTATCTTTGTCAAAAAGTGGATTACAATTCATGATGTAAAGAGGATTGCTGCTTTCACCCTCTTCTTGAATGCTTTGAGTATGTTCTTCTTGTCAAATTTCATCCTTCAATTTATTGAATTGGGATCTTGTGAACATGGGAAGATGATTTTGAAAATTTCCTCTAGACTTAGATTCTAATTTTGACAAGTGCAATGATGATGATTTGATAAGATGCAGGATCTTATGATATGATCATGGATACTCCTAATTTATTGATTGTGGCTTCCAACTGATGAAGGATTTTAGAATCCTGTTGGGGAAGTTGAACCAAAAATTAGAAAGCTATTTGAGAGACATACTCTTAAAGTTTTGATCTTTATTTTTGAAGAAATGTTCCAAAATCAATGTAGGATTTGATTGGGATGTGAAGGATACTCTATAGAAGGTTATGGTATGTTGTCAAATTCAAGAGGTTGATTATGATTATGCCATTGTGACAAAGCTAATTTTTGATAATAAGCTCAAGAATCTAAGGGATCTACAACATATTCATCAGTGAATCCTCTAAAAAAATCCTGATATCTGTGAAGAAATCCTCGATAGTGAAGCAAGACTTGTCGACTTTTGTACAAATTTTTTCTCTTTTGCAGTGTTTTCTTGTATCCTAATGATTTCTTGGGTTTTTTGATTCTCTTAGACAATTATTTCTTGGGAAAATTTGTTGACTTCCAATCTCTAAGCATGGGAAAAGTGTTGGGAGTGTTTTTGAATCAATGATATGAAAAACTTCTTAAGTGGCTTTCAGTTGTTGTTCTTCATGTTCCTTTTGGATGATCTCTTTATATGAATTAATTTAATGGAAGACACAACAAACATTTTTGAAAATAGTTGTTCTTAAAAACCTATACTAACATGAAGTGTTTGATCAAGAAAATTCTTTTTTCATCAAATGTTTTCACAGGTTTTCCACATGAAAGACAATTTCAGACAGACTCACTGTTAAATGCTCAAGTAGGTCATTCTAGTAATCAACAACCCACATCTTAGAACTACATCAACTCACACAGCCATGTCACCCCTGAAGGGGTGCTCATGTTTTTGTCTTTTCCAGGTGCATACTCAGAGTTATGGAAGTGGATACCGGATCTCCTAAGCAAATGGTCCTTGGCAGTTATATGGTGAGTGTCTTGGGGGCAGATTCTTCCCTCCCCTTGCACTGCGATTATTAGAATGTTTAGAAACTAACTTGGTTGGCCACTACACTAGGTTCGTAGTAAGGATTTCCATTCAGTGCGGCAATAATAAACTCCCTCAGGAGACCTCCCAACCTTTAGAACAAATGCTTTGGGGATGGTTATCTTGTACACTATCGGCAAAAGAGGGTTTCCCCATATTTGCTTTAAATTTTATAGTGGGGCAGAATAGCTTGGCTTTGGCTTGAACCCACTTGAGTCATTCTCGTAGGGTGAGTAATTTTTCCCACTACAGTAGGCTCTCTAAAGAATGTAATTGAAACAGTAAAATTGCATGAAAATTAAAAAAGCAAGTCTGGTATTCTGATCACCCAGTTAAGGGGAGAGCATAGACCTATCGCCACAGTCAAAGCAAGTAGATGTTCTTTTTAAAGCCCAAATCATGATGATCTAATCTAAGTGAAGATATTGCTTCACCAAAAATAGATTGTTTAATTTTAACTACAAAAATTCATTGTTTGGTGACTATCTTAGATTGCTTCATTTTATTCAGATGTGGCTACCCTAGGATTGCTTCACTTTAAAATTTAGAAAAAAAAGAAAAGAAAAAGAATTCTTTCTGCGGAAGGCGTCAGACTCAGAATCCTGTGTTTTTTTGGTTATAGTCTATATGTGCCCGAACATAAGCTATATGTGCCCGAAGATATATGCGTCGAAATAGAAACTATATGCGCTAGAACAGATGCTATATGCACCTAAATAGATGCTTTATGCACCTAAACAAATGCTATATGTGCCTAAACAGATGCTAAATGTGCCACAAGAAAGATTTAAATGCTTCTAAAAATAGTTATTGTATGCCAAAAGAAAGACTCTATATGCACGTAAACAGTCACGGGATGCACGTAAACAGTCACGGGATGTGCTTAAATAGTCATAGGATGCACGTAAACAGTCATGAGATGCACTCCAAAATCCTGCAAAACAAAAAGTTAAAAATCCTCGTATGCGCGTCAAAAAATTTTGAAGTTTCCTAAACGCTAATTTTTTTCTCGAAAGCTGATTCTAGAATGTGGAACTATTAACAGAAACTTGCAAAAAATGTTAAATTGGTGGGTTCATGCCCCATGGTGGGTGCCATTTTATGTGTGAGTGAAATATTGGATCAAATTAAATGAAAATCAAACACATATTAATAAAACATTATATCAGAAAAACTGAAAAGAAACAGAATATACGCAAACCATAATAGTTTTCCCGAAATCGTCTTATCTTCCTCTATCTCTAGCGTTTCATTGCATCAAATTGCTCTCAGATCAACAAACCAATACTCAACAAAATGACAGCTAAAGAACAAGATTCAAAATGCAAACTATGCTAAATGCAAAGTTATGCTAATATGAGAAGATTGTTGTGATATTGAAACTGATATGAATGCATAAGTTGATCAAAAGTATGACTGTATGAATGTGTAGTGTATGTGTGCATGCGGATGTGGATGATTATGCATAATGTAACCAAAATCTTGGATTTTCACGGGCTTTTATAGAGTTTTCGAATGGATTTGATTGGTTGAATCAATCGACGGTCCGGATTAAACTTGTTCAATCGGACGGCGGGAGATTTTTGAAAGTGGAAGAGAAGGATGGAAGGTTTCCCTTTTCTTTCAATTTTCTCATTGAGTTTTGAAGGGAAACTTCCATTTCAAAGGATGAGTTAGAATTTGGAAGGGTCAGTTAGCACGAGTTAGAAATTAAATAAAATATATTTATTTAATTTAGAAGTAGAGATGAAAATGGAAACTCACATAATTAAATAACTCATATTTAATTATGTTTAAAAATGAAAATAGGGTGAGGAAATATTAAATAAAATATTTAATATTTTAAATTGATTATGGGATGGAGAATATTCCATTATTGAAATATTCAAAATATTTAAACTCTAGAACCAAATGATAATTAAATATAAATAAATTATAAAATTTATTTAATTTAATCAAGCGAAAGATAAAAGATGAGATGAAGAAGATATTCCATTATTTAAATATTCAAAATATTTAAACTCTAGAATAGGATGATAATCAAATATAAATAAATTATGAAAATTTATTTAATTTAATTAAGCGGAAGGTGGAAATGTCAATAATTAAATAAAATTATTTATTTAATTTAAGGTAGAAGAATTTAGAAGATGAACAATATAAATAAATAATTAAATTTATTTATATGTAGATGACTTTAGGAGAATTAATTAAATAAATCATATTTAATAAATTTAACAAGCTTATCATGATTATTTTTAGACGTATACAATATGTAATGATGCTTGCATCTTAAACATCAAGTGCAAGAGCTCATTGATTCTAATCACATCCATTTGGGTGGATTTAATGATCAAGGGAATAATTCTATTACCTTGTGTTGATGAGTGTTTTAGAACTATGCAACATAGACAAAGTACAGGTACTCTATCTCTATTGAAAGGTGATTATTTGTAGATGAACTTGAGAAAATAACCCTGAGGTCTCTAATGTAGGTCTTGACAATGCAGAAAACAACTTAGTGATGATGTGTTTTTCAAGTAATACAAAGGGAATTTATGGTTAACAAGGGTAGAAATTATATGTCTAAAAAAATGATTTCACAAAGCCTAAATATTGGTAAAACCTTGATTGTAACCTGAAAAAAACAATCAGAAATTCACTTTTAATCATCAGATAGAACAATATAGTGATGTTGGAATCCTAAAACTAACTCAGACTTTGAAAGAAATAATGAAAGATGTAAAGGATGGAAGAGTATTTCTAATTTTGAAAACTAAGATCAAAGGTAACAATGGTAGGTATTAAGGTAGAAAGACTCCCAAAACTAGATCTTGCTTAACCAAGAAGGTTTTATAGTATCACAAAACCATTGAAATCTTCCAAGGTTGTCTTCATATTTTCAGACCATAAGATTAACACATGAAGCATAAACATACATAGTTGAACTAGAGTGCATTAAAAAGAGTAATCTCAAACTAACTTTACATAGCAATTTATCATAAATAAATCACCAAAAGTATGAGCTACAAGTGCATCAGATACCTAAACACTTTGTCACCATTAAAGTTGAACATAAACTAATAAATCTAAAAAGAAAAATAAACTAAAGATAAAAATGAGTTGTAAATGAAATGAGAAGATGGAATCATGCATAAATTGAGAGAAAACATGAGGAATTCACCACATTTCAATGTACTCCTTTATATTTCTTCAAAATTCCTTCATACAACAATTCATCTCTCCCTAAAAGCAAATGAGAGGAAGCCTCTATTTATAGTTTTTCATAATTCAAATCAATGGCCAAGATTGATTTGCATCCAAGGGCCTATATTTTCTACTACTTAGGGTTTAAATAACATTAAATGCAAGTACATTATTTCTTAATATAAAATTGGTTTACATGTGAACCTAAGAGAACTTGTAATATTATTTAGCCTATTTTATATTAAAGAAATATGAAAAAGAATATGACACACACTTTGAGGAAACTATTTTTTTTCTTTTAGATGGACATTATAAAAAATTATCTTCTATTAAAATATTTGTAGCTTCTTTTTGCACAATATCACATTGAACAAACTTCTTCACCATCTCCATAAGCTTGGAGTGAGCTAGGAAATTCGACTTGTTGATTTTGAAGTCAATTAACCTAAACTCATCCATCAACTCTACATGTTATTCCACACATATGATTCTTTTTTGGATTATTCATTCAACATGGGTGAAGGAATGGGAAAAAAAATCTAGGGAACATCCAAGTAGACTGTCATTGATTCCTTCTTGCATCTTCTTCTAAATCACTTACCTTTTAGGCCGACAATCCAATTTCTATGCAAGTATTTCCGCTCTAGTCAGAAGCTCCAAAATTTCAACACATTCAAAAAAAAATTAATAACCTTTGAGTTGACGGACTATAGGCTTGGAAATTCCTTCTCAAGAACTTTCCTTCTAAATTCAAAGGTCAATAACCAAGCCTCAAGAAAATCATGTTGATCCTTGGGGAAAGTCAACTCTTGTTCTAGAACATTTGCAAAAAAAAATTGGATGTAGTGCAACTTTGGATATGTGATATTGTAGAGGCCAGGAAAACCCTTGCAGTTCTCAATTTCCTTTTCAATCTTATTCTTTAGAACCAAAAACTTATTATGCATATCAACAACATAATGGATGGATTTATTGCCCATATCAGTTACCTTCTTGAACCAGTCTAAAGTAGCCTTATTCCAAGTCCTCACTTTTTTCCATTTTTTTAATTTCCTCCTTTGATAATATTGTAGGCACTAGTGATTCCATTGGGTTTTCATCCCCAAGTGTGGCCCATTGTTGAAGGAAAGATGTAAAATCATCCACTTGTACCTTTAACTCCACTTTTGTAACCTGATCTTTATCCATATAATTCAAAATATTGGTAACAAACCCTTGAAATTCATCTATCTTTTGTGCTCTTGTGGCTAGACCAATATTAATAGATGCTATTTGATAATCTATGGCTTCAATCATATCAGAATCTTCATCAATCGTTGGAGTTTCCACCTATAAAATATGAGAGCCTGATGCGTCGTTGGTGATGTATGTCTTAATATTAGGCTTCTTGTTTCCCTTAGGATTTATCTAGGCACATGATAAGATAGCTTCTAGATGAGCCTTAGGGTCCTATTGTATTGGAGCCTTACTTTTCTATTTCTACTCCAACCATGAAGGTGTCTCTATTTGCTGATTGGAGGATCTAGTGTTCAATTCATGTTTAGAGTCCTCATGATCCTTCAATGGCTCATCATCCCGTACTTATGAGAATCTTCAGTGTTCTTTTCTTCTTCAATATTCTCTTCTTCTTGTACTATTTATTTCCTTTTATCATGCTCAACTTCTTCTCCTTGAGTAGATTCTACATTTCTTTCCTCAATATTCTCCTCTTCCTATGTTATTGCCTTACCTTTACCATGCTCATTTTCTATTTCTTGAGTAGGCTCAATATTACCTTCATTGAGATATTTCTCTTCCTCATCCTTTCAATCATCTTGAGTTTCTTCACCATGATGATCTATTCCTTTATCTATTTCATGGGGCTCTTCTTCATTTTGTTCATCTATTGGTTCTCCCTAATAGTGAAGGTGGTCATTAAAATCCTTTCTTAGTTCTCCCTCCTTTAGGGTTTATTGTCCTTCATCATTTGAAAGTTCCTCATCAAGCTCTATAATTCTTATCCCCTCATCCACCTATTCAAAATAATTGTTTGTATCTATATCTAAAAACTCTTCTACTACTCCAACTATCTCCTGAAGCTACTCCTTACCTTTATTTTTCATTTCCTCCCATATCTTCTTGGTAGCTTCCATATTGGTGGCTTAGTACGAGAAGGAGGAGTTGGTAGTGTGGCAGTCATTTGGGACATTAATTTATTTTCCTTTGTAGAAAAAAAAAGTCTTTGACAAGCTTTGAGGCATATTCTATAAGTAAGCTACAAAAGATTTAGGAAACATAAGTGGTACCAAAGGGATGGTGGAAATAGTATGTGACAAGGTACAAAAAGTGGGTTGTGAAGCTAGGAGCAAAGAGGAACATGGGGAAGACGAGTTCAAAGAGGAAGAATCAATAAAAACCATGGAGGTGGTTGGAGTGGCAGACATAAAGTGAACTGACATATCCACAATAGGCAAAGATGATATGGGAAGTGGGGGTGGAGTAGAAGCGTATGGTGCAATGGATGGAGATGGTAATTGTGGTTTTAGATTGTCTTCTAGAGGAGAGAGATCTTCTTTTATAGTCTCCATTGTAGTAATAAATGTTCTTTTCTTCTTTTCCTTCTTTAGTGGCCTTTGTCCTTCGATATTTTTCCTTGTATAAATCCCTTTTTTTTCCATTGGCTACCTCTCCACCAATTCTTTTCTTTTCCTCGATCAGGTGAACGATGGAGATTTTAGTGATTCTCTTGAAGAACCATCCTGAACCTCACTTTTAATTTCAATATCTAGAGTTATCTCTTCTTTCCATTATCCATATGTAAGCTGAACACCTTACTTCTCTAATTGAGCCACTTGATCATCCAACCATTTCTTCATACGTTACAACATTGGGTAGATGATTATGTCCAAATTTTTTACCTCCTCCACCCATTTGATTAATGGTAAGGGAGGCTCGGAAACAAAATTAAATACCTTCTCATAAATAGTGTTGTCTTCTAATACTTGATTGGAGAAAACAAATAAATTAAGAGACCTTATGAATTTTAGTGTCATTCTCATATAGATCCTCTTTTGGACCTCATGGTCATCTTCGTAGTTTTCCAAAAAATCCTTGATATGTGATTTATGATTTTTCTATCTCCCAACCTATTTCTTTAGCTTCCCCCATGGGTCTATGCTTCCTTTTTCTATGTGCAACACAAGATCATATTTTGAAATCTCCTTTTCTAAATACTCTACACAAGGGGTAATAGGACATGAGTATAACCCTTGACCAAAGGTGATAGGATAAGGGACTCCTAGATGATGTTTTTATTGCAACAACATATGTGAAGCCTATAATTTTTTTGTGAGTTCTAACAAAATTATCCTATCACTTGGATATCTAGGCTATCAGTATGGGAACCCCAAGAAGCCTTTGATTATTAAGTAGGTGAATTTTTGGAACTAGATGAACTAGTACCCAAAGTTCTTTATTAAATCTCTAGCACAATGTGATAATATTTTATTGAAATTGTTCACTAATTTTTGTAGAATATGCATGATGAAGGCATCATTTACCCACCTATAGTTATTTTTGAAATTCCTATACTGTAGCTGTAGATAACAGTCATAAACAATAGTCTATCCTTTCCTCATTCTGAGGTCACCTATACAAGTTATCCCCTTACACAATTTTTTTTTCCAATAGATAGACGAAGTAGGAAGTCATATAAAACTCCCGAGACTTCTTTACTGTGACAAGCTAGGCATGAATATTGTCACTTATCATTTAAGCCCAATGAAATATCATATCTCCCTTTAGGATTTCCTTTACAAAGTACCACATCCAATCTTCAAAGATGGAAGGGGTTGGGAGTCCTATTGCCCTGCTAAGAAGTGTTACTAGATCATTGAATTCCTCCATGAAGTCACTCTATTGTAGGGTGAGGATCAAGCATCCATTTTTTATTTATCAATTTCTTATAGGCCATGGGATTTTATTTCCATACATTTTCAAAGTACCCCTTCTCACAGTCTTCCATCTTATAAAATGAAGGAATCCCAAACATTCACCCAATCAACATGGGTGTTACATCAACCATTGCCATCACATTGTTAGTTACTATTCTCCTAGTTTCTTTGTGGTAGCATTCTCAACATCCAAAGATTAATTTTGGAATGATCAAAGCCAGGGGAAAGCCTAGTACTCAGGTAATACAAATTTTCTTTATTTTTCATGCATTTTCATCCTTAGGCTGAACTAGGACACATTGAAATTCATCAATACTAATTTTTCCTAGGTTAGTGCCTATTACTTTATCCAAATGTGTTACTATCTTATAGGTACATTCACTTCATGAAATTTGTACTTTATTTTTTCCTTCTCCTTGTTCTTTACAACCCTGGTGGTTTTCCTAGTTTTGTCAGTCTTTTCAATATTTTCTATAAATCCTACAAAAAAAATGTGCAATAAGTACCTTGACAAATTAAGGAGGAGAAAAATGTTAGTTAGAATTCACAAAACATCGTAAATGCATCAAGTATCTAAGAAAAAACATTAAATTCACTCATCTACATGACCATTTCTATCATTTTATGGGTTTGTTCATTTTACAGGCTAGAGCTATGTGGGTGTCATCAATGTGGAAGTTATTGGTGATCTAGTGCAATGGAATTTTGCAAACAACATCCCACATTTGTATCTCCACATTAAAAAATAGTTAAGTCATTTTGATACAAATGTATTTAGTCACGTCAAAGTATGAATCAAAGATATTCAAGACCATCACACTTGCAAAATTTTTTATCTTGAGTTATGCAAAAGATTTCCATGTGAAAGTTAAGTATGCACATGTCGGTTATAGATAATCTATAGAAAATAGTTTGCAAACATCGACAATCCACAAATGACATCCCACAATGAAATTATTGCATTCATTCCATAGTAAATTTGGGTGTAAATTCATTTGGAACATGGGAACATCAAATCAAAGTCATTTGAAATCGTCATACCTTATGAATTTCACCATTTTATGTTTTTCAAAAAGTTATTATGCAAAAATCAAACTCATGGACACCATTTAAAGTTATGTCAAAAAAATGTCTTGCAAAAGTTGGTAATCCACATGTGGCTTCTTGCAAGGGAATACTGAAAAGACTTAGACACTTGAAACCTTTTGTTCCAAAGTTGATGAGGGTGTGAAGACATCAAATTTAATAAATGGAATCATCTTGTGAATCAATTTAAGGTATGCAAAAAGTGTGTATGTAGAAGCCATGGAGGTGGATTCCATTTGAGATTCCACCATCAAAATGGCTTAAAGTTATTGGTATCCTATAGAAGGCTTCCCATAATCACATTTTGACATTAGCATGTATACTTAGAATTTTGGTCAAAGGTTGAATCCATTGATTCACATGTAAAATCTAAGTCTATGATTGTGTTTTGAGATGATCATTTTGCAAGCTTAATGGAGTTTGGATTTTACCAATGCATGTGTCACAGCCATGGAAGCCATAAAAAATCTATGTCATCAAATGGCTTGCAAGGGCTAGCTTCCCATGAGTGGTCTTTTGCATTGAATTTTTTGTACCAAGATCAACACTTAGTCATTTTGGAAGCTTGGCATTGATGTTTGTGGAGACTACCATTGTGGATGCCATGAAATGGCTTGTGATTACTGGCTTTTTGACTAGTGTTACCCACAATGCAATTAGGACATTGGATTTTAACCATGGAAAAGTTTAATTATTTGTGAAGCCCCCCCAAAGATTGATACTCTAAAGGATTTCATTATGCAGTAATAGACCCCTCAAAATACCTAATTGTTAGGTTTGACTGACCTAAAAAATTTCAAGCCTTATCATTTCAACAACCCTAGATACCTCAAACATGCAACTCATGGTGAAATGACAATTTTAACAATAAGAAATACAATGATAATGATGGTGGTGTGATTCTAACCTAATGGTTATGTGGATGAAGGAAAAAATTTTGGACCATACCTCAATCGATTTTCACAACAAAAATAAAAAGGAGCTCTCCCAATTTCCAACGAATGCCAAGGTGAAAATGAAATCCAGTAACTTATTTATAGGGCCACAAGTCAAATGTGCTCAATAAATTCAAGTTTTTTCAAGAAATGAGATGGAAACTCTAATTGTGGAAACTCAACATGTAGATGATGTGGGTGTGATGGGCCTTAGGAATGTGGATTTCATGCATGCAGATGTCGAGTCTGATGGTTCCAAGATGATGACATCTTGCAAATGACATCATGCACTGTGATTTTCACAAACAACATCAAAAAGCTCAACTTCCACATAATGGAAACCTACATGAAAATTTTTGTAGCTTATCCAAACCTGATGAAACTTTAGTAGATCGTTTAGGCTTGTTGGATACATCTCAAATCTAAAGGAATTTTGAGCAATAGGCCAAAAGATGAAGGAAAAAAGTGAAATGAGCATGAAGCAACTTGATGAAAAGAAAAACCAAAAGAGGGTGTCCCCGGTTCAAGTGTGGTGTTTGTGCGGAGTGCACAACACCTTTCCTAACCAAAACTTATATTTTTTTACCAATCCAATCCCAAATAATTCATCCAACTTTGTGCAAGCTTCTGATGTTAAGAATCATGATAAAATATTGATAAAACTAATGATACTAATAATGATAAGGATGATGATAAGAGTGATAATGAGGATTTTCTACAAGATATAGTCACTCATAGATGTTCAACCTTGTAAGGTCCAAACAACTTTATTACCTAAGATTTCTTTCACCCATATGTATGCATCCATATATATGTTTGATGGTCCTCTCTATAACACTAGACATATCAATGACAAATGTACACAAGGAATACTCATTTATCATGTTAGTTTAGATAATGTGATCACTAAGGGGTTATTGAATTTTCATGAGCTTTATCAAGATTCTTATGAATAATCAAAAGCATGGTTGAAAATGAATGATAATTTTTCTCATCCTACGATAGGTTCGATCACTCTTCCTCTTAAATTTGGATCAAAACAATCATATGTACCATTATCCATCATCTCAACATCAAACCAATTCCATGTGAAGATAGGATATCCATGGGTACGCTCCATGAATTCCATCCCATTGGTTATTCACAAGTCCATAAAGCTCCCATTTGAGAACCAAATTTTTACAGTGCATCATAGTAGATTTAATCCTTTGTCTTCCTATGGAAAATTTTTAATGGATTTATTTTGGCCTCAACCTATGGAAGATACCAAACCTCGTAAAGGTTTCTTTTTTAGGTCATACTAAAAGTTTAAGGAAAAGTTCATAATAGAGTTATCTCTTACCAATATTCCTAAGAATGATAAGACTATGGTTGTTCCTCCTCCTCCAACAGTTGTGGATGAACTTGTGCCCAAATAAAATAACCTTCCAAGTAACCAAGGTAAATATGTTGTAATTCCTCCACCAATATCATAAAAAATACAAAGGGACAATCACATAATTCCCTTTTCTCCATTGAAAATTTTTAGGATTGGCTATAGCTGCCAAGGTCTTGAGACCAAATGGAAAGCACAAGGAGTGAGAATAGAGAGTGGCAAGAATAAACTGTATTCTTATTAATATGATTCAATGAATTATTTTGATGTACAATGTAGTAGATACCCCTTGGTTATATATCCAAGGTGAGATATAAGATGTCATAGGATTATGAAAAGTGCCTTAATCATATGAAATGAGATAAATAATCACACTTACCTAGGTTCACATGTGTTACAAGTCAAAATATAAGATATCAAATAATGACAACTAACATGTTCTAGAATGATTCCTAGGACCTAAGTAAACTTAACATGTAAATAAGTTCCCTAGTAATGAATTAACTAGGTACAAGACTTTATTTACACCAACACCCCCCTTAAGTGCAACTTGGGAAGTAGAAGATTATTATGCAAATGACACAAAGATGCAAGGATGGGTCCCAGCTATGAGGCCATGTTAGGTATCCATGTACATATGAAAAATAAATCTCTCACAAATGGAGAAAAGGAGAAAACCTAGTGGGATGAAACTCCTCCCCAAAAGAGAGAAGAAAGACAAAAAGAAATTCTCTAAATGATGCATGAGAAGGCCAAAAACCCATTTGAGGAAAAGGACCCCCCCATAAGAGAGAAATAGATAGGAGATAAGGAAGCCCCCCTTCAATGTTTAGTCTCCTACAATGATGGTAGAAGCTCGAAATTGAATGTTGAAGATGATCTAATCTCGTTGAACAATGTTCCTTCCCTTAGGAAGAAAAAAAACCATGGATGTATGTAGGATGTCAGGAATATGGATGATATGTGATGATGTATCTGAAGCATGCTCAAGTGTCTGCATGTCGATGTCGAAAGGTAACACACTCCAAATAGTTTATGCAAGCTTTTGGATTCAACTATGTATGTTTTTGTGTCAACGTTTCAGATCACACTCATCAATCTATTGTTCCTCTTCCTAAAGATGGATCACTAAAGTGTGACCTGAAACATCAACACAAAAACATACACAATTGAATCCAAAAGCTTGTATAAAAAAATTCATGGACTATGGAAAACTCATTCCAACACTCCAAATAGGCATTCTAGGCCACACTACTAAAGATGTCAATCCAAAATCTAGTAGAGATAAATGTAGAATGTGATCCAAAGTCAAAGATATCCCCTCTAAAGACAAAGAAGCCTCCTCCAAATGTTGTCCAAAAGCATCCATAGTCACATCAAACTACAAAGAATGATCATGTAGAGATTGAACAAGAGGGAAAAGTGTTCCCTTGCAACAACTAGAGAAGGAGCATCTTCATCAAAGAGAAGATGAATGTTATCAATGATGTCTCCCAAATCTGCAATATGGGACTCCACAAATAAGTCTGAAATACCTATCAAGAAGTCATCCAAAGTAGCCAAATCTAAAAGACTATTTATGTCTTGTTGTATTGAATCACAAGGAACCCAAACTATGGAAACACATCCATCATCAACTACAATAGTAGATGGACGAGATGAAATGCATGACTCAAGAACTAGATTTGATGTGAGAACTCCCAATTTTAAGAATCCAAATGTCTCCTCTGAATCATGGTTGTGATCAATAACCAAAGGAAAAATGTCATCATCAGAAGAAAAATCTACTAAGGTATTTAACTAAGATGCATGATCAACCTTCCCAGCATCAATGATCTCTCTACTCTCCAAGTCCTGAATGATGATTGAATTAGGTGTGAACTCCATAGTCCTCCCATCTCCACAATGTGTAATTTGATATATGGAAAGAAGATTGTTCGTCAAATGAGGAACACACAAGACATCCTAAAAATTGTTGTCCCCAAAGCTAATAGATCCCTTCCCAATTATAATCATGTATGTATTGTTTCCCATCAATATAGGATACATAGTAAAAGGCCAAAAAGAAGAGAATATAGACTACAAAGATGCCATAGCATGAGATGCTCTTGAATCTAGAAGTCGTCTCCCTGATCCTGGACCTGAAAAGGTACAAAGATATTGACCTTTATTTTTTGATGTAGATGCTTGACCTTTGTCCTTTTTAGACTATTTTGAAGAAGGAGGAGGAGGTGATTCAGACATTCTAGAAGGAAAATAATCTGATTCTTTTTTAAAATATTTTTCAACTCATTAATATCCTTCTTATAACAATAGTTTTCTTTGTCTCCATCCTTCTTGCAATATGCACAAGTAGGCCTCTACTTCTTTGACGATTCCCCTTTGGAAGAGTATTTTTTCTTTGCTTGATCTGAATGTGGATTATCCTTTTTTTTCTTCTATTTCTTATTTGATTCTGATTCTTTCATGTGACTAACCAAAAATGCCTAAGATTTAGAAGTCTTGATGAGACCCATTGAGATAAGCTTTTGTTGCTCATGTATCAACATCTCTAAAAAAGATGCAAATGAAGGTGTAGTATAAGTAGATCCCATAGTCAATCTACGAGTATGAAAGCTATAAACAAAAGAAGCATAATCAAGAGAAAGTTTGTTCATTGTAATGTAGACCAACTAAATGTCCTTATCAATTCTACATGATTTACATTGCTCCCTTAGATCATTAACCTTAGTGATGTAGTATTGGATGTTTTCAAAGTTCTTAGGATCAAGGTTCATCAGTTCATTATCAATTTGATAGCCTCTTACTTCATCTATTGTACCATACAATGTTTTCAATTTTTTTGAAGCTTCATAATAATTTTTACATGATTCAATTTGAAATAGAAAATCTTGAGAAACTAGTATACGAAGAAATCCAAGACCTTTGGTATGTTTAATCATCCATTTTATCTTTTTATCTACATCTTTAGGTTCATATAATTTATTTTCAATATATAGAGAGTGACCATTTGTCATTAGAATACTCCATGCATCTTGATGCCATGTTGAATAATTATATGATGTGAGCAAAGGAACCTTAGAATGATCCATGAAAACAAGAGAGCACAAGCAAACAGATCAAAGAATGCACCAAGAGACCCCCCCAATCAATATCTAATTTTACACTTTATATTTAGTGTTTTTATAGTTGCTAGATGCCAAAAATAACAAGATAGACTTGATCTTAGTGCTTATAGATGTTGAAATAGGCCACATAATCAAGTATAATTTTTGGTATAAAATGATATCAATTTGATGACACCACTAAAATTTACACAAAAATTATACATTTTCAAAAAAAATTGCAGCCAAAAATGTTACCGTAGGAGCAAGATATGAGCTCCTAAAGTTCCCAAAAGGAGGATGAAGCAAAAAAACCTATGAGGGTATGTGTAGGATCTCGATGGGCCAAAAAGTGGCAATATTATGGGTATTTGTAGGGTATGTGGCTGATGACTTTTTTCTTACCCAAAATTGATGAAACGAAAAGGGTTTTTAGAGGAGATTCTCAGCTTTCCACCAATATAAATTATGCTTTAATTTGAATTTAATAAATAATTATTATTCATTTACTATTAAAATTACAACTAAAGTCCTGATCAATAGGCTGATTGAAAAACATCTATAACTTTCAAACGGTATCACATTTTTTGAATCCGAAACATGTTTCACATTCTACACTTCACATACTATAGGATTAAAAAAAGAAAAATTAAATTTCATGAAGTTTTGACCAAGTTAAGGTGATCAGACATACGAGTTTTTATATTTTTTAAAAGTTGTAATAAAAAATTCATAATTAATTATTTACTTGGAAAAAAATGACAAAAAAATATGCATCACATTCAGACATGAGTCCTATACTTATATATAAAATCTTATAAACAAATATTATCATTTTATTATGGTTAGGGTGGTCAAATAGACACCTACTTCTTATTTTTTCCCTGAAATTTAAGTACTAGTGCATTGAAATTTCAAATTTTCACCAAATAGATTTTATTTATTTTTAAATAAACCTAGTAGTTTAGAAACTACATTCAATTTTCTATATATTCTGTTCTTACATATTTTTGAAATAATATAGATAACTTACTCAAATTTTTACGTCAAGTTTCCTAACATTGATTTTTCCTAAATTTTTTGCCACTGAAGGGCCTATTTTTTCCATGATGATCCTGCACATACCCATGAGAGTCTACAATTTCTAGAAAAACCAGACACCAAAACCAAACAGTAATTGCACCACCCCAAAGATCACAAAAATCTACCCCAAATAAAAAAAATTCTTGTCAAAAGGAGATCCTAAGCTCAAGTTATCGACCTTCGAAGTTCACGTATAAAAATGACAACTCAAATGGAGAGGGGTAGAAAAATCTTTAAGGCCTACTAACGTAGTGCTAAAGTCTATAGGTCATGAGCACAATTTTGATGACCTATGACCTATCAAAGTTATCAACCACCTTGTTGCCAAAATATTCTCTAGGCAACTGGTATATTCCCTTTCAGTCAAAATATTCTTTGAATCTCTAGTTGGCAGAATATTCCTGTCAGAATCTACCTTTATTCTTTCTTTGGATTCTTTGACTTTTCATCTAAATTATTTTATTGCCCACTATTTTATTTCCTGGTGGTTTGAACTACTGGTGGTGGTTTAGGATGGAGCTCATAGGGCCTGCAAGGGCCACATGGTGCTCTAATGAGCACCTATGGTACCTTTGCATACCAGTGAGGTACCCTGCAATTATAGGTAGGTACACTGAAGAATTTGTAGCATTTTTTTGTCTTTTTGTTTAACTTTTCAAAACAAAAAAAATTCAAATAATTTTTTTTCAAAAATTTTGATTTTTTTTTAAAACAAAATTATCTAGAAAAAATATTTTTGAATTAAAAATTGTACCCTACAATAGTGACAACCTAGGGGGTGTACAGTTCCCTGGGAAAAAAAAATTTCCTCACCAGACAACTGCTCTAATTTAGAGGAATTAGCAATTGATCTTTAGGTTTTTGGCCCTTTTGGACACGATGGCAATGTTGGATTTGACCCAAAATGCTCCAAAAATATAGCTACTTTCTAGATCTAACAACCAGTCTTCAGCTCCAAACCATCATAGATTTGGCCTCATATGTCTGATTTGGATAAAACAAAATGAAAAATCAACTATCTCGAACCTTCTTGATGTAATGGTGGGCTTAGATTTGCACTAGCAAGCTTTGATTTGAACCTATAATAAAGAGCCAAAAATGGAACCCCCCCAATTCTAGTATTTCTATCAAATTTTTCTGATTCTCCAAATCATCATATGATGCAAGAGAAGAGCATACTAAAATTTTCAAGATTTACCATCTCTCTTCAGAAAAAGACTCTTCAATGGTACCCAACCTACTCTGATACTATGTTAGAATTGGCTATGGTTGCCAAGATCTTGAGACCAAATGGAAAGCACAAGGAGAGGGAATAGAAAGTGGCAAGAATGAGTTGTATTCTTATCAATATGATTCAATGAATGATTGTGACAGACAATGTAGTAGATACCCCTTGGTTATATAGCCAAGGTGAGATACAAGATGTCATAGGATTATGACAAGTGTCTTAATCATATGACATGAGACAACTAATCATACTTACCTAGGTTCACATGTGTTACAAGTCAAAAGATAAGATAACAACTAATGAAAACTAACACCTTCTAGAAAAAATCCTAGGACCTTTAAGTAAACTTAACATGTAAATAAGTCCCCTAGTAATGAATTAACTAGGTACTAGACTTTATTTACACCAACAAAAACAAGGAAGTGTATAGAACTAAGGAGATAATGGTTTCCCAACCCTCAGTGGTCCTTTCTATTCATCCCTTAAGGGAAGAAAAGAGATTGATGGACAAGAAACCTACTTGTACACCTTCACTAATTGAAAACCATGCAAGAAGAAAAAAATTCTAAAGAGTGTAGGTGTAGACATTGTGTTATTTCTCATCAACTAGAAAAATAAAATAGAACAATAGACCACAACCACACACAAATTAAGAAAAGTAATGGTGAGTCACCCCTTTCACCAAAACATGAAAATTAACCTTACATGTCTCAACCAAAATGAAAATTGAAACAAGAACATACAACTGACATTATCATAAAACCTCCCATTATGATTAACTTGGATGATGAAGATGAAATTTCTAAAATTTATGAAAAGGTGTATAATGAGCTAAATTTTTTGTTTTCAATGTCTATGAATCTATATGGGGGAAACTATGATGACACTCCTAATGAGAGTGACCCACCATTTCTTGAACATATTGATGCTCCTAGTACAACACTTGTTGTAGTCCCTTTAAATAGTTTTCCACCTTCCATATATGATAAGCAGTATTGGGATGTAGATGACCCGCTTTAGGTCAAATCGCATGTACAACACTCCTTTGTTGTGTTTTCTTTATGTGTTCTTTATTTTATCTTGCATGTGATGTGATCTTTCATGTTGCAATGATTGGTGTTTCTTTTTGTTAGTGATTTTATTTTGATGGCCTATGTTTCTTTGTTGGCACAAGGATACATAGAAAATTATTATGTCATGACATTCTTCTATTTGTACCTATATTCTTCTATATGTCATAAACATTTTCTTGTGTTACCTTTCTAGGGATGATGCAAGGGGTTGAGACATTTAGGTCTCTTGCATGTTGACCCAATTTTTGTTTTGTTATCTATGTGAGTGTCATTAGTCAATTGTGTTTGTTGCTCCAAGAGTACATGGTGAATGGTGTTAGTTTTGAGGTCATTTACACTATGGTAGCAAAGATGTACACTTACCACAGATCTATGGATCCCTTATGTGTTCACCTTTTGTTTGTTGAATTTTATTTGGGCACAACCCCTCATCATGAAATAGATTTTTTTGGAAACATATCATTGGCATAGGGTTTTCCAAATAATCTCTTATGACCTTTCATCGCATGAAATTTATCATTTTTCTACCTTAAATAAATGTCTCATAGCATGGTGTTTAGCAATTTCTTTAAGGCAGAGGCATACATTGGCATTTTTTCTTCACTTTGTTCACACATGTTGGAATTAGTGGTGAGTTGACAATGGAATTTTTGCTTCAATTTGTTCATATGTGTTGGACTTAGTGGTGCATTAACATTGTATTTTTTTCTTCACTTTGTTCACATGCATTGAACTTAGTGTTGCATTGGCATAGTATTTCTTGAATTTTTGTAGTACCTTATCAAAGTTATCAGGGAATATAACTCTTAGTATGGTTATAAATTGGTGCAAACGTAATGAATATCAAACTTCACTAGGCCTTGTTTGTTTCTCATTTTTCTACTCTACCTTGGGGGCTTACCTAGTGAATATCATACTTCACTAGACTATGTTGCCTTTTGTTTATGATTCACCTAGAAAATATCAAACTTTTCTAGTCTATGACTAATGAACACCTTTGGTATGGATCCTAGCATAATGAAACTTTCTATTCTAGACCCTCCATTTGCATTTTGTTTTAATATTGTGTATGTTTGTGTATATTTTCTTGTTTCATTTCATACATATGTGTGTTCCTTTGTGATTATGGTGTCTTTCCATGGGGTCCTAGATCCTAGGGGTTTGTGCACTCCCTCTTGATCCTTTGTCATCCTATCTCTTCAAATTTTGGACAATCAAACCACGCTTGACATATTTTCTACTTGAGTATGATTCTGAGCATAATTTCATACTCTCACTAAAGTGGGGGCTAAATACATCATCAATTGTCACCCTTGACAATTTCATGCTATGTTTTTCTCCTAATTTATTGGACCTAATTGAATGTATAATTTCCTAAATTATGCATTCTATGACCTATTTTAATAATTACCAACAAATTTATAGAGAAAAAATGTGTTCATCTAATATTTTTCCCCCAACACCTTAAATTTTAATAAAATAGGGTTGGGACATAGATTCCCTATGGCGAATGAGTTTCATTATGCTGAATGAGTACCATTTTTGTGAAAGTATCCCCCTATTCTATTTGGATAAAAATTCAAATATTTCAATATCAACACTTTATTATTTGTAATTTAGGTGTCTAAAGTTGGCTATCAAGATTCAATTTTTGGATTTTAGAACAATTGCATATAAATACCTAACTATTGCATCATTTAAACCTATCAAGAAATATCTAGCACTAAGTGAGAACAAGAAGAAAGAAGTACACATTAGGAGAAAGTCAAGAGAATTCAAGAGAAGAATTTTTAGAGGTTTATTGTATCAATTCAATATCCAAACATCATGTCAAATCTTATGTGAATTTATGAATGCTCATGTTATCATTATTTTTGAAGACTAACCCTTTTATGGGCCTCCAAGAAATTCAAGAAAATAAAGCAAGAAAAATCCAAGACCTTGAGGAGATGTGCATGGCTTCAATCCTTTAAGGAAGCCATTGAAGGGTGGTGATTTACAACACTTTGTTGATTCATCATTTCTTCATATCATTTCTCTTTCCATCATTAACATTGACATTTTGGAAGTGAAAACACTCACATGGGGTTTGAGTAAGGCAAGCCCCTAAATGGCACAACCATTCCTCTCTCTTTGAATGTGTAGGTTTTAGGTTTTGAGGATATTGAAGGAAGTTTGAAGATCCATTTTCCATTGTTGCATTCAAAGCCCTATACCTTAACAAACCAAAAAATCTCATCTATAGAAATATCTAACAATGATCTAACAAATTTTTAAACATAATTGGGAATCTCCTATTTGGAAACAAAGGACTATCAAAATAGATCTATAATATCCCTACAAGGACATAGATGCCATATAGAAAATTAGTCATCCTATTCATGTTGGATCAAAATTTACAAGATAGGTACACAAAACTCTACCTTTCTTAGATCTACTAGTAAATTTTTGCTATAATTTTTTAGTTGATAGAATCTTGCATTTTGTATTAGGGAACATAGTTTAATTATGTTAAGGAAGGAAAATAAATTCCATTCAATTCCAAGGCCCATAAGGATCATATCTAGCTCTGATTGACTCATATTTATGGTTGAAAATCAATCTAATCACCTTGTTGATCTGCATCATAATGAATCTCTAGAAAAAGGAAAAAATAATCCTAGGTTCTTTGCATTAGACTTAGGATCCATCATTTTTCTATGTTTCAAGTACTAAAAGGATTTACGTTAGTAATAAAAAGAGACCCGAGTCTTAAATTTGTCTCAAATACCAAAATTCATCTATTAAATTTGTTGTTTAAATAAAATGGTGATCTCATAAGAATGTTAAATCAGTTATAAGCTACATAGATCTATTAGCTAGCAAGTTGTGTTATGCTAGGTGTCCACATTGCAATATGATAGGTTCCACAAGGCTAACAAGATGCATTGTGCTAGGTATCAAATCAAACACATGGTTGTTACAAGTATGTATAGATTGGTGGGTTAGTGCATGATGTAGGAGCATCTAAGGGTACCAAGCAATCTTGCATCCACAAAAAAATATTTAAATTTATTCATTTTGATTTTTTTTGGTTTGTTGGTGGCATCTTGTAGGCAACAATTTTAATTATTTTAAAATATCCTCAAATGTAAAAATATTTTGGGTGAATTTGAATTTAATTCCAATTCAAATTAGAAGTTCTAGGAGGTTTGAATTAATGAAAATATTAAGAGTTACAAAATCCCACACCCACGCATGAGGGAGCTATTATTGGGAGATGTAACTCCATAATACATTTTTTTTAAATTGCATTAAAACAATGATAAGAGTTGCAGTGCTAGAAAAAGATGTAGTGGAGTGAGATTGTGGAGAAGAAAAATAGGGAAAATGAATTTATTTTTTAGTAAAAATTGAATGAGGGAGGTTAACAATGCCCAAGAAGGAATAAGGACAAATCTAGAGTTTTGATTGGCATTTTTTTGGGGAGAGAAAGATTGTTTGAGATGTGATTGTGAGACCCAGTTTTAGTAAATTGGGCATAACTTTCTCATATAGTAATGAAATTAAGAATTTCAAAATGATCCAAAAAGCTAAGAATAAGGCACACTAAACCGAGAAGGTATTTCAAAAGATTCATGATAATAAGGGTGCAGTGATGAACATAAGTGATGGGTTTATGGAATTGTAGTGATTCTTTCTTATAGAATTTATTCTAGTTTAGCTTATAGAATGATATTAGCATATGTTGTTGTTGTGGCTACACATTGAATGTAAAAATATAATTATTCAATTTTAATGAAGAATATTTGGTTATATTTTTCATTAAAAATTTGTTACAAATGTTTTTGTTGGAAATACAAAGGCAAACAACTAAGAGGGGGAGGAGGTGAATCAGTTGTCACAAAAATTCAAAACTTATTCTACTTATTAACCTTATTCTCTAATTTGATTATTAACCATGAAAACATAAATCATCAACACATCGAAAACACACATAACACCAAGAATTCTTACGTGGAAACCCTGTTAGGGGAAAAACCACAGTGGAGGTCAGTCCACAAGATTATACCATGTTAAAATTATAATGAAAATGTAATATGGGGAATGCACATGCATTCAAGCATACTGCCTAGAGCTCACTGCTCAATTACAAAGGAAGACACTCTATCTTACAAAGAGATTCTGATTACAACCATCCAGATTTTGAATTGAGAAAAAAGCATCTGCTAATGCCTTATTACAATTCCAATTAAGCACATGAACACTTCTCCACTCTTCTTCACTCTTCTTCACACTCTGCTCTACCTTCAAATGATTTAGAACATTATTCATGAACACACACATTCAACATACTTCAAATGAAATGAACAATGACTTATATATATCCGCAACAAGAAAATTCTCCACTACAAGTCAACTACAAAGAAATAATAAAATGAATATAAACTGTCAACCCAAAACATTAAATATTATCAATGCAAACCAACCAAGGTTAGCCACAACTTAGTGAGGACCCAAATCAACATCTCCAACATGAAAACACTTCAATTAATTTCTTCTCAAAGATCCACAACATGCTACAAACACTATGTCAGCCAAGAACAAGAAAAACATGAACACACAAGAGACAATTGTCATCCACAAGCACAACGATCAATGTGGACATGCAAAAAAGATAGAGCATGATCTAGAAACATCCACAAGCATCACGAATCACAAGAGAATCATTTGCAACAACTAAACTAACTGAAATAGTATCATCTTCAATCAGGAACACCAACTAAAGAAACAAAAAAACTATCTAAATGAAAATATTTATAACTCCATCAAATATTTATGCAGATCTCTAAAACTCGATGTGGATAAACTAGATACACTCAGAAAAAAACCCTTTAGTCCACAACCTCTGATCAACAATGTACAAAAATAACCACCAGTATGTCGGCTACATTGAAGTACACTTCACCACTGACAACCTTCAACACATTTATTACAATTTTCTTAATATCCTTGACATGTATAGCTTCAAATACATTTATCTAAATAGTGTTGACATCAATGACAACCACATATCAGCAACACAAATACAACATCCAACAATCTCACCCTTTGGCATTGATGGCAAGACATGATGTGAAAAACACCATCAATGCAGCTAACTCCTATTTAGGATTTGACTCATCTTCTCCTTAATACTTTCACATAATATTTCTCCCCATAAGGCTCTTCTCCTAAGATAATCACCATTTTTTCACATGACTCTTCTCCCCCTTTTACATCAATGAAAAAGATCTCTAAGCTTTGAACCACATATCTAAATCATTTGAACATCTGACTACTCCCCCTGAGTAGCATCCACCACAACATCAATCTGAAGCAAGATATGATTGTGAGATGCACAGACTGATGCAATGCAATGCATCCTTAGTTCTGATTAGGAGGGATAATCACCCCTAACTTCCCTTTGAGATACTCAAAAGTATCCTTAAGAAATGGCTTGGTAAAGATGTCTACAATTTTCTCCTTAATAGGCACATACTCTAGTTTGACTTCCTTTTCACTTACCTTCTCCCTCAAAAAGTGAAACTTGATAGATATATGCTTTTTTTTTTAATGCAACACTGGATTCTTCAAAATGTTAATAGCACTTGAGTTATCATAGAATATAGCAATAGGCTCATCATATACAACTCTAATATCCTTTAGCATCTATTTCATCCATAGGACTTGAGTACACTTATTAGCAACAACAATGTATTTAGCCTCTGTAGTAGACAAGGAAATGGAATTATGCTTCTTGCTTAACCATGAAATTAGCTTCTTACCCAAGAAAAATGTCCACCACTAGTACTTTTTCTATCATTCACATCTCCTGCCAAGTCAACATCAGTAAAGGAACTCAAGGTAAGATCATCATCTTTAGGATACCATAGGCCAAGATCAACAGTTCCCTTCAAGTATCCAAAAATTCTCTTCACAATAATCACATGAGATTCCTTCATATTAGCTTGAAATATTACAACAATACATACAACATTCATGATATCAGGCCTAGTTTGAGTTAAATACAACAATCCACCAATCATTGATCTATATCTTGTCTAATTTTCTTTTATAGAATCATCTTCTATTGTCAACTTGCATCTAGTTACCATGGGTGTACCAACTGGCTTTGAATCTTCCATACTAAACTTCTTCAGCAATCCTTCACATACTTGGATTGAGATATAAAAATCCCTTTATCTAACCAATTAATTTGTAATCCCAAAAATAATTTCGTCTCACCAATCATAGACATCTCAAATTCATTCTACATCTCATTAGCAAACTTCATGCACAAACCATCATCTCCTCCAAAAATGATATCATCAACAAAGACTTCAACAATAAAATCTTTATTATGATCAATCTTGAAATACAAATTACTATCAACAGTACCTTTGTCAAATCTAACCTTCAACAAATACTTATCCAATCTTGCATACCATGCTCTAGGGGCTTGCTTGAGTCCATACAATTTTTTCTTTAATAGACACACCATATCTTCCTTATCAGCCAACTGAAATCCATCAGGTTGCTCAACATACACTTCCTCCAATTTGCCATTTATAAAATCTGAATTTACATCCATTTGATAAACTTTGTAGTTCTTGTGAGAAACATAGGAAAGAAATAATCTTATAGCTTCAATTCTAGCAATAGGGGCAAAGGTCTCTTCAAAATCAATTCCTTCCATCTATGAATATCCTTTACATACTAGTCTTGCTTTGTTTCTAACCACTTCACCTTGCTCATTTAGTTTGTTTCTAAAGAACCATTTAGTTCCAATTACATTCTTATCCTTAGGTATGAGAACAAGAACCCATGTATCATTCTTTTCAATTTGTTTTAACTCTTCGTTCATTTCTTCAACCCAATGCTCATCTTTACATGCTTCATTCACACTAGTAGGCTCAGTCTTTGAAATCAAGCAATACTCTTCTGCAATCTTTCTCCTAGTTTGGACACCTTTGTTCTTATCACCTATAATATGATCTTTTGAATTGTTCAATCTTACATACCTTAGAGTCTTCTTAGGATGTTCTTCAACTTTAGGCTCTTCTAACCTCTCTTTTTCAACTTCACTGGTTTCCTCTTCTTCCTTATTTTCTTGATTTAGCGGATTTATTTCCACTTGATTTGTAATCTAAACTTGCTTTCCTTTGTTTGTAATATCATCCTTATCATCGTATTCATATCCACAGGTTATGGATAGTGTACCTAAGTCTTCATCAACCTTGACATTTGCACTTTCAATAATTTTCTTCAGTCTTTTGTTGTAACACTAGTAGGCCTTACTTTTAGTAGCATAACCCAAAAAGATACCTTCATCACTCCTAGCATCAAAATTTCCTATGTCTTCATCTCTCTTAATATAAAATCTTCTTCGAAATATCTTAAAGTATTTAATAGTAGGCTTTTGACCAGTTTATAGCTCAAAAGGGGTCTTACCAATACCACCTTTGATTTGTACTCGATTGAGTGTGTGCACAGTAGTACTCACAGCTTCTCTCCAATAGATATGAGGGACATTTCCTTCCAGCATCATAGTTCTAGTAGCATCTTCAATTGTTTTGTTCTTCCTTTCCACAACTCCTTTTTTCTGAGGGGTCTACGGTGCAAATAATTGTCTCTTTATTCCATGCTTTTACAAAAAGTATTAAATTCACCGTAAGTGAATTCACAACCTCTATCTAATATTAGACATTTAATCTTAAAACCTATCTCTATCTCAACCATAGCTTTAAATTTCTTGAACTTTTCACGTGCTTCAGATTTCTCCCTTAAGAAAGTAACCCATACCATTCTAGAATAATCATCAATGAGTAACATGAAATACCTATAACCTTGTAAACTTCTGACCTTAGAGGGACCACACAGATTAGTATGCACAAGCTTTGACAATTCATTTGAACAATGCTTTTTACTCCAAAATGAAATCCTACTTTTCTTTCCCAATTGACATTCCTTGCATATTGCATTAGTAGGTTTCACCAATTTAGGTAGATTTCTCATAGCCTTAGTTGAACTTATCTTGACAATATTATCAAAGTTAACATGACACAACCTCCTATGCCATAACCATCTTTCATCAACTTAAGGAATCAAACAACTTTTACTAGGACTCAAGTGAAAGATATTACCTTTTGTTTTTGTACCTGATGCAATTTCATTTCTGGAACTCAATATTGTACACTTTCCATCCTTGAACCGAAGATTGTATCCCTTATCAACCATTTGACCAAGACTCAAAATATTATGCTTCAAGCCTTCCACAAACAGAACATCATTAGTATTATGCTTACCATCAAGAGAAATGCAGCCTCTTCCATAGATCACACCAGCTATATTATCACCAAATCTCACAACACGACCATCATACTTTTCCAAGCTTACAAACTTATTTTTCTCTCCTATCATATTATGTGAGCATCCACTGTCAATTACCCATTTATCTTTTTCTTCAACTTGAGCAGCCAGAGCTTTCTCCACATTTATAAAACTAACAGATTCAGTAGATACAAGATTATTTTCCTTGATAACAATAAATGCCCATTCATCATCACTTCTATTTCCCTTACTAAATTCATCATTTGTCACACCTTCATCAGCAGCATAGTAACACTTTTTCTAAAATATAGGCTTGTTATGTCTTGGTTTAGGGGCTCTTTCTAGACACCTTTATACAAAATGACCTATCTTATTTCAAGAAAAAAATTTAAGAGGAAATTTTCCTTCATAATTACCTTTTCCTCATGGTACTCTTTTTACAATAAGTGCTTCCAGCTCTTCCAGCTCTTCTAGCTATCTTTCTTCTTCTTCAATCTTTATGATTTCATCCTCATACATGGATGTCTTCCTAGATGAACTTTCACTTGGATCATATCTTTTTCTATCTCTTCCAGAAGTAGTAGCCTTAAATCTAAATTCAACCTTAGGAAGGGCATCACCAAATTCATTCAACTCAAAAGCAAGCAACTTAACAACCAATATATCTCTAGATATGTTTGTTACAGTCTGGATCTCTTCAATAACACTAGCTTTGACTTTGTAAGAATTAGGAAGGGATCTAAGCAGTTTAGCAACTATCTCAAATTCATCTATCCTTCCACTGACACATCTAATACCACACACAAGTTCACTCACTCTTTGCATGAAATTATTAATGTTCTCATCATCACCCATTCTCAACCTTACATATTTCCCTTTCAAACTCTGCAACTTAGCAATCTTCACATTAGCATCACCTTCATACAAGGTTTCCAACTTTTTCCAAATCTCATGAGAGTCTTTAGATCAATAACATTTGTCATCTTAGAATCGGTCAAAGTACTCAACAAAGCTTACTTAGCCTAGATATTATACTCAACATATGTACTATTCGATGGAATAACATACCTATTACTTGTAATGCTCTAGTAGGGTTCACCAATGCATCTCAGATGGCACTCCATTCAATTCTTACACAAAGAATAATTTGTTCCATCAAATCTCGAACTATCCTTCTTGTAACTTGCCATCCTAGATCACCTTAAGTTGTTAAACTTCTTCCAAGGAACCTACTCTGATACCAATTGTTGTCAATACAAGGGTAGACAATTGAGAGGGGGTGAATGAGTTGTCATAGAAATTCAAAACTTATTCAACTTATTAACCTTATTCTCTGATATAATTATTAACTATGAAAACATAAATCATCAACACATCAGAAACACACATAACACCAATATTTTTTATGTAGAAAATTTGTTAGGGGGAAAACCATAGTGGAGGTCAGTCCACAAGGTTATACCCTGTTAAAAGTATAATGAAAATAAAACATGGGGAAAGCACATGCATTTAGGAAAACTACCTAGAGCTCACTTCTCAATTACAAAGGAAGACATACTATCTTAGAAAGAGATTCAGATTACAACCATCCAAATTTTGAACTGAGAAAATAGCATCTGCTAATGCCTTATTACAATTCCAATTAAGCACATGAACACTTCACTCTTCTTCACTCTTCTTCACACTTCTTCAAACTCTTCTCTTCCTTCAAATTATTTATAACATTATTCATGCACACACACATTTGGTATACTTCAAATGAAATGAAAAATTGCTTAAATATATCTGCAACAAGAAATTTCATCACTACAAGTCAGCCACAAAGAAATAATAAAATGAATATAAAATGACAGCCCAAAACATTAAATATTATCAATGTGAATCAACCAAGGTCGGCCACAACTTAGTGAGGACCAAAATAAACATCTCCAACATGAAAACACTTCAATTAATTTCTCCTCGAAGATCCACAACACACTACAAACACTATGTCGGCCAAGAACAAGAAAAACATGAACACGCAAGAGAAAATCACCAACCATGAGCACAACAATCAATGTGGACATGCAAAAAAAATAGAGAATGATATAGAAACATCCAAAATCATCACAAATCACAAGAGAAGCATCTGCAACAATTGAACTAATTGAAATAGCATCATCTTCAATTAGGAACAACGATTGAAGAAACAAAAAAATTATCAAAATGAAAATCTCCATAACTCAATCAAATCTTTATGCAGATCTCTAAAACTCGATGTGGATAAACTAGATACACTAAAATAAAACCCTTTAGTCCACAACCTATGATCAACAACATACAGATGTAACAACTAGTATGTCGGCTATATTGAACTTCACTTCACCACAGACAACCTACAAATCATTTATTACAATTTTCCCAATATCCTCGACATTTACAGCTTCAAATACATTTATGCTAATAGTGTTGACATCAATGACAACCACATATCAGCAACACAACCACAACACCCAACAATTTTCAATTTTTGAAGTAATATTATTGGTGGTGTTATAGCTACTTGGATGGGTTGTTTGAAAAAAATCCCCATCCTTGACTATATAAAATGGTATCATAGTAGGAAGATTGGTTGGAATGTGGGTTGAGAAAAAACTTTAAGGATTGAAGTTTGTTGGAATGTGTGAGTGTGAGTTTTGTTGCAAGTATGAAATAGGACTTGTGACTTTATCCTCCAATAGAGGTTAAAGCTTGCTAGAAGGTGCACAAGAGAGAGGTGTGTCTTCTAGAAACTATCTATTGGGTAGAGGATAAACAAGAGAGATATATTGTTGTAAGGAGGACTTGTAACTGTAGAGGGACTTGTGAGTCTCTAAAAATGACCTGTGAGAATATTATTTTGGGAAGAGTATGGGGAAAAAGTGAGAGACTTGTGAGAATGTTATTTTAGGAAGACTATTGGGAAAAAGTGAGAGAAAATAAGTTGACTATAGAGTTGAAGAAGATATAAGTAAAGTTGGATTCCCTTGAGGAAAGATTGGGAATAAAAAAGAAAGCTATAGTTGAGGAAGATGAGAAAAAAGATGAAGTTAAAATACTTTGTTTCGTAACACATTTTCAAGTAATAATTTGTTGTTAGGTAATGAAGAAAGAAAAGATGCTGTAATAGAGGACAATGAAGAGAAGCAAGAGGAGAAAAAGAGGTTTGGCAAAGAGGACAATGAAAAGAAGAATGTTGAAATGGGTATGTGTAGGATCATGATGGGCTAGAAAGTAGCAATATGATGGGTATGTGGCTGACGACTATTTTTTAACCCAAAATTGATGAAATGAAAAGGGTTTTTAAGGGAGATTCTCAACTTTCCACCAATATAAATTATGCTTTACTTTGAATTTAATAAATAATTATTATTCATTTTCTATTCAAATTACAACTAAAGTCATGATTGATAGGCTGATTGAAAAACATCTATAGCTTTCAAACGGTATCACATTTTTGAATCCAAAATATGTGTCACATTCTATGCTTCACATACTATAGGATTAAAAAGAAAATTGAATTTCATGACATTTTGACCAAGTTAAGGTGGTTAGACATACAAGTTTTTATATTTTGTAAAAATTTGTAATAAAAAATTCATAATTAATTATTTACTTAAAAAAAATTACAAAAAAATATGCATCACATTAGGGTATCAGTCCTATACTTATATCTAAAATCTTATAAAAAAATATTATCATTTTATTGTGGTTAGGGTGGTCAGACAGACACCCACTTCTTATTTTTTCCCTTAAATTTAACTACCACTGCATTGAAATTTTAAATTTTGACTAAATAGATTTTTTTTTAAACAAACCTAGTAGTTTAGAAACTAAATTCAATTTGCTATAGATTCTATTCTTACATATTTTTGAAATAATAAATTTTTATGTCAAGTTGCCTAACTCTGATCTTTTTGAATTTTTTGCCACTTAAGGGCCTATTTTTTCCATGATGATCCTACACATACCCAAATGTAGTGTTTCACTCCTATGGTTGAAAGAGTATGAAAGAAATTCATGTGGGAGCCCACATGAATGCAGATGAAAGAATGCATAGGAAAAGAGGTTGCAGCAGAAAAAATAGAGATATTATCTTATTTTTATGAGTTTTGCAAAATAAATACTATTTTTTATGTAGAAAAGATAAATGAATACGTTGAAGAAGGTTATTGTGAAGTTGGGGCAGAGATTGGTCCATAGAAAGATATAGATATAATAAATAAAATGACATCTTTGAGTGCAAGGGAGGAGGTAGAAGAAGAGAACAACAAAATTGTAGTAGAAATTCAAGAAGAAAAAGTTGGGGCAGTAGTAGAGAAACAAGAAAGCACATAGGTAAATAGTCATTTTTATGATATTTTTGAAAGAAAATTTGGTGTCAAAGAGATATATGAATTTGTGCATGTGTAAATGAATGAAAAAGAAAGTATTGTTGTAGTGAGTAACAATGAAGTTATAGAGGCAAAAAGAAGTGAAGTTGTAGCAAAGCTTTGTCCAATGAAGGAAATTGAAACACTAAAATGTTTGGGGTAGTAGTTTGAAGAAAATATAGAAAGGAAGACAAATGAGAAAATTGAAGGAGCAACAAAAAAAGAAGAATAAGGTGACTTATTAATGTAGATTTAAGTAGTAGAGAAGGAGTGGCTTGCATTAACAAAAGGTAAAATACAATTTGTAACAAACATTGAGGTAAAGTTGGAATTTTTAGAATTATTTGTTGATAAAGGAGATTTTGATTTATATGAAAATGACAAGGTTTACAATAATAGACATGAGATTTATACACTAGTAGGGAAAGAGGAGAAGATTGAGATATTTGTTATTTTTGATAATTTGTTGAAGTTGATGTTAAAACTTATTTGTATTTTGATGAGTTGGTGAAAGAAAGTGAAATGGGAAAGATGGTCATGGGCAACAATAATTGGTTACAAACAAAAAAATAGAAAGGTATGATAAAATTTATTGACATAGAAGAGAAGGATGAAGGAAGAAAAGATGAGAAAGAAGTGCAAATGAAATTATTTGATTTTTATGAATTTGTTGATGTTGATTTGTATGTAGGTGTTGAGAATGATGAAGTAGGGTGGAAAGAAGAAATTTGGTATAGTAAAGTGAATTTCATGAGGGGAAAAAGGAGAGTGAGGATGAAGGAAGGAAGAGATAAGAAGTTTTAGAGAAGTGTGAAGAAAAAGAAATAGGTAGATAAGGAGGAAAGATGGTTGAAGAACAAGCAACGAATATTTAAATGTTCATGAGCTCCAACTCATGGAACATTTCTTCTTACCCTGGGTGTTTGATGTAGGAGCATCCAGGGGTACCAAGAGTTCTTGTATCCCTAAAAGCATATTTAAATTTTGTCATTTTGATTTTTTTTTTTTTGGTTTTTTGGTGGCATCTTGTAGGTAACAATTTCAATTATTTTAAAATCTCCTCAAATGTAAAAATATTCTGGGTGAATTTGAATTTAATTCCAATTCAAATTGGAAGTGTTGCGAGGTGTGAATTAATGAAAATATTGAGAGTTACAAAATCTCACACCCAAGCATGAGGGAGCTATTATTGGGTGATGTAACTCCATAATACATTTTAAAAAAAAATGCATTGAAACAATGATAAGAGTTGCAATGCCAGAAAAAGAGGTAGTGGAGTAGGATTGTGGAGAAGAAAAATAGGGAAAATGAATTGATTTTTGCAGGAAAAATTGAATAAGGGAGGTTACCCATTCCGAAGAAGGAATAAGGAACAATATAGAGGTTTGATTGGCATTTTTTAGGGAGAGAAAGATTGTTTGAATTGTGATTGTGAGAATTAGTTTCAGTAAATTGGACATAACATTCTCATATATTAATGAAATTGAGAATTTCGAAATGATCCAGAAAGTTGAGAATGAGGCACACCAAACCTAGAAGGCATTTTAAAATATTCATGATAATCAAGGTGTAGTAATGGACAAAATTTGTGGGTTTATCAAATTGTAGTGATTCTTTCCTATAGAATTGATTTCAATTAGCTTATGGAATGCTAATAGCATATGTTGTTGTTGTGGCTACAAATTGAATGTAAGAATCTAATTATTTAATTTCAATGAAGAAGATTTGGTTATATTTTGCATTAAAAATTTGTTGCAAATGTTTTCAATTTTTCAAGATTTTTGGCAGTGTTATGGCTGCTTGGATGGGTTGCTTGAAAATATGCCCCATCCTTGACTCCATCAGTGCAAGATCACAAGGGTCCAAACTAGGCCCTTAAGTGACAATGAAAATTCAAAAAAGCAGAGTTAGGAAATGTGACATCAAAATATGAATAGGTTATTAACATGATTTGGAAAATATTTAAGAATTAAATTTGTAGCAAATTGAATGTAGTTTCTAAGATACTAGTCCTCTTTTGGAAAAAAGTAAATCTATTTGGTGAAAGTTTGAAATTCCAATACAGTAGTACCAAATTTTTAGGAATAAAAATTAAAAAGAAGTATATGTCTAACCAACCTAAGTACAAGCAAAAGATAATATATTTTTTGGGAAATTTCAATATAAGAAGAGGACACATGCCCAAATGTGCCACAATTTTTTTAATAATTTTTTTGCAGGTAAATAATTAGTTATTATTTTTTATGTGAAATTTAAAAAAAAATAAAATTGTTTGTCTAACCACCATAACTTGGTCAAAAATTTATAAAAAACATTTTTTCTTTATTTTATCATATAGCATGGGAAGCATAGAAAGTGTTGCATCTTTCAAATTCAAAAAAATGTGAAATTGTTTGAGAATTATAGATTTTTTTCAATTAGCCTAGGTATCAATCAATACTTTAGTCAAAATCTATGTAGAAAATAAATAATAATTATCTACTTAATTCAAAATAATTCATATCTTATATTGGTGGAAAGCTGGTAATTTTATCAATAACCCTTTTCATTTCATCAAATTTGGATACAAAATGTCATCAGCCACTTTTTGGTCATATCACCACTTTTGGGACCCCCATGATCCTACACTCACCCTAGTGCTAAAGAAGAATAGTTGATGTTGTCTTTCACTTTGATTTGTTCCATTATGTTGTCATGAGTTAAGCTATTTGTGTTAACCTCTATCGCTACTTTGATAAGATTCTTTCTATGGATTTGGTAGTGTTGAAAATGTTGTGGATGTATCTCTAGTGCTTGGTTTCCAAGTGCTTTTGAGAAAAAATGATAAAAAAGAGGAAATAGTGCCTTGCAGTGTTGTTTTGGGTTATAGAGATAAGTTCTTGTTCTACTCTACATAAATCTTATTGGTTGAAGATCTACCTATGCAATTCGAAAGTTTTGGTGAGAGGTGTTCAAAGATGTTATATTGAAGAGATGGAATGTTAGATTTTCATACAATAGAATTTTGTTTACCAATGTGTGACTATGCATTACAGAGGTGTCTAGGGGAAATTTTTTTGCTTTGTGTTTCTCCACAGTTATGCTTCAAGTCCTAAAATTCTACAGGTGTGTTGATGGTATTGGTAGTTTACCTTAGTCAAGATTATTTGAGGTTTGGTGCTTCAAAAGATAGTTTTTCAAATGACAATGTATGACAGAGTAGCTTGAGTGTATTGGGTTTGTACATTCTTTTGGTGGAAGTTATTGCAAAATATTTTGTTGGATTTCATGGTGTTTGAGGAATATTCTAGGTCATGTTCAAGCATGGTGTGTGGTTCACAAGTCATCCTTGGGTTTATGGAAACATGTACTTCAAATTTTAATGGTGTTTGTTGGGGTAATGGTCAACCTGGTGTTTACACTACATGCAAAGGATAAATATTGTTTTTGGTAGCATGTGGTTAAATGGTGTTGTTGATTTGGGTCTTAATTAAGTATTGATATGGTCTAAATTCACTTCTATCTGCCATGGAAGTGTTTTGGCACCAACCTAATTTAAATTTGCATGTTTGAGCTGCATTGCTGACCTTGGAAAGGGTTTTTGTTTGAAGTATGGAAGTCTGGCATTATTGATGCAACTTAGAAACATGAGCATGAAGTGTACATACACTGGTTGGTTCACCAGACCTAGTGATTTCATTGATGTCAACTTTGTGGGGAAGCATTTTTGGTGTCATTTTTATAGTACTAACTATACCGGAAAGCTGATCTATCAGGAATTTTTCTACATTCTCTATGTTTATGATGTTATGGTTTAGTGTGTTAGATATTGGGTCTGCACTTCACCACAAGAAGAGGAATAACTCTTTTCTTTTAACCATAGCATTATTATTTGATTATATAGCTATGTTCAATATCTCCTAAAGTTTTTTGAAGCGTATAGGAAGATATCAATAGAAAAGTTCAACTCTATATATCATTGTCATCTCTTAATTCGATGTATAAGTGTGGGAGATTTTGCATTTCCTTGAGAATAATTTTTTGGTGTTTCATCTCTAAAGTTAGTCTCATTGATGTTGGAAAAGTGTGAATTTAAAGAAAGATCAAATTTGGAAATTGTGTATATTAGGAAACGTACGTATGATTGGAATTTTTTGCAATTAGGTCCAATTCCTAGCCGACCTAATATATGATATGTGTTGAGAAGATTAAATATACATTGTAGATGTTAGTTTGAGATATTTTAGATCCATGTCGACCTAAATTAAGTATTGCATGTTTTCTTGGGCATGAAGATGATTTTGAATCATGTGAGATGTCGACAAAAGATATTTTGAATATTTTTGTTTACATCTAATTAATCTGACCTAATTGAGGTGTGCAAATAAAATAGGGTATATATGAGATATTTGGAGTTGAAGAGATAGATATAGATAGCATAAATGATATATCAGGTGTGAGTGGTCTCATATGTTGCAGACATGAAAATTTAGTGGTAAGAGTTCAAAATTAGAGCAGCGTTGTTGAGTGACTTCTAAGTAGAGTAGTACCACATATACAAAGCTGCAAAGAAACTAAAATACAACACAAGAGAGGTGCACTTTATATCTGTTCAAACTTTGGCATTGAGCTATTTTTGTACTGTAATTAACTCTAGTTGTTAGCCTTATAAGGAGAGTGTGTCTATGTAGTGAGCCCCTGTAATATAATATATCCAAATATAATATATTATGAGCTAATCCTCACCACCATTTTTGGTTTTCCAAGTAAAAATCTTGGTGTTCATGTGTTTTGTGGCTTTGTGGATGATTCACACTTTCATTCTTTATTTTAGTTAATATGTTTTGGTGATTGGATAAGTTGTGTTCAAAATTTTAATAGAATACTGATTCACCTCATCCCATCTCAGTATTATGAATGTTCAATAATTAGTATTAGAGATTGGTTCCTTTAGAAAAGCCTAACAACTTGAGGAAGATCTTGTAAGTTTGAACACATGGCAAACAAGAAGTGTCTTGTTCCTTTGGAATAATTTTTTTCAATTGAATATGTAGAAGATGACTACATGTTTGACAAACAATAACTTAAGCCTTCTCTTGAAGATCTTGACAAAGTTTAAACTAAGAACAAAAGCTTGAAGGAAAGCCTAGGAGAAGAAAATTAATACATAAAAAATCTAAGAGAACAAATCAAGAAATTCATAGAAAGACATAGGGAATTCAATGTTCAATTGAAGCAAGCAAATGAAGAGATCTCCGAATTGAAAGTTCAAATGGAAGAAAAAGGAAGGTTTGAAGAATTCCTGAATGCATTGGTACAAAGCAAGACTAAATAATGCTCTATACTTGAACAAGAAGTGGTAAATTTCATATTTGATCTTGAAAGGAAAGAATACATGAGTATAAATTCAAAATAAGTACTACAATGTTTGATGAGTTGATTTCAATGCAAAAACCACCTAAGGAAAAAAGTGGTTTGGGGCTTGAAGAAGAAAAAAGTTTGAAAGAAAATTAGACACCTACTAAGCTTGAAAATCAAAAGAAGATTCAAGGCAATAAGAAACAATTTAGAAACCAAAGAATCAATGCTAGAAGACCTTCTTTCAATAACCAAATGTTCAAAGGTACTCATCTCTCAATGAAATTTTTTTTTTCATACAATAAATATGGGAATAAAGGAAAAAAATGTAGGAGTAGAATGAATAAAAATGTTGGATTCTTCTTTGGACAATATTTTTCATGCAATAAATTTTGACATAGAAGAACTAAGTGTAGAAGTCAACTGAAGAATAGATATAATACTACAAAAATGTTTTAATCTTTCAATGGCTACAACTATACATGCAATATATTTGGACATAAGGCTAACTAGTGCAAATAAAAAATGAATATAAGTCAAAGAAGTTTTGTGTGCTACTTTTGCAACAAACCCAAACATGTTTCAAGGGTTTGTAGAAGAAAAAATAGAAGACAGTTTAATCTAGTGAAGAGTAATGAATCTGTGAAGAAAGTTGATCCTATTGAGGTTAAGAACAAAATGAAAAAGATATGGAGAAAGAAATAAGAGTCTAAGAATACAGATGAATTAGGAACTTCAAATGCATTTGTGCCCACCTCTGATACATATATTTCTTCTGAAGACTAAGCCCATGCTAAAGCATAGGGGGAGCAATAATAGAAAATTCTATTAGCCCCCTAGAAATATGAGGTTCCAAGACTTGTCACGAAGATATATCTTGGAAGATAAATTTATGAAGCTATAGAAGAAAGATACGAAAAGAAATATTGTGATGTGGAAGTTTGTGGAGCTTCTGTAAATGAACTGTGAATACACAGTTTTGAAGTTTTGATATCTTTTTCTGAAGCATTTATTGCTAACGTATTTGTTCATATGGGTCAAATCATGTAGTTAAAAATGTATTTACGAATAAAAATTCAATTGATGTGAAGAAGTAAATTGAAGAGGAAGTGGATTTGAGGCATATCCACAAAGAAAAACAACAAAACCCTAATCTTGGCTGAAGCAAATTCAACAAGTATTCTACTCACTCAATTCTTCTCTAGAATTTTTATTTTAAATGCAATGGAAGAGTTGAAAGTAGTAAATGTCTCAGAGAGGCTACACGTTAATTTGAATAGGAATTCTTGGAAATTTCTATCAAAAGATTCAGCAAGTGTATTTTTTTCACTCCCTTTGAAGTTTCACCTATTGAGGATATCTGTGCATACATATATGGGAAAATAGAAGAAATTTACTCTCTTAGATTAAGTGTTTTATGGAAAATAAAATTGGAAGAAAATTATGATACATATAAAAACCTAGTTGAAAAGAAAATGGATGTGTGGTAGAAGTTTCCACTAGTTGGAGGTACATTCGAGTTGTATTGAGTAGGATTCAAGACAAATCTGTTTGAAAAGACTGGCACAACTCTTTAAGGAAATGAACTCACCGTGAATAAATTTGGGAATCTAGCTAATCTGATATGTTACAATGCTTGTTGGACATAGAATTTTTCTACCTAATGATGGCTATACAATTTTTTCTACTACTACTCAATTTTCATTTAACATGATTGAGAATGGTGTTGATTATGATCTTTGTGAGTTGCTTCGGCAACACTTGATGAAAAGCATGAAGGAAATCAACAAAAACAAAAAAAAATGCATTCAAGTACTATACTTTGATAATCTATTTACTTTTCTACTTCATGAAGGAGATACTAGTAATTGGAAAAGTAGAATGGTCAAATATAGAACTGGTAGCACATTAGATAAGAAATATTATGATGAATCTTGATGGGTTGAATGCTCAAGAGGATGCTCTTGCAACATTCTTTGAAAAGTTTCATATGAGAATGAATGGGAGAATAAGAATATTGAAGAGTGTGGTGGAAAGATACTATGGAGACATCAATTTCCTTATCTCTACTAACTTTTACTTCATGGAAGTAATTGAGCCTAGACTTGTTTAGATTTCTGAGTTGGATTATGAAGTGACTAAGGAGGAAGTTTTTCATTATGTAAAAGTACTTCTAGGAAGCCTAAAGGACCGTAGTGATCATGTTTAGAAGACAAGTCTATAACTGAAGCCACTGACAATTCAAGAAGAATATGCAAGAAAAGGAAAATTATTTTTATTCCTTTGGTTGAGATCAAGCAAGAGGTTATAGAACAAGAAGGAAGATTAAAAATAGATATGACCCAACATGAGCATGAAAGCATAAGTACACAAGAATTGGATGAAGTAATAAAATTTTTACAAGAGGTAATCCCCAGTGCAAGCATTAATACATTAGTGTATACTATAGAAAATTTTAGAAGTATGGTTGATTCATTGAAAGCATTCATCTCTAGACCAAAAGAACAAACTAGAAATGAATCAGAAGAAAGGATTGCAAAGGAGAATCTAAAAGATATCAGAAATAAATGTGTAGATACACATCACAAAACCTTGAAGGGATTGAAGGATGCTCAAACTTGTGAAGAAGCAGCACAAAACTTAATATCATATTGTGTGAAGTAGTTTAACTGGACATAAAGTACAAAGGATGGAATGATTAGGACTGAAATTTGAATTAGCACTCAAGCATGTGTTTATGATTTAGCAAGTGACAAGAACAATCAGAAGTGGTCTTACATCATGCAACTACAAGATTATTTCTTTTCCTTGCAAAATTAGAGGACATAAAAAATCAAGCAATATGTGGCACTAAGGGAATTAGTAAAGATAAGACACACTCCTATATCTAGTTCCCTTGCTATTGTTGATAAACTATCAGAAATAAACCTCTGACCCAACACTATAGAAAAATGAATAGAGTCTCTAACGAAGCTTGAACTACTGTACAAGACTCTTGAAGATTCAAAAATTTCTTGGGAAGAAGGAAAATCTACTTGGTAGGATATTGTGAAGAAACTCAAGGGATCTGCATCTTCAAGCTAATATGTCTTACCTTTATGATCAATTATCTTTTTATCTTTTGAATAAGATGCACAAACACACATGCACATATCCAAGAGAAGTATACTGGGCCCCTACATTACCTTGTCCATTGATGTCAAAGGGGGAGAGATAGTGGGAAGAAAACATTTTTGTTAATACATTTTGGATGATTGGAAAACCTTTTTGGAAAGTCAAGGCTAATTATGAAAGGGAAAGTTTCCGGTATTGGCATGGTATGATGGTTTATAGGTGGCATTGTTGTTCTTGCCACCAAGGTTCAAACCCTGTTGGGGTGGTATTGTTGAATTGTTGTATCTAGTTCATAGCTCCAGTCAAAAGCGTTTACCCCTTGAATTAAAAAAAATTATGAAAGGGGAAGTTAAGGTTAGGAAGAAATAATTTTTTATTCATGACATGGAAAATGTTTTTTATATGCATGTTACCATCAATGACAAAGGGGGATGCTATTAGAACTATGAAATATTGTCATTATTGATGTAGCTTGACAACAAGAGCATGAAGTGTACATACACTAGTTGATCTGATTGACCCGTTGTTTTCATTGATGTCAAAATTGTGGGGGAGCATTTTTGGTGTCATTTGTATAGTACTAACTATATCGGGAAGTTGATCTATCAAGAATTTAGCTATGTTCTCTATTGATGGGTGTTTTTGTACCTTCTCAACATAGGTAGCACACAAGTATGCTACCTCCCTTGAAAGATAGAAATCTGTAAACAAGTTCCAGATTACTACCCTAAGGTCTCTCAGGTGTCAGGTCATAACAATGCTTGGAATAGTTCAATTGGTTGATGTGACTTGCTGGTAATCATAGGGTGGCCTTTATGGTTTACAAAGCATGGGAAGTTTGGTCTATAAATGGAGTTTAAAAGTGTCAGAAATGAATGGATAGTGGTTACTCACTCAAAACAACAAGCTGAAACTCACCATGTTCATCAGATTTAGCTTGGTTGTGATGCTTGGAATCCTACTCTAACAAGGATTTTAAAAAAAAGGAAATGAGGAAAGGGTAAGAGAAGCTATTCTAAATCTAAGCTATAAATGAATAGTAACAATGGAGGATGCTATAGTAGAAAGACTCCCATAACTAATTTTTTCTTGACCAAGAGAAGTCTACAGCTACACAAAACTAGTGCAATCCCCTAAGGTCTGTAGATTTTTAGATTGTACATGCACTTCATGAATATACAATTGAACTAAGTTGCAAAAATGGAATAAACAAGCCTAGACTAACTTTCCATAGTAGTTTGTCATCAACAAGTGCTAGAAGTATGGGCTAGAATTCCATCAAATACTATAACAACAACCACCATTAAATACATTCAAGAAACTAAAAGCTAAATTTAGCATGGAAGTTGAATTATGCATGCATGATGAAAAAACTCAAAAGAAACACCCAAGTTCATGCAATACTTCTTTCTATTGTTGTAAAATGCCTTTTCCACCAATTCACCAACAACTACAAATGAGGAACAAGCCCCTATTTATATTTTTTCAAAAGGAGAATGAATGGCCAATATTTAATCACAATGTGTGGCTCATATTCAATATAAGTTAGGGTTTTGTTGATGGTGTTTTCTACACAGCAACAACTTAGAAAAAATATAATATCCTATCTCTCTTGAAAGGTAAATCTCTATTAGCAAGCCTCAAGAGATAACCCCAAGGTCTCTAATGTCAGGTCTTGACAATGCATAAACAACTCAGTGATAAATGTGAAATTGTTGGTAATCACAAAGGGACCTTACTACAAGAAAATACTGAATCTTTAATTTATCAGATCTAGCAATGTAATGATACTTCAATCCTAAATCTAACCTAAATGATAAAAAAAATAATGAAATATAAGGGTTTCGGAGAAATTACTAAGATTAATGCTACTCCTAAGATTAACAATGCAAATAATGAAATATTGGAAATGGACCAACCCCTCATAAACCAATTCCTACTTAACCAAGATGAATCTGCAATCTTACAAGAATAGTGCAATCTCCTAAGGTAATAAATATTTTCAAATCATGAACATTCATCCAAAACAATTCTATTGTAATTGAAATGAATAAACATGCACAATTGAACTAAGCACAATAGATATATGGTCCAGGATAACTTTGCAAAGCAACTAACAGTTAGCTAGCTACAAAAAGTATGGACCAGGGATCACTGCAAACATTTCAAGCATCAAACCATAAACACCATTGAATCATGTCTAAGTATAAATCTAACATACATCTAATACTTCTCAAGAAATCTTAAAGAATGGAACAACGAGAACCATGCAGGATAAATCAACACAAAGAGATCACTAGAAATCACAATGTCTTCAATTGTATTGAATCATCCAATGACAGTAGCAATTCCAATGTTTTATGTTATAGAATTTTCTCAAAATGAATTAAATCCTAACTCTAACTCTTTGCTTTACCACCCTACTTGCTTCTAAATCTAATTCTTCTACTCCTATGATTTCTACTACCCTTTAAAAATGAGGCGAAATGCCATATTTATAGAAAAACCCTAGAGCATGTCAGCCTAATTTGATTTTATAATAATAAATGGCCATAAAATAGGTCAGCCAAGAGGAATTCAAAATAAGATAAAATATGCATTAAATGCATGAACTCATCTAGGTCGCCCTGGGATTTACAATGCAACTCGATGCAATGCATATGAAGGATAAAAAAGCTAGGTAGAAAAGGCTCTAGATAAATAGGAAGCACAACTCCCAATGCAATCAATCATTAATCAGCCCCTTCATCCTTATCTCGATCCAATTTATCTGGAATCTCTAAGAAAAAATCTCCTCTAGGTCAGCCAAAGATGGAGTAATAAATACTTTAAACCTTCCTTCAATCGAATTAATCTCCTCTAGAGCTTCCTTGACGACCTTGTTAAATTCGTCCTGCACTTTAGCAAAAACCACCATCAATATCCATTATGACATGAAGATCAGAATTATCCCACCACCAATAATATATTCATCATTCAAATAAATTCAAACAAAGGTCAAAATCCACTCTAAAATATCATCAACCCAATTTCTTCACAGTTCGGAATTTTCACCCCTTTGCAGAATCCAAGCCAGAGAGGAATCCTAGAAAATTCCCAGCTAGGTAGATTTTAGCAAAATAAGCAGAACAAGCATACAATAATCATTCAATCAATCATAATCAGATAAGAAACAACATGAAAGATCTTAAGATTACTCAGATTAATCACATGATGCACAATTAGTAGCTAATAATTCATGCAATCTCATAATTCATCATTTTCAACAAAGTTTTAGAGAAATCCACCTAGGACGGATTTCCACGAAAATAACAATGTCATACGAACTTCAAGAAAATGAAGGGATAGAGGAAATTTCAAGAAAATCCAAAGGGAGTGGAAATTCGTTAAGCATGCAAAACTTTGGATTTCAGGAAAATGGAGCAGTCAAGGAAAATCGGGAAAATCCGCCAGCACAAGAAAATCTTGAAACTAAAGGAAAACCTAAAATTTGACATTCTCACATGACCTCACTCAAATTGATTGAATGATCACAAATTTGAGGAACTTGGGTTCTCAACTAGCTCTATTTGAACCTCAAATATATCATCATTAAATTTGAGGCTCATCCAAAGGTAAATCAAGAGAAAATGGTGATGCCCTAAATTTGAAACCCTAAAATTTCATCATGAACGCAAGGGAGTAAGCCCAGATTTTGATTTCCATCCATATTTATCTCAAGGATGGGTTATTCAAAGGAGACACAGGTTAGTTTTACTTAAATGGAGTTGAAAACAAGCTCAAAACTCACTTAAGGTTGACAATCACTCAAGCTCAAAAAACCCCAAAATCAATGAAAATAATCATACACATAGGATTAAGCTCAAAAATGCAATCATCAGAATAATAGGCACCATTAGACTCATCAATCAATAGGAGAATACATCAACTAGGCCATCAACATTCATAAAATGACAAACCAAAACCAAATCCAAGAATTTGAGAAGGAGAGAATTTCGGGAAAATCCGATCCATGCGGAATTTTGTGAAGGACTGAAATTTCTAGAAAACAATGCAAAACATCAGCCACTGGGTTTTTAGAGCATCCAAGGAAATTCGGATGAGGTGGAAAATCCTGAGAAGAGCCAAAAACCCAAAATGGGCTCAAAACATCATATTTTCAAAGTGCTTACTAGAAAGGGGGCATAGCCATGAATAAGATACACACTAAGGCAGCAAAACCTCAAAATCCAAGGGCTAAAGCATAAAAAACTAGAGCAAAAGAGGGTCCCTACTTTCAGTGGGGCGTGTGTGTGAAAACTACACAACAAATGGTGACTCTGCTAGGAAAATGCTCCAGAGAATTTGGATGACGAACAAGAATCAAGAACCCAGAATCACTAGTTTCGATCTCCATATTAGGCAAACAAATCAAAATCCAAGATGAAAGAAAATCAGAACCAAAGGTAGATTGAGCATTCCATAAACTAAAAATCCAAGTGTGTGCATATGAGTTCATTTCCTTAGGCCACTGCAGAAACCAAGCTTAGTCAAGTTAGTCTACGTAAAGATTCTAGCTCTAAAAGCAACCTTGATAGAGCCTCGCTGCTAATCAGGTGTCTATAGCCCTGACGAGGTCATCGTTGTGACTCTCCCAAACATAGCTCTATTGCTAGCTAGGCGTCCATAGCCCTGATAGAGATATTCAAATACTCCTATAAGTTGAATTCATTCTTTTGATTTTCAACATTTTCTCTTTTTCTTCTTTCTTTTGATATGTCTTTTCTTTTCACCTTTTTTATTTCGACGTGTGAACAATGAAATTCACACTCAGGGCTAAAAACCACAGTGGAATTAAATCAGAAATAGGATTTTTCACCTACCAAGACCTCACAAGGACCCTACTATAACCTCAAGATTCTTAAGATGTATGAAAGATACAATATTTCAAAATACTTCAGGTTCAAATCAAACCAATGACCCATCCTCTTCAAATCAAACAGTTAGACTTCTTGAGGCTAACAAAAGATCTCGACAATTAATTCCAAAGATATGATTAAAGCCCATTAGCGAAACACTTAGAATAGTTCTAGATAAGAATATAATTATTGTGTAGGAAAGACACTTCCCCAACTAGAAAACCAAAAAAACCAAGCTAGAGAAGTAAAGCAACAACCAAACTGAAACCCAAAGAAAACCAAAGGAGACAAAGCAACCAAACTAATCAAACCGAAACTAATCCTAAAGCAGTCTATCCCAACTATATACAAAGAGACTCATAACAACTCATCATCAGACAGGGTGAACTGAGACCCACCCCCATACGGTTCATCAATGCATGGACAAGCAACAAGGTAATGGTAACAGTCCTCAAAAATGAAAATTTATCTCTATACTCAACACAATAAGGCTTAATAATGCAACATTCAAACTCAATCTCATAATCAGGAATAATTAGTAATTGAGGAAATTCATTGAAACCATGATTCATCCAAATGCAGGTTGTCTTTCCTAGACTTCCATAATCAAATTGATAAGATTCAGAATTCAGAGTAAGGAGAGAAACAACCTAATTTTGTACTACTATGAACTGAGGGTCATATTCATCATCCTATACTTGTGAAGAGTTGCTATCCATGTCATCAAGCGGTCTCAACTAATGATGCAATATCCCTCTTCCATCTGAAACATGCAAAAATAGGATTAAAATCTTCAATGAATAATTTAGGGTGAAAATCAGATTGAACAGATTCAGAAGTATAAACATGGAACTTTTCACCTGTTTGAATATCTTTGTGAGGGGTCAATGATGAAAATGCAAAAGCCTTGTCATGTATAGTAACTTCCCCATCATGATGTTCGTTAGGAAGCCCTACAGACTGATCTTTAAGCATTTCTTCATATACTGCAATGTGGTTAAGCCTATCAAATATGACTACAGTAGTGTTGTTCTAAGCATCATTCATATTTTCCTGTACATCAGTATGAATCACATTAGCTATCTCATCCTTAATACATAAAATCTATGAATTTTCAATATTCAGTCCACCAACAAATAGAGAAAAAGAAAAATTATATGAACAAGAAAACTCCCTCAATTCTTTTGTTGGCACTGGTCCAGGTTTGGAACTGTAACCTTCAGGAACATCAACTTATTTATCAGCAACATCAACTTCTACAATTTCCTTCAGGGCTGCCTTGATGTTTATGGCTATGAATTTCTCAGATCCAATTCCAATTGATTCTTCCATTAGACATTCACCAATAGCTTGTTGAAATTATTTTATTGGAAATTCATTCTTCATAATTGATGCACATTCTTTATATAATATGACAACCATGCTTTCTCCTCCACTTCTTTTGTTGATTCTACCAATGCTTTAGTATTGTCGAACTTATGAATAGGCATATCATGTAACATGAGGATTTCCTCAATCTCCCATCCCTGAGGGTCAACTGCTAGTACATAATTTCCCAAGCTTGTTTCAAACAAGAGTACCTCCTTTAAAGTGATTATATTAGCTTGGCCTGAAGCACCCTTTTGTTCAGAAAGCATATCTCTTTCAAGAGACCTTAGTACTACACCCCTAATTGCAGGATCCCTTAACAACTCACAAGCAGAGAGACTTACTTTGACTTTCTTGAGTTCTTCTACCACACATTCTCCTATTTTCTCTATAGTCATGGTAGAACAATTGTCTTCAGAGCCAACCACAAAGTTATCCCTCTTACTTTCAATGCTTCCTCCTTTGTCAGCATCAAATTGTCCCCCATTTACGAAATACTGAGTAGGAACATGGTGGAATGCTTGAACCTCTTCAGTTGTATACTCTTGTTCATCTAATGGGCCATTATCATTCTCCTCATTACCTCCAAAAGGTTGAGCTACAAATTCTCCACTATACACATGTTCTGCTTTGGCAGCTTTATCTTGTTCTTCTTTTGGTTCATTCTCTTCACTTCTTGGAAATGGAACATGATTCACCAACATGACTGATATGTCATAAGGACTAGATGGTACTATCTCTAGGCCACACAAACTATTGGTGACATGTTGAACTTCCTACTGGAAAATGGACATAGTAGTCTGGAATTCTTGATAGTCTGATTCAGAATGATAATTAGTGTTATGAAGCCAACACCATCTTGACAAAGTCATTTTTTTCTAGATAATCTTCACTCGATTTCTCCTGATTGTTTGGCTGATCAGAGAGGTTAAGATTCCACCATTATTCTAACATGGTGGCTACCCTCATGATCTCTATCAAGATGTTGTCCTCTATCAAAGTTCTACCCCTGAACCTACATCATATTCCTATTGCCTTTATCATAATTGGACTGAATCCCCCTTTGGGCTGCCTGGGATTGACTATTTTGGTGCCTTAGGTAGGTGACTTCGGTGTTTAGCTTCAACTAGCTCTATGAGTGCATCCAGCCTCTCCTTGTCTACACTGTTTGATGGAGGAACAATACCAGTAGAGTTCTACATATAAACAATATGTGACCCATGGTTCAAGGGTTGACTAAATATCTCAGAGCTTTGCAAGTAACTAGGTATATTAGCTTGTGTATGAGGAAATGCATGTTGGTTCATATCTAGAGGGTAACTTGACATGGGTGGAACTTGATTTAAGGAATGACCTAGATGTGGAACCAAGGGTGATTGAGGGACCAGACTCATCATAAGTGTTTGGTTAGCCAAGGTTCCATACAAGTGTTGTCTCAAATCCATACTCACTTTAACAGCCACATCATAAGCTTCAAATAGGCTGTCAGGAGGGTTTGCTTTCCATTTGATGAAGGTAGATGTTAAACTATCCAAAGCCTCATAGTAAACCTCCCTGGCAGAAGCATTGTCTACATCATAAGGGGGCTATAGCCTAGCATAGGCCCTATGAAATCTATTATTGAAAGCCACTATCGATTAATTTTCCTCCCTCTTGACTCTAATAAACTACAAAAGTAACTTATTGGCATTGATTGGGGTCTCAAATTTCTGTAAAAATGTAGTTCCCAACTGAAGCCAAGTAGTGATAGACCAAGCAAGAAGATGGTTATACCAAAAAAATGCCTCATCCCCAAGGGAATATGGGAAAAGTCTACATGCAACATCCTCATGATTAATTCCCCTATCTTTAAGGGTAGTTTTAAAAATCCTAATATGCTCCTCTCAGACCTTTTGGGATCATTAAGGTGAAACTTGGAGCAACAAAGCTCAAGATTTTTAGGCATTAGATTGTAGTGGTTGAAAGATAAGGGAGATGGGTTGTTCACCAAGAAAGCCATTTATGAAGGTGTAGGTGATAATGGCTGATATATGACTGGCTAAAGCTATGGAATGGGGGTGGCTTCAGAATCAGATGAAGATGGGCTTGAGGAAGATGAGGATGATGGATATGATGGAAGTGGCTAGGTGGATAATGATTCTCCTCTTCTCTTGGTCCTTCTTGTCTTGGTAGGAGCTTGTAACTCTTGAAATTCCTCTTCTCCTAGAGTAGAACAAGTTCTAAATCTTTTAGGAGAGATGGCAAACAAAAATTGATCCATCTTAGCTTATTCAGGCCCTCCTTTTAGCGCTAATTTGTTGATGGTTTTTTTGCACATCAAAAACTTAGATAGAATATAATATCTTATCTCTCTTGAAAGGTAAATCTCTATTATCAAGCCTCAAGAGATAACCCCAAGGTCTCAAATGTTAGGTCTTGACAATGCATAAAAAACTCAATGATAAATGTGAAAATGCTGGTAATCACAAAGGGACCTTACTACAAGCAAATACTAAATCTTTAATTTATCATATCTAGTAATGTAATGATACTTCAATCCTAAATCTAACCCAAATGATAAAATAAATAACAAAAGATAAGGGTTTTAGAGAAATTACTAAGATTAATGCTACTCCTAAGATTAACAATGCAAATGATGAAATACTAGAAATGGACCAACCCCTCATAAACCAATTCCTGCTTAACCTAGATGAATCTGCAATCTTACAAGAACAATGCAATCTCCTAAGGTAATAAAGATTGTTAGATCATGAAAATTCATCCAAAACAATTCTATCGTAATTGAAATGAATAAACATGCACAATTGAACTAAGCACAATAGATATATGGTCTAGGCTAACTTTGCAAAGCAACTAACAGTCAACTAGCTACAAAAAATATGGACCAGGGATTGCTGCAAAGATTTCAAGCATCAAACCATAAACACCATTGAATCATGTCTAAGTCTAAATCTAACATACATCTAGTACTTCTCAAGCAATCTTAAAGAATGGAACAATGAGAACCATGCAGGATAAATCAACACAAAGAGATCACCAGAAATCACAATGTCTTCAATTGTATTGAATCATTCAAAGACAACAACAATTCCAATGTTCTGTGTTACAAAATTTTCTCAAAATGAATTAAATTCTAACTCAAACTCTTTTCTTTACTACCCTACTTGCTTCTAAATCTAATTCTTCTACTCCTATGATTTCTACTACCCTTTACAAATGAGGCAAAATGCCATATTTATAGAAAACCCCCAGAGCATGTCAGCCTAATTAGATTTTACAATAATAAATGGCCATAAAATAGGTCGACCAAGAGGAATTCAAAATAATATAAAATATGCATTAAATGCATGAACTCAACCAGGTCGGCTTGGGATTTACGATGCAACTTGATCCAATGCATGTGAAGGATGAAAAAGCTAGGTAGAAAAGGCTCTAGATAAATAGGAAGCACAACTCCCAATGCAATCAATCATTAATTGGCCTCTTCATCCTTATCTCAATCCAATTTATCTGGAATTTCTAAGCAAAAATCCCCTCCAGGTCATCCAAAGATCTAGTAATAAATACTTTGAACCCCTTCAATCAAATTAATCTCCTCCAGAGCTTTCTTGACGACCTTGTTAAATTCGGCCTGCACTTCAACGAAAACCACCATCAATATCCATAATGACATGAAGATTAGAATTAGCCCACCACCAATAATATATTCATCATTCAAATAAATTCAAAAAAAGTTCAAAATCCACTCTGAAATATCGTTAACGCATTTTCTTCATAGTTCAAAATTTTCACCCCTTCGCAGAATCCAAGCCAAAGAGGAATCCCAGAAAATTCCCAGCTAGGTGGATTTTAGCAAAATAAGCAGAACAAGCATACAATAATCATTCAATTAATCACAATTAGATAAGAAACAACATGAAAGATCTTAACATTACTTAGATTAATCACATGATGCACAATCAATAGCTAATAATTCATGCAATCTCACAATTCATTGTTTTCAACAAAGTTTCAGAGAAATCCGCCAAGGATGGATATCTGTGAAAAAAACAATGTCATACAAACTTTGGGAAAATGAAGGGATGGAGGATATTTCAGGAAAATCTAGAGGGAGCATAAATCTATGAATTAGATGAAACTCTGGATTTCAGGAAAATAGAGCAGTCAAGGAAAATCAGGAAAATCTGCCAGCATAGGAAAATCTCGAAACTTAAGGAAAACCCAAAATTCAACATTCTCACATGACCTCACTCAAATTGATCAGACGATCATAAATTTGAGGAACTTGTGTTCGCAACCAGCTCGATTTGAACCTCCTACAAATCATCATTAAATTTGAGGCTCAACCAAAGGTAAATCAAGAGTAAATGGTGATGCCCTAAATCTGAAACCCTAAAATTTCATCATGAACGTAGGGTAGTAAGCCCAAATTTTGATTGCCACCCCTATTTAGCTTGATGATGGGTTATTCAAAGGAGACACTAGTGATTTTTTACTTAAATGAAGTTGAAAACAAGCTCACAAACTCACTCAGGGTTTCTAATCACACAAGCTCAAAAAACCCCAAAATCAACAAAAATAATTATAAACATAGGATCGAGCTCAAAAATGAAAAAATGAGAATGCTAGGCACCATTAGACTCATCAATCAATGGGAGAATATAGCAATTGGGCCATCAACATTCATAAAATGATAGACCAAAACCAAATCTAAGAATTCGACAAGGAGATAGAATTTTGGGAAAATCTGATCCATGCAGAATTTCGTGAAGGACCAAAATTTATGGGAAACAATGCAAAACATCAACCATTGAGTTTTCAAAGCATCCGAGGAAATCTGGATGGGGTAAAAAATCCTAAGAAGAGCCAAAAACCCAAAATGAGCTCAAAACATCATATTTTCAAAGTGCTTACTAGAAAGGGGGCATAGGCATGAATAAGATACGCACTAAGGAACCAAAACCTCAAAATCCAAGGGCTAAAGCATAAAAAAAAAGAGAAAAATAGGGTCCCTACTTTTATTGGGGCATGTGTGCGAAAACTACACAACAGGTTTCACCTACCCCCAATATTGCACAATTTAAAATAGACTATTTTGTCCTCTTCTCTATTTTGTCTTCTAGCCTACTTTATCTTCTAGTGACCCCAACACTGTAGTAGTTTTTTCTTGTAGTAGTTTTCGTCCCTATTGTGTTTAAAACATATCAAAATTTTCCTTCTATTTGTTGTATTTGCATCATTTCTTCATTGAATCTTGTTGTGGATTTGTATTGCTAAAGAGTAGACATGCTGCCCCTGATCCTGTGTGATAGCTCCAAAAAATCATGATCATCATTTGGTGTAAAATAAAATAGCTCCCTCTTATTTCTTCAACACTAACCTCCCTTGGCTTGCATTCATATGTTAGCTATCCCTTCTTCTAGTCACAACTCTACTAATGGGTGCTAGGAGGAGAGGAAAGCACAAAACAAATGATGACCGAAGCAATGTGTTCTTTCCTTCTTCAACCCTCTTTTTGAATTGAAATCTTTATCCTTGATGCGATCTCACATGGGGGTCCTCCATAGACATCCTCCCCTTGTCAACCTTTTCAACGAGCCTCCTTGACGGTCCCGTCAAGAGATTCCATAAATCTTAACACACGGAGTGTAGTAAGTGTTTTCACATATAAAGGAGGCAACCATTTGTTAAATCCTACAAAAATGAGGGTTGGATCTATTAGCTCTCAAAACTGCAAGTAAAATACCTCAAGAGGTTTCCAATCTCTTGGTATGTTTCAAGGTAACAAACAAGGTCAAAATGGTTTAAACCTTCTTCTCTTTAGGTGCTGCTAGACCTAGGTAGGTATACCTATATGAATGAGGTAGACTTGACTTATGCTTACTTCTTTTAAAGTGTTTTACCCACAATGGAAAATGGGAGTGGATAAATAAAATGTGATTTGGTATAGATTGTATAGCAATATGAAAGCTAAAACCTAATATGTTCAGTTAACAGATACAAATACTAAATGAAACTAAAATAATGAGAATGTGGAGACTAGTGCCTTATTGGGTATGTGGAGTAAAATGAGAAATCTAAATGAGTAACTTCTTTCTAGAAAGTATTCTAATTGTTCAGCATATATTTTAGTTTATAACTTGTATAAACATGCAAGAATATGACTATCTAGTTCTTCTTAATGATCCAAATGAGATTCCCTAATTACTATGATCAACTAAAAGGATTTAATCTTTTCTTGAAAGAACTAATTAATCAACCATACAGATATAGCAAATGTGCACCGATAAACTGAATATATACTTGTTATATCAATTTAAATAACCAGAAAACATCAACCTTGGAGACAACTTCAGTAATACTTTCAATTAGCACAACAAACAACTGATACCAAAAAATACGCCACCACATCAAATGATTTTCATTGATATCTCCATAGTTTTAAACATGCATCATAGTCTCATATTTGTAAAACATTGTAATCTATTGTATCTTTGTTCTATATCCTCTCTTATCTCTTGTTTTGCTACCAAAATAGATATTTATACATCAAATACTTGAAAGGACACGTCCTTTCAGAAATGTCATATGTTAAAACAATAATAGATTAAAAGATAATTAAGCTCTGTTAAGCCATAAGTGAATCTTTGATAAGTGGTCCAATTAATCATGGTGCTTATACATATCTGCATCTCCCATTGTGTTATGAATCGTGATCTCCATTCTTACCATCTTCTCATTTTGTTTGTATGCCTCACCTAGTGTTGTATCTTTCATAGTAGCTATCTTCAGAATTTCTTGCACGTATCAATTCACTTTCACTTTTCCACTTAGTCATTTATTTTAATCCTCCTTTATCATCAAATAATATAGTCAATCCTTTTCTGGTGGAATTTATCAATCCTTGTGCATCCCCTCCCAATTCTTCAAAGAAGTCTCGGTGTTTATTCACATAATGATTTACAGCCTCAATTGCTACATTATCAGGAACATCCCTCTGGTTTATTTGTTGAAGCTTCTCCAAAATATTTCCATTCATTCTTTCCTGTTCTTGCAATGCAAAAAAGTTATGTGAGTGTGTTCCCCAAAGCTTATTTAACCAAGTTGCTAGATTGGCTTGTCTTTTCTTAATCATTGTTACAAGTGCATCATACTTCCCTTGAGAGTAAGCACTTGATTCTTCCCAGTGATTTTTTTCTTGTAAAATTTCACCATGAGTGAGCAGCTTGGTTGATTTCATTGTGACACCTAACAAATCTTTTAGGTGGTAATTTTCTCTCAACATCCTCTCGTTATTCATTTTGTACATTTTCCTCTCCTTGATTAACATCTGAATTTGAGCTTTGTTTAATTTTGCTACATTGATTCCAATTTCTGCAATTGCCACAAGATCAACCTCTCCAATCTTTAAATTCATAACATTCCCAAATGCTTTGTCAGTATCAATGACAACTGATTTCCTGTGAGGTGGATATAAATCCAAAATCATCAATGACCCTTCATCTAGATTGTACTTCGACCCTGCATATACTTTTGTCACCTTTTCTGGGCTGAGCTTGTGTGTGGCATTACTATCTTTCAAGAAACTATCAAAAACCAGTGCAGAATTGTGATCCAACCCTAGAAAAATCATAACATCGGCACTTTCCAATATTTTCCTTCCCTTTTCAGGGGTCATACTTTCCATCTCTCTGTCCACACACACCTTGAGGTCATTCAATAATTGTTCTTCATTACTTGATGAGATATTGTCAACCCTTTCTCTTATTTATTTTCCTTTTTGTTTATACAGGAATGCCTTAAACTCTAGAGAGTTTACAAATTTATCATCTGCTATAAATGATTTGTACTCTACATGCCTTTCATTTTCATCTACATTCTCTTTAGTACTCAATTACCTAGAAGGGCAAGTGTAATGTTGAGTTCTCAATCTTGACATCTTATTTGGTTGGTCTTGTGGCACATTATCCTTAGAGGCCTCCTCCCCAGAAGATAGCAATTATGTATCTTGCAACCTTTGATTATATTTTTTGATCACAATTTTTACTTCTTCAGCTTCCAAGTTCTGGATCATATCATCAAATTGATAGGGCACATGTTGATACCCTCCAAATTTTATCCTCATTTTAGTAGAATTGACGTATCCTTTTGCGTCAAAATTCTTTCTAGGTTGTGCTCTCTTCATATTGTACCGCAATAACTTATCAAGGATCAAATTGTATCCTTCCATGGCCAATATAGTAAAATCACCAAAGCATAATGTACTGGGCATGAAAGCCTGCTTTCCAAAGGAGCTCAAATTCATAACACTAGAAAAGTCCATTTGTCTGACAATTTCCAAGTATGCAATTCTTTCCGAGACTGTTTTAAGCAAAATGAATGGGGCATCTTCAAATCCATAAACCCTAATCATGGTAGCATCCTCCAAGCAATACCAATCCCCCTAGTTGTGATTAATTGGCCCATTGAAGTCCTTAGGCCTGAGAAACCTCTTTATTTCTTCAGATAAAGAGTAGTCACATGGATGATTATACAATTTGTATAGTGTCTTCACAAAAAACTCCTCAAAGTGTACAAAACTTCAGTTAGCAAACCTACTATCCCAGATAGCCATCCATAATTGAATAGGTAATGTCATTCCTTCCTTGTCAAATTGGGGAATTCTCATCTCCTAAGGCCACAGCCCTAACTCTTGTCCAAAATAAAAAAACTATGTGCATCAACAATGAGTAATGCCTAAGGTGTAAGATAGAGGCTCTGCCCTTTATTGCCATCAACCTAGAATCAAGCCCCTTAAAAATGTATGAGGCATAATCAAATAGTCTAGAATTGTGATACTGAATATTTGCTGAAATTATCATAGGCATGATTGACATATATTCAGAGACTTCCATTCCCAATACTTAGCCTACCGAGAAATAAGTATACTTCATATAGGGTTCAAAAAGATCAACATGGAAAGGGGGTCCATCGCTATCCGGTAGAGGAACTGGTTTGCCACCTTGTCTAATTTTGTGAATTTGCAACCTCCAACCGTTATAAATTGTGTCCATTCTCCCAAACTCCCTTTCTAATTCTTCACATATGATTTTATCATTGTAAACCCCTTCCAAATTGAAAACCTCACCTATTGCATCTTCTGATATGTGTATTAGTGGTTTTGTGAATGGGTCACATATAGCTTTGAGTTTCGAATTATAATGGATAGCCAACAATTTTACCAATTCTGCATTAACAAATACATTAGGGCACACTAGCTTTCCCAAATTAAGCTTCCATGGGTTGCATACTGGTTCAAAATGATTTCTCTGATAGTAATGAAAGCTAAACAATTCATAACCTCTTATTGAAGTCCAAACATCTCCTATGAGTTTACATTTTTCATCCAATTTATCTATTTCTGCCCTAAGTTGTGTAGATCATCTGGCTTTAGGTCTAGAGCTAGGTAATTGGTCAATGAGATCTTGATTTAGTCTCTGTTTAGTGCCCTCATGCTATATTTCAATTTTTTGTTTCTTCCCTTTAGGCTGACTACTTTCACCATATTTTCTACCTTTTTATTTTCCTGAGCTAGTGGATTCCATTCCTCAAAAGTTACAGAAGTCAAAAATTACAAGAACTAAGGCACAAAGAACTTACTATATCTCGCTCAAAATCTTTGGATTGAAAGAATGCCCTGTTTCTTCATTCACCCTTCTACTTTCTCCGCTATCAATTCCACACTAATGTTTCCAATTGAATTTTCCTTAATTCATGTAGATATTTGTGCTCCGTCATGCCATTAATGTTTCAACTGAAACACGAGTGTAGCAGGTCCATTTTTGAAACTCTCACCGTCACATCATATAATATTGTCATTGAGACATTTTCAAATCTTGGGCGACCTCTTTATTATGGTTGTTACCAACGTTCATTAAAACATTTTCCAAGACATCTTGTAGGTTCCCCGACACTTCAAGTCTCCCTAAGAATTATCCCTTCAATCTCAAGTATATCACTATAACTCCCATCAATGAAAACATGTTGTTGTGACTTTGCAAGTCGGGCAGATGTTCCTCCGCTTATTTCATATCTCACTGAGATATATCCTTTGGTCTATTTTTTGGTTGTTGAGACACAATTATTTTCTTGCTGATGGAACAACACTCAACGTGGCTCTCATATCTTTCTCCGATGAAACTAGTCTCACCGATAATCAATACATACTGCCAAGTCCTTTACTAACACAATCCTATTGGTGTGACATATGGGTCGGCAAGACTCCCTGACTTCATCCCAATAGTTATTGACGAAATTGACTCTTGCTTTATCGGTGAGACCAAATGAATGCTCCAGGACATTACACCGACTTTTTTCTCACTGATATGTCTCTATGTTTTCAATTGATAACACACCAATAGGCTCAATATGACTCTCCTTGATGCATATTGTCTTGCCGATAGGATCTTTCTTTCACTGATACAATGAATTGTGTCTGCCCGACGTGTATTACCAAATGAAATTTTATCAGTAAGACAATCCTGGTTTCTTGCCGATAGACTATAAAAGACACACATTAGTATAAAATGCTTTATGGATTGGGGAGACCCTTACCATCTCTTGTCGATATGAATTATACATTAAAATATTCAGGGTTAGATCAATTCTATGGGACCACAAGATAGAATATGGGACAAAATGTTATGAAGAGATAATTCTTGTGCTTATAGTAGGGACTTCTTTGGAAATTCATGAATATAAACAACTGTAAAATTTTCAAAATTTTATAGTTGTAATAGGATCCATTCATACATCATTAAAGATCATAAAATTCATCATTATTCTCTATTTGAAGTGTATTTAGATCATTTAGGAGAATGCAGGACTAGGAATGTGGGCCTCTCCAAGTTGAAAGCCGTTAGGGTGGAAGTACTAAGAAAATGGCTCTGGGGCCATAGAGATCCACAAACAGTCGCTCATAGCATAGATTATGCATTTTTTTTTAGAGATAAATACCTAAAGGAATGATTGAGCAGGTGCAAAAATTGGTCCTAAGACACTTAGCGTTGTTAGATCAAATTTTGGTACTTTTGTGGGTTTGGAGGATGTGGGTGTAGGGAGGTCAAAGGACATTTGGAGCTCAACCATTAAGTAGTTGCCTAATGGGGATGATGACCCACATGTAGGGTTCCACATTATAGGACCCACAGGAAACTTAGATGGCTAGGGTGGTGTCTTAAAGTTTGATTGTTCTGGGATGTGTAGATGGAAGCTATTAGACTGCTATCAAATGCTTTCCATTAAGGAATGATCTTGGAGGGATGATGGTCTATAGGAAACATCCACATAGGTAGGCCCACATTAAGCTCCTAGACTTAAGTTTTGGCATTTGTCAAAATTCAACAGAGCAAAGGAAAACCAATCCTATAGAATCCACCATATGGGAAGACACAGGTGCTTGGATGTTAGGGGATGATGATGGAGTAAGGGATAGCTAGAAGCGAAAGCTCGTAGAGGTTAGCCAACATGCTAATTTCTACATGGTATGATCACAAGGTAAATTTGGGTCAAGGTCACTTAGCATGTGTGAAAATTAGTGACAGAGCACCTTCAATTGTCTTCTCTTTATCAAAATGACCCTCTTTTGCTCATGCAAGTGCAAGGAGTCCAGGTGCATTCAATGGGAAGTGCACTGATGTTTGGCTGATAACTAGTGGCTAAAGGTGGATGGCATCTCGTAGATGAACTTTTGCAGATGGAAACCCGTAGCCAACAACCTGCACGCGAAAACCCACAACGAAATTTTTGCAAAGTCACATAAATTAGTAGATTTGATATTTTCAATTTTAGCATGTGGGAAAAGGGGTAGAAAGAGTGCCAAGACATATTTCCTTAAGATTTGACTCCTTTTAAAAAATTCAGAAATTTGGAATGCAGAAGCCAGAGGGGGTATGTGCAGGATCATCATGGAAAAAATAGGCCCTTAAGTAGCAAAAAATTTAGAAAAATAAGAGTTAGGAATCTTGATGTAAAAAATTGAATAATTTATCTATATTATTTCAAAAATATGTAAGAATAGAATCTATAGCAAATTGAATGTAGTTTCTAAACAACTAGGATTATTTAAAAAAATATATATATATTTGGTGAAAATTGAAATTTCAATGCAGAAGTACTTAAATTTCAGGGAAAAAATAAGTAGGTGTCTTTCTAACCACCCTAGCCACAATAAAATGATAATATTTTTTTATAAGATTTAGATATAAGTAGAGGACTCATGTCTAGATGTGATGCATATTTTTTTGTAATTTTTTTCCAAGTAAATAATTGATTATGAATTTTTTATTACAAATTTTAAAAAATATAAAAACTTGTATGTTTGACAACCTTAACTTGGTCAAAACTTCATGAAATTCATTTATTTTTTAATCCTACAGTATGTGAAGCATAGAATGTGATGCATGTTTTGGATCCAAAAAATGTGATATTATTTGAAAGCTATAGATGTTTTTCAATTACCCTATCAATCAGGACTTTAGTCGTAATTCAAATAGAAAATGAATAATACTTATTAAATTCAAATTAAAGCATAATTTATATTGGTGGAAATTTGAGAATCTCCTTTAAAAACTCTTTTTGTTTCATCAATTTTTGGTAAAACAAAAGTCATCAGCCACATACCCTACACATACCCATCATATCACCACTTTTTGGTCCATCATGATCCTGAACATACCCAAGGATCCATCGCCCTTTACAACAACATTGCTCAAACGAACTTCCATAGATGGACTTCTGTGAGCAAACTTCCACAGTGAAATTTATGCAATGTCTAAACACATGGGAAATTTGGTGCAAACCCCTTTAGGCATGTGAAGACTCTCATTTTATGGGCTCTAGATAATGAAAAATTGAAGTTTGCACCCTTTTTTGGAAATGCAAAGATTTGGAAGGGGAAGCTAGAGGGTCTGCCACCCTAAAAACAAAAATCCACACAAAAACCTACACATGACAACCTGCAAAGAAATTCTCATGGATGGTGGCAGAGGGATGGCGACCTGCAAAGAAATTCCCATGAACAGTGATGGAGGGATGACAACCCATAATGAAATTCTCATGGATAGCAATGGAGGAACAACGACCCATAATGAAATTCCCATGACTGGTGATGAAGGGATGGTGACCCACAAAGAAATTCCCATAGACAATAATAGAGGGATGGCGACCCACAAATAAATTCCCACAACTTCTTGAAACTAAACAAAACCTTGGGAGTTCACTTAGGCATCATAGAAACATCCCAAATCCATAGGAAAAGTGTCCCCAAAGTCAAAAAATGAAGGAAAAAGTGAAGCTTAAGAAAGTAGGGACCAAGTCAGTAGGAGCAAGGCAAAAGTGGAAAGAAAAGGGGGTCCCTGCCTTTGGTAGGGCATGTGTGAAAAATATGTGCAACAAATGGCAACTTGGCTAGGGAAATGCTTCAGAGCATTTTGATGAGAAATTGGAATCATGAACCCAGAATATATGGTTTCGACCTTCACGCTAGGGTAAACAAATCAGATGCTCAACCAAAGGATCAAAACCACTAGTCAACCCAACCTTCAATATGTTGAAAATCCAAGTGTGTGTAGATATGCATTCATTTCCATCCTTAATTTACTACAAGAACCTAAGCTCTATCAAGTTAATCTATGTAATTGATTCTAACTTCAAAAGCATTCGAGACATTGCCTCATTGGCAATCAGGTGTCCCTAGCCTCGACGAGGTTGTCACTGTGATTCTCCCAAACATTGCTTTACTACTGGTCAGGCATCCATAGCCCCAACAGAGTTGCTTGGATTCCCCTAGAAAAATCTGATTTTTTCTTCTTTTGATTTTCAATAGTTTTTTCTTTTTTTCTTTTTCTTTTATTCCTTTTGATTTTTTCTTTTCCTTCCTTCATTTCAACCTGCAAGAAGTGAATCTCACACTGAGGGCTAAGAATCAGAGTGGCGCTGAAGTAGAATTTTATATTTTTCACTCAACTTGACTTCACAAAGGATCCACAACGACCTCAAGATTCTTAAAGTGTGTGAGAGATATAATATTTTAGAATACATCATAATCAAACCAACCAATGACTTATCCCCTTTGAATCAAATATTCAAGTCACATGACACTAATAGAAGACCCTCACCATCTACTCTAAAAAATTGATTGTGCTAGGAAATAAAAATAGGTTGTGCTAGCAAACATATGAAAGTTGATCTATCAGGAATTTGGCTATGTACTTTGTTGATTGGTTTTTTTGCACCTTCTCAATAAAGGTAGCACACAAGTATGCTACCTCTCTTGAAAATTAGAAATTTGCAAACAAGTTCCAAATTACTACCCCAAGGTCTCTTGGGTGTTAGGTCATAACAATGCTTGGAATAGTTCAATTGGTTGATGTGATTTTTTGGTAATCACAGGGTGACCTTTATGGTTTACAAAGCATGGGAAGTTGGGTTTGCAAATGGAGTTCCAAGGTGTTGGAAATGAATGCATAGTGGTTGCTCACTCAAACCAACAAGTTGAAACTCACTATGTTCATCAGATTTAGCTTTGTTGTGATACTTGGAATCCTACTCTAACAAGGATTTAAAAGAAATAGAAAAAGAGGAAAGGGTAAGAGAAGCTATTCTAAATCTGAGTTATGAATAAATAGTAATAATGGAGGATTTTGTAGTAGTCAGACTCCCATAACTATTTTTTTCTTGACCAAGAGAAGCCTATAGCTACACAAAACCATTGCAATCTCCTAAGGTTTGTAGATTTTTAGATTGTACATGAACTTCATGAATATACAATTGAACTAAGTTGCAACAATGAAATAAACAAGCCCAAGATAACTTTACACAGTATTTTTTCATCAACAAGTGCAAGAAATACGGGCTAGAAATCCATAAAATAGTATAACAACCACCATTAAAGACATTTGAGAAACTACGAGCTAAATTTAACATGGAAGTTGAATTATGCATTCATGATGAACAAACTCAAAAGAAACACCAAAATTAGTGCAATTCTTCTTTCTATTACTTCCAAACAATAAAAATAGGTTGTTGTGCTAGCAAACATGCCCAATAGAGGACAAGGGGACCCTGAGCAAAGCATCAAGGCATAAGAAAAATGGAAGCAAACGGAAAGAAAACACCTACACTAACCAAAGTGGTAAAGTGAAAGAAAACAGAAAGGAAACTACCCTAAAGAAATATAACCTATGGAAAACCAACCTAACATAGTGAAAATGAAAACCAGAGTATGTACACAAAACCTACACTACCCAAAATAAACTATGTACAAAGATATTTACAAAGAGCGACATTCATTCCAGGAAAACTAACATTTATGCCCATTAGGATTTGTAATGCATGTACAAGTAGAAGGGAAATCATCACAATTCTAAGCCATGAAAACTCATCCTTATATTAAAAAAAAAAGAAGTTCAATGTTGTAGCATTCAAATCCAATAACACATTTAGGAAGAATTAGTAGTTGAGGTGATTCATGAAACCCATCATTGACCCAAAAATTTTTTTGTCTACCCTCATTCCCATATGCAAAATGATAAATGCAACTATAACTATCCATAGGAGCAAGGAAGGATAGAACCTAGATGTCGCCATGTGAAGGTGGCAATGTTTGATAGTCAAGAGTGATCATTGCATCATTGGTTGTTGTGTTGGTAGCCTTAGGTGGATGCAATGGATAGTGCAACATACCTCTTGAATTACAAATCTATAGACCACAATCAAATTGATTAGGAAATACACATTATGAAGGAAAAATTTTAAATTCAAGGAACCTTGTACCTAATATCGAGCTTGCATAAGGTTGGGAGATCGAGGTAGCAAACACCTCTTCGATTCCACCATTGGAACCCAAAGCCTACATTGGCTATTCTTCAAGGAATTACACTTCATCTCGCCGAACCTTTGTGGTCCATGCTTCACTTGATTTTTTTCCTCATAAGGTAGTATGTTGTCCCATCTCATTTTCCTAGTGTTGATCTCAGTTTGTTTGTAATTTGTGTCATAAAAACATGACATGGATGAATCTATCCTATTGCAGCTCTCTAAATGTGTAGGAGGAAAGACTCTTAGTTGCATCTTATAGTTGGCCAAGAATATCATCTTTGTGGGAAATTACCATGACATCCACACCTTGGTCTTCTTTTCCTTGTAGCTCATGTAGCTCATCAAGATGTTTACTTGTTTCTTCTTGTTCATCGTCATTGTAGATGGAAAAGGAGTTCCTCTCCCAATCTAGGAGCTCTAATGCTTCATTGTCTAGATGTTTGGGTGATATTTCATCATCACCACCATCTTCTAAAATGTACTCTTCCTTGGTTTCACTATACCTCTATGGCACAATTCCAAGTGGGAAGAAATTAGCAAGGGATACTAGCTCATCAAGGGGCATGAGGTATGACATTTGGATTCCCTCCAAAATTCCTCCATAAAGTCTATCATCCATTGCATATAAATTCTCTACAAGAGGGGAAGACTCTTGGTTTCAGATGGATATCCTCCCCATTTGATCTGCTTCATTATATGGAGGTTTGGGACTATATTGTTCTTCTTCTTTCACTATCCCAACACCTTCTTGAGGGCTACCTTCAGCAAAGTTGTAACTTAGATCTAGCTCTTGGTCCTCTAATTCAACTCTTGAGGTAGCTGCATGAGGTGGTGTGATTGGTTGCTCCACTTGTTCTTTAACTTGCATGATGGCCTCTTGAAATAACCCACATGTAAACTCTGAATGTGCAACATCATGGAACCTACACCACCTGGGTAGTAGCAACACCTCCAAATACACTTGGTATCTTAGCTCTGATCAATCCCTTTTGAGTCTTGACACGAGCTTGTTATATCTTTCCACTACAAGATCTTCATCTGCACTTAGGAAGTGTGATAGTGAATTGCCTCAACTTGTAGTTGTTTCCACTCCTCTACATCTTCATTTATAGATGTCTGATTTCCCTCATCAACTGAGAATGGGTCTTTGAATTCCATTTCACTTGATATTTCATCATTATTTTCTACTTCCCTAAGGCTTTGAGCCTCTTCTTCTTTCCGATCTTCAAAATTTGTGTTGGTTATCCCAGCATATCCTATTGCAGATTCTTTTGATTCATCTTGTATGTATAGCCTTTTAATTGGCAACTGATCTACTTCTTGAGTAGAGGATTTCACTTTTCCCATGGAGAAAATATCTTCTAATCCCTTTCTAGCTGACCCTTCATCAAGGCTCTTTGTTTTCCCAAGGAAATTAGCTCCTTCCTCTTGGTTCTCAACCTCAATTTTTGATGTCCCAACACTTGCTTATGTATAATCTATTGGCCCAATATCATTGTGTTGTCCTCTAAATGTTCACTACTCTCCTATCTTAGTAAATGACCTTTCCTCATTGAGACCTATTTGTTCTAGCTTGTCCAAACTACTCCAAACTTGGGCAATGATGCTTGCACATGAAGGACAAGTGAATTTTTAGTGAGGTGCATTATGGAATCTACACCAACTGGACATTAGTACCTCATCTATTCTTAGTACATCCTCAATGCTTAGTTGTTCTTGAATAAATTTATTAAAGGCAGTGGCTGCCATGTTAACCAATTCTTCCTCTTGGTCAGGTGGAGCTAAGGGTTGGTATATTTCCCAAAAGGGAATTTCTCCTTGCAAAACCATTTCAATCCTACCCAAGAATGTTAAGCATTCCAATTCATTGTGCCTGGTAGTGCCATGGATTCTACATTTTTCTTCCAATACAAATTGCTACAATGGCTTGCTCAATTTCCTATTTAAATATTCTTGCAGCTAAGTGATATTAACTTGCAGTCGTTGCTCCATTTCAACTCAACTCTTTTTTCCTTCAAATTTTCTAATTTTAAAATTCCAACATATGATGATATCTCCCTATCTCATATTTTTCTTAAAGGTGTATTCAACTTCCAACTTCCAACTTTGTAGCCTTGAGCTCAGCCATGACCCCCTTCTAGCACTAGTTTTGTTGATGAGTTTTTTGCACCTTCTCAACATAGGAAATACACAAGTATTCTACCTCTCTTGAAAGGTAGAAATATGTAAACAAGTTCCAAATTACTACCCCAAGGTCTCTCACATGTTAGGTCATGAAAATACTTGGAATAGTTCAATTGGTTGATGTGATTTTTTGGTAATCACAAGGTGGCCTTTATGCTTTACAAAGCATGGGAACTTGGGATAGAAAATGGAGTTTCAAGGTGTTGGAAATGAATGGACAGTGGTTGCTCACTCAAAATAACAAGCTAAAACTCACTATGTTCATCAGAATTAGCTTTGTTGTGATGCTTGGAATCGTACTCTAATGAGGATTTAAAAAGAAATAGCAAAAGAGGAAAGGGTAAGAGAAGCAATTTTAAATCTAAGCTATGAATGAACAATAACAATGGAGGATGCTATAGTAGAAAGACTCCCATAATTGAGTTTTTCTTGACCAAGAGAAGCCTATAGCTACTGAAAACCACTGTAATCTCCTAATGTCTATATATTTTTAGATTATACATGCACTTCATGAATATACAATTGAACTAAGTTGCATCGATGAAATAAACAAGCCCAGGCTAACTTTACATAGCAATTTGTCATCAATAAGTGCCAAAATTATGTGCTAGAAGTCTATCAAATACTATAACAACAACCACCATTAAAGAAATTCAAGAAACTACAAGCTAAATCTAACATAGAAGTTGAATTATGAATGCATGATGAACAAACTCAAAAGAAACACCCAAATTCATGTAATGCTTCTTTCTATTGCTGCAAAATTCCTTTTCCTCCAATTCACCAACTACAAATGAGGAGCAAGCCCCTATTTATAGTTTTCCAAAAGGAGAATGAATGGATAGGATTTAATCACAATGTGTGGCTTAGATTCAATACAAGTTAGGATTTCACTTACCCCTAATATTGCACAATTTAAAATAGACTATTTTTTCCTCTTCTCTATTTTGTCTTCTAGTGATCCTGGACTGTAGTAGTTTTTTCTTGTAGAGGTTGCCATCCTTGTTGTGGCTGCAAACTATTAAAAGCTACCTTATGTCTTTTTTCTTTGCAACATTTCTTTGTCAAATCTTATTGCAAATTTGTATTGCCAAAGAGTAGGCATGTTGCCCCTAATCTTGCGGGAAAACTCTTGCAAAATCATGATCATCATTTGGTGGAAAATAAGACATCTCCTTCTTGTTTCTTTAGCATTGACCTTCTTTGGCATGCATTGTTATGTTAGGTATTCCTTCTTCTAGTGCCAACTTTATTGATGGGTACTAGGAGGAGAGGCAAGCACAAAAAAAATGATGTCTGAAGCAATGTGTTCTTTCCTTGTTTAGCCCTCTTTTTGAGTTGAAATCTCTATCCTTGATGCAATCTCACATAGGGGTCCTCCATGGACATCCTCCCCTTGTCAACCTTTTCAATGGGCCTCCCTGTTGTTCCCCTTAGGAGATTCTATAAATCTTGCACACATGGAGTGCAGTAAGTGTTTTCACATATAAAAGAGGAAAACATCAATTAAATCCTACAAAAATGAGTGTTGGATCCATTTATACATCATTAAAGATCATAAAATTTATCTTAATTCTCTTTTTGAAGTGTATTTGGATCATTTAGGTGAATTCAGGCCCAAGAATATGGGATTCTCCAAGTTGAAATCCGTTAGGGTAGAATTAGTGATAAAATGGCTTTATGGCCATGGAGACCTGTAGACAACCACCCACAACAAAAATTTTGCATTGGTTGTTTGAGAGGAAAATCCCTAAAGCAATGATTGAGCTCTTGCAAAAATAGGCCATACAACACTTAGCATTGTTAGATCAAATTCTAGTGCTCTTGTAGGTTTGGAGGATGTGGGTGTAGGGAGGTCAAAGGACATTTGGAGCTCAGCCATTAAGTAGCAACCTTCAAGGGATGGTGACCCACATGCAGAGTTCTACATTGCAGGCCCTATAGGATCCTCAAATGGCTAGGGTGGTGTCTTAAAGTTTGATCTTTCTGGGATGTACAGATGGAAGCTATCAAGCTGCCATTGAATGTTCACCATTAAGGAACAACCTTGGAGGGGCAGTCATCTATAGGAAGTGGTCCACATAGGTAGACCTGCATCAAGATCCTAAACTTAAGTTTTGGTGTTTTTCAAACTTCAATAGAGCAAACGAAAACCAATCCTATGGAGCTTGCCATACGAGAAGACGCCGGTGCTTGGATGTTAGGGGATGACAAAGGAGTAAGGTCTACCCACAAATGGAAATCTACAGAGATCAACCTGCATGCTAATTTTTGCATGGTATGATCACAAGGTAAATCTAGGTTGAGGTTTCTAAGCATGTGTGAAAATAAGTGATGGAACACCTTCAATTGTCTTCCCTTTATCAAAACAACCCTGTTTTTTTCATGTGAGTGCAAGGAGTGTGGATACAACCAATGGGAAGGGTGTTGATGTTTAGCTATTAAGTAGTGGCTAGAGGTAGACGACGTCCTAAAAATGGAAATCCACAGCTGAAATTTTGTAGATGGAAACTTGTAGCAAAATTTCTGCAAAGTCGCAAAAGTTAGTAGATTTAACATTTTCAATTTTAGCATGTGGGAAAAGGAGTAGAAAGAGTGCCAAGACATATTTCCTTAATATTTGACTCCTTTTTAAAATTTTGGAAATTTGGAATGTAGAAGCTGGAAGATCCATCCCCCTTCACAATGAAATTGCTCAAACGGACTTCCACGGATAAACTTCCATGAGTGGACTTCTACAGTGAAATTTCCACAATGTCTAAACACATGGAAATTTTGATGCAAACCCCTTTAGGCATGTGAACAAACTCATTTTATGGGGCCTAGATGATGAAAACTTGAAGTTTGCACCCCTTTTTGGAAATGCAGAGATTTAGAAGGGGGAAGCCAAAGGCTCCACTACCCTAAAAATGGCAATCCACACACAAAAACCAACACATGACTACTCGCAAAGAAATTCCTGTGAACAACGATGGAGGGATGACAATCTACAATGAAATTCTTGTGGATGACGATGGAGGGATGATGACCCACAATTAAATTCCCATGGACAGTGATGGAGGGATGGAAACCCACAAAGAGATTCCTATGGACGAAAACAAAGGGACGACAACCTGTAAAGAAATTCCTGCAACTTCTCAAAACTCAACAAAACCTTGGCAGCTCACTTAGGCATCATAGAAACATCCAAAATCCATTGGAAAATTGTCCCCAAAGTCAAAAAATGAGGGAAAAAGTGAAGTAAGAGAGCAGGGACCAAGTCAACAGGAGCAAGGAAAAAGAAAAAAAAATGGGGGTACCTACCTTTGGTAGGGTGTGTGTGAAAAATATGCACAACATGCTCTCTATTGACAATTTTGTGGTTTAGTGTGTCAGTTTTTTAGTATGTACTTAATTGCAAGAAGAGGTATAACTCTATGCTTTTAACCATAGAACTATTACTGGCTTATACAACTATGTTCAAGATATCATGAAGTTCTGTGAATCGTACTGGAAGATAACAATGACAAAGTTCAACTCTATATATCATTTTCATCTCTATGTTTAGTTTATAAGTGTGGAAGATTTTGTATTTCCTTTAGAAGAATGTTTAGGTGCTACGCATCTAAAGTTAGTCTCATTACTGTAAGAAAAGTTTGAATTTGAAGAAAGATCGAATCTAGAAGATGTGTGTATGGGAAACATATGCATGATTGGAATCTTTTGTGATTAAGTCCAATTCCTAGTTGACCTAATAAATGATATGTGTTGAGAAGATTAAATTTACATTGTGAATGTTAGTTGGATCTATTTTAGATCCATGTTGACCTAAATTAAGTATTGCATGTTTTTCCTGGGTGTGAAGATGATTTTGAATCATGTAGTTTTGAAAAAAGCTATTTTGGATTGTTTTTATTTACATATAATTAGGCCGACGTAATTGAGGTGTGTGAATGAAATCAAGTATATACATGAGATATTTTGGAGTTGAAGAGATAGATATGAGCAAGCATAAATGATATATCAGGTGTAAGTGGTCTCATATGATGTGGAAACTTGAATTAAGTGGTAAGAGTTTAGAATCAAATAAGATTTGTTGAACAACTACTAAGTAGAGTAGTATCACATATTCAGAGTTTCAAAGGAACTAAAATATAGCACAAGGTGCACTTTGTATCAATTCATACTTTAGCAGTGAGCTACTTTTTTATTGGAATTAACTCTGGTTGTGATCCTTATAAGGATAGTGCACCCTAGATGTGAGCCCCTGTAATATACTATATTTGGATATAATATATTGTAAGTTAATCCTCATTGTGTTTCTTCCCATTTTAGGTTTTCCACATAAAAATCCTAGTGTTCATAAGTGTTTTGTGACTTTGTGGATGATTTATGCTTTCATTCTTTATTTGAGTTAATATGTTTTGGTGATTGGATAAGCTATGTTCAAAATTTTAATAGAATACTTATTCACCCCCACCCATCTAAGTATTCTAAGTGTTCAACAGTTTCAAGGTTGAGTATAGTATAATTATGAGTTTAATTATTGAAGGAGATAAAGATAGATGAAAGTACAAAATTTAAATGTTGGATTACCAGATGCAGTGAGTAGATGTATGCAATTATTCAAATAGACTATGAAGGTTTTAGAGCTATTGTGGTGGATTTTCTATTGCATTAGGATCCTGTTCTTTGTGTAACATTGAGATCATGTTCTCTATGTAACATTATTCTCTATCTTATTTTTGTATTTCAGTAGTGAGCCTTTCTAGACAATGTGTCCTATTATGGTATTGATCCCTTGTAAAAAAATTTCAATTACTTATATTGTGAGCTAATCCTCACTATGGTTTTTCCCTCCTTGGTTTTTCCACATAAATTTGGCATTCTCTTGTGCATGGTGTTGAACTGTTTAAGTTTATGTTATATGCTTTTCATGTTAAAACTTCATAAAAGATTAAGGGTTTAATGAATGCATGTTGATCTAAATGTTAATGAGGGTTTTGATGTTTTGATAAGATACAATTGATTCACCCCCTGCCCCTCTTAGATTTCTTATTTATTCAAAAATGGTTTGACTGGAAAGCGAGTTGTGTTATGTTAGGTTTCCATGTTGAAAATGATCTAAACTCATAGACCAAAAAACTCCATTGTGTTAGCGCTATGTAAACCATGCTTTAGGGAGCACATAAAAATCACCTTAGGGGGTGCACAAAGTTTACCATCATGGGGGATGAAAAAATAATTAGCTCATCATAGGGGACAAATTGGTAACCACACATTAGGAGGAACTATAACAACACCAACAACAAGGGGGTATGGAAATAAGTCAACTCTCACAAAATTTCTATGAAATGGCTAGAGGATATACCTCTCCTTAAAATGCCAACATAATTTCTATATTCGTATTTTAATGAAGAAGAGGGGAAGAGAGGATCCTTGAGGAGAGTGCACACCTCTTAAAACTAGTTATCCTTTCCCCCCAAGTGTAAAGGAAAGAATAACCATACAAGAGACTATATTGTTTCTACCATGAATGAAATATGGTTGCACCTCATCCCATACCACCATGAATAGTGATGAAAAAACATGATGAAGCCACAAATGCCACATAGTAAGGAGAAACACCATAGAATAAAGATCATTATTTCTTAGAAGTATTACATGCATCCACACATAAGAGAGCACCACCATCACTAAGTTTTTTTATTTTATTACTTAAATCCTAATAGTCATTAGTAGAATGACCATGCACTCAATGATATGCACAAAATGAGTTATTATTATAAAATTTCTTTCATATTTTTTGGAGGAATAGTAATCAAGTGAGCTTTGAGAAGCCTTGACAACATATGCTCTTTTTCAATAGTAAGAGATATTCCTTTCTCTTGTGAAGAAAAGCTTGTCTTCTTATGACAAGATGTCATAAATAGAGTAGATGAACATGAGATGAAGATAGGGATGAAGGTTTGAAACCTAAACCCTTTTTATAAAAGTATGGTATAAACTTCACTTGATATTTATTATTTTGTTCTATATTTTCATTATATCCAATTTTAGAAATAATTTTGTATCCAATCCCATAACATTCTTCCAACTCGGATGAAGAAGTATTATCTTAATGTTCATGAGAAGAATTGGTTCTCTCATGAGAATGCAAATCCATTTTAAGTGTTTTCAAGTTAGGCATATTCCACACATGAGGGATGAAAGTTAAAGAGTCCCATCACTACCATTAGATTATTTCTTTGGATCTATTGATGTAGAACAAGATTGAGCAAATGAAACACAAGATTATTTAAGTTTAGACTATGATATTTTGTACTCTCCCATAAAGGAGGGTGTAAAATCTAATGAACCCCAATCATCATCTAATAGTTTTATTATTGGTGAGATACCATCATGATTATCTTCAACATGTATGGGTTCTATTTTTGAAGTTGTGATGAAAGTATTAAGAGATTTGGAAGTATTGTAATCATCTTAGACTAGTGAATTATATAATTTTTCATTTTCTTTAACTGTATATATCTTGTTATTATATTCATACTTCATCTCATGATGAAGAGTAGATGGGATTCCCTTCATGGCATGAATCCATGGTCTACCTAGGAGAAAATTGTATGAAAGAGGTCTTGGAATGATATGGGAAAGGGTAGGTAAAACCATAGGCCCTACCTTAATGGGTAGCACAATCATACCCAATGGTTGCTTACTAACATTGTTAAAGCCACAAATAGAAATATCATTAGGTTCTTTAAGGTTCTTATCCATACCAACTTTATCTAGAAGATCAATGCTACAAACATTAAGACCTAATCCATTATCTACGAGGGCATGCCCAACTCAAGTTTTATTAATGACCACCATTATCATTAAGACTTTGTGTTTATTTTGGATCTCAAGTGAGGGTAATTCATGTTGAGGGAATATAATAACCAACTTTTTCACTTGCATACAATAAAAAAAGGTCAATACATCATTTGGTTTAATATAATTTGAGACATCATTCTTCTAGAAAGACTCTTGGAGCATCTTGTGATATGTAGGTGATGTTTGAATCAAGTCCCAAAGGAAAATCTTGGTTGGAGTATTAAAAAGTTGCTCAACAAGATCATATTCCTTACAACTACATTGAGAAAGATTAGATGGGGATGGAAGATATGGTTAAGGTAATGGAATGCATGTTAGTGTTTGTCTCTATTTTTTGTTATTTATAGTGTTATAGGTTTGAGCAACTAGCTGATAACTTGGTTTTTGCAACACATCTTCTTGCACATGATTAGTAGTGAGTTGTTTTGCAAAGTTTAGGATAAGGCCATGAGATTTTAGAGGGCCTATAATGAGAGGTGATTTAGGAGGTCCAATAATAAGATGAATTTTAGGAGGTCCAATAATTAAAGGAGTGTAGACATACCAAAAAAAGTTAAAGGAGATTTAATAGCCAATTATGTGTTTATAGACTCAACTAAGTTAAATACTTGTTGATGACCTTCTATCGATGGGGGATTTAATGTCACCTTAGAATATTCATCTATTCAATCCATCTTATGGTATTTTGAGAAATGTATCACTAATTTCATCTTCTTGTGCTACAATATCTTCCCAATTAGGATTGGTATTGGGAGAGAAATAAATAAGATTCTCATGATGCTCAATGATTGGATCCTCTTGCACCAAGATACCTTGTTCACAAGTAGGTGAAATATCAAAAGATAAAAAAAAATGATTTTCATGATTGTTAATGATTACATCCTCTTGCACCAAAACACTCTCACAAGTAGGGGAGATGTTGGGAGAAGAATGAAGATTAAGTGATGTTAATAAATGTGTCTGATTTTTTTTGTTCCATATTTTTCTATATGAAAACTAGACTTTTGAAAAGAAAAAGTATTTTTATTATCCTTTTTTAGGGGGTATTGCACTAAATTATGTGAATTAGGAAAAAATGGCAATGCATAGAAAAACATAAATGAAATTTTAGGCCAAATTGATTAGACAAGGGTGCCTAGAGTTTCCTAGAGAAGATAGATATTTTAGAAAAAGGAAAATATGGAAACCACCTGTAGTGTTTGAGGGTCCTATGTCTTAGAGGATCGAGTTTGAAATCCAATAGATTTCTAGAAATTCAACAAAACATATTTTTTCTATATGAATCGCATACATGCTATAAATTTGGATTATTTTGGGACAATTAAATATGTTCAAATGATAATTTTCAAAAACTAAATGCTTTAATTGATTGATTTTTCAAAAAATATAGAAAATAAATTCTTTTTGATCTTTTGAAATGAAAATGTTATGCAATTTGTCACTTTTTCAATGTTTTTACTAAAATATGTATGTATAAATGATAAAGTAATTTTGTAATTAATTTTCTCAATGAAAATAACTTAGATATAAGCCCTAGACATTGAAAATCATATCTAATTTCTTTTACAGTTATTTCTAAATTATTTTTCAATTTAATTGATGAAAAACTAATGAAAATGGATAGTTTTTAAAAATAAATATAAATTATCACCAAGATTTTCAAGTAACCTAGGTTTAAATTCTATTTTAATAATTTATGCAATGAAAAAATTAGAAAATTGCAAGTATAAGATATTTTAGTTTCACCAAAATGTTATGTAGGAAAAGCAAACCTAGGGTTTAACTAGGATTAGTCACTTTCCACTTACATAACATTAGAATTTAGATTAGCAATGGTATGATACTAACTTAAACCTAAAAGGTGATTCAATCAACCTTGGATCTAAATTATTTGAGGGCCTTGAAATGGAATTTTTATGAAAAGGAAATGTTGCAACTAGTTAACTATGAAAATGCATAGTTCTAATGTGAATATAGATGACTTGGAAATTGATAATAAAATTTTATGACCAAAAATGGATAGAGCGGATATGCGTGCACATGTTATTTGAACTTGAGCTTGATTTGATAAGACAATGGCACCTTGGGCACCCTAGACTAGGGATTTGAAACCAAAAATTTGTTTACAACCTCAAGTCTCTTGTATGTGGCTTCTTCCTTTTGGATCTTGTTGTTGGACCTTCATGTGATACTAAGATATCTGAGTTTTTGTATCTTGTCAAGCAATAAGGCTTGAATACATCAATGAGAAAATAGTCTTCAATCTTCTTCCAATCTTTGACAAAGCTATAACCTACACATTCAAAGAGATATGGATAGTTATACCATAGAGGGGCTTGCCTTGGTCAAACCTCGTGTTAGTATTTGTACCTCCACAAAGGAAAAATTTATGATAAAGAGATCTTATCTATTCTATGTTCTCACAACACACCCCATTTTTCTCTTTAGAAAAATGTCAACCCCCTCTTTTCTGCTACTTTTTTTCCTTCCTTTGCTTTTGCTTGCTTTGGTGTGCTACTTTTGGAGGAAATGGTAAAATGGTGAGTTTTAATCCAACTTTCTTGGCCCTTGCTTAAGTTCTCACTTTTCCTGACTAGGAGTATTTGCAAAATATTTTCCCCAGCCTTATTGATTTTCCTAACCCCCAAGTCCAAGGTATCGATGTTTTTTCCCTAAAAATGTTGTATCTTTGGAAAGTTTCTCTTTCTACCAAGTTGATAGTCATGCCTAGTAGGTCATCACCTAGATAAAATAGTCTCAATGTGTGTATTTCCCCTCCTTTTTGGTTAGCCTGTTAGTGGATTTTCTTTTCTTTAGAACTAGAGATCGATTTTCTTTTGCAAATATTGTTTTAAACCAATTTGGTCCCACTTGCAGTTGGTCTTGAGTTTCCCTTTTCCACCTAGTTCTCATGAACCCAATATGTAAAAGTCTAGAATCCCAATAATATTTTCAAATTCTTATGTCAAATAATTCAAACCTTGATTGATTGTGAATTGTTAAGTATCCAAGGGTGGAATTTCCTCTAAAGCCTATGCCTCATCAAAATTAATGTGACATGTAAGTGTGCCATGCCAGCCACTTTCTTTTCTTTCTTCTCTAATGGTGGGCCCCTAGACCGAAACCAAAGAGTTCATAATTTGAACCCTAATCCACCATGATTACACCTTTATTTAGGGTAATTAATGCATTGTAAAAGAAATTAATGAAGGTGGAAAATAGTGCATGTACTTGGCACCACCTCAAGCATGCATTTTCTTTCATAACACTCTACCTTGCACTAGATTACTCACCTATAAGGAAATTAAAGAATTAAAACCAAGATTGTGGTGCACAAAGAAAGGTATGTCTTGAGAAGCTAAAGAACAAAACTACCAAGGGTTTTGAGTTCATGTTTAGAAAATCGTATAATCAACAAAACTATGTATGCTTCGAATAACTAAAATTTCATTTATTCATTCATGCATGCATGGCTCGGGTTAAATGACATTACCACTATTTATGTCATTGAAATGTTGAAATTTTTGAAAGTAATTTAACCTAATTGCATACTATAAATTCCATAAGTAAGGATATTTTATGAATTATTGAAAATGAATGGTTAAATTTCACGCTAACTGACACACAAAGTACATATCTACTAATAATGCAAGAAATCCAGAGAAATATGGGCACTTCCAGAAAGAAGTTGATAGATGAGGAATTCGAGTCCCATGTTTCATAGGCTATATAAATTGGTGGGACAATTATAGAAACCCATCTAGGAGGGTTTACTAATAATGAATTTCCTATGCAGATTTGACAAGAGGGTGCCTCCCAATGCACAAAGAACATCATTGCAAGTGGATAAAATTTGGAAGGAGATTTTCCACCAGAAATGGAAGCTCCTAAACTAGTAATGGAATGTATGAATTGTTATGAACCAAACAAGAGGGTCATTGAGAAATAAGGAAGGGTCTATTCAAACCTCTCTATAAAAGGAATTGTATACACATTTTGGCTCTCATCATTTAGATAGATGAATCGATTAAATATGAAAGTCTTGGCTACAACGTACCTAAATGCAAAAGAATAAAACAAGAAATTTATGAACATGGCATGGTGCTAGGAGGATATTACAATGAAAATGAGACAAATCCCGAGGTATGTGTTTATTCAAAATGTTCAAGAAATAATAACCCTATTGAGTAGGATAGCTGGACTCAAGGATTCCAACAATTTTGACCCCTAGATGTTCAAGCTTTTAGTGAAAATAACGGAAGGCCCTATGTAAATTCATTTGGGGAGTTTCATCAATGAAAATTTACATGAAAAAAAAAAAATTTCTCGAACACCTAATGGTTTTATATGTCCTTCATATGTTGTTTATTCCTATACCCTAAGTGTAAATATGCAAGGATTAGATAGAGTTGGTGCACTAGGCAGAGAACTAGGGAATAATTTTAGTTATGGTAATATGCCCCAAATTACTAACCAATACTAGGAACATCACTAGAGGTTTAATGATGTATTTTCTATGAGGTTGGTAGGATTAGAAGGTGACAAAGCAAAAATATTATGCCTGGAAGCACAAAGTGTTATCCAGTCGGTTGGAGGTTGGTATATTCAATTTCCTACTTTAAGTTACATCAGGGTGGAAGGATTCAAAGGACACCCTTCATGATATCTAGCTATGCAATAGAAAATATGTTCAAACTAGAACTGGTGAGATAGATAGAACCATCTCATTTTTTTTCATGTAAGCATGCAATAAATGTTCAGTCAAATTCCCCATCACAATCGGGATTTACAAATGTACTGTAGCTAAAAGTGTTGATGTGTGTGAGGAGGAGTTGAAGCTTTGAAAGTTGGATTTCTTTGCACTCAGGAAAAATAATTATGATCTGAAAGGAAACCTTTCCATGTTAATAAGTGAGAAGTATGCTCTTGTCCATGATCTCGAGGATTGTTGGCATAATTGTGATGATGAACATGAGGTAAGGACATGGTTATACCAAAGGTTTCCATTACAAGTAGCAAGGCTTCTTAGAATCCATGATATTCTAAAGCAATTGGATATAGCTAATATAGAGGTATTGAATACAATTTATTATAGAGAAAATATTTTTGATGAACCTATCCCAGACCTAGATTATACAATGGAGATAGTAACCATTAAAGAGATTTCTAACCAAGTGTTGAAATACACTCAACAATGGATCAATTGTTATAGTGAGACATTTAAAGAAGCTATGGTAAAGCTCACATACCTACCTAATGTAAAGAGAAAGCAATAGTTAGAAGATGAGTCAAGGTATGTAGAGACTTCTAAAAAGAAAAGAAAGGTTGGAAAAGTAGAGGCAACTAGGCATAGTGAGGAAGGAATTCCTGCTACCTCAAGCTAAATAATTCCAATGATTCCAACTACCCAACACAAAGAGACTATGGCCAATTTGGCCAATATTAAAGTGACTTCAAAGGTGATGTTTTCTTCCATAGTAATGTGAAGAGCTTAGCCTATAAATAGCAAGGAGGTGGGAATGAAAACACAAATATGAGCTAAGAGAAGATCTACACTGTAGAAGGTAGCAAATATATTTACTTCTCCACCTTCAACTAATAAGGCAACATTGAGACAAACCTTGGGAGGGACCCCTATAATTCAAGAGGAAGGTCCTAAAACAATTGAGGAAGATGTTAGAAAATAGTGGGAGAAGAAGCTGACTACCATAATGAAACAGTTTGAAGAAAAATGATCTAAAGAAAACCCATGATGTAGCTAGTAATGAAAGAAGTGTTGGATATAGGGTCAAATCCTATGGATAAAGAAGAATATTTTATAAGAGGTTCACTCTCTCTAAAAATGGGAAACCTTGAAGAAATTGATGAAATAATAGGGGATACTATAGGTCAAAACTCCACTGATAATATTCATAATGTTGATACAATTGATGATTAGCTAGTGCAAAGGAAGAAATAAAGAAAATGTTGAGCAACCATAGACTTCTAAGAAATTGGGCAAAGGCCTAGATAAGAATGAAAATTTAGAGTCCTCATAGACCTTGGGTTGTGAACCAAGAAATGATGAGAATCTCGATGTCTTAGGATAATAGGGAAATAATGCCGCAAGGACTAATGATTGTTGGTGTGAATAAATGTCTTGCACCTAGTTATTTCTCTTAATAGTTAATTAGGGGACATATTCACATGTTAAGTTTGCTTAGGTTGTAAGATTCTTTCTAGAAGGTGTTAGTTGTCATTAGTTGTTATATTATCTTTTGACAACTACTACATGTGACCTAGGTAGTTATGATAAGTTGTCTCATGTCATAAGATTAAGACACTTGTCATAATCTTATGAAATCTTGTATCTCACCTTGGCTATGTAACCAAGGGTTCTCTACTACTTTGTACATTGACTCTTTTTGCATTCATTGAGAGGAATACAGTTTATTCTTGTCACATTGAACTTCTTTTTATTTTATCCTTTTCATAGGCCTTTAGATCTTGGGTGGCTATTTCCAAAGCCAAATCTTACATGGAATTAGAGCAAGTTAAGTTCCTTTGGTTAGTCTTTTAGGAGATCTTGAGTGCAATATTTTATTTTATTGAAGAATTGAGTACACTCTTCTCTTGCATCTTTAGATCATCTAGAGAACCAGAAAGGTGTGGTCGAAATACTAGATTCTAGGGGGTTCCTTCTTTGGCTTTGTATTGCAGGTGCATTTTAGGAGCTTGTTGGATCAAATATGAGCTCACCATTATGTCTAGATTGTCTAAGAAAGATATATTTTCCTTTTGTTTCATCCTAGTTGGACATTAGAGGCCAAATCTACAAAGGTTTGAAGATTGAAGGTGGTTGCAAAATCTAGGAGGTAGTCATATTTTTAAAGCATTTCAACCAAAAAAACATCACCATCATGTCCAGAAGGGCCAAAAACCCCTAAATAGACTACCAAATCATCAAATTTGGGAAAAGTTGTCAACTAAGGAAAACAAATTTATTTGTTGAGCCGTACGACCTAGCCATTATGACAATAAGTACAATTTTTATTTTTATTTTTAAATATATTTTTTATATTTCTATGAAAATATTTGAAAAGAAAAATTAAAAAAATATATATTTGCAGATTTTTGAAAATTATTGTGAAGTTAAAAAAAAAGGGAGTCTATAGCTTTTTTTTTAAAAATGCAGGGTACATTGCTACAAGAGTATGAGGTGGCTTGTACTAGCCATGTGGTACAACCCTCTTACCTGTCACGACCCAAAGTGTGGCCCCCACCATGACCGACACTCATTTCAACTGTGCCAATAAATAAAATCAAGTGAAATTTATTTAAATTGGCAGGGAAATAAAAAAATAGTGAAAAATTAAATATTCCCAGAATATTCTGACCAATGATCCATCGGCAGAAAACTAAACGGTGGTAGAATATTTCATTCACCAAAAGGAATACTCTAGAAAACAAATAGTGGAGGACTAACAATGAATTTGATAGGCTGTAGGCCATCAAATTTAATTATTGGGTTTGTTGATGTCATCATGGCATCAGTAATGATGTCAAAGTTCCTTTAGAAATGTCTACCCCCCTCTCATTTGAGTTTTTAGTTTTGAAGCTAATTTTTAAACACTAATATCTTGAGCTTATGACCTCCTTTATCTGAGAAATTTTTTTTTATTTGGGCTAATTTTTCATGCTCTACGTGTTGGTGCATTTAGATTTTGATTTTGATGCACATATTTTTTAGAAAATTCAATTTTTCATAGGCGTTGCTGAGTTATCACCATTTTTAGAACTTCTAGGGCTCCGTTTGGGCTCATATAGACTCCTTTTCAAGTGATATTTTTTTAAAGTGTATTTTTTTTAGAACTTCATATTGGTGCTGCTAATTTGTATTCATTGTGAACAAAAAATGTACTTTTAGCACATATCCTTATTTGACTCATTTTGGAAATTGTATTGCATAGATCATAGTCTGATATTTTGCATGTTGATCATAGTTTGATAAGGCCTTATTATGGAAATTATAAGCATTGAAATCAAAATTCCACTTAGCTATTTCTTGCAAGTGGCAATTGTAACCACACTAAGTATAAAGTTCCAAATCATTTGCTTGGCGGGGGGGGCGGGGGGGTTCTTTGATTGAGTATATTTGGGGGGTTGTGTTGTGTGATTGTGCTTTGAGTTCTTTATTGTTCTCTTCATATTTCAGACATGGGTTATCCTAAGTTTCCTCTTTTAACTCCACATAACTATGCAACATGGAAAATAAATGCATGGAGCAAACTAATGGAAAAATGGATTAATTCACTAAATTGATGGATCCATTCTAGAACCAACTGATCCAAATTTAAAAAGTGAATGGCTCATTGAAATTACAATTGATCTTGGAACACTTAGGAAATATGTCTCTCCTCATCTTATCTTTCACATTGATAAGTGTAAATCAGCTAAAGAAGCTTGGGATACACTTGCTCAATTGTATGGAAAAATTGATGATATTAGGAGATCCAAACTTGATAATGGTCTCACTAATCTAGATCCAAAGAATTTTGACATAATCCAAGTATATGTAACTAAGGATAATGAACTAAGAGCACAACTCAAAGATTATGGTATTGATAAGAAGGATGCACAATTGGTCTTCAATTTGTTGGAAAAGCTTCCTTCAAAATATGTAGCTTTTGTTTCTAGTTTTTAGACTCATCGGTTGACTATGGTAAGTGCCTATACTACACCTTCATTTGATTCATTCACAGAGATGTTGATTCTTGAACAATCAAAGTTGATCACTATGGGTATTCTCAAGTCATCCAAGTCACAAGATTTGATGTTAAGACATGGGTTATGATCTAGCAAGGAACATAAGCAATCATAGAATAAGCCACATAAATATCAAGCACAATCCTCTTCTCCTTAGCAAGGAAACTCTTCACCATCTTACAAGAAGGGGAATTCAAAAAAGAAGGAGAAACCAACTTGTACATATTACAAAAAGGTTGGTCATGATTAGTATCATTGTCATGCTAAGAAATTTGATGAATTGACTAATCTCCTCAAGAAGAACAACATCAATTTTTCATCTTCCTACAAAAAGGAAGCATCTCCTTCAACTTCTTCACAATAAAAGAAAAGAAAAGGATAGGAACTTTTTGCAGCCACAAGATCATCACATTATTGGGTACTTGACTCAGGTGCTACACATCACATGGGTTCTAACAGAGAACAGTTTTCTTCATTGGAGAATTGTACAGTACCACACATTCTTACAAGTCACGATACTCAAATGGAAGTTGTTGGAAAAGTTTTGGTTGACATGGATGACAGATCATTTGAGAATTTTCTTTGTGTTCTTGACTTGTGTGCCAACCTTCTTTCAATATACCAAATCACTCAACTAGGGAATGGGAAGAAAGTTGAGTTTTCTCCAGACATAGTTGTGGTCAAATATCTTGAGGATAATGCCTTGGTTGTAGTGGGAAAGGCCAATTGTGAGTCTTGGCTATATCAATTTTTTCACTTTGGGCCACATTCTCCTACAACATTTCTTACTCATTCAGATTCAATAAGTTATGGCATGAGCGATGTGGACATCTTAACTACTGCTATCTTTAGTAGCTTAGCTCATAGGATATGGTCATAGGTCTCCCTTGCATCAAATTTTTAGATGGTGTATGTATAGGTTATGCTATGGGTAAGCATCTACAAGAGAAGTTTGATAAAGGGAAGTCTTGGAGGGCTTTAGAAGTTCTTCAATTAGTTCACAATGATCTAGTAGGCCCATTTCTAGTTTTTTCCTTTAATAAGGCTTGCTATGCACTCACCTTCATTGATGACTACTCCAGATTCACTTGGGTCTAATTTCTTCACCAAAAGAATGAATTATTTTACAAGTTTCAAACCTTCAAGGATCATGTTGAGAAGCAATTTGGAATGTATATCAAGATTTTCCATACTAACAATGGTCAAGAGTATGTGAACCACAACCTTGTGCAATTTTGTACTCTTGAAGGAATTGATCATTTAGTTGCATAAACACCACAACAAAATGGTGTTGCTAAAAGGAAAATAGTACCCTCAAGGAAATGGCTAGCTGCATGATTCATGCTCATTCTCTTGGTCCTAAATTTTGGGCTGAAGCCATTAATTATGCTACACATATTCAAAATTGGGTTCTGCATAAGGTATTGAAAGGCATGACTTCTTTTGAGGCTTGGTGAGATAGAAAATTGATTGTGCGACATTTTCAAGTTTTTGGCTCTCTAGCTTGGGCACACATTCCTCTAGAGAAGCACAAGGATTTGGAACTGCAAAGAAATCCTTCCATCTTTGTTGGATATCCAAATGGTGTCAAAGGGTATAGACTCTTGGATCTAGAGGCACGATCTCTTCATTGAGAGGAGTGTTTACTTTGAGGAAAGCTCTCCTATTTTGACCTTTGATCCTCCTCATCTTTCTTCCATAGTGGACTGAGATGATAGTGATGCGGATGATTCTACCTCATCTTTGACTTGTAGGATTACACCTTCGCAGGGTTCTCATTCTGAGCTTTAGGATTCTTGTCCTTCATCCCCATCATCTTTACAAACTCATTGGGCTTGATAGACTCCTGATTCAACAAGAAATATTGTTGGGGATCCTACAAAAACTCAAAGGACTCGGTCACAACATCAACATCTTCCGCATTTCTACATTGCTACTACTTATGATCCACAATCCTTGAAGGAGGCATTAGGCATTCCTCAATGGGATTCAACAATGGAGGAAGAGTATAGTTCCTTGATGAGGAATCACACATGGGACTTAGTTCCTCTTCCTAAGGGGAGGAAAATAGTTTCATGTAAGTGGATCTATCATACCAAATATGCAATAGATGGAATTGTGGACAAGTTCAAAGCATGACTTGTGGCTAAAGGTTCTCACATGTTCTTGGTATTGATTACATAGGAACCTTTTCCCCTGTTGCTAATATGAACTCCATTCACTTGACTCTTTCCATTGCAGCAACTCATGAATGAGCTATCCATTAGATGGATGTGAAGAGTGCATTTATTCACGAAGATCTTGTAGAGGATATTTACATGGAGTAGCCATGGGAATTTTTCTAGTATTCTTCTTTGGTTTGAAAATTGAGGAAGTCTCTCTATGGCCTCAAGTAGGCCCCTCAGGCTTGGTATGCCAAGATGAACTCCTTTATTTTATCAATAGGATTTTGTAGGTACCAATTGGATTCAAATTTCTATATTTTGTGACAGGATGACTCTCAGTTGCTTCTTTTTCTATATGTTGATGACTTGATCATTTTAGGGAGTTCATCATCCATCATTGGTAGAGTCAAATCTTCTCTACATGACAAGTTTGCTATGAATGACTTGGGCCTCTTGCACTACTTTATTAAGAGTGATATCACATAGTCCTCTTCCAAGATCACTCTTGCTCATACCAAGTGTTCTCTTAACCTTCTAGCTTGTTTCCACGTGTCTAATTATAAGGCTACACCTACTCCCTTTCTTTCAAGAGTCAAACTTGAGGCCAAGTGTTCCACTCCACTAGTTGATGCCACTTGGTATAATCAACTTGTTGGTAGCCTCATCTACTTGACTCACACATGCCCTAATATTTCCTTTGTGGTTGGCATGGTTTCACACTTTATGTAGGAGCCATATGAGATTCATTGGAAATATTCCAAATGCATCTTGCATTACATACAAGGTACACCACATTTTTGGATTCACTATTCAATAGGTACAAGACTCAACTTGGTTAGATATATAGACTCTGATTGGGCTAGAAATATTTATGATCGTAAGTCCATTTTAGGCTACAACTTTCACCTTGTTTCTGGCCCCATTTTTTGTAGAGTAAGAAGCAGTATCCTATTTCTCTCTCTTCAACTAAGATTGAGTATTGAGGAGCTATTAATGCTACTAGTGAGGCTATTTGGCTCCAAAATATTCTGATTGAGTTTAGCTTCACCATTCCATGTTCTATGGTCCTCCATTGTGACAATTAAAATGCCATTTAGATCTCAAAGAACTTAGTTCAACATTAGTTAGACCAAACACATTGAGATCCATATGCACTATATTAGGGAGCTGATACAAGAGTAGGTCATTGATTTGTCATATTGTCCTACAACAGAGAAAGTTGCAAATATCTTCACCAAACTCTTCACTAAGAATGCACATCACCATTTGTGATATCTCTTGGGGGTGAAGGGAATTTCTTTAGGGAGGGGGAGATCACTTAACCTTCTTCATTATCTCTTATGGGGGGCATTTTTCCCCGCTTGAGGTTTTTTCCTTCTCATCTTTTTTGACAACAGTTTCTTGCTTTGTTTCTCTCTTTTGGGGAGGAGATTTTTCCCACAAGGTTTTCTATTTTTCCCTATTTGTGAGGGATTGCATTTTCATATGTACATGGGTACCTAACATGGCCTCATAGCAAGGACCCATCTTTGAGTCATTTACATAATAATCTTCCTAGTTAATTATACCTAGTTATTTAACTTACTAGGTAATTAGGGTACATATTCACATATTAAGTTTACTTAGGTTGTCATATTCTTTCTAGAAGGTGTTAGTTGTCATTAGTTGTTATATTTTGACAACTACTACATGTGACCTAGGTAGTTGTGATAAGTTGTCTCATGTCATATGATTAAGACACTTGTCATAATCTTATGGAATCTTGTATCTCACCTTAGCTATATAACCAAGGGGTCTCTACTACATTATACATTAGCTCTTTTTACATTCATTGATAGGAATATATTTTATTATTTTCACATTGATCTTCTAAGTATTTTGTGCTTTCCATAGGCATTTAAATCTTGGGTGGTTATTTCCATAGCCAAATCTTACAATTATGAACACATGGAAGGATAGGAAAATATAATTCTCGAAAAGGAAGAGACAATGATAAACCAAGGTAATTTGGAATCTATGCCAGTAAGGATGAAAAGTGTTCAATTTTCAAGGGTTGTGACAAGTAATGTTGATATTTCAAGAGGAAAATTTCTTGAACATGTAGATCATCAAAAAAATATTGAAGAACTTGACTGGCTAGTCAAGAAAATGGCTCTATTGTTGGAGGTTGAACTAGTGCCTCTAGGTCTCAGAAGTTTAATACAAGAAGTAGAGACCCCTAAACCTAGAGGTAGAGTAAATACAATAAATGATATAAAGAGGAATGAAGATGGATGGAGGAATATCCAAATAGCTACTCTAGTGGGAGATAAGAGTAAGCATGAAATAACACCTAGGGATTATGGGGTAACAAAAATTGATGTCAAGTATTCATCATGGGGATAGGAATTAGAAGAAATGAAAGTAAACTTAGAGAGAACTTTCACCAGAGTTCACCAGAGTAAAAAAGAGTAAGTCGAATAAAAGAGAGCCAAAGCAATGGATAACTTGTCTGGAAGGTTTTATCAAGTAACTAGAACAATCTAGTCAAATGCAAACTAAATTACCCTAGAGTCTAGTACACACCTCTAAGGAGTAAGTACATGCCATTATATCGATTCATCATAAGATAAGATTATTTGAATAATGGATGGAATACCTATTAAGGAAAGGAGAAGAGTTAATAAAGGATGCAATTGGGAAGCATAAGGAAGCATACCATTGGTGCAACATGTCTAAAAGACTCAAAGGAGAATGTCAATTTTTCCAAGAATAGACTGGTGCAGAAAGGTGAAAGCTAAAAGCTCTTCTTTAGATGGATGTCCAAGAGTTGGTGAATGAAAAGATAACCATGGAACAAGAAGTACTAATATTTATGAAGTTGAGAAAACAACTCAATTGAAAAAGTGACACTTTACTACAATGTGTAGAAGGATTTTAAAATGTCACTGAGATATTTAAGAAGCTATTTGATAGAGACAAGAGCTTTATTGAAATGCTAGCTCAACAATGTTATGATCCCCAAAATTTAGGATAAGATGATAAAGAGATAAAATATTTCAAGGAATGAATTGAAAAGGTGAATACAGATCTTGTTCACTCATTAATTCAAGAGGTTATAGATGAAATTATAAAGTGCATGAATTCTATAACTAAATTTGAGGCAAAAATAATGTAGAGAAATGCAAACATCATTCAAACATTAGAATATTATGCTAGCCATAAATATAGTTGGAAAGTGATTCAAGAAGTTCCAAAGGAACATATGCATCAAGTATTGATCTCTTTCTATGAATATTAATAGAGGAAAGGTAAAGACGAGTCTTCAAGCCCAGAGTTCAATGAAGAAGAATAGATAGTTGGATACGAGGTGCTAAATGTTTTGTGCATGGATATAGTTTTGAAGTGAATTTTGTAGGTTTGTTCCTAGTCTTGGTAAAGGAATTTAATTTCAAAGGTTTTGAAAAGTGTTGAAAATCTTATTTTTATGCGAAGTATTCATGACCTGGAGCCTAAATTTGATGATTAATACTGATGAAGAAGTCAAAGTATCTTTGAATTTTCCTAGAAAGTTTTGAGGACAACTATCCCCTACCACGTGTTGAATTTTAATTTGTTTCTCTGATTCTCTTTAATTGGACTAAAGTTTAAATTCTTTGAGGCCTTGTTTCTATAAAAATCCATTTACTTCTTAATTTTATTTTAATTTCAAAATTTTTGGATGTCGGAGATCCAAATTTTTTTCAATTTTTGTTCTTTTTCCTATTTTTTGTTCCATTCTAGATTAAAAATTTATATGTTAAATTTAAAGTTAACTAATATCAAAGATAATTTCAAAGCTATTTCCTTATATGAAATCTTAAATAGCTATTTTTTTATTCCTATTAGACAATATTGTGTGTTGCACTATTTAAGGGTGCATACTGATACTATTCGGTGGCAAATAATCCCCCTTTTCTTTAAACTCTTTCATCATTCTATTCCTAGATGTGAAGCAATCTGGGGACGTATGGAATGGTTTTCTTTGGTTTGGTTATTTATTGAGGTATGCATGGATAATACTTGGGAGAAATTTTACTTTTCAATAATTTTTTATGCTTTATTTTAGAGTAGATGTTTTATAATTCAAAAAATATTCCAAAAAAGTGATAAATGCATGGAGTTTTTTTCAAATATTTTGATTCCATGAAATACTATTGCAAATTCATTGATTTATGAAGTTATTGAATGATCGGACTGAGATTACATTCATATCTCTATGATACTAGCCAATTCTTTAAGGACCATTTACCCCTTGTGCTTAACAACAATATCATATTGAACCTTGAGCAAACCTAGTGCATCAAAACCTGACATAAATTAGCCTTGGGATCAAGCTCAGTTTTCCTTATATTTAGGTTTTTTCCTGGTATTCTTTGAAGAAAGATAGGTTCTTGCATTATCTTTATGATAATTTATCTGTCTATTAGTGTGTGACCAACATCCGCGTCAACAGGAGTTGTGGTAGAAGGATTGCCTCCCTTTTTCGTTAGGAAGGAAGCTAGAGTCTTATAGAGTCACTAGGTCCCATTCTAACAATCCCCATGTGACATTAGTCAAACTCAGTGGTTGGGGGTATGTGTAGGATCATCATGGAAAAAATAGGCCCTTAAGTGGTGATAAAATTCAGAAAATTAGAGTTGGGAAACTTGACGTGAAAATTTAAATAAGTTATCTATATTATTTAAAAAATATGTAAGAATAGAATCTGTAGCAAATTGAATGTAGTTTCTAAACTACTAGGTTTATTTTAAAAAAAATCTATTTGGTGAAAATTTAAAATTTCAATGCAATAGCACTTAAATTTCAGGGAAAAAATAAGAAGTAGGTGTCTATCTGACCACCCTAATGACAATAAAATGATAATATTTTTTTATAAGATTTTAGATATAAGTAGAGGAGTCATGTCTCAATTTGATGCATATTTTTTTGTAATTATTTTCCAAGTAAATAATTAACTATGATTTTTTTATTACAACTTTTAAAAAATATAAAAAATTGTATGTCTAACCACCTTAACTTGGTCAAAGCTTCATGAAAATCATTTTTTTAATCCTATAGTATGCGACACATAAAATGTGACAAATGTTTCAGATTCAAAAAATTTGTGATACTATTTGAAAGCTATAGATGTTTTTCAATTAGCCTATCAATCAAGACTTTAGTGATAATTCAAATAGAATATGAATAATAATTATTTATTAAATTCAAAGTAAAACATCATTTATATTGGTGGAAAGCTAAGAATCTCCTTTAAAAACCCTTTCGTTTCATCAATTTTGCATAAAAATAAAGTCATCGGCCACATAACCTACACATACCCATCATATCGCCACTTTTTGGCCCATCACGATCTTGCACATACCCTTGTACATCATCTAGGCCCCAAGGGTCAAGAATCATAAGTGCAGTATAGAAAAATACAAGTTTTGTTATACCACCCCCACCCAGAACGATAGATTTCTTTAATGTAGAGTCACCAATTTAGTTCATTGTGTATAATGATCTTCCAAAAAACTAGAAATATTATGTCCTAAATATTATCTTCACAAATATGCAAGAGAGAATATTAGTATCTTTAAGGATACAACATGAATATGTTGTATGTAGGTTGTTTCCTTACACCTTGAGTGATGAAGTTTACTAGTGGTACATCAACTTACCCCATAATTCTATTAGGAAATGGAAAGACATGGAGAGTCAATTTTTGGCTAGGTTTAGAATACTGCTTGATCTTTCCTTGTTGTATCATCAGTTCACTCAAATTAAAACATTTGATGGTGAAACTATAACTAATTTTAATGACAAATTTCAAAAAGCTTACTCTAGACTAGAAGCACCCTATGTGGTAGAAATTTTTACTGTTGTCACCATTTATTATATGGCAGTTGATCCTTTAACTGTGATGTTTGAAAAATAGAGGGAAAATCCCCCTACTACCTTAACCAAAGCCTATGCTAAAGATTCAAGTGTAAACCTAGAAATGAAACACCTCAAAAGTGGATCATGTGTAAATAGTGGAATTTGATTGAATAACTATCCTATGCCAATTGTGAATGGTGTTCCATTAAATAATACAATAGCTCCTAATTATTTTCCTTTAGTGGCCCAAAATGGGATATTCCTCAAAATAGTTTCTTTCAACTAGGAAATAGTCAAGCTTTGGTCTTGCACTCTAGTCCATCTTTCACAGAAGTTCATCCCAATGGAAATTATTTCTTCTCACAGACTCAAGAGATTCAAAAAGTGAAAACTTTGGAAGACAAAGAAGAGATTAAGGAAATCACATCTCAACTTAAATGATTAACCAAAAAATTTACTCTTAAATTAATAATTAAAATTTTCAAGGTTGAGCATATAATTCTCCTAGACCACCTAGACCTTGGAATAGATGACCAAATAATGGAGGAGTATCCATACCTTTAGATAATGCTAATCCCTCCAATGATAGGCATATGTTAAAGATAAATTTAGCTAACCTCACCATGAATAATTGGTATAGAATCCTTAATACAAATGATCATTTAGAAGTGGATTGTCCATAGTGTAAGACCACATTAGATATCTTTTTGGCTTGCACACATTATTATGATCAGTGTGACTCCCACCCACCCTAAGGGAATGAGTTAGTTTTGGTCATATATGACTCTGCTTTAGTCCTTGATAGTTACAAGTGTTTTGAGTCACCTGTTCTTGCTAAAATTCATACTTATGAGAAAGAAGATAGTTTAGCCATGACGTTGGAAACCTATAAGTTTCCTTATCAAGATGAGAATAAACTTCAGGATGATGTCAATGAAATCCATGCTTTAGAATGATATCTAAAAATACATAGCTACAACCTAAGAAGTAATACCAACGATGGAAGTAGATTCAAAGGGCCTTTGAACATGTCAATTCCACCTAATAAATTTAACACTCCACTTGATGAAAATCAAGTAACACTTTGAGGTTACCCAAGGTGACCTCTCAATACAACTCTTTGAATATTTCACAGAATGGAGAAAATAGAATCCATTGATCAAAATAATATAACTAATTATTTAGTTGACTAATGAAAAAGGTAAAAATAAGCTTCTCTCTATCAGAATTGCTCAAAATGCCTACAATTAGGAAAGCTATCTTGAATACATTGGAAGAATTTCCTAAAAAAAGTATACTCAATAAAGAGATATAGGCGAAGGACAACTATATTAAGGAAAAAGATTAAAACATAGTTCCTATGATAGATGTGCAAGTATCCTTTTATAAAGGGAAGATAGAATCCTCGCCATTTTTGTTGACACTAAGAATATTTGGTAAAAATCTTCATCAACTTGGTAGATTCTAGAGAATTTACCAACATTATGCCTTTGTCCATATGTAAAACTCTAGGCTTAACCCCAGTGAATTCCTTGAATAAAGTTACTCAACTCAAAAAAACCAAGGTAAACATAGTCAAGGAGTTAACCAACATCCATATGCAATTAGTGTCAGACCCTAGGATTCAATATTATATCGATATCCAACTGGTCATGACACCAGACACTTATGGGATTATATTGAGTAGAGATTGGTCGAAGAATTTGAATGGATATATTGCCACTAACTTGTCACATATGTGGTTACTTTGGAAAGAAATGCCTAATTAGATTAGGATTGAGAGAGAGTCACACATGAAATATATGATACAAATTACAATAAAAAAAAAAAAAATTCTATGCATAGATGTAGAACCAAGAGGATATGGAATTAGAAGTTTCAAAGTTAAGATAGAGGAAGTTTTCATGTGTAATGTTGAAAATCATAATCAAATAACTCCCAAAATGGGTACATTAGTCAAATCAAATTATGATTCTTCCAAAGGAGAAGATAGTCATTTAGACAAATTCTAGAAGAATATTGCTAAAGAAGCTCAAAAGAGTAGGAAAACTAAAGATTCACTAAAACATTTTCCTCTACAAGGTTGGTGTAGGTTACAAAACTATGCACATGCAGAAGATAGTTACATGATGTTCTTAGAGATCATTCATAGAGTTGGAGATTAACACTATTAGGAAATACAAATCTTAATAGGTCAAGGCCTAAAAAACTCAAAGATAAAACACAAGCAAGGTAAACTGAAAAATATTAATTTATCAGCTCTTAAGAATGCTAAGCTCAAAGTTGTTGAGGATCAAACTTGGACCCTTAGGTTTAATGGGTCAAAATAAAAACAAGGAATTAGATTTGGGGTTGAGCTTATCACTCCCCAAGGTAAGCATTTTATTTCTAACTATAGATTACAAATTTAATATACTAACAATGTGGCAGAATATGAGGCTCTCATCCATGGTTTGATGCTCACGATTATGAAGAAAGTTAAGATTCTTAAGGTTTCCAGTGACTTAGAGCTAGTGGTCAAGCAAGTCTGGAAATAATACATTTATCATTATAAATGCTTGTCTAGTTATCGACACCGAGCGTAGGACCTAATAGAAGATTTTAATTCCTTTAATATCACTCATATCATATGAAGATTCAATTAGAGAGAAAATTCTCTAGCTATTGCTGCCTGTGCTCTAGAACCATTAGATGCTTCCAATTTGAGAAGGTTTATTGTTGAGTTGGAGCAATTTCCCTCAGTTCTTGATAATGTTACTAATTTGCAGGTGTTATAAGATGACCATCACATGTTGGAATTTATCACCAATACTGGCATCTTTCAGCCATAGATAATTGAAGAAATAGATCACCTGAATGGTCAAGTTTAAGATGAAGGATAAGTTCAAGTGAAAGATAATAATATCGCCAAAGGAATAATTGAGCTAGAAAGATTATTTGATGTGGATCAAATAGTTCAACAAAAAGACGGCCTAAAACCAATGGAGGATAGTTCAAATTAAATAATTTGAATACTGAAGAAGATCCAAAGAATGTGTTTATAGGGAAGGTATGTACCTAGGAAGAATGGAGAAACATTACTCAAGAACTCAAGGATCATTGGAATGTTATAACATGGACATATGAAGATTTGAAGACTTATGAAACTGTAGAAGTTGAAAAACCAATTTCATAGTCCCCAAGAATCACCTATAAGCAATCACCTATCACATGCAACTGATATTCAGAACAAAAATGAAAGATGTTCTATAAACTCTCAGAGCAAACTTGTGCAAGCAAAAATCAGCATTATAATATTGAATGAAATTGTTTTACAAATAATACAAAATCCTTCAAAAAGGAAATCATGCAAAAAGGCAAGACATGTACAACCCTAATCCTATTTTGAGCAAAAGACAACTCAACAAGATAAGGATAATAATAACCTAGGAAAAAAAATATTCCTAAGTAAACTTATGCTAAAGTGTAATTAAATAATTAATTACACCAACACCCCCCATAAGTGCAACTTACAGAGACTAACAAAGCATGCACCTAAAACTAAGATGAATGCAAGAAAGCATGAATGGGTCTCGACAACAAAGGCCCGATCAGGTACCCAAGTACAATATGCAATAATGAAGTAGAGAAAGAAAAACCAATGGGACAAAACCCGCCTACAATGAGATGACTACTGCAAAGAAGCATTGGAAGAACACTATGGAGTAACATTGGAACTGCAATTTGACAAGCAAAGAAAGATACTTTTGTCTACAATTGAAACCAAAATGGAACCATGATAATGTGACAGTAGACCTGATGCCACGGTACACTGGAAAACTCACAAACTAGAACAACCTTGGAATCTATGAAGCAACAATAGATGAGATGATGACAAAATTTGGAAACCATGAATCTCGATGCTAATGCCAAACTGTGACTAAAACTCTTCCATGGGAAGGAGTACCATGAAGACTCTAGAACATTAATCATAAAAACATGGCCCTCAAATGAGAAAGATCTAAACCAATGCGGATCAAGAACTATAAAATCTCAATGTGAAGTGTGAACTAAAGCAAACCAAAGATGTGTGCAGCTAAACAAGAAAGAAGCTAAAAAGAGACAACAAGAAACCAGAAAAACTCATGCGAGTTGTCACCAACATGAAAGATGGATGCAAGAACCCCCTTGATGGAACTTTGTATTAGTTTATTTATTACAATACCCAATGATTGCAAAAGGAGAGAATGTAAAACATGCATAAACTACAGAGAAAATGTAAACATAGTTCATGAAAACAAAACTAAGTGCATGCACAAACCAAAGTTCACATCTACCTCCATGATTAAAAATAACCTTCAATCTGTGTAGAGGTCGAAACCAGCTTTCTGATGATATCTTATTTGCGAAAATTTGATGCCATGGCCAAAAGTTATAATTTTTTGAAAAAAAACTAAATTCAGCGTGGAGGAAATGGGTTTTCTAGCCAAAAAAATCACTTCTAATTTAATTTTTGCAAAATCTGTTCACAATGAGTGGACAAAAACAAAAACCCAGAAATATTTTGAAGCTAGGAATAAAACCCAGAAATCATTTTTTGATCCAGCAAGCAAAAGATGAAAAAATATATATTTTAAACCTTCAGCCAAGAGAAAAATGACGTGCGCCAATTTTTGTACTGCAATTTTCTCCAAATTCGTACAAGATATCAAAAATCTAAAAGATACCCAATTCATATTTTGACCCTGGCTACAAAACCCATAAATTTTTTTCTTGGAACTGACTGGAAGCTAGACTTCTGAAGCAAAAATAAAAAATGGCTGCTTGCATCCAACAAGACTTTCATGCCAAAAAATAATCTCATATTTGAGAAGAAGTAAACTCTCAAAGCAAACTTGTACAAGCAAAAATTAGCATTATGATATTGAATGAAATTTCTTTACATATAATACAAAATCCTTCAAAAAGGAAATCATGCAAAAAGATAAGACATGCACAACCCTAATCCTATTTTGAGCAAAAAGACAACTCAACAAGATAAGGATAATAATAACCTAGGAAAAAAAATATTCCTAAGTAAACTTATGCTAAAGTGTAATTAAATAATTAATTACACCAACAGAAACTCCCATCATTACTCATACAATTCTATTAAATCTTGACACAAAACCTTTCTGGCAAAAAAAATCTTAATAAGGCATCTAAAAGAGATAATTATCCCTTGCCTTCATTGGATGAAGTGTATAAATTTTTTAATGGATTGTAGATGATATCCTTATTGGATGTATTATCTAGGTATAACTAGGTAATGGTCATAAAGGAGGATCAGATGAAGACAATTTTCACCATAAAGTGGGGAAATTTTGATTACAGAAGGATGTCATTTGGACTAATAAATGTTAGAGAAATATTCCAAAGAGCTATGGATTATTCCTTTTGAGATTTGGTAGGAAAGTGTGTTATTGTATACATGGATGACCTCATAGTATTTCATAAGAGTAGAGGAGATAATGTTCGTGATCTAAGAGAAATAATACATAAGTGTGAAACCTATAGAGTTTCACTAAATCCTAAGAAATGCATTTTCAGGGTGACTGAAGGAATATTGTTAGGCAACATTATTTATGAAAGAGGTATTCCAATAGACCTAGAAGTGAGTGCCTTACTCAAGTTACAACCCCCCAAAAAGTAAGAAAGACTTAAAGTCATACTTTGGAAAGATCAATTTCATCTAAAAATTTATCATAAGATTTTCCAAAATAGTGAAACCACTCAATGGTATTGTAAAGAAAGATGTAAAAATCGAGTGGATGAATGAGACTAAGCTTTCCTTCAAAAATATGAAAGCTACAATTACAGAAGCATTAATGCTAGTAATTCCAAATTAAATTAATTTTTTTTATATTTACTCTTTTACTTTTGGTCAAACATGTGCAACTTCATTGACACAAAGGGGTGAAACTAAATAAGAAAAGCCAGTTTCTTTCACGAGTGCTCCATTTAAGGAAGCAGAGCTAAGATATATGGATTTTGAGAAACAAATTGTTTCTTTGGTCAATGTAGTAAGAAAATTCTAACACTACATTCTTAGAAGTATTGTCAAGGTGATTGTGCTTGATGCCGTAGTAAAGATGCTACTAACATAGAGTGATCTCAAAGCAAAAAGAGCTAAATGGGTTATGATCTTGCAAGAATTCAACTTGGAAATCATACCCATGAAGTTGGTCGATGGGAAAGCCTTAGTTAAATCCATTGCTAAGATTGATCCATAAATTTTTAGGTAGCAATACACCCTAGATGTAGAAGACAAATATGATTGGTATTTAGATATATGGTACTATCTGGTTAGCAACAATTTCCTGGACCATATGCAAAGGAATCAAAGAAGAGCCCTGAAGATTAAAGCCCAAAGTTACATGATTAAAGGAGGGATTATGCTAAAGATAAATCATGAAGTAATTTATTTGAGTGAAGTTTTGTAGGAACTACATGAAAAATTTGGTAGAGCTCACGGAGCACTTTTTAACTACTACACACCTCATCCTAAGAGTTGGCTACTATTGGCTAACTATTTTCAAAAATACATTTGAGCATGTAAAGCACTATTCCAGTTGCCAAAATGTTGTGGATAAAGGAAAATTTAATGCAAAACCATTATAACCTATGATGGAGATGCACCCTTTCTCATAATGGGAGCTAGACTTCATCAATACAATTAACCCTCTATCATCCACAGTTCACAAGTTTGTGCTAACCACCACTAATCATTGCACTAGGTGGACTAAAGCATGCCATATTATGCAATGCACCTTAGAGGTGCTAATTAAATTATTGGAGGAAAACATTATTACCAAGCTTGGAGTACCATATTCCATGGTATGTGATAATGTCCTCACTTTTTGCTCATTGTGAATTTCTAATCAGGAATTTGAATAGGTATAACATTGAAATTCTCATCTAATTATTAGCCATAGGGAAATGGATTAGTAGAATCATTGATCAAGAACCTACTAGATATTATTATAAGGTTAATTGAAAATAATTCTGGGGAATGACATTCCCTATGGAAATTCACCCTTTGGGTAGATCATACCAAGATGAAATCTACATTAGGGAATTCCCCTTAGCACTTAGTCTATGGAATAGATCCTATATTGACTATAAATTTGAAAATTCCTACTTGGAAATTTTCTCAAGAATATATTGGATTAGATGATTAGACGAAAGCTCAGTTGCTACAACTGATGCATTTAGATGAAAAACATACCAAAGCTATAGATCATTTTTCTAGGTACCAATCTATGGTAAAATGGTAGTTCGACAAAAGGGCTATATAGAAAAAATTTAGAATATTTGATTTAGTGCTATATTGGGAAAAAGCCCATGAGTGTAAGGGGGAGCATGGTAAGTTTGACAAATTATGGATTGGTCCTTACCAAGTATCTGAAATCTTAGGTGACAACACTTACATGCTCAAAAATTTAACTACTTGGATGTTTCATTGTATGCCAATGGATAGTTCCTGAAGCATTACTTTCAAGCCTAGTGTTGGTTTCCCATTCTTGTTGCAAATATGTAAATTATAGTTTTTATTTTTTTCCATCTTTTGGGTTTTTTTCTCTTATTTTGTTTTCTTTTTTAGGGTTTTTCATTGCAAAGATATATAGTAGTTAGCAACCTTTGAAGGTGGTCAAAATAATAGAATGTCAATTCTAGAAATGTGATTCATTCCTTGATAAAAAATAGTCCTTTAATTATAGAAGATTGGAGAATTGTTCATAATCATTCACTTTAATTTGCATAAATCATTTAGTTGATGTTGAGCTATAGATTCCTATACCTAAATCATTCTACTAAATTAGGGATATCAAGTTCGGAATTTACTTTCTATTGTTTTGTTTGTTTTTTTTGTTGCTAGTTTTTGTGTGTTCTCACAACACACCCCATTTTGCTCTTCAACAAAATGTGGAACCCTTCTTTTCTACTACATTTTTTTCCTTCTTTTACTTTTTCTTGCTTCGATGTGCTACTTTTGGAGGAAATAGTAAAATTGTGAGTTTTAGTCCAACTTTCCTAGCCGTCGCTTAAGTTATTGCTTTGTCAGATAGGGAGTGTTTGCAAAATGTTTTCCACAACCTTATTGATTTATTAGACCCTTGCATCCTAGATATAATTTTTTTTCTCTAAGGATGTATCTTTGGCAAGTATTATTTTTTTCCTAGCCAATATTCATGCCTAGTAGGTCGTCACCTAGATAAAATTATCTAGGTGTGTGTTTCCCTTCTTTTCTAGTTAGCCTAGTAGCGGTTTTTCTTTTCTTTAGAGCTCAATACTAGAAGTGTTTTAAAAATATTGTTTTGAACCAATTTGGTCTCACTTGCACTTAGTCTGAGGCTTCCCTTTGTGCTCGATTATCATGAACTTGGTGGTTAAAGTCCCAACTCCCAGTAATATTTTCAAAGTCCGATGTCAGATGATTCAAACCTCATTTGATTATGAATTGTTAAGTATCCAAGGGTGACATTTCCTCTAAATCCTTTTCCTCATAAGAATTAATATGCAACATAAGTGTGCCACATTAGCTACTTGTGCCACTTTATTCTCTAATGGTGGGTCCCTGCACCAAAACCAAGGAGCTCATAATTTGAACCCTAATCCTCCATGATTGCACCTTTATTTAGGGTAATTAATACATTGCAAAAAGAAATTAATGAAGGTTGAAAATAATACACATACTTAGCACCACCTCGAGCATGTAGTTCCTTCCATAACACTCTACCTTGCACAAGATTACTCACCTATAAGGAAATTAAAGAATTAAAACCAAGATTGTGATGCACAAAGAAAGGTAAGTCTCAAGAAGCTAAAGAACATAGCTGCCAAGGGTTTTGAGGCCATGTTAAAAAAACCATATCATCGATAAAACGAAGTATGCTTTAAATAACTAAAATTTGGTTAATTCCTTAATGCATGCATGGCTCAAGTTAAATGGAATTCCCATTGGTTAGGTCACTAAAATGTTGAAATTTTTGAAAGGAATTTAGCATAATTATACACTATAAATGTCATAAGAAAGGAAATTTTATTTATTGTTGAAAATGGATGGATAAATTTAACCCTAACTCACACATAAGGCACATCTTTGGTAATAATGCAAGAAATATACAGAAATATGAGAACTTATAGGAAGAAGCTGATAGATGAGGAATTTGATTCCCCTATTCTGTAGGCTATATCAATCAATGGGACAATTACAAACACCCATCCAAGAGTGTTTACTAATAATGAATTTGCTACATGGATTCAACAAAAGGGTTCCTCCCAATGTGCAAAGAAATTCATTGCAAGTGGATTGCATTTGGTAGGAGGGTTTCCACCGATAATGGAAGCTCTTGAATTGGTAATAGAATATATGAATTGGTTTGACCCAAACATGAGGGTCATTGAGAAAGAAGGAAGAGTTTATGTACACCTCTTTGTAAAAGGAATTGAATGTATGCATTTGGGCTCCCCACATTGAAATAGATGAATCCATTGAATATGCAAGTCCTAGCTACAATGTACATAAATGAAGAAGAAAGAAACATGAAATTTATGAATGTGATATGGTGTTGGGAGGAGATTACAAATACAATGAGACAAATCCTAAGGTCTATGTTTATTCAAGATGTTCAGGACATAATAACCCAATTTAGGAAGATAGCTGGACTAAGGGATACTAGGAAATTCAAACCTTAGATGTTCAGGCTTATAGTGAAAATAATGGAAGGCCCTATGCAAATTCATTGGGGGAGTTTCATCAATGATAAGCTACGAGAATAGATAATAACATTCATGGACAACCATTGGTTTTCTATGTCTTCATATGTTGTTTATTCCTACACCCTAAGGGAAATATTCAAGAATTAGACAAAATTGGAACCATGGCCAAAGAACCAGGTAATAATTTGATTTATGCTCATATTCAATAAATTACTATTCATGAATATTGGGAGCATTATCAGAGGGTTAATGATGTGTTTTCAATGAGACTAGTTGTTAGGATTTAGGGAAATTAGAGCAATAAACATTAACAGTTATATGCATATTAAATAACCTAGAAATAGCAATAAAGAATAACATAAAAGAGATCAACACAAAAATTTAACATGGTTCACCCAATATGGGCTACATCCATAGAAAATTAACCACCTAGTGATTTTATTATCCAATACAAAACATATTACAATCTCACAAATTACACACACTACAACTTACATCCCAACTACTTATAACAAGTTTTTTGGAAGCTTCCAAAATAAGGGTCTTACAAAGTTGTTTTCATTTGACGTGTCAATAGAAAAAAATAAAAAAAATTGTGGGTTGCACCCCCAAACCCCTACTATTAGGGGCTACTGCCCTTGAACCTTCGCTATCAGGGGCTACCGCCCCCAAACCTTGATGAGGATACACTATGAGTGTATAGTATTTGCATGATTAGTCACCACATATCAACAATCTCCCACTTGGAGACTGATCAAGCTCCACACCAAACAATCTCCCACTTAGAGATTGATCCTAGAGGACAATGCTACACTTGCAGCTCCCACTAGATTACAACTTTGGATGCTTTCTTATATCCACCATTATTAGTCATGAAGGCCAATGTAAAGTAGTGAGGAAATTAGTTTCTCCTATGTAACTACCTTTTTGAACGTATCTACAAGATTCTTACTAATGTGAATTTTCTCCAACTTCAACTGTCCATCCTCCAAAATTGATCAGATGAAGTGGTATCTAAGTTGTATATGCTTAGTTTTTAAATGCAAAGATGAATTCTTAGAAAGATGAGTGGCACTTTGGCTATCAGTGTATAGAGGGCTATTGTCTTGTCATTGTCCCAATTCCTCCATAAAAAATTGTAACCAAATCATCTCCTTGCTAACTTCCATAGTAGCAACATACTCAACTTTAGTGGTTGAAAGTGCAATAACTTTTTACAGCCTTGAAATCCAACTAATTACAATACCTCCTATAGTAAAAACATACATTATAGTACTCCTCTTGATATAATTATTACTCGCCAAATTAGAGTCAACACATAATTCTAGAGTTGAATTTAGTTTCAAAACATAGTTTCTTTGAAGTAATATCTCTCAAATATTAGAGAATCCATTTTACTGTATTCTAATGTTCCATTCCTAGATTTCTCATATACCTACTCACAAAACCCACTGCATGTGCAATATCTAGCCTTGTGCATACCATTACATACACAAAGCTACCAACTATTAATGCATATGCTATCTTAGAAGTTTTTTCTTCCTCCTCTAGTGTCTTTGGACACATCTCCTTAGTCAACTTCAAATGACTAGGCAAAGGTGTACTAATTGGTTTATAATTTTGTATGTTAAACCTTTTCAACACCTTCTCTACATACTCACTTTGAGACAAAAATACTATTTTTTTTGTCTTGTCCCATGTGATCCTCATACCAAGGATTTGTTTTGTTGCACCCAAATCCTTCATAGTAAATGAATTTTATAATTTTTTCTTAAGTTCAATAATATGCTACATGTTAAACCTAAAACCAAGCATATCATCAACATAAAGAAATAGGACCAAAGCTTGGAATCATAACCTAGATGCAAGCTCTTATGACAACTCTAGATACCTAGCTAGAAGAGACACTAAATGGAAGCCTCTAGGAAGTGGTTGGTATAAACTTAATTTTGATGGGGCTGCACAAGGCAACCTGGGCAGAGCTAGCATAAGAGGTATTATTAGAGATTTCAATGGAAATTTTGTGGTTGGTTACTTTGGGGGGATTTGTATCCATTCATCTATGATTGTGGAAGCTAGAGCACTGCTTAAGGGATTACAGTTGGTTATTTCTCTAGGGATTGAAAAAATTCATATCGAAGGTGATTCTAAGTCTATTATTGATTTTGTTAACTTTGGAAAATTACTAGGGTGGAGTACCAAAGAAATTCTATTAGACATAAGGCTTTTCATGTCTAAGTTGAATTTAAATATTTCTACCCACATTTATCGAGAGGTAAATCAAATGGCTAATGCCTTAGCCAACTTTGGCACACATTGGAAATTCTCTAAATGTTGGGTTTTTTGGGGAACCTTCCTCTAGAAATCAAAGATCTAATCCTAAAGGAGCAAAGCCCTTATTTCATGCATGATGATAACTAATCAAGTGTTTTTTTGGGTTTTATGGGGGGTCCACATGCTTGTCTTATGGGCTATGTGGATAGGAGTGTATGTTGAGGTGGCTTACAAGTCGCATAATTTGAATGTGTAGGTGGAGTCTATTTTTAAAAGGTACATCATGAGGAATTATGGTGGGTACTTGGTGATTAAGGAAAAGTTGGGTCATACCTTACGTAATCTCCTTTTGGGGATTGTGCTAAGCCATCATATTTTCAATTTTTTTTATTTTAATATTGATGTGACTAATAATTATGAGATCAAGCTCCTTATTGGTTCTATCCCTTGCACTATTTTGTCTCCACTTCTAAAATCTAGCTCCTTAGGTTTTTCTAAATTTGGCCCCGCGACCATCTTGCCTTGGTTTCTATGAAAAAACATGGAAGGAAAACCTTCCATTCCTATCATGTCCTGCTTACCTAGCCACAAGTTCTTGGAGATCCTCATTTATGAATTTATAAATATTGCTTCTAGGGAATTATTTCCTCAAAGGTGTGACCTATACATTGCATTGATTACCCAGGGCTACTTCATTTGGCTTAAAATCCTAAAAGTACGAGTGAAATTTCACCTTACCATTTTCTCTAACCTTTTGCTTTCTATGGTTTTCTAGTTATTCCGTGTGCAGAGTGAAATTATGGGTTGTGATAGGGTGTGAATGGAGCCTGAAAACTATGGTGAATTTCACAAAGATCCTTTGGTGTGGCACATATGTATTGAGGGTGGTATGGTGCCTTTGATGGAGAGTTTGGTGGGCCACAACCCTAAATTTCTACGTACTTCATTAACTATTGGAAAGATTGTCACATTACTCTAGGCGATAGCTCCTTTGAAGTGAATGAGGATGTGATTGTGTAGGTGACAGGGCTTCTATGTTCTAGGATGAAGCATATGAAGCATACAAAATCCTAGGACAATGAAAGTATGAGTGCATTCTTCGTGGAGAATGAAGAGTTGGTTCGTAACTAGTCGAGATTTGACAAAGAGGATCTTCCATAGCCTTGGAACCAAGTATGCCTCACCCTTATGAAGTATGTGACTCTAAACGGTAGATACAAAACCTACTACTTCTACCATTTCCCTCTTTTAAATAACCTCAAGCATAAGATTTTGTTAAGCTTTCCTTTCTTCTGATGGATATAGAGAGTTCTATTGAGAAATGCATTGAGGCTGCTAGCCTAAATCCTAATGATACTCCTCCCCTGCCACTTCACCAAGGCCTCATTTTGAGGCTCTACCACTTCCATCTTGCATTATGCTTGGACAAACCCATTTCTATCATCTGTATTGAGGAAAATGAGCCTCCTGCTATGATCAACATTTCCTAAACTGAGTCTAAACGTCCCATCAGAAAATCCCATATGTTCTTTGCACCTAAACCCACTACCAAAAATATTAAGGGAAATGTGGGTGTTACCTAGACTAGTGTAGCAGCTAGTCTCTGTGAGCTAAAGTCGATCCCTCCCAAGACTATATGCAAACCCACCCCAAAGAAGAAAGGTAAGGAGGAAGCAAAGGGTTTGATGGAGCCTCCGACCAGGTACAACAAAGGTAAAAATGTGGTGGGAAAGGATTCTAAGGGGGATACAATGGTCATGGCTAGAGTAGTGTCTAGTGGTGATTCCATCATTAGGAGATCTGGTAGATTGGCCAAGAATAACAAGAATGTGTAGGTAAATGACTTGGATTCGAAAGAGGAGTGGTCTGACAGCAAAGAGAGCAAGGATGAGGAGGAGGAGTATGTTAGAGGGCCCTACTCTATTCCTAATACTAGCAAAGTGCAAAAGGACAACTCAACTTCCCATTCTTCAGACCCATTAGATGTGGAGTGTGCTGATACTGTGAAGACTACAGATTATCGGGAGGAGCTCCATGTGTGGATTATGGGGAGTAGCTTCGTGTGCTGTAGGAAAGGATGGAGAAGTTGGACAAAAAATTATGTGGCTTCACCCATTTCACTGTCAAGCTAGTCCACTTTGTTACCATCACCCTGTAGGTGATTATGAAGGATGAAATGGACAAGAAGAATGTTGATGATGGCCATGAATGGGTTTTAGATTATGTTGTTAATCTCGTGTCGAAGAATTGGGAAAATATGATTTAGTCTATTGTTTGTCCATTTTTTGTTTGTTTGTTGTTGGTCTGATGTGTTAGTTTTTTGGCTTAGGCTTTTGATGTTTTTTGGTCCTAAACTTTATTGTCCCTTGTGGCTCTCTATGTAAAGGGTACAACACCCTATAAATGCTACTTACCATATCAAAAACATAAAGCAACAAGATAATATAGTTTCCATTATCCAATTTCTTAAAATAAACACAATAATCAGAATGACATCCTTTGCAATGTTGTTCAACCATAAAACTATAAAATTTCAAATACCATTACCAAGGTGCTTGCTTCAAGCCATACAAACTCTTCTTTAAACTACACACAAATTCCTCCACCCTTGACCTCATATCACCTTGGTTGCTATATATATAACATCTTCAAAATCCCCATGGAAAATATTGTTTCAAATCTAGTTAATTCAAGTCTACAAGTCTTCATAGCCCTGAGACTAGAATAGTTCTAATGAAGTCCATCTTACAACTGGAAAATTTTATGAGTCTCGCCGTATATCTTTTCTTGCCTTCATCTTATTCCTTCTATGTATAAACCCATTTATTTATCTGTGCTCTTTTACCTATAGGCAATTGGACTAAGTCCCAAGTCTGATTCTATAGCAAGGAATCCATTTCCGCTTCCATTCCTAGCACCCATTATTTTTTGGTATCTACCTTCATTACTTCTTCACAACCTTTAGGTTCACCAAAATTAGTTAATAATATAGAATATAATGATGGAGAAAATATTTTTGGAGGTCTACTTATCCTTGTAGAATGTATAAAAATTGTAGGAGTGTGTGGGATAACTTGTTGTTGAGAATCAGGTAACACTGGTATTTTATTTTTTGGAATCTCATCCAAAACCACATATTCCTTTTTGGCATGTTCATGCTTATTTTCCTACAAATGATCCTTATACATAACCATCTCATTGAATATAACATCTCCACTCCTAATTATTTTATGTTTTTCATAATCCCATAACTGAGAACCAAATTCATCTACTCCATATCCAATGAAGGTACATTTTTTAGACTTAGCTTAAAGCATGGTTCTCTTTTTGATATCAACATGGACAAAATCTTCACAACTAAAGGTTTTCAAAATGAATAGTTTACCTATTTATTCCTGCATTCCTCCTCTGGAATGCTATCATCCAAAGGATTTGAAGGTCCACTATTTATTAAATAAATAGCGATATGTACAACATCTTCCTAGAACTATAAGGTAGTCTAGCATGCAATCTCATGCTCCTTCCACACTCCATAATGGTCCTATTCATCCTCTCAAACACAAAATTTTCTTGTGGGGTTCCATGAACTATTTTCTTGCCTATATGAGTGTGTGAACAATAATTTTCAAATTCTCTACTACATTTCAAGTCATTATTGATTTTTAGTACTTCAACTTTTTCCTATCTCATTTCTCATTCAAACCACATCCAACTGGAACACTTCTGATTTTTTGTTTACAGGAAATATACATGTGTTTTCTAGTTGCTTATCAATAAGAAAGTAACATAATATAAGAGCCACTGAGAGAGGAATACCTAGGTTGTCCCCATCTGATACTTCAAGCTCTGTTCTCTCTTCTTCTTTTCCCAACTTTGATAAATCGAATTTCTTCTATTTTTCATAACTTGTTTTTGTAGAACTCATGTCAATCTACCTTGGTCTAGTATCAACTTTCTAGGTGAAGGTCTTGATCCCTTTCTCACTCATTTTTCCAAGTCTATGGTGCCATAATTATGTTTTTGTCCCTGCAACAAGTGCTCTAGTTGTCTTAGTAGCAACTATTTTTGTAGCAGCTAAGGTAGACTAAGTATTACTAGTACACAAATACAATGTACCTACCTTTTCACCTTTAGATACTACTAATGCACCTTTAGTGACATTCTAGAATTTTTCTAAAAAGGTAACTATGTAGCCTTCACTACCCAATTATCTTGTAGAAAATAAATTTCTTCTCAAATTTGGAACATGCCTTACCTCCTATAGCAACCATTCATTTCCATTTTGCAACTTGATTTTTATCTTTCCTTTTCCAACAATCTATCAAAGTTCATCATCACCTAGATATACCCATCCAAAATCACCTTGAACATAATACACAAAATATTTCCTATGGGGTGTGGCATGAAATGAAGCCCTTGAATCCATTACCCAAGAATCATAAACATTATCTAAACACAAAATTAAAGCATCTTGCAATTTATTACTTGCAACATTAGCCTACTTACTATCATCATGTTGTATATCTCCTTATTTTCCTTTTCAAGACCAACAATCCTTCAAGTTTCCTAGCCTTCCATAATGCTAGCAATCCTTTTTTCTGCTAGATTTAGCTCTGACTTTCTTAGACTTACCTTGTGACTTCCCATGATTTTTTGGGATTTTCCCTCTCCTTTGTTATTCCCCTATTCTCTATAGTCAAAGAATCACTTGATGTTGAAGTCTCACCTATGCTTTTCTATCGTATTTCCATGCCAAGGATAACACCAACAAGATCATCAAATTTCAATGTATTTGAACTAGAGATAGAGTTACTTACAACCATTACCAAGCTATTATAGCTTTCTAGAAAAGAACATAAAACTAAGAGATCCCTCACCTCTTCATCAAAATTTACTTTACAAAAGTTAACTAACTGGTAATCATATTAAAATCACTTAAATGATCTATCACATATCCACCTTCAATCATTTTTAGATTAAACAAATGCTTCATGAGAAATAATTTATTTGAGGTTGAGGATTTTTCATATAATTTAGCCAAATATTCCATCAAATCCATTGTTGTCTTTGCTTCTATTATATTGAATGCCATAGATGGTTCCAAGAACAACCGAATGGTTCCCACTGTCTTTTTATCTAGAATCTCCCATTCTTCATCAGACATAGTAGCCCCTTTCTTTATTTTTCCTTGCAATGGCTACCATATATCCTTTTGAAATAAATAATCTTCCATTTGCATCTTCCATAATTGATAATTTTTGCCATTGAACTTCTCAACCTTGAATTTTCCTTCTTCCTTTACTCCCACTCAAATTTAGAGGTTTCTCGCCAATCAATCGAAATACACACAACTCTGACACTAATTGATAGGATTCAGGTAGATCAGAGAAATAAACATTAACAATTAAATGTAGATTAAATAGCAAGAAGGAAATAATGAATAATTATAAAGAGATCAGTATTTAAAATTAACGGTTTCTACTTAATGTGGGCTATCTACAAAACTCAATACAATGATTTTGTATTATCGATTAAGCATATGTACAATCTCATGAATTACACAAACCTGAAACTTGTCCCAACCACTTATAAAAATTATTTTTGAGCTTCAAGTGGGTTTTAGAGTGTTTTTATTTGAGCCGATTGGGAATTTTTTTGAGGCTCATAAGCATTCAAATCAGTTTTGTCCTCCTAAACACTCATTAGGGGTTTCCACTAAACCCTGGGAGGCACCCTGTGAACTTGTAGAAATCAGCTAACCCAAATACAGTGAGATGTGTTACAGTGAACATAATTTTCATGATCATTCACCACATATCCTTGTAAGATGGAAAAAAATCTAAAAGATTGTCCCTAGAAGGACAAATTTTTATCTGGTCAATTGGGGGTTGGTATATTCAATTTCCTACTTTCACTTACACCAAGGTGGAAGGATTCAAAGGACACCCCTTCATGCTACCTAGGCATGCAATAGACAAGATGTTGTTAGTATAACTAATGAGATAGATGCAACTATCCCATGCCCTTTTCATTCAAGCACACAAGAAATGTTCCTTCAAATTCCCCATCACAATCAAGAATTAAAAATGTGTTGTAGCTAAAAGTGCTCATATGTGTGAGGAGTTGAATCTTTACAATTTGGAGTTCTTTGCATTCTGGTGAAAGAATTATGATCTAGAAGGAAACCTTGTCAGGTTAATAAGTGGGAGAAATGCTCATGTCTATGATCGAGAGGATTTTTGCAATAATTTTGATGATGAAAATGAGGTAAGGAAGTGTTCATACTAGAGGTTTCCATTATAAGCAGTAAGGATTCTAAGACTCCGTGATATTCTAGAGCAATTGGATACAGATAATGGAGAGGTATTGAATGCAATTTATAATACAAAAAATATTTTGATGAACCTATCCCAGACCTAGATTATACAAAGAAAGAAATAGTAACCATTAAGGATATTTCTAAGAAATGTTGGCATGCACTCAACACTAGATCAATGGTTATGGTGAGGCATTAAAAGAAGCTAGGGTAAAGCTCACATACCTACCTAATGTTAAGAGAAAGAAATAGTTAGAAGATGAGTCAAGGTATGTAGAGATTGATAAAAAGAAAATAAAGGTTGGAAAATTAGAGATAGTTGGGCATTATGAGGAAGGAATTCTTGATACCTCAAGCTAGAGGATTCCAATGATGCTAGCTACCCAACATAAAGAGTCTATGGCCAATCCAAAAAATGTTATAGTGATGCAAAAGGTGGAATTTTCTTCCATAGTAAATACATGAGATCAGCCTATGAGTGGTGAGGAGGTGAGAATGAAAACATATACATGAGATAAGGCAAGGTTTGCATCACATAAGGTAGCAAATATATTTACTTTTCCACCTTCAATTAATATGGCAGCAATGAGATAGACCCTGGGAGGGACCCTTGCAATTCAAGTAGAAGGTCCTAAACAAACTAAGGAATAGGTTAGAAAATAGTGGGAGAAACTAACTTCTATGATGAAATTTTTTAAAGAAAAATAATCAAATGAAAAGCCCATGATGCAGCTAGTAGTGGAAGAAGTGTTGAATATAGGGTCAAATCCTATAGATAAAGAAGAAGAATATTTTATAAGAGGATCACTTGCTCCATATTTGGGAAACTCTAAATAAATTGATGAAAGAAGAGCAAGGGGATATTGTAGGTTAGAACCCCATTGATAATATTGGTAATGAAGATACAGTTGATGATCAACTTCCATAAGGAAGAAATAAAGAGAATTTTCAGCAACTGTAGACTTCTAAGAAATTAGGAGAACAATAGGATAAGAACAAAAATGTAGAGTCCACGTAGACCTTGGGTTGTGAATCAAGAAATGATGAGATTCTTGGTGTTTTAGGAAAACAAGGAAATAATTCCTCAAGGACTGATGATGAACACATTGTAGGATAGGAAAATATAAGTCTTGACAAGGAAGAGATAGTGATAAACCAAGGTAATCCATAATCCAAGCTAGTGAGGACAAAAAAGTGTTCAAGTTCTAGGGGTTGTGACAAGTAATGTTGATAGTTCAAGAGGGGAGGTTCTTAAACATGTATATCATTAGGAATAGAATGAAGAAGCACCTAACTATCTAGTCAAGAAAATGGCTCTAGCATTGGAGGTGGAACTAGTGCCTCGAGATGTTAGAAGTTTAATAGAAGAAGTAGAGACCCCTAAACCTAGAGGTAGAGCAAAGAAAAGACATACTATGAAGAGGAACACACATGGAGGGAGGACTCTTTAAATAGCTCTACTCTGGTGGGAGATAAGAGAAAGCATTAAATAACACCTAGGGATTATAGGGTAACAACAATTGATGTCAGACATTCATCATGGGGATAGGAATTAGAAGAAATAAAAGTAAACTTAGAGACAATTGTCACTAGAGTACAAAAGAGTAAGCAAAAGAAAAGTGAGTTAAAGAAATGAATCACTTTCTTGGAAGGTTTTATCAAGTTGCTAGCCCGATTTGGTCAAACACAAATTGAATTTCCCTAGAATCCAGTACTCATGTCTAAAGAGCAAGTAGATGCCATTACAACACTTCATCATAAGGTAAGCATATTTGAAGAATGGATGGAATACTTGGTAAGGAAAGGATAAGAGTTAATAAAGGATGTAATTGGGAAGCCTAAGGAAGCATATAATTGGTGTGACAAGTCCAAAATACTTGAAGGAGAATGTCAATTTCTCCAAGAACAAACTGATGTAGAGAAGTGAAAGCTAAAATATCTTCTTTAGATGGATCTCTGAGAGTTGGTGAATAAAAATATAACCACAAAACAAGAAGTTTTGGTATTTGAGAAGTGGAGAAAACAATTGAATTGGGAAAGTGATACTTTGATACTATATGTAAAAGGATTTGGAAAGGTCACTAAGATATGCAAGAAGCTGATTGATAGAGACAAGAGCTTTATTGAAATGCTAGCTCAACAAAGTTATGATCCTTGAACTTTAGGAGAGGATGATAAAGAGGTAAAAGCTTTCAAGGAATGGATTGAAAATGTGAATAAGGATCCTATTCACTCATTAATTCAGGAGGTTATAGATGAAATTATAAAGTGTAGGAATGTTATGACTAAATATGAGGCAAAAATAATGTAGAGAAATGAAAACATCATTCAACTATCAAAAGATTATGCTAGGAATAAATATAGTTGGAAAGTAATTCAAGGAGTTCCAAATGAACACATGCATTAAGTGTTGATAACTTTATGGGAATATCAGTAGTGGCAAGGTGAGGATGAGTGTTCAGACCCACAATTCAATGAAGAACAATATATAGTCAGATATCGGATGCCAAAAGTTTTATGCACAAATCTAGTTTTGAAGTGAATTTTGTAGGTTTTTTCCTATTCTAGATAAACGCATTTGATTCCAGAGATTTTGAAAAGTTCTAACAATCTTATTTTTATGCAAATTATTCACGACACAGAGCCCAAAGTTGAAGATTTCTACTTATGAAGAAGTCAAAGTATCTTTGATTTTTCCTAGAAAGTTTTGATGATAACTGTCACTAGCCACATGCTTCAGTTTTATTTTTTTCTTTGATTCTCTTTTATGGGACTAAAGTTTAAACTATTTGAGGCCTTGTTTCTATAAAAGGTCATTTACTACTTTATTTTATTTTATGTTTAGAATTTGTGGATGTCAAAGAACCAAAACCTTTTCAAGTTTTGTTCTTTTTCCTATTTTTTGTTCCATTCTAGATTAAAAACTTGTATGTTTCATTAGAATTTAACTAATATCAAAGCCAATTTCAAAGCTATTTTCTGATATGAAATCTTACATAGTTGATTGTTTGTTCCTATTAGGAAAGACTGTGTGTCACACTGTTTATGGGTGCATACTTACACTATCCAGTGGTAAATAATCCCTCTTTTCTTTAAAATATTACATCATTTTGTGCCTAGTCGTGAAGCGATCTAGTGATGTATGGAATGGTTTTCTCTAGTTTGGTTATTTCTTGAGGAATGCACTGATAATACCTGGGAGAAATTTACCATCTAGAATTTTTTATGCTTTATTTTAGAATAGATGTTTTATATTTCAAAAAATGTCCAAAAAAGTGATAAATGTACGGAGGTTTATTACAAATATTTTGATTCCATGAAATTATTGAATGCTTAATTATAAATATACTTGAATGAATGCAAATTATTTGAATTTCATGAAATATTGTTGCAAATTCATTGATTTTATGAAGTTATTGAATGACTAGATTGAGATTATGTTCATATCTCTATGATACCAACCAATGCCTTAAGGACTATTTACCCCTCATGTTTAACAAAAATATCACAACCCTAAGTGAACCTAGTGTTTCAAGACTTGACATAAAAAAGCCTTGGGATCAATCCCAGTTTTCCTTAGATTTATGTTTTTCTCAGTGGAGTCTTTCAAGAAAGATAGGTTCCTATGCTATCTCTATGAGAATTTATCTATGTGTTGGTGTGTGACTAACATCCACATTATATAGGAAAAAATTTACACCCCTTGTGTAAATTCCCCTTTTTCATATCCTCACCTTAGAAAATGAAATCTGAAGGAAAAATTCCACATCACCTATCCACCTTCCATCCACTTGGTGCATGTTTTGTGCATTGGTAAGGGAATTTTGGTCAAGGACGCGAGTGCGACATAGGGACATCTTCATGTTGCGCTACCATCCCTAACAGATTCCTACCTCTAGAGTCTACAGGGATGTTACACAACTCATTGGGGATGAATTATAATGCCTCTGTGTGACCAACCAACCTGATATGGCTCCTTTTGGCATTCAAATCCATTCTATTCACTATCACTTCATCTCTTACACACTCATTCAATCTCTCAAGCAATTCTCATTCAATTTCTCACACTTCTAGCACTCCATCTTCACAACTCCATTAAGTATTGAAGTAGTTGGTTACTTCATCAACTTCATTATTTTACATGTTGCTCCACCATAGAAGCTACAAGCTTGGAGTCTTACTAGACCTCTCATCACCACCGTTGTAGTTGTGGTGAATTTTCCATGTTTGTTACCTTGCATTCTCCCTTCATTGGCCTTGAGTTCCTTTGGGTGGAGGTGGTATTGCATCACTTTACTTTCGTATTGTGATTTCATAGAGTAGATTGTATCTTTTGTAGTGTTTAGTATATTCATTTCTTTCCTTCTTTCTACTATATTGCTTTTTTGGTTGTCTGTGGAGGTGGAAACACCAAACACAGGGGTTTAACTATGGTAAACCCCTATACAACCCCAACAATTTTTCCCTCTTACTTGTGTATAGGTGAACATGCACATGGAGCTCATTGGCGAACTGGCACTTTTGTGAAATGATATTCATCACCCTTGTAGTCATCTACTTAATTTATCATTTACACATTTACTATTCTTACCTTATCATTATGTTTATTTCACTAAAATTAATTAGCTAGGTTGTTAGTAGGCTTCTAGCTAGTTTTGTTTTTTACCCAATGATCAAATTAGTCATTTATAGCTATGTTGCAAAAAAATAGTAGAATTTAGTCATTGTTAGTTGTGACTAAATTTTTTAGTCACATAGTCATTTATTTGCCAAATTCTACTAATTTCATGAACATGATCTCCTCTATTATTGGAGAATACTGTAAGGTCACCCATGTATGTAATAATACACTTTCCTACCAAATCTCAGAAGGCATAACCCATAGCTCTTTGGAATGTGGCTCTAACATTTATTAATCCAAATAGCATCCTTTTGTAAGTGAAAGTTCCCCACTTTGTAGTGAATGTGGTCTTCATTCAATCATCCTTTGCGACCATTAATTGATTGTATTCATAGAATCTATCTAAAAATGACATCATCTATGAACCATTAAATTTTTTTAGCAATTCATCCAATGAAGGAAAAGGATAATTATCCTTTTCAGAAACCTTATTAATATTTAGAAAATCCACACATAGCTGTATATCTCCATTCTTCTTCCTAACAAGCACCAAACTTTCCACCCAAGTAAAATGTCTAATGGGAAAAATTATTTTGGTTGAGAGGAGCTTGTGTACTTCCTTTTGAATTAAAGGCTCCAGAACTGCATTTATAGGCCGTTGTTTCTATCGAAAAGGGTTTACATCAGGATTTAATGGAATTGTATGAGTAATTATTGAATTAACATACGTCTTTAAATCTTCATATGTCCATGCTATAACTTTCCAATAATCTTTGAGCACCTGAGTAATATTTCTTCATTCTTCCTCAGTACATACCTTCCCTATAAATACATTCTTCAAATATTCTTTAGTATTCAAACTATATAATTCATACTTCCCTCCATCAGTTTTGGGCAAGTCTTTCCACTGAACTATCTAATCCACATCAAATAGTCTTTCTAGCTGAATTATTCCTTTTAGAATATTATTATCTTCCATTTGAGTTAATTCTTCATCTTGAATTTTTCCATCTAGGTGATCCATTTCTTCAATTATCTATGCCTCAAAGATACCAATATTAGTGATAAATTCCGATATATGATGATTATCTTTGAGCACCTACAAATTTGTAACATTATCAAGAATCGAGGGAAACTGTACCAACTCAATAGCAAACCTCCTCAAGTCAGAAGCATCTAAAGGTTCTAGAGCACTAGTAGTAGTAGCCATAGCATATTCTCTTTGATTGAATATTTTTGGGATGTGAGTGATGTTAAAGGCATCAAAATCTTCTATCAGGTCCCACACTCGATGTTGATAACTAGACAAGCAATTGTAATGACAAATATATTATTTTTGGACTTGCTTGACCACTAGCTCTGAGTCACCAAAAAACTTAAGCACCTTAACTTTTTTCTTGATTGCAAACATCAAACCATGAATAAGAGCTTCATACTCTGCCATATTGTTAGTACACTAGAATTGTAATCGATAAGTAGCAAGAAAATACTTACCTTGGGGACTGATGAACTCAAATCCATCTCCAGTTCCTTGTTTTGATTTTGACCCATCAAATTTAAGGGTCCAATTTTGATCCTCAGCAACCTTGAGCTTAGCATTCTTAAGAGCTCATAAATTGATACTTTCAGTTTGTCTTATCTATGTTTGATCTTCAATATTTGAGGCCCAGACCTATTAAGAATAGTATTTTTTGGACAGTGCTAAATTTTAATTCTATGAATGATTTCTAAGCACATCATGCAACTATCGTCTGAATATGAAAATTTATGTAACCTGCACCAACCCTACAACAATAAACATTTTATTGAATCTTTAGTTTTCTTGCTCTTTCGATCTTCTTTAGCAATATTCTTCTAGAATTTATCTAAATGATTGTCTTCTCCTTTGGAAGAATCATAATCTGATTTGACTAACATGTTTGTTCTAGGAGTTATCTAATTATGCTTTTTAGCATTACACATAAAAAATTCTTCAATTTTAACTTTGGAATTTTGAATTTCATAAACTCTTGGTTCCGCATCTACATATAGAACTTCATTTTTTTATTATTATAATTGGTTATCATGTGTTTCACACATGGATCTCTCTCAATCCTAATTTGATTAGGGACTCCTTTCCATGGTAACCACATATGTGAAAAGTCTATAGCCATGTATCCATTCAAAGTCTTTGACCATTCCCTACTCAATAGAATCTCGTAAGTATGAGGTATCTCAACAACTTGAATATCAATATAATACTAAATTCAGGGATTCGACACTAATTACATATGAATATTGGTTAATTATCCAACTACATTTGATTCATTTTTGCTAAGTTGAGTAACTTTCTTTAGGGAATTTACTAGTGTAAAACCTAGAGTCTAACATATGCACAAAGGCATCACATTGGTAGATTCTCTAGAATATACTAAAAAAATATGGAGATTTTTACCTAATATTCTTAGCATGAGAAAAAATGGTAGAGATTCTATCTTCCCTTTGTAAAAGGATACTTGCACATCCACCATAGGAACTATATTTTCATCTTTTACCTTAATGGAATTGTCCTTTTCCAATGGCTCTTTACTAAGATTATTTTCTTTGTATTCAAGAAAGATTTCCTAATCACAAGAGTTTTGGGCAATTTAGATAAAGAGAGGCCAATTTTTACGTTATTAATTTCTTTTGCCAAATAATTAGACAATTTTTTTTGATCGACAAGTTCCACTTTTACACTCCATAAAATACTCAATGAGTTATATTGAGAGGTTACCTTAGGTAACCTTGGAGTGTTTGTAACGCCCGCCGGGCAAGCCCCAAAGAATAAACATCAAAAGAGCGCAAATTTTTTTTTTTTTCTAAAGAGGAAGATAAATAATCATCACATCAATATTAAATGATCATATATAACAACAAAATCAGCTATGTCCTTTGGGGCCCCCATGAGATTACGTTGAAAAATAACATTATTAAACATCATTTCATAAGATATCAAAAGGAGCTATAATGACATCATAAGATAAGTACATACATAAATTTTATCACAAGATAACCCATAATACATTTCATAGCCAATTAAAATTACAAAGTAATAATTACATTACATCGTCCTTCAATGTTGCATCATCCATAAAGTTACATCCTGAATCCCAAACATGTGGGATGAATACAATATAAAAGTTATCAAAATACAATGAGATCAACTGTAATAAATCTTCAACTGGATAAGATTGAAGCCACGAACGCTGATGGGGAACCCAACGGTGTGCGGAGCACGTTCCACCCGACCACCCCCGTGCTAAGAGGTGACAGAGAAGTAACTCCGACCAAGAATGACAACAAAAGGGTACAACCAAATAAAAAGTACCAACATAAATCCATCACATAATACACCAATTAAAAAGAGCAACCAATAACATCAAATCACAATGTCCTAAAAAATGCAAGATGATAAACCCAATATAAATGAGATCATACAATACATGCTAAAGATGTAATACTTATAAATCAATTTAAATCAATTCAAACAACAATCTAAATCAATTCCCACACCCCACTTCCAGAGGAACACAATAAAACAACACATGGGCAACTAGGGGAGAGTGTCATTGCATAGTCCTACATGGGCTGTCCTGTGCTCTTCCTCCCAACTGGAGGCGCCGGTCCATAGGGTGACTCATGCGGAGCCGTAGACCTCTCGTGAGGACGAGGCCACGACCTTGCCAACCACGGCCTTCTCAGCCTTCCATTAGTCTGCAGAAGCACTAATGAAGACGAGGCATCCATTTTTAAAATCTTGCAATGATATTACTACCCAACCCAACCCTCCTAAGTTAATTATTAGGTTTTCACTTATTTACTAACTCACTCGTGGGTTATCCTGAGCTCTTCCCCTTAAACGGGGCGCCGGCCCCCACGAGGAGCCACTCTCCCTAGAGACCCATCAAAACAAGGGGGGTTTGTACCATGCCAAACATAATCATCAAAGTATGACAACAAAGTAATACGCGAGGCATAAACCATCTCGCAAGTAAAATACCATAATAAAATCTCATAATTCGGTACACCCCAATAATAAAATATAACTCAACAGAATTTCAAGATAAAAAGATATAAATTCAACAAACCCAACTTCCTCTGGAAGACTAAAGAGTTACATAAAAAGGGGTTCCCACATCAAGGAAATAACAATGTCCCAAAACCCAACAATCCAACAAGATTAAATTTCGAATTTAAATAATTAAAAGTGATAACCTATTTAATTCCAAAACAGATTATAAAATAATTTTCTTTCCTAAAATACAATCGTATTACAAACAGAATAAATAAATAATGCTGTTAAATCAGCAATATCCTTTCAAAGTTGAGAATCCTATAAAACAGATTTATTTCTATTTCGCTAATATTTTCATGGAAATAATTTTTGCTTTATTATATTTTTTTCTAAAAAAAACAAGAAACAAAATCTAACTATACATATTTATTTTCTAGATAATAACTGAGTTACAGAAAATAAAATATAAATCAAAACCAAATGTCTATTAAGCAGATTAAACAGTATAGATATATTTTCTTCTAAATAACTATTGCATAACAGAAAAATATTTAAATCAGAAAGAAACAGAACAGAATATATGCATCCATGCCTTTGTTTAACTATCAACTATATAAAATGTATATACTTGTCAAAACGAAATTTAAATATATATATACATTTTTTTAAAATGTAAACATGTAATAATTAACTAATAAATATATATATATATATATACATATATATATATACATATATTTACAAAGATAAGTATTCCGCATTAGCAGATTAATATTTAAAGACTGCTGACTAACCAAAAGGCTTTGAATAAATGAAATCTATACAAATTTTATCTCTAACGACAACAAAATTTAAATAAACCGCTGGCCGGGTCGCGGGCGTTTATTTACCCATTACCAAGAACAGGGATCGCTGTGATAGTCCGCAGTCAGTCTCTGATTTCGATCGGCATGGTGGTGGTATGGCCAAGTACGTACCCCCACACACAGCCACTAACAATGAATATCAAATTTAAACAAAATTTGAATGTTAAATACAATTTTCGGCGGATTAAATTTTTGCCCAAAAATTTCATAAGTGCGAATATAAATTTATATATATATATACCATATATATATATATACATTTTTTTTAAAGAGAACAGGGAAAAAATACTACTGCATATTTACTGTGTCGAATTAAGAAAATAGAAGGACTGTTTTAATAAAATGCAGACACAGACTAGAATTTCACACCCAGAGATTCATTGGAAATAAAAATTGTCCCTACCCATATGTATATTTTAATATATAAATATTTTTAAAACAATTTGAGACAGCAACTACTGTTTGTTCCCAGATTACACAGAAACCCTTTTTTAATCAACAACAAATCAGAAACCCCAAACAACGATTCAGAAACCCCAAAGAATTTCATTAAATAAATAACAATTCTACATTTTCTGATTTAAACATTCTTGAATTAACCATAACCCCATTAGATTTTCTTTCTACAATTATTTAATTTTCATCCCTAAAATAAATTTCACAGACAGAAAGCAATTCCTATTCAACAGAGAATAACAATTATCAAGAGTAGAACCTGGTGTCCTACGCTTGCAGCAAACTGTAGAAGCCTTGCCCCCCTCTTGCTGCACTATTCCTTTGCTGCAAATCTCCCAGCAACAGATCCAAAAAACTTCCTCCTCTTCCCAATTTCTCCAAAAACAGAAAAATACTAAAGACTGAAGAAAATGATTGCAAATAGAATTTTTCCCAGCATTTGAACCAAATCCCCTCAAACAAAGAGAAACTCTTAATAAATTTCATGCCCAGAAGTCCTTTCAATTCCTCTTCCCGTGAATACCAGAGGTCATAATTCAAAAAACAAATAATATTTTACCCTAATTTCATTTTGATGTTTTTCCCAAATAACATTTTCATTTTTATGCATTTAATTAAAACTAAATAAATTCTAAATTCATAACATAAACTTTTATTTAAACAAATGTATAAATATGCCTCATTTTCACAATTCTTCATTAAATTCAAAAACAATCATTGAGAGATTTCCAAATAAATGCAATGTTTTTATTATTTCAAATATTTATTCATTGCCATATTTAATTATTATTTTATGTTTTTATTTTACCAATTATTTAATTATTTAAATTACCACATAAGACCATTCACTACTTTAGATAAATCATATAATCATACAAGGACCAACGTAACCACTCAAACGAATGAGACTACTATGCACGAACCATAAAGATACAAAACTGTTGTCAACTTGGTACGGAGTTACTTTTCACGTCACCTCAAATAATTCAACTTCCTGTCGTTGGGTTGGTTCAATGCTCGCCCAGACCTACCGAAATAGGTGGAATCGAGTCTTATTCGTGCAAAGCCTGCATCCACAAAGTGATATACAATATACATAAAATCAAAGCATTGTGAGGAGGATTCACAGCGTAGCAGGGCGCTCGTGAACGAGTGATGCTACCTGTCCCCTCACCAAAACATATCATAAAATTTTACACCACATCATAAATTACTATTCTATAGTCTATTGCATTCCAAATAACTCCATCAAATGATCATAATAGAATGTCATCACAGTATCCATGGCATCAAAAAAGCATAGTAATAGTCTAAGCTACCACACATAATAGCAACAATATCAACCACAAATCACAATGTGCTAACAGAAACCATAGTGAATGTCAAAAATCAAATAGTGGCATGAGGGGTATTACATCCTCCCCCCCTAAAATTCGGCTTACTCCTGGAAGCCAGTGAAAAGATAAGGATAAGAATCCCTGATACGAGAGGCATCCTCCCAAGTAGCTGAAGCCTCATCATTCGGGTCCCACTGAACCCGCACCTGATCAATCTCTCTGCCTCTGAGGGTAAGTCGCCGACGCTGAAGCACGGCCACGGGCTCGAGTGCCAGCTGCCCGTCCTCGACCTGAAGAGCATTCCAATCCAAAACATGAGTAACATCAGGAAAATATGGTCTAAGAACATAAACATGAAATACATCGTGGATCCGCGACAAACTGGGTGGCAAAGCTAAACGGTAAGCAACAGGTCCAATTCGCTCCAACACCTCAAAGGGTCCAACAAAACAAGGCGCAAGCTTCGAACCCTTTCTGTAACGAATTGGGCTCTTCCGCGAATGCACTCGAAGGAAAACCCGGTCACCAACTGCAAACTGCCGATCAACTCTATGAGCATCAGCATACTTTTTCTGTCTATCCTGAGCAGCTACGAGATGCTCCCAAATGCGAGACACTTGCTGCTCCATATTTCTAAGCATCTCGGGCCCAAGAAGCACCCTATCCTCCAATCGATCCCAACTCAGAGGAGTACGACAAGGACGACCATACAAAGCCTGAAAAGGAGCCATACCAATAGAGCTATGGTACCCATTGTTATATGCAAACTCAACCAAATACAGATAGTCCTCCCAATGTGATTGCTGATCCATAACATACATACGAAGCATATCCTCAAACACCTGGTTGACCCTCTCAGTTTGACCATCAGTCTCAGGATGAGAAGTAGAACTGAAGTTCAATTTCGTTCCCAGAGACTGCTGCAAAGATGTCTACAATGCAGATGTGAATACCGGATCTCTGTCAGAAATGATCCTCCACAGTATCCCATGCAATCTAACTATATCATTCATGAACACCTTAGCAACATAAGATGCCGTATATGATGATCGAACAGAAGAAAAATGAGCTACCTTAGTCAATTTGTCCACTGTGACCATAATATCATCATGCCGACTAGATGACATAGGCAACCCAACGATGAAATCCATAGAAATAACATCCCATTTCCATTCTGGAACGAGGTGAGGCTGTAGCAACCCTGCTGGACGATGATGTTCAGCCTTCACTCTCTGACATTCAAGACATCGAGCCACAAAATTGGCGATATCCCGCTTCATTCCTGACCAAAAATAGAGCGCACGAAGATCCGTATACATTTTCTTAACTCCTGGATGAGCTGCGTAAGGTGCCCGATGACCTTCTGTCAAAATCAATGTACGAAGACCCTCTGAAGAAGGTACATACAACCGCCCAAAGAAACATAAAGCACCATCCGAATCTAGTGAATAACCAGCAAATTTCCCCTCTAAAGCTCTACCTGATTCCACCTCTGCTTTCACCTCTGAATACCAACTATCTGAAGGAAGGGCTGCAAGAATCTGACTCTTCAAATCCACCTCAAGAGATATTGCAGAAACCTCATGCCTTCGCCGACTTAGAGCTTCGGTCACCACATTTTCCTTACCCTGAATATACTTAACCTCAAAATCGTACTCACACAAAAATTCCATCCACCTCCTCTACCTTGCATTCAAATTCGGCTGAGTGAAGATGTACTGCAAACTTCGATGATCTATATGCAACTCAAACCGATGCCCTAACAAAAAGTGCCTGCATCTCACCAGAGCATGAACCACTGCGGCCAATTCAAGGTCATGTGTGGGATAATTGAGTTCATGATCTTTTAACTTCCGAGATTCATAGGCAATCACTCTCCCATCCTGCATCAACACAGCTCCGAGACCCTCCAATGAAGCATCAGTACAAACCACAAAATCACTTGAAGGATCCGGCACTGCAAAAATTGGAGCACTAGTCAGTTTCTCCTTAAGGGTTTGGAACGCCAACTGACACTGCTCTGACCAAAGAAATTTCTTTCCTTTCCCCTGAAGTGAAGTGATGGGATGCGCAATTCTTGAGAAGCCCTGAACGTACCGCTGATAATACCTAGCTAGTCCCATGAAACTGCAAATTTATGAGACATTAGTGGGCACGGGCCAATCCATGATAGCCTGGATTTTAGCAGGATCAACAGAAATTCCCTCTTCAGAGATCACATGGCCCAAATATTGAACTTCAGTCTTATAAAAGTCACACTTTGACAAATTGGCATACAACTGATTGTCCCTTAAGCACTGCAAAACCTGCTTTAGGTGCACCTCATGCTCCTCCATAGACTTAGAATAAATCAAAATATCATCAAGAAACATGAGGATGAACCTATCCAAGAAAGTTCAGAATACCCCATTCATTAGACTCATAAAGACTGAAGGTGCATTTGTCAACCCAAATGGCATCACTGTGAACTCATTAGGAAAAGTAGTTTTATGAATATCAGCCTCTGCTATCCGCAACTGATGATACCCTGATTTAAGGTCGATCTTGGAAAATACCTTTGCCCCTTTTATCTGATCAAAGAGATCATCAATCCTGGGAAGGGGATAACGATTCTTTACTGTTACCTTGTTCAATTGCCGATAATCGATACAAAGGCGGAGAGACCCATCCTTCTTTTTGACGAAGATCACTGGTACTCCCCACGAAGAGACACTAGGGCGGATAAACCCCTTAGCTAACAATTCTTCTAACTGCAGACGAAGCTCTTGGAGCTCCTAAGTGGTCATCCTGTAAGGAGCCCGAGAAATAGGCTTAGCCCCAGGCACCAAATCAATCCTGAAATCCACCTCTCGCTTAGGAGGCATACCTAGTATCACACTAGGGAAGACATCCGAAAATTATGCAAGAAGAGGGTAATCATTCAAAGACAACTCCCGACTATCCTCTGACTCAAGGTCATTAACCGATATAGCAAAGAGCTGACAACCCTGACGAAAACACCTTTTTAACTGCATCGCTGAGATCATTCTCAGAGAGACAGGCTTCTGAACACCCACAATATCTACCTCTTTACCAAAATCATCCACACACCGCACTGCTTTACGACGGAAATCAATCAAAGCACGATGCGAGCTTAGCCAATCCATGCCCAAAACTACATCATAGGAACCAAGTGGAAGGATTCTGAGATCCACCTTAGTTGACATGGCCCCTAACTCTAACCTACAACCTTGCACAAGCTTCTCAACCACAACCTTAGATCCTGAAGCTAACTCAACCTGCCACTTTTCGCTTTGCTTTATTGCCCCCAGTTTACATCGATCAACAACTAAAGGAGAGATAAAAGAATCAGATGCACCAGAATCAAATAGAACTGAAATTTTAATCTTATGTAATGAACTTGTAGTTTCGATGACGGTGCTCTGATGATCCGCCTGCCGATTATCCACTGTTGCGAAGACTTGGTGAGATCTCCCTGCATCTCCTACTGTCGGTGCGGACAATGCTGGTCTCTGACTAAACTCTGAAGCACTCTTTTGAGGACACATCCTAGCAATATGCCCTTGTTGCCCACACGAGAAATATCCAGAACCTCGACCAAAACCTCTTCCCCTGCCGGAGCATTCGATTGCTGGAAACTCCCATGACTAGGTGCGGACTGAAAACTCAATGCAGGCTGTCTTGAACTGGTACGGTTACGGTTCTGATCCTTGCGAAACTGAAATTGACCACCTTGCTGGGAAGTAACATTCTTGTGCTTTGGTTGAGACTGCTACTGTTGAGCCCCTTTTGAAGGCCCAAAATGACTCTTAGAAGGTCCTGCTGACTGAGTCTGACCCCCTTGCAAAACGACTCTAGGAGCGGGTACATTACCAATCTGTACTCCTACATGACCACCCAAAGCCATGGCCAAGTTTTCCTCTACCGAACGAGCCTTCTCAACAGCTACTTCCATGGTCTTAGGTTCGAAGACCCTTACACCACCACTGATGCGTGCGTTCAGACCTCGAACAAAGTGCTGAACCAACATCCCTTCATCATGGCTAATCCCTGCATACTACTTTAGTTCATAGAAGCGACATTCATACTGTTCTACTGACATTGCCATTTGCTTAAGATCATGGAATTCATCTGCCCTACACTGCCTCCAATGATCTGAGAGAAAGCGAGCCCTGAACCTTTCCAAGAAAAGTTCCCAAGTTACCATACTGATATCCATATGCAACTTCTGTTCCTCAAGCTGCCACCAAGTGGACGCGAAACCCCGCAAATGCATAACAGCACATCGAGCCTTGGTATTACTACCGTAGGGGTGCATTGCAAAGCATCGGCCCAAATCAATTAACCAGGTCTCAACTTCCAAACCTCCTCCAGAGCCATCGAAGGTAGGTGGATGAGCTCTCATTAAGTCCCTCATATGACCAGCTAATAAAGCATTCTGATCAACTGAAGCTCCCCTGTGCCTTGGAGACCTTTCTCTTTCCCTCACAACCGGCTGATCCCCATTAGGTCTAGGACCCAATCTATCGAGAAGCTCACCCAGCAGATGCCGCAGCAGCCCATCCAACCCCGACTGTTCCGGAATCGGTCCACCATCCGATAGATTGTTCTGAGAATTTTGTTGCTCCTCAGACTCAGGACCGTGGGAACTTGGTGGTGAAGGTTTCGGTTGGTTGGCCCCACGGCCACCACCTCGGCCTCTTCCTCGGCCTCTACCTCTACCTCTACCTCTGCCTCTAGGCATGCTTCTACACAACAAGACAAAGGTACACATGAGCTCAAGAGCTAACACGCAAAGGTTACCTAGCGGACATAACTACCCAAAGGCCCCAGCGTGTGCAACCTTGGCTCTGATACCAAGTTGTAACGCCCGCCGGGCAAGCCCCAAAGAATAAACATCAAAAGAGCGCAAATTTTTTTTTTTTTTCTAAAGAGGAAGATAAATAATCATCACATCAATATTAAATGATCATATATAACAACAAAATCAACTATGTCCTTCGGGGCCCCCACGAGATTACGTTGAAAATAGACATTATTAAACATCATTTCATAAGATATCAAAAGGAGCTATAATGACATCATAAGATAAGTACATACATAAATTTTATCACAAGATAACCCATAATACATTTCATAGCCAATTAAAATTACAAAGTAAATAATTACATTACATCATCTTTCAATATTGCATCATCCATAAAGTTACATCCTGAATCCCAAACATGTGGGATGAATACAATATACAAGTTATCAAAATACAATGAGATCAACTGTAATAAATCTTCAACTGGATAAGATTGAAGCCACGAACGCTGATGGGGAACCCAACGGTGTGTGGAGCACGTTCCACCCGACCACCCCCGTGCTAAGAGGTGACAGAGAAGTAACTCCGACCAAGATTGACAACAAAAGGGTACAACCAAATAAAAGGTACCAACATAAATCCATCACACAATACACCAATTAAAAAGAGCAACCAATAACATCAAATCACAATGTTCTAAAGATGCAAGATGATAACCCAATATAAATGAGATCATACAATACATGCTAAAGATGTAATACTTATAAATCAATTTAAATCAATTCAAACAACAATCTAAATCAATTCCCATACCCCACTTCCAGAGGAACACAATAAAACAACACATGGGCAACTAGGGGAGAGTGTCATCGCATAGTCCTACATGGGCTGTCCTGTGCTCTTCCTCCCAATTGGAGGTGCCGGTCCCATCTATGGCTGTCCTGTGCTCTTCCTCCCAACTGGAGGCGCCGGTCCATAGGGTGACTCATGCGGAGCCGTAGACCTCTCGTGAGGACGAGGCCACGACCTTGCCAACCACGGCCTTCTCAGCCTTCCATTAGTCTGCAGAAGCACTAATGAAGATGAGGCATCCATTTTTAAAATCTTGCAATGATATTACTACCCAACCCAACCCTCCTAAGTTAATTATTAGGTTTTCACTTATTTACTAACTCACTCGTGGGTTATCCTGAGCTCTTCCCCTTAAACGGGGTGCTGGCCCCCACGAGGAGCCACTCTCTCTAGAGACCTTTCAAAAAAACAAGGGGGGTTTGTACCATGCCAAACATAATCATCAAAATATGACAACAACATAATACGCGAGGCATAAACCATCTCACAAGTAAAATACCATAATAAAATCTCATAATTCGGTACACCCCAACAATAAAATATAACTCAATAGAATTTCAAGATCAAAAAGATATAAACTCAACAAACCCAACTTCCTCTGGAAGATTAAAGAGTTACATAAAAAGGGGTTCCCACATCAAGGAAATAACAATGTCCCAAAATCCAACAAACCAACAAGATTAAATTTCAAAATTAAATAATTAAAAGTGATAACCTATTTAATTCCAAAACAGATTACAAAATAATTTTCTTTCCTAAAATACAATTGTATTACAAACAGAATAAATAAATAATGCTGTTAAATCAGCAAAAACCTTTCAAAGTTGAGAATCCTATAAAACATATTTAATTCTATTTCGCTAATATTTTCATGGAACAATTTTTGCTTTATTATATTTATTTTTTTTCAAAAAAAACAAGAAACAGAATCTAACTATACAGATTTATTTTCTAGATAATAGCTGAGTTACAGAAAATAAAATATAAATCAAAACAAAATGTCTATTAAGCAGATTAAACAGTATAAATATATTTTCTTCTAAATAACTATTGCATTAACAGAAAAATATCATTTAAATCAGAAACGAAACAAAACAATATATGCATCCATGCCTTTGTTTAACTATTAGCTCTATATAACAGAATATACTCATTAAAACGAAATTTAATATATATATACATTTTTTTTTAAATAGAAAACATGTATTAATTAAATTAACTAATAATATATATATATATATATACATATATATATTTACAAAGATAAGTATTCCACAAGAGATTACATTTAAAGACCTGTGGATTAACTAAAAGGATTTAACAACAAAATCTATATGGGAATTTATTCCCCAACGCACCCACAAAATAAAACGCAATGTCAGTGGCGGCTCATGATCGTCACGCAGCCTGTAGACTCCGTGATACCATAGGCCGTCCCAGGACCGGTGAGTTGGTGGTGGGTACGGCCAAGGCCGACCCCAGCCTACTTCATCAATGAATAACAATTCTAAAACAAAATTTGAATGTTAAATACAATTTTTCAAGTGATTAAATTTCTCTTGCCCTAAAATTTCATAAGTGCTTAATAATTTATATATATATATATATACCATATATATATACATTTTTTAAAGAGAATAGGAAAAATATTAACAGACATTTACCGTGGTTTAATTATGAAATAGAAGGACTGCTTTTAATAAATGCGTATATACATTAGAATTTCACACCCAGAGATTCATTGGAAATAAAATTGTCCCTACCTATATGTATATTTTAATATATAAATATTTTTAAAATAATTTGAGATGAATTCACCGTTTGTTCCGATTACATGTGAACCTTTTAATCAACACAAATCAAACTTAAACAGTCTATCTGTGAACCCCAAAGAATTTAATTAAATAAATAACAATTTACATTTTCCGATTTAAACATTCTTGAATTAACCATAACCCCAAAGAGATTTTCTTCTACAATTATTTAATTTCATCTCAGTCAAATTTCACATGTAGCAATTCTATCTGTAGAATAACAATTATCAAGAGTAGAACTCAAGACTCCCACGCTTGCAAAGAAATCAGAAGCCTGCCCCCTCTTTGTCAGTAAGAGACTATTCCTTGTCGCAAATCCCCAAGAATCAGATCCAAAACTTCCTTCCTCTTCCCAATTTCTCCAACACAGAAAAGTACTAAAGACTGAAGAAAATGATTGCAAATAGAATTTTTCCAACATTCGAACCAAAATCCCTCAAACAAAGAGAAACTCTTAATAAATTTCATGCCCAGAAGTCCTTTCAATTCCTCTTCCCGAGAATACCAGAGGTCATAATTCAAAAATCAAATAATATTTTACGCTAATTTCATTTTGATGCTTTTCCCAAATAACATTTTCATTTTCATGCATTTAATTAAAACTAAATAAATTCTAAATTCATAACATGAACTTTTATTTAAAAAAATGTATAAATATGCCTCATTTCCACAATTCTTCATTAAATTCAAAAACAACCATTGAGAGATTCCAAATAAATGCAAAGCTTTTATTATTTCAAATATTTATTCGTTGCCATATTTAATTATTATTTTATGTTTTTATTTTACCAATTACCTAATTATTTAAATTACCACATAAGACCATTCACTACTTTAGATAAATCATATAATCATACAAGGACCAACGTAACCACTCAAATGAATGAGACTACTATGCACAAACCATAAAGATACAAAACTGTTGTCAACTTGGTACGGAGTTACTTTTCATGTCACCTCAAATAATTCAACTTCCTGCCATTGGGTTGGTTCAATGCTCGCCCAGACCCACCGAAATAGGTGGAATCGAGTCTTATTCCTGCAAAGCCTGCATCCACAAAGTGATATACAATATACATAAAATCAAAGCATTGTGAGGAGGATTCACAGCGTAGCAGGGCACTTGCGAACGAGTGATGCTACCTGTCCCCTCACCAAAACATATCATCATAAAATTTTACACATCATAAATTACTATTCTATAATCTATTGCATTCCAAATAACTCCATCAAATGATCATAATAGAATGTCATCACAATATCCATGGCATCATAAGAGCATAGTAATAGCCTAAGCTACCACACATAATAGCAACAGTATCAACCACAAATCACAATGTGCTAAACAGAAACCATAGTGAATGTCAAAAATCAAATAGTAGCATGAGGGGTATTACATCCTCCCCCTAAAATCTTGGGCTTTACTCCCCGGAAGCTGAAAGATAAGGATAAGAATCGATACGAGAGTATCCTCCAAGTAGTCAAGTTCACTATCTCGGCCCACTGGAACCCGCACTGAACAATCTCTCTCTCGCCTCCGGAGGTGTTGCCATCATTAGTTATTGTTTTACTGCTCGAAAAGCAAATGCCTCCTCGACCAAGAGCATTCCAATCCAAAAACATGAGTAACACTGGAAAATATGGTCTAAGAATAGAAACATGTAGTCATACCTGGATCTCATGTATGTAAACTAGGTGGCAAAAGCTTAAACGGTAAGCAACAGTCCAATTCGGCCTAACACCAAAGGGTCCAACAAAACAAGGTGCAAGCCGAACCTTTCCAGAACGAATTGTGGCTCTTCTGGGCGGATGCACTTGAAGGAAAAACCCGGCCATTAACCGTAAACTCATTGATTTCAACTCTAAGGAGTATCAGATACTTTTTTGTCTATCCTACAGCCTACTTAGATGCTCCCCATCGCGTAGACACCGCTGCTCCATATTTCTAAGCATCTCAGCCCAAGAAGCAATCTTATCCTCCAATCGATCCCAACTCGTAAGAGGAGTAACAAGGACGCACTACACAAAGCCCGAAAAGGAGCCATACTCACAGAGCTATGGTACCCATTGTTATATGCAACTCAACCAAATACAGAGTAGTCCCAACGTGATTGTTGATCCATAACATATACGGGCATATCCTCAAACACCGTTGACTCCTTCCGCTTTGACCACCGGGCCTTTGGGATGACAAGCGTAATCAAGTTCAATTGCCCAGAGATCACGCGAAGATGTTCAAGCACGTGCATGTGAAATACCGGATCTCTGTCAGAAATGATCCTCTGCGGTATCCCATGCAATCTAACTATATCATTCATGAACACCTTAGCAACATAAGATGTCGTATATGACGATCGAATAGGAGAAAAATGAGCTACCTTAGTCAATCTGTCCACTGTGACCATAATAGCATCATGCCGTCTAGATGACATAGGCAACCCAACAATGAAATCCATGGAAATAACATCTCATTTCCACTCTGGAACAAGGTGAGGCTGTAGCAATCCTGCTGGATGATGATGTTCAGCCTTCACTCTCTGACATTCAAGACATCGAGCCACAAAATAGGCGATATCCCGCTTCATTCCTGACCAAAAATAGAGCGAACGAAGATCCGTATACATTTTCTTAACTCCAGGATGAGCTGCGTAAGGTGCCCGATGACCTTCTGTCAAAATCGATGTACGAAGACCCTCCGAAGAAGGTACATACAACCGTCCAGAGAAATGCAAAGCACCATCCGAATCTAGCGAATAACCAGCAAATTTCCCCTCCAAAGCTCTACCTGATTCTACCTCAGCTTTCACCTCTGAATACCAACTATCTGAAGGAAGGGTTGCAAGAATCTGACTCTTCAAATCCACCTCAAGAGACATTGCAGAAACCTCATGCCTACGCTGACTTAAAGCGTTAGCCACCACATTTTCCTTACCCTGAATATACTTAACCTCACAATCGTACTCACACAAAAATTCCATCCACCTCCTCTGCCTTGCATTCACATTCGGTTGAGTGAAGATGTATTGCAAACTTCGATGATCTGTATGCAACTCAAACCGATGCCCTAACAAAAAGTGCCTCCATCTCACAAGAGCATGAACCATTGCGGCCAATTCAAGGTCATGTGTGGGATAATTGAGTTCATGATCTTTTAACTTTCGAGATTCATAGGCAATCACTCTCCCATCCTGCATCAACATAGCTCCAAGACCCTCCAACGAAGCATCAGTACAAACCACAAAATCACCTGAAGGATCCGACACTGCCAAAATTGGAGCACTAGTCAGTTTCTCCTTAAGGGTTTGGAATGCCAACTGACACTGCTCTGACCAAAGAAATTTCTTTCCCTTCTACTGAAGTAAAGTGATGGGATGCACAATCCTCGAGAAGCCCTGAACGTACCGCCGATAATACCCAGCTAATCCCATGAAACTACGAATTTCTAAGACATTAGTGGGCACGAGCCAATCCATGATAGCCTGGATTTTAGCAGGATCAACAAAAAATCCCTCTTTAGAAATCACATGGCCTAGATACTGAACTTCAGTCTTATAAAAGTCACACTTTGCCAAATTGGCATACAACTGATTGTCCCTTAAGCACTGCAAAACCTGCTTTAGGTGCACCTCATGCTCCTCCATAGACTTAGAATAAATCAAAATATCATCAAGAAACACGAGGATGAACCTATCCAAGAAAGTTTGAAATACCCCATTCATTAGACTCATAAAGAATGAAGGTGCATTTGTCAACCTGAATGGCATCACTGTGAACTCGTAATGACCATACCGTGTACGAAATGGAGTTTTATGAATATCGGCCTCTGCTATCTACAACTGATGATACCCTGATTTAAGGTCGGTCTTGGAAAATACCTTTTCCCCTTTTATCTGATCAAAGAGATCATCAATCCTGGGAATGGGATAACGATTCTTTACTGTTACCTTGTTCAATTGTCGGTAATTGATACAAAGGCGGAGAGACCCATCCTTCTTTTTGATGAAAATCACTAGTGCTCCCCACGGAGAGACACTAGGGCAGATAAAACCCTTAGCTAACAATTCTTCTAACTGTAGATGAAGCTCTTGGAGCTCCTGAGTGGTCATCCTGTAAGGAGCCTGAGAAATAGGCTCAGCCTAAGGCACCAAATCAATCCTAAAATCCACCTCTCGCTTAGGAGGCATACCTGGTATCTCACTAGGGAAGACATCAGAAAATTATGCAAGAAGAGGGTAATCATTCAAAGACACCTCCTGATTAACCTCCGACTCAAGGTCATTAACCGATACAGCAAAGAGCTGACAACCCTGACGAAAACACCTTTTTAACTGCATAGCTGAAATCATTCTCAAAGAGACAGGCCTCTGAACACGCACAATTTCCACCTCTTTACCAAAATCATCCACACACCGCACTGCCTTACGGCGGCAATCAATCAAAGCACGATGTGAGCTTAGCCAATCCATGCCCAAGACTACATCATAAGAACCAAGTGGAAGAATTCTGAGATCCACCTTAGTTGACATGGCCCCTAACTCTAACCTACAACCTTGCACAAGCTTTTCAACCACAACCTTAGATCCTGAAGCTAACTCAACCTGCCACTTTTCGCTTTGCTTTATTGCCCCCAGTTTACATCGCTCAACAACTAAAGGAGAGATAAAAGAATCAAATGCACCAGAATCAAATAGAATTGAAATTTTAAACTTATGTAATGAACCTGTAGTTTCGATGACAGTGCTCTGATGATCCACCTGCCGATTATCCACTGTTGCGAAGACTCGGTGAGATCTCCCTGCATCTCCTACTGTTGGCTCGAACAATGCTGGTCTCTGACTAAAATTTGAAGCACTCTTTTGAGGACACATCCTAGCAATATGCCCTTGTTGCCCACACGAGAAACATCCAGAACCTCGACCAAAACCTCTTCCCCCGGCCGGAGCATTCGATTGCTGGAAACTCCCACGACTAGGTGCGGACTGAAAACTCAGCGCAGGCTGTCCCGAACTAGTACGGTTCCGGTTATGATCCTTGCAAAACTGAAATTGACCACCTTGCTGGGAAGTAACATTCTTGTGCTTTGGTTGAGACTGCTGCTGCTGACCTCCTTTTGAAGGCCCAAAACGACTCTTAGAAGGTCCTGCTGACTGAGTCTGACCCCCTTGCGAAACGGCTCTAGGAGCGGGTACATTACCAATCTATACTCCTACATGACCACCCAAAGCCATGGCCAAGTTTTCCTCTACCAAACGAGCCTTCTCGACAGCTACTTCCATGGTCTTAGGTTCGAAGACCCTTACACCACCACTGATGCGTGCGTTCAAACCTCGAACAAAGTGCTGAACCAACATCCCTTCATCATGGCTAATCCCTGCATACTGCTTTAGTTCATAGAAGTGACATTCATACTGCTCCACTGACATTGCCATTTGCTTAAGATCGTGGAATTCATCTGCCCTGCGTTGCCTCCAATGATCTGAGAGAAAGCGAGCCCTGAACCTTTCTAAGAAAAGTTCCCAAGTGACCATACTGATATCCATATGCAACTTCTGTTCCTCAAGCTGCCACCAAGTGGACGCGAAACCCCGCAAATGCATAACAACACATCTAGCCTTGGTATTACTACCGTAGGGGTGCATTGCGAAGCATCGGCCCAAATCAATTAACCAGGTCTCGGCTTCCAAACCTCCTCCAGAGCCATCGAAGGTAGGTGGATGAGCTCTCATTAAGTCCCTCATATGTCCAGCTAATAAAGCATCCTGATCAACTGAAGCTCCCTTGGGCCTTGGAGACCTTTCTCTTTCCCTCACAACCGGCTGATCCCCATTAGGTCTAGGACCCAATCTATCGAGGAGCTCCCCCAGCAGATGCTGCAACTGCCCATCCAACCCCGGCTGTTCCGGAATCGGTCCACCATCTGACGGATTGTTCTGAGAATTCTGTTGCTCCTCAGACTCAGGACCGTGAGAACTTGGTGGTGAAGGATTTGGTTGGTTGGCCCCACGGCCACCACCTCGGCCTCTTCCTCGGCCTCTACCTCTACCTCTGCCTCTGCCTCTAGGCATGCTTCTGCACAACAAGACAAAGGTACACATGAGCTCAAGAGCTAACACGCAAAGGTTAATGGTAGCGGACATAACTACTCAAAGACCCCGCTGCAGTGCAACCTTGGCTCCGATACTGTTGTACCACGGCAAGCCCCCAAAGAATAAACATCAAAAAGAAAATGCAAATTTTTTTCTAAAGATGGAAGATAAATAATCATCACATCAATATTAAAATGATCATATATAACAACAAAATAAGCTTATGTCCTTTTGGGGCCCCTACAATGTATATTATTATTGCTGAAAAAGAACATTACTAAACATCATCTCATAAGATATCAAAAGGAGCTATAATGACAACATTAGATAAGTACATACATAAATTCTATCACAAGATAACCCATGAGACATTTCATAGCCAATTAAAAATTACAAAGTAGATAATTACATTACATCATCTTTCAAATGTTACATCATCCATAAAGTTACATCATGAATCCCAAACATGTGGGATGAATACAATATACAAGTTATCAAAATACAATGAGATCAACTGTAATAAATCTTCAACTAGATAAGATTGAAGCCACGAACGCTGATGGGGAACCCAACGGTGTGCGGAGCACGTTCCACCCGACCACCCCCGTGCTAAGAGGTGACAGAGAAGTAACTCCGACCAAGAGTGACAATACAAGGGTACAACCAAATAAAAAGTACCAACATAAATCCATCACACAATACACCAATTCAAAGAGCAACCAATAACATCAAATCACAATGTCCTAAGGATGCAAGATGATAACCATAATATAAATGAGATCATCCAATACATGATAAAGAAGTAATACTTATAAATCAATTTAACTCAATTCAAACAACAATATAAATCAATTCCCATACCCCACTTCCAGAGGAACACAATAAAACAACACATGGGCAACTAGGGGAGAGTGTCATCGCATAGTCCTACATGGGCTGTCTTGTGCTCTTCCTCCCAACTGGAGGCGCCGGTCCCATCTATGGCTGTCCTATGCTCTTCCTCCCAACTGGAGGCACCGGTCCATAGGGTGACTCATGCGGAGCCGTAGACCTCTCGAGAGGACAAGGCCACGACCTTGCCAACCACGGCCTTCTCAGCCTTCCATTAGTCTGCAGAAGCACTAATGCAGATGAGGCATCCATTTTTTAAAATCTTGCAATGATATTACTACCCAACCCAACCCTCCTAAGTTAATTATTCGGTTTTCACTTTTTTGCTAACTCACTCATGGGTTATCCTGAGCTCTTCCCCTTAAACGGGGCGCTAGCCCCCACGAGGAGCCACTCTCCCTAGAGACCCATCAAAAAAACAAGGGGGGCGGTTTGTACCATGCCAACATAATCATCAAAGTATGACAACAAAGTAATACACGAGGCATAAACCATCTCGCAAGTAAAATACCATAATAAAATCTCATAATTCGGTACACCCCTTCAACAGAATAAAAAGATATAAATTGAACAAACCCAACTTCCTCTGGAAGACTAAAGAGTTACATAAAAAGGGGTTCCCACATCAAGGAAATAACAATGTCCCAAAACCCAACAATCCAACAAGATTAAATATTGAATTTAAATAATTAAAAGTGATAACCTATTTAATTCCAAAACAGATTATAAAATAATTTTCTTTCCTAAAATACAATCGTATTACAAACAGAATAAATAAATAATGCTGTTAAATCAGCAATATCCTTTCAAAGTTGAGAATCCTATAAAACAGATTTATTTCTATTTCGCTAATATTTTCATGGAAATAATTTTTGCTTTATTATATTTTTTTCTAAAAAAAATAAGAAACAGAATCTAACTATACAGATTTATTTTCTAGATAATAGCTGAGTTACAGAAAATAAAATATAAATCAAAACCAAATGTCTATTAAGCAAATTAAACAGTATAGATATATTTTCTTCTTTAAAATAACTATTGCATTAATGGTAAAAATATTTAAATTAGAAACGAAATGCAATGTAATATATGATCCATGCCTTTGTTTAACTATCAACTATATATAAAATAGAATATACTTGTCAAAACAAAATTTAATATATATATACATTTTTTTTTTAAAAACAGAAAACACAGAATAATTAAATTAACTAATATATATATATATATATACATATATATATTTACAAAGATAAGTATTCCGTACAAAAGAGATTAATATTTAAAGACCCGCGGACTAACTAAAAAGGCTTTAACAAATAAAATTCATATGGGAATTTTATTCCCAACGCACAGCCACGAAATAAACTGCCGCCGGCCGTGGCAGTCTACGGACTGCTCACGGCAGTCCGTAGGACTGCCGTGGACAGTCCGCAGGCTGTCCCACGGACCGGTGGCGGGGTGGTGGGTATGGCCAAGGCCGACCCCCACACACAGCCACTAACAATGAATATCAAATTTAAACAAAATTTGAATGTTAAATACAATTTTCGGCGGATTAAATTTTTGCCCAAAAATTTCATAAGTGCGAATATAAATTTATATATATATATACCATATATATATATATACATTTTTTTTAAAGAGAACAGGGAAAAAATACTACTGCATATTTACTGTGTCGAATTAAGAAAATAGAAGGACTGTTTTAATAAAATGCAGACACAGACTAGAATTTCACACCCAGAGATTCATTGGAAATAAAAATTGTCCCTACCCATATGTATATTTTAATATATAAATATTTTTAAAACAATTTGAGACAGCAACTACTGTTTGTTCCCAGATTACACAGAAACCCTTTTTTAATCAACAACAAATCAGAAACCCCAAACAACGATTCAGAAACCCCAAAGAATTTCATTAAATAAATAACAATTCTACATTTTCCGATTTAAAAATTCTTGAATTAACCATAACCCCAGTAGATTTTCTTTCTACAATTATTTAATTTTCATCCCTAAAATAAATTTCACACACAGAAAGCAATTCCTATTCAACAGAGAATAACAATTATCAAGAGTAGAACCTGGCGTCCTACGCTTGCAGCAAACTGTAGAAGCCTTGCCCCCCTCTTGCTGCACTATTCCTTTGCTACAAATCTCCCAGCAACAGATCCAAAAAACTTCCTTCCTCTTCCCAATTTCTCCAAAAACAGAAAAATACTAAAGACTGAAGAAAATGATTGCAAATAGAATTTTTCCCAGCATTCAAACCAAATCCCCTCAAACAAAGAGAAACTCTTAATAAATTTCATGCCCAGAAGTCCTTTCAATTCCTCTTCCCGTGAATACCAGAGGTCATAATTCAAAAATCAAATAATATTTTACCCTAATTTCATTTTGATGTTTTTCCCAAATAACATTTTCATTTTTATGCATTTAATTAAAACTAAATAAATTCTAAATTCATAACATAAACTTTTATTTAAACAAATGTATAAATATGCCTCATTTCCACAATTCTTCATTAAATTCAAAAACAGTCATTGAGATATTTCCAAATAAATGCAATGTTTTTATTATTTCAAATATTTATTCATTGCCATATTTAATTATTATTTTATGTTTTTATTTTACCAATTATTTAATTATTTAAATTACCACATAAGACCATTCACTACTTTAGATAAATCATATAATCATACAAGGACCAACATAACCACTCAAACGAATGAGACTACTATGCACAAACCATAAAGATACAAAACTGTTGTCAACTTGGTACGGAGTTACTTTTCACGTCACCTCAAATAATTCAACTTCTTGCCGTTGGGTTGGTTCAATGCTCTCCCAGACCTACCGAAATGGGTGGAATCGAGTCTTATTCCTGCAAAGCCTGCATCCACAAAGTGATATACAATATACATAAAATCAAAGCATTGTGAGGAGGATTCACAGCGTAGCAGGGCGCTCGCGAACGAGTGATGCTACCTGTCCCCTCACCAAAACATATCATAAAATTTTACACCACATCATAAATTACTATTCTATAGTCTATTGCATTCCAAATAACTCCATCAAATGATCATAATAGAATGTCATCACAATATCCATGGCATCATAAGAGCATAGTAATAGTCTAAGCTACCACACATAATAGCAACAGTATCAACCACAAATCACAATGTGCTAACAGAAACCATAGTGAATGTCAAAAAATCAAATAGTAGCATGAGGGGTATTACAGTGTTACTTGATTTATCATTTGGTGGAGTGTTAAATTTGTTAGGTAGGATTGATGTGGTCAAAGGCCCTTTGAATCTATTTCCACCATTTGTGTTACTTCTCAAGTTGTAGCTGTCTCCCTTTGGATATTGTTGGAAAACATGAATTTTTTCAGCTTCATCATCAGGTTTGTTTTCTTCTTGATAAGGAAATGTGTAGGTTTCTAAAGTCATGGCTAAACTATATCCTTCTTGTTTGTAAGTATGACTTGTGATAACAACAGGTGACTCAAAAAATTCATAAATCTCGAGAACTAAAGCAGAGTCATATCCTACTAGAACTAACTCATTCCCTTGGGGCAGGTGAGAGTCACATTGGTTAGTATAATGCATAGCAGCCAGAAAAATATCTAACATAGTTTTAAGCTAGGGATAATTCACTCCATAATGAGCATTTGTATTATGGAGTCAATTCCAATTTTTCATCACAAGGTCAACTAAACTTACCTTTGATGTAGACATATCATTAGAGGGTTTAGTTTTATCTAAAGGTTTGGATACTCCTCTATTATTCATCATGTATTCCAAGGTCAAGGTGGTCTAGGAGCATTATATGCTTGACTTTACAAATTTTTATTATTACTCTTAGAGTGAAAATTTTGATTTCTTAATTGTGTGACCTCTATGGTTAATCTATTAAGTTGAGCTATGATTTCCTTAATCTCTTCTTTATCTTCTAAGGTTTTGACTCTTTGACTCTCTTCAGTCTATGAGAAGAAATAATTTCCATTAGGATGCAACTCTGTGATAGCTAGACTAGGGTGTGGTACTAGAGCTTGACTATTTCCTAGTTGAAAGAAATTTATTTGAGGAAATATCCCATTTTGGACCACTGAAGGAAAATAATTAGTAACCATTGGATGATTTATTGAAATTTTATTCACACTCAGAATAGGATAGTTATTCAATCAACTTCTTTCATTTACAAACAATCCACTTCCAAGTTGTTTCATTTCTAGATTTACACTTACGACTTCAAAATGTGCTTCTATTAAAGTAGTAGGAGGATTTTTCTTTCATTTCATGAACATAGAAGTTAAAGTATTTACTGCTATATAGTAAACAACATCTCAGCAAAATTATCCACTACATGGGGTGCTTGTAACCTAGAATAAGCCTTTCAAAACTTGTCATTAAAAGAAGTTATAGGTTCACTAGCTAGCCTTTTGATTTGAGTGAACTGATGATACATCAAGGTAGGATCAATAGGGGTTCTAAACCCAGCTAAAAATTAACTTTGCATTTCTTTCCATGTTGTAACAAAATTACAGGGTAGGTTGATGTACCACTAGTAAACTTCATCACTTAAGGTGTAAGGGAATAATCTGCGTACAACATCTTTGATGAGATCCATTTATGTCCTATTTTATGAAACATTTTAGCCTTTTTCATATGCCTTCAATCCCATTCACATATTCCATTTTCATATCTTATCATAACATTTACCATTCTACATTATATATGATTAAATATATATGAGTGATATTTAATATGGTTTTGGGATACAAATATGAAAAATAATTATTGATTATCTTTACTAATAAGTGTTGTCATCTTAAGCCTTGGAAAATGTATCTCGCAACATACAAATTTCCTATCATATAGACTTGCTGTCACATTCTTCATAGGAACTTTATGTCACATTCTTCATAGAAATATGGCTCATGCTTATTACTGTAGTTTCCTCTTCTAATGGTTGGCTTCAATTCCACTTGCTCATTCCTCTAGCAACATGACATAGGTTGAGAAAAATCAGTCAACAACTATGCAACACTAGATTTCCTCTCCACGTTACTAAATTTGATGTATTAATAAATTACTTTTGTTACTTTCTGTTGTTTGGTTTTGACATTCAAGAATAATTGGACTATTGTTAGGAAATTGGTTTAATTTGTTAAGAAGGTTGGCAATGAAGCCAAACAAATATTTCTTCACCAATCAATTTACCTTCACTACTAATTTTTAAACTACAAGCATATTTCTGCTTATGCATCATAAAAGCTATATAAACATATGTATGTAATATCAACTTGGTCAGAAAGCTAGAAAGAAGGAAATACATTTGATATTATTAAGAGAAGTGTTTTGAAGTATTTATCAAAAAATTTATAAGCTTTTTATTCATCATTTGATTGGGAGGAAGGGTGACCACTCTTTAGCCATCAATGAAGTGTAAAATATTTATTTATTTTCTGCAGAGTGTGTTTACATGTGTCATGATTTTAGTTGATTACATTTTCAATTGTTACATTTCTACATGTTAATAATTTTCATGTATTAATCATCTAGATTTTATTTCCATGTTGTAGAATTAATTGCTATGGTTTTAATGTCTGATATTTGTTGATTGAGTTTCTATTTCAGAATTTACTATCATAATTTATGCATAGTACTTGTCACAATTTTTGTTATTCCTATCATAGAAATACTACAGAACTAGTAAATTTTTTTGTAGCAGTTCTTGTCATAGAAAAAAAAGAAACATTAATATGCTCTTCAACCTAGGTATTTGATTGAGTTTAGGAATATATTTTCATCCCAACTCACCTCATGACTTGTAGCCCTTGTGTAGATAGCCATGACACCTTTCATAAGCTTACAATCCCTAGATTGACACTTAGACTAAGTTGAATCTAGTTTATTATTTACCTCAATTTTGGCCTATCAATCTTCATGTTGTATCCTTGCTTTGAAATGTGTATCCTTAAAGATACTAATATGCTCTTCCACATCTTTATGAATATAATACTTAGGACACAATTTGTTTGGATTCTTTGGAAGACCATTATACATAGCGAATTGAATTGGTGTTTCCACAATAAAGAAAGCCATCATTGTAGACAAGGGTGGTATAACAATAGTCATATTTTATGGTACTACATTTGAAATTCCAAACCCTAGGTTCTAGATAACATTCGTCCACTAAGTTTGACTAATGTCACACACAAATCACTAGAATAGGACCTAGTGACTCTATGAGACTTTAGCTTACTTCCTAACAAAACTAAAAGAATTGTGTAGGCCCTCCTAATACTAAATCCTCTTGATGACGATGTTAGTCACATACCAATAGTGTAGATAAATCCTAATAGACAAACCACAAGAACCTATTTTTACCTGAAATATTGCTCTAGGACAACCTAGATCTTATGCTAACTCAACTTAATCCCAAGACTCATTTATGTCAGGTCATGAGTGTACTAGGTTTGTATCAGTGTTCATTGTGATACTGATGTTAATCATTAGGGGTAAATGGTTTTTTGGGTTCTCAAAGGAATCATAAAGATAAGCAAAATGTAATATACATCCGATCATTTAACAACTTCATGAAATTGACAAATTTGCATTAGCATTTCATGAACTTCAAATAAATTGCATTTATCTAAGTAGATTTAGCTTTAAGCATTCAAAAATATCATGAAATCAAAATATTTGCAATAAAATTTCATGCGTTCATTTATTTTTTTAAAGAATTTTTTGAAATTTAAACATCTATTCTAAAATAAAGCATAACAAATTACTAAAAAAGTAAAATTTCACCTAGGTGTTTGTTGGAACACAACAATCTACTAAGAGGGGGGGTGAATCACTAGATACTAAAAAATTTAATCCTTTTATCCTTAGTGCAGACACAACCCTTAAATATGAATGTGCATATTAAAACATGAAAATATATGATAAACAAATGCACATACAAGATTAACACATAATACTAGGGTATGTGTAGGATCATGATGGGCCAAAAAGTGGCGATATAATAGGTATGTGGCTGACGACTTTTTTTTCCACCAAAATTGATGAAATGAAAAGGGTTTTTAAAGGAAATTCCTAGCTTTCCAGCAATATAAATTATGCTTTATTTTGAATTTAATAAATAATTATTATTCATTTTCTATTTGAATTATGACTAAAGTCCTAATTGATAGGCTGATTGAAAAACATCTATAGCTTTCAAACGGTGTCACATTTTATGAATCTTAAACATGTGTCACATTCTATGCTTCACATACTATAGGATTTAAAAAAAAAAAATCATAAAGTATTGACCAAGTTAAGGTGGTTAGACATACAATTTTTTTATATTTTTTAAAATTTGTAATAAAAAATTCATAATTAATTATTTACTTGGAAAAAAATTACGAAAGAATATGCATCACATCGAGATATGAGTCCTCTACTTATATCTAAAATCTTATAAAAAAAATATTATTTATTGTGTTAGTGGTCAATGTCCCACTTCTTATTTTTCCTCAAAATTTAAGTATCATTGTATTGAATTTTCAAATTTCACCAAATAGATTTAAAATACAAATAAACTTAGTAGCTTAGAAATCATATCTGGCTTTGCTACAGATTCTATTCTTACATATTTTTGAAATAATATAGATAACTTATTCAAATTTTTACATCAAGTTTCCTAACTCTGATTTTTTTGAACTTTTTGCCATTTAAGGGCCTATTTTTTCCATGATGATCTTGCACATACCCACTAGATATATGTGGAAAACCCAAGATGGGAAAATCCATGGTGAAAAAAGTTCCTTGAGTCTACTACTCAAATCTAGTGTCACAAATAAATCTTCTATTATAATTTTTAATGGCACCAACCATAAGTAGACACCAATCCCATATTCTAAGCACCAACTCAATACAAATGAGGCAACAAACTCTAAAAAATTAAAAGCTCATATATGCATAAAATTGGTTTTGCATAACCTGATAATTGGTTCATTCAACAGTCTGTCAAACTAACTCAACACCTCACTTATACACTTCACTCTATAATTTTGTAACACACTTTCAAAAAGCCAACTATTTTTATTTCTAGTCTTCTATTTTATAACATTCTCTACCTTCACTGTCAAGCTAAATCAACCATACAAAAATCCTTGTCCAAATTCAACGTACATTCCATTCTTGCTTAAAATGAACCTAGGGTTTTCATGTCATCTTATCATTTTTCTATGCAATAAATTCATGTTCAATATCTTTAATTTTCTTTTCCTTAGTAGCATAATTTTCATCTAATAAACAATAAGATATTTTCTAGAAACTTACCTAGTTATCAATGCAAATATCTCCAATCATTCATTCTTTCATTTGAATCAATTTCATCCTCTATTTCTTGACATATTAAATAATGGCATTCACCTATTTATTGACATAAGAAATTGTGCCATAGACTTAAGCAATCGTGCCATCCTTCAAATATGTGTTTTATCAACATTATTCAATTAGGATTTTATCATCTTTTTAAATCATTTTAAAATCATTGACCAAAACTCATATTTAATCGCCTTTTAAATTGTTGAACAAAATCAACAATTTCATGAAATTTTCCCTTTCATGGAATCCAAACTAGCCCAAATTTTTTGAACCCTTCCTCTTCTTTCTTCATGAATTTTCCCTTTTTGTGGAATCCAAGGGATTGTGGATTCACCAAAATCACTATTCTCAAGAATTCCTTGATCACATAGATTACCTAAAGTCACCACTTTCTCACTAATTCCATGCTCATGTAGATTACCCGTGAATTCCTTCTACATGTGGATTAACCGAAATCACCATTTTCATGAATTTATTTCTCATGTGGATTAAAAAAAAAATCTATTTTCATGATATCTTCTAAGTCTTCACACATCACTGTCCTTCTATCGATTGTCGAGGATCATGGATCCTACATACTCCATACTGCTTACTGCCATTCATAAGGTGCAATCCATACATCCAACTTGCGATGCCCAATACCTCTTGGGGGTTTGGATATCCTCCATAATTCTTCCTTTGAATACAAAGGTAAGAAATGCTCCCAAAGTTCAAATGCCAATAATCTTCAAATTTCCTAAGTCTTTTTCAACCACATTTGGTAAGCAATAAGCCTAACAACCAAGTCTTGATTATCTTCAAAGATTCTAACTATTTTTCAAGGTATTCAATATGCGATAGGCTTGAACTCTGAATCCTGCTAACTTAGCACAAATTTGACAAAGTATTTTACACCTCTTCTATATGATATTGTGCATATCTTCTTTTGACTTCAATGCCACCATTATGCCAACAATCTTCTTTCAGAATCAGGTCCAACTCATCTCTGATCTCCTTTTGACATCAATAAAAACTATATGCCTATAATCTCCCCCTATTTCATTGATGAGAAAACCTAAATTCTTTGAACCAAAAGATGTACCAAATAATATATTGTACCAAAGCATAAAACATTGTCACAGCTCTCCCCTTAGACATTTCTTCACCTTTGACGAACAAGGATCTTTTAGCTTACTTTCTCCATATAGAGTATTTTGCTCAATTTCTCCCCCTTTAACATCAATAGAAAAGGGTCTAACTATTCTCTACCTCAAAACACAGTGTTGTTGTTGATAATCTCCCCCTTTGAAAACCCATACAAAGAGAAAGAATGTGTCTATATTGTTGTAACCATCAAGTCATTAGAAATTTGTAAAACTAATTTTACCTAACTTGATCATTTTGTCTATGTCTATAGATGGATGAAGAAAAAATGAAGCTCCCCTTAGATGCATGCCCTATCACTAATGTTTAATGATATGATGTGGGAGAGATTACTCCCAACTTCTACCTCAAATATTCAAATTGCTTTGTAGGAAGAGGCTCAATGAAAATGCCAACTACTTGTTATTTTGTTGAGACATACTTCATGTTGAGCTCTTTATCTGCAACCATTTCTCTAATGAAGTGATATTTTACGGATATGTGTTTTATTCTAGAGTGCATTACTAGAATCTTTGAGATATTTATTACACTTGAATTGTCACAAAGAATAGAGATAGGTTCACTATACTCTACCTTCATGTCCTTAAGTGTTTGCTTCATCCATAGGACTTGAGTACAACAAGTTGTTGTTGCTACATACTCTACTTCTATTATGGAAAGAGTTACTGATTCTTTCTTCTTGTTGATCCAAGAAACCAACTTATCTCCCAAAAATAATGCTCCACCGCTAGTGATTTTCTTGTCATCTACACTTCCTGCCCAATCTACATCTGTTTATTTTTCAAAGAAAAATATTTTCTTTTGGGATACCATAGCCCATAACCAATAGTGCTCTAGATATATCAAAAAATTATTTTCACTACATTGACATAAGACTCCTTTAGTGCAGCCTAAAACCTTGCAACTAAACATACTACTTGCATAATATCAGGCCTTGATGTAGTTAAGTACATCAACCTACTAATCATTGACCTATACATTGTCTAATTTGCATCTAAGGATTCATTTGATTTGCTCTATTTATAGCTAATTATCATAGGATACTGAATGGTCTATTGTCCTCCATTCCAAACTTCTTGAACATTTCCTTAGCATATTTTATTTGAGATATAAATATCCCTCTATCACTTTGCACAATTTGTAAGCCAAGGAAAAATGACAAATCTCCTAGCATTGACATTTCAAATTCATCCTGCATATGCATACAAAATATTTGACACATTTTATCATTGCTACCTCAAAATATTATTTCATCTACATAAAAAACAACAATAAGCATATCCTCACCTTTTGATTTGAAGTATAGATTACTATCTGTGCATCCCTTTTTGAATCCTTATTGTTGAATATATTGGCCCAATCTAGAATACAATGATCTTGGTGCTTGCTTTAGACCATACAATTCCTTTCTCAATTTACAAACATAGTCTTCTTCTTCTAAAAGTTGAAAACGCTTTGGTTGTTCAATGTAGACTTCCTCTTCTAGATTTCCTCTCAAGAATATAGATTTAGCATCCATCTAATATACTTTGAATCCTTTATATACTGAAAGTGCAAGAAACATTCTTATTTCTTCTAATCTTTCCACTAGTGCATATGTTTCTTAAAATTCAATGCCTTCAACTTTTGCATATCCTTTGCACACTAATCTTTCATTATTCCTCACAACAACTCCATCCTCATTGAGTTTGTTTCTAAATACCCACTTTGTACCAATTACATTTTTTCTTGGGGTTCTAGGAACCAATTCCCATGTGTTATTCTTCTCAATCTAATTTAACTCTTCCTCCATGGATTTTATCTAGTTTTCATCCTTGCTAGCTTCATTAAGAATCTTTGGCTCATTTATCTTTTGCAATCCTTCTCATAGTTTGAACTCATTCATTTTTATCCACAATTATCTGATATGTGGGGTGATCCTTTTGAACATACCTTGTAGGGGCCTTCTCAACTTCTGCTTCCTTAGATTCTTCTTCATGACTAGTTGTTGGCTCATCAAAATATGGTTCATCATCAAAATAATTCTCATAAGGTTTGGTATGATTTATTTTCTCATCAATTTTGATATTGATTCTCTCCACAATCTTTCTTAGCTTGATTTTGTAGAACTTGTAAGCTTTTCTTTGAGTATAATATCCTAAAAATATTCCTTCATCACTTCTTGATTCAAAGCTTTCCAAATTCTCATCTTCTCTTTTGATGTAGCACTTGCTACCAAACACTTTGAAGTACTTCATGGATGCAGGTCTACCATACCATAACTCATAGGGGGTACTGTCACTATGTGCTCTGATTTGAACATTGTTCAGAATATATATACTACATTATGAATTGCTTCACTCCAAAACATATCAACTAATCTGGCCTCATTTAACATTGTTTTGACCATGTCCTTAACCAACCATGTCCTTAACCACTCTATTATTTCTTTCTACAACTCCACTCTACTATGTAGTTATTGGTGTTGAAAATTATCTCTTGAATTCCTCATAGTATTCAAATTATTCACTTGATGTGAATTCTCCTCCTCTATCTAACCTTAAGCATTTAATCATTCTATTTGTCTCCTTTTCAACCATTTTCTTGAATATCTTAAATATTTCCAATGCTTGTGACTTGTCTCTCAAGAATGTTACCCATGTCATTCTTGTGTAGTCACCAACTAGCAACATGAAATACCTTTCATCTTTCAAACCTCTTCTCCTTGTAGGTCCACAGAAATTCATTTCATGCTAGTAGTTATTTGGTTGAAAAACTAGCCCTTGTTTTCTTTCCCTACTGACATTCTTTGCATATGACATTTGCAGGCTTAGTTATTTTAGGCATGTGTTTTACAAAATTTTATGTGGCCTAATCTTCTATACCACAACCAACTTTCATCTGCTTGTCCTATAAGAAAACTTTGACCTTTCACTTCACAAACATTGTAGAGATTGCTATCAGTTCATGCTCCTTTTAAAATTACTTTTCCATTCTTTCTAATTTTTTAGCCTTTTGAATCAAAGTTGACTCTATGGCCATTTTCACACATCTAAGTCATACATAGTAGATTGTGCTTCAATCCTTCAATGCACAAGACATCCTTTGTAGGATTTTTCCATCTAGACTCAAGATGCCTTTTCCAACTATCTTGAATGTTCTATTGTCACCCAAACTCACAGATCCACCATTGTATTTATTGAGTTTGATGAACTTTCTTTTGTCTCTAGTCATACGCTTGGAGTGGCCACAATCTATTACCCATATTTTTTTCTTTTTAGCATCCAACATTGTTTGAGCAATCATTGACTATGTGGAACTTTGTTCTTTTTCCTTCCACACCTTATATTTATTTTTATTCTTTTCTACCTTATCCTCGTTTTTAGATTCTTTGTTTGACTTAGGAGGTAGATCTTTATTTTTCCCATTCTTTACATTTGGTCTCACAAATTTCATTCTATAATTTTTGTTATATGACCAAAATTGTTGCAATTGTAACACACTATATTCATATCCACCAAGGGATCAAAATAGTCTTTTCTCAAAATGTTTGTACTCATTTTAAGGACAACTCTACACTCTCTATCCCTTTGACCAAATTGATTACAAGCATAACAATAACCATATAATTATGATGAATAGTTGGTCACAACATTTCCTTGAGTTGGATGGGGCGATCTTCTTTATCTTGGCCTCCAAAAGATCAAGCACTCTTGTAAATCCATCAGCATTAATTCTTCTAAAATTCTGCCTTATCTTCTAAGGATTTTGAGAATATTTTTTGTCCTTCATGACCGTAGTAGGATTCTTTTCTTCTTTGGTTTTCTCAAATTTTACAAATTTCTCTTTGAGTTCACTTCCTTTGTAATAACTTTTGTTGATAGATTTAGACTTTTCTCTTGCAATAAGTCATTAATATAATTTTGCAAATTGATCATTAAAAGAACTCTTCCCTTTCTCCAATCCTAAGCCTGATTTCTCCTTGTTATCTAGCTTTTGTGTACTCAATAGTTCATCCATAATTTTAGAACCACCTTTCAGCTTTAGTCCTTTTTCAACATGCTCCTTAGCTTTCTCCAAATCTTTTCTCAAAGCAACATTTCTACCTCAAGCTTCATGCATGTATCCATTTTATTTTTTATTTTTTATTTCATCACTTCTTCCATTCTTTTTGCTTCCTCCACTTGAAGTTTCAGACCTACCATTTGATTAGATCCCTCAAGATCCTTGCTTAGTTTATCTGATTCCTTTTGTACAAGTTTCTTCTGCTTTAAGTTCTCCTTTTTTAAGATTTCAATGTAATCTTTGAGATCATCTATCTCATCTAGGGCATAGATAAGTTCTCCTTCCAAGTTATCTTCTCCTTCTTCACCATCTTCACCAAGGGACCTTCAAATTTTCCATCCTTTTATCTGCAGACTCTTTTACCATGAAAATAAATTCATTTTCTTTTACAATAAAAAGAACAATTTTGTTCATCATGTGAGTTGTTACAATCATTAGATACATCATTGTCCTCTTGGATGTGCAAAATTTTATTTTTGTTCTAAAAAATCCTTCTCTTAGGATAGTAGGGTTTCTTCGCTCTACCTTATACCTCTTGCTTAGAGTTTCCTTTCTTATTATAACCACATTTAGCAGCAAAGTGACCAACTTTTCCACATTCAAATCATTTAAAGGGAAACTTACCTTTGTACTTAGATCCTCTTCTTAGTTTTCTGATGAAATTGGCCCCTTCTTCATTAGTCTCATCATTTTTGGATGTGATGTTCTCATCCTTATCTTTCTTAGGGAATACTTTGTTCTCTTTGTTGGTAACCTTGAAAGTGTCTTCTTTTTTTATGGTTCAGCATCTCCCATCCTCATTTCATATGCAGATAATATACCATGCAACTAATTAAGAGTGATTTTATCTATTTCTCTTCCTTCCTCTATTGCAGAAATTTTAGAATCATATATGGTTTTCATCAACCTTAGGACTATCATTACAATGACATCTTCTCTCAGTTCTTCCCCATATCCTTTAATAGATTTCACTATATTGTTAACTCTTAGAAGATAGTCTAAAATATTCTCTTCTTTTGTCAATATTAGGCCTTCAAATCTAGCTCTCAATACTTGAAGCTTTTCCAATTTTACCTTTTTATCTCCTTCATAGATATTTTTTTAATTTATCATAGGAATCCTGTACATTCTTACAATACATAACTTAGTATGCATAGATCTAGATAAATTGTTCATAATAGAAACCATGCTTTTTCATTTTTCTCATAGTCCATTCTTCCTACAACATCAGTAGGAGGTGTGATTTGTAGTGTGTATCCATTCGCAATAGAAATACACACATCAAACCCTAAAGATCCCAAATATCTAGGTTCACCAATGAGCTCCAAAAGGCATAATCCATTCCATAAAATTGAGGTGGCTTATTTCTAGAAGAACCTTCTTGATTGGGAATTTTGTTCACAAATCCAAGGATCTACACAAGCTGATTAAGCTTCTCCTAGGGAATCTAGGGCTTTGATATCGATTGTTGGAACAAAAAAATCTACTGAGGGGGAATGAATTAGTAGATACTAAAAATTCAATATTCTTATCCTTAGTGTAGACACAACCCTTAAATATGAATGTGTAGATTAAAAAATGAAAATATATGACAAACACATACACATACAATATCAACACATAACAGTAGATATACATGGAAAACCCAAGATGGGAAAAACCACGGTGACAAAAGTTGCTTGAGTCTACTGCTCAAATACAGTGTCACAAATAAATATTTTGTTACAAATTTTAAGGGCACCAACCTTAAGGAGACACCAATCCCCTATTTTGAGCACCAACTTAGAACAAATGAGGAAAAAACCTCTATAAAATTGAAAGATCATATATGCATAAAATTGTTTTTTCATAGTGTGATATTGCATCAATACATTTAATACATAATTTCTACAACACACTTATCTTTCTTTACTCACTCTCCTTCAATTTTGGTCAAATTCAAATATTCTTTCAAGAATCTGTTAAACTAACTCAACACCTCACTTACACACTTCACTCTCTAAATTTTTAACCCACTTTCAAAAAACCAAATGTTTTCATTTCTAGTCCGCTCTTTTATAACATTCTCTACCTTCACCATCAAGATACAACAACCATATAAAAACCCTTGTCCAAATTTGATGTACATTCCATTCTTGATTAAAATGAACCTAGGGTTTTCATGTCATCTTATCATTTTTTTTGTGCGATAAATTCATGTTCAATATCTACGATTTTCGTTGCCTTAGTATCTCCATTTTCATATAATAAACAATATGATATTTGTTGCATAGTTACTTGGTTATCAGTGCAAAAATTTATAATCATTCATTCTTTGATTTGAATCAATTTCATCCTCTATTTGTTGACATATGAAATCATGCCATAAAATTAAGAAATCATGCCATCCTTCAAACTCGTGTTTTATCAACATTATTCGATTAGGGTTTTGTTATATTTTAAATCATTTTAAAAGCGCTGACCAAAACTCGTGTTTAATAGCTTTTTAAATTGTTGAGAAAAATCAACACTATCATGAAATTTTCCCTTTTGCAAAATCTAGACCAGTCCAGATTTCCCAAAACCTTGCTATTGTTTCTTCATCATGAATTTCCCTTTTCACAGAATACAAAGGAGTGTGGATTCACAAAACTCAGTATTATCAGGAATTCCTTGATCACATGGATTACCCAAAGTCACCACTTTTTCGCTAATTCCATGTTCATGCAAATTACCCAAAATTACCATCTTCATGAATCCCTTTCTGATGCAAATTACCCGAAATCACCATTTTCATGAATTCCTTTCTCATTAAGATTACCCAAAATTTCCATTTTCATGAAATCCTCTAAGTCTTCATGCATCACTATCCTTCTATCAGTTGTTGAGGATCAAGGATCTTGAATACTCTATACTGCTTACTGCCATTTGGTAAGGTGCAAACCATACATATGATTGGTGATGCTTGACACCTCTTCAAGGTTTTAAGATCTTCCATACTTCTTCCTTTGAATACAAAGGTAAGCAATGCTCCCAAATTCTAAAGGATAAAAATCTTTAAATTTCCAAAGTATTTTTCAACTACATTTGGTAAACGATAAGCCTAATGACCGATGCCTAATTCTCTTCAAAGCTTCTAAGTTTTTGTCAAGGTATTCAATATGTTATAGGCCTGAACTCCAAAACCTACTACCTTAGCACAAATTTTAGTATGTATTTTACACCACTTTTGTATGATATTGCAAAGATCTTATTTTGACTTAAATGACACCATTATGCCAAAAATCTCCTTTTAGAAATAGGTCCAACTGATCTTTGATCTCCATTTGACATTAGTGACAACTATATGCCTACAATATTATCCATCCATGCCTCAAGAAATAACCAAACTAGAGAAAACCATTCCATATGTCACTAGATTGCTTCATAGCCAAGCACAAATTGATGTGATGTTTTAAAGAAAAGGGGGATTATTTTCCACTGGATAGTTAGTATGCACCCTTAAACGTTGTAGCACATAGTCTTGTCTAATAGGAACAAATAGTAATCTATGTAAGATTTCATATCAGGAAATAGATTTCAAATTGGTTCTGATATTGATTAAATTCTAATAAAACATACAAGTTTTTAATTTGGAATGAAATAGAAAACAAGAAAGAGAACAAAACTAGAAAAAGTTTTGGTTCGCCGAAATCCAGAAATTTTGAACTTAAAATAAAAATAAAGTAGTAAATGACTTTTTATAGGAACAAGGCCCCAAAAGGTTTAAACTTAGGTCCATCAAAGAGAATCATAAAAAATTAAAATGTAGCACGTGGCAAGTGACAATTGTCATCAAAATATTCTAGGAAAAGTCAAAACTTTGACTTCTTCATCAACATCAATCTTCAACTTGGAGCTCTGGTTCACAAGTGCTTTGCATAAAACAAGACCATCGTTACTCTTCAAACTTTGGAACAAGCCACCTTCACCAGGACTGGGAACAAACTTGTAAAATTAATTTCAAAACCATATTGATGCACTAAAGCTTCAACATTCAATATTTGGTTATCTATCCTTCTTCATTGAACTCTAAGTCCAAAAACTCTTCTTCACCTTTCTTTTACTGATACTCCCAGAAATCAACCAACACTTGATGCATACATTCCTTTGAAACTCCCTGAATCACTTTCTAGCTATACTTAGTCCTAGTATAATCTTTTGATATTTGAATGATATTTTCATTCCTTTGCATCTTTTATGCTTCATATTTAACCATGGCATTTTTTCACTTTGTAATCTCATCAATAACCTCCTAGTTTAATAAATGAATTGGGTACTTATTCACTCTTTCAAGCCATTCTTTGAAAGCTTTTACCTCCTCATCACCTTTCCCTAAAGTCTGGGGATCACAACTCTGTTGTGCTAACATTTCAATAAAACCTTTATCTCCGTCACGAAACTTCTTACATCTTTCAATGACCATTTCAAATCCTTCTACACATTGAAACAAAGTGTCACTCTCCCAGTTCACTTATTTTTTCCACTTTTCAAACATTGAAACCTCTTGTTATGTGGCTATCTTCTCCCTTACCATCTCTCAAATATCTATCTAAATAAGATATTTTAACTTTCACCTCTCTTCATGAGCCTATTCTTGGTGAAATCTACATTCTTCTAGACTTTTAGACTTTTCACACTAATGGTATACCTCCTTATGTTTCCCAATTGCATATGTGATTAACTCTTCTCCATATCTCACCAGATACTCCATACATTCTTTGAATAAACTTAGCTGATGGTGGAGTGCTACAATTGCATCCACCTACTCCTTAGATATAAGTATTGGATTTTGAGGCAATTCAGTCTACACTTGATCAAATTGGGCTAATGACTTGATAAAACCTTCTAGGTAGGCAATCCCCTCCTTTAGCTCTCCTTTCTTTTTTTTAGTATAAGTACCCTAGTGACAGTTGTCTCTAAATTCAATTCCATTTCCTCTAATTCATGTAACTAAGATGAATGTATTACATTAATGGTTGTTACCTTGTAATCCCTAAGTGTCATCTCATGCTTGCTCTTATCTCCCATTGGAGTAGCTATATGGAGTGTTATCCCTCCATCTTCATTCCTCTTTAAAGAATTTCTTTTCTTTTCTTTGCATCTAGGTTTAGGGGTTTCCACTTCTTTCATTAAGATTTTGAGATCCAAAGGCACTAGTTCCACCTCCAATGGCAGAGCCATTTCCCTGACTAACCAGTCAGGTACTTCTTCAATTTGTTTTGTCTCTTCAACATTTATTTGTTCCTAATTATTTGCATGTTAAGGAAATTCTCCTATTAAACCATCAAAATTTCCTATCACACCTCCCAAAACTTGAATACCTTCAATCCTCAGTGGCATGGATTCCAAATTATCTTAATTTATCACTGTCTCTTCCTTTTCAAGACTTATCTTTTCTTGTCTAGCTATGTGTTCAACACTAGTCTTTGGGACATCACTTTCCTGTTTTCATAGAACACCAAGGCTCTCCTCATTTCTTACTTCACCATCCAAGGTTAGTAAAGGATCTTTATTTTCACTTTCAACCTAGTCTTCTCTTGATTTCTCAAAAACCCGTGGTTGCTCTATATCATTTCTACTACGTCCTTGTTGAACTTGGGCATCAACTGTATCTTCATTAATGATATTATCAATGAGATTTTGACTTGTCGTATCCCCTATTACTCTTTCATCAAGCTTCTCAAGGTTTCTCACCTTTGAGGTGAGTTTTCCTCTTATAAAAAATTCTTCTTCAATATTTATAAGACTTGACCCTATTTCTAGCAGTTCTTCACTTACTGGCTACACCATGGGTTTTTCCTTAGATTTTTTTCCTTCAAATTGTTTCATTATGGCACCCATTTTCTCCTACTATTCTCTAATTTCTTCTTCATTTAGCTCAAGACTTTCCCCTTGAATTACAAGAATCCTTCCCATTGTTTTCTTCATTACTTTTGTATTAACTAAAGGGGGAGAGCTGAATAATTCTGAAACCCTCTAAGATGCATACCTTGTCTTAGCACAAGTATGTGTCTTCATTCTCACCTCTTCATCAATCATAGGTTGAAATTTTGGCTTTTCCATGGAAGAAAATGTTTCCTTAAGCTTTATTGTCACCTTGACCTTACTAGCCATAGTTTCTTTACGCTCACTAGCTAGCATCAATGAAACTCTTTAGCTCAGAGCATTAGGAGTTCTCTCCTCATCATGTCCAACTACCTCTTCTTTACTAACTTTTCTCTCATTTTTAGTAATATTTTCATACTTACATTCATCTTCTACTCTCTTTTTTTTATTTATATTGAGTGGGTATGTGGGTTTTATCCCATATTTTCTTAATGCTTTATTATAATCATCAATCTAGTGTTGAATGTATTCAAACACTTGCTCAAAAATCTCCTTGATTATCAATATTTTTTTCTTTTCATAGGCTAGGTATGGGATAGGTTCATCATAATTTTTCTCTAAATTATGAATTGGATTCAACACCTCCCCATTATCTGTATCCAACAACTCTAGAATATCATGGAGTCCTATAATCCTTACTAATTGTAATGACAACCTTTGATATGATCACTTCCTCCCCTTGTGCTCATCATCACAATTAAGCTAGAAATCTTCTAAATTGTAAACATGAGCATACTTGCTACCTATTTACTTAGTAATATTTCCATGTAGGTCATAATTTTTCTTCGGAGTGTAAGGAACTCCAACTTATACATCTTCAATTCTTCTTCTCACATATCATCTTATTTAGCCACATTGCATTTGTAATTCCCAATTGCAATAGGGAATTTGATAGAAAATTTCTTACATGCTTTCAAGAAAAGGGAATGTTAAGGCTTCGTCTATCTCACCAATTCTAATAATAACATTTTTTCCATTAGATACCCAGGTAATGTTAGAGCTTCTAAAATCCCAATGGATTTATCCTCTCCATGGGTTTGGTTTGCCTCTTTGATAAACCCTTGTCCTCATAGGTGATTAGGGTTTTATTCATGAAACCATGTAAACATTATAATTTTGGGTTGACCTTCTCAATCAGCCATCAACCCCTTAAGTCATCTCTTGAGCCATCTGGCACATCAGTCTATCAGCCCCATTAGCATGAAGAACCAACCACCGCTTTCCCACCATATTAAGTTTTTTCCTAAGGTCAAGTTTTAAATTTAATCTAATGACTTATGCCTTAAG